>CM033472.1:260098405-260634584 GCA_019447015.1 Hymenochirus boettgeri
ACAGTTTTAACCACACAGACTATAAGATTCTTTTATCTCAAACTAAACCCAGTACAGCGCATTGATACCCGTAATATGACCAAATAAATCGTCTTATTTCATAAGAAATAGTTTTTTTACAGGCCCGTCCATGAAATGATTTATCCTCGTCAAGCCATTTCTCGGTTTCCTCGTTACATTAGGTCGTCACGACCTGGAAGTCCAGAGAGCCAAGGAAATCTGTTCCCCCCGCGGATTGATGTCCCACCCTGTTTAAATGACTGCGTTTCCGAAAATATTCCAGAATAAATAAAATATTTATTGAAAGAGCGTCAGGCCTGATTTACTCTCATTAGGGGAACTGTCTCAAAGTGCAAAAACCAGACCCATCACTTAATATCTCATAGGTAAGTGGTAATTAGTCTGTAACTCTTTGATGATTAACGGGTGCAGTCAAATTATCATCAAGAACATCGACAAGAGTCTCGTCTTTCCTCCCCCCCCCTCTTGCTTTCCCTCTTATGCTTCATTCAACCTCTCTTCTTGGTTCATAAGTGACTGAATGGCTCTGCAAGTATAGACACAGAAGGCCTCGTAGAAAGGACACACACTGCACCCTAGTGTCCGATAGAACAACTGCAACACCAGCTATTAAAGTCGTTTGGTTGTAACGTGTTAATATTTCCATTAGGGGTTAAAAATAAAGAATCTGACTGCTGGGCATCTAGGATATTTTAAACGTTTTGCCGTAGATTCTTTTTATAGGCATGCGAAGGGTTACAGCCCTGCGATGGGCGACGCTTGTAGTGTAGGGAAGGATTAATAGACCAGGCGAGAATACATTTTATTTTACAAGCGATCTTGTGCCAAAGGATACAATTCCATTTAAAATGAATGTCTTTACCATTAGCCGTTACCAGCAGCTCTTTAGTGCATTAAGCATGTTATAACTACCGCAGGAAAAAGGAAGGGTTGGTGGATTGGGGCATATAAACTACATCCAGATAGACATGTCTGCAAACCCAGGTCCCCTGTAACCATGATCCAGCCCTGTTTTTTGTTTTAAAGAAAATGGGTAAATATCACACTGCCCGGGGTATGGTGTCCAAACGGCATTATATGTGACGGGCAGTAAATGTCACCCACTAAATAGAAGCCATGGGGTCCAGACCTATTAAATGTGTTCCTGCCATTTTATATCTATTTTTAACCTTAATGTATAAATTCTGGAGCAACTGGGCCCCGGAGTCCAGTCAGTAGCCATATTACCGGCTCATGGCCGCAGCTGTTTTTCGAAATATGGCGTTAATAACGCGATACCTGACAGCGATAGTAATGCACCTTTATAAATATGCCCCTTTGACTATGTCTCATTAGTTTAGCCCATAGAGGTATACACAGTTCATGGTTCAGGAAGGACAGGGCCTCTATCAGGATTTTCTTGCCCCATACCATATGTCCCAGGATGTGGCTAGAGTGGTGGTATAGCCAGTCACACCCCCATATGGTATATCCATGACCGTCCCGTCAGGGCCTAGAATATGGAGGCTGTCCTGGGGAAACCAGGACCCTTGGGAGTAATGCAATAATAGGCCCCTAAAATAGTGAGAAATCGATGAGTACCCAGACATCCCACCCTGCCGAACCTGGCTTCTGGGCAGGGTCGGGAGAAGGAGGTGTGGCCGAATGACGTGACATCACTGACGCCACTAAAGTGGTGGGGGCTGAGTCAGGGGAGGGGCCAGTTACGCCCCATAGCCATGCCTCCAACGTGACGTAAATTACGGGTCACGAGAGTTTGGGGTGGTCTAGCGGGTGTGCGGGAGACCATCCCAAAATCCGGGAGACTCCCACGACTCCCGGGAGGGGTGGGGTGCCTGAGTACCCCCTTTAACCACCATGTTTGTCTGGGAAACAGGGCAGTAGGCCAGAGGTGTTAGGCTGACGTATTCGCAATAACCAATTCTGCAGGAACAGTAGAATCTTTGAGAATTTCCCTGCAGTATGACATCACGTCTCCCAACTGTGGTCATTACATAGAGACATAACATGTTTTAAAGCCACAGCAGCCACACAAGGTGGATGTGGTCATATGGTAATTGGTGGGTTTGAGGGCGTGGCCACACTACAATGTGTGGTAATGTGCGAGAAATGGAATGTTGCATGTCTTACATACAGACATCCCACCCTGCCGAACCTGGCTTCCGGGCAGGGTGGGGAGAAGGAGGCGTCACTGACGTCCCTAAAGGGGCGAGGTCAGGGGAGGCGCCAGTTACGCTCCTAGCCAAGCCTCTAACGTGACATAAATTACGTCACGTTAGAGGTGTGGCTAGGGGCGTGACTGGCCTGTGTGACGTAATTTACAACACATAGAAGGCGTGGCCAGAAGAAGGCTTTCTGGAGGCGGGAGGTTCCGGTCGCGGGAGTTTGGGGTGGTCTTGCAGGTGTGCGGGAGACCACCCCAAAATCCGGGAGACTCCCTCGACTCCCGAGAGGGGTGGGATTCCTGTACATACGTTACCATGCGTTTTCGCAGTGTGTCTGACAAAATTCCGTAAATGGTGATCACATGGGTTGGACTAGATGGGTTGGACTGGATGGACGTATGTCTTTATTCAACCTCAAATACTATACTATACTATACATGCATTCTAAAAACAGATTGCAGCGCTCACAAATGGAATTACCTATCAATGGAGCCCATTTAGCCCTAATAACAGCATCTCATCTGATAGGGTTTAAAGATCAATGACACACATCTAGGCACATACTAAAAACACGCAGCAAAAATAACCTTTCAGGATTAATGCAAAATCAATGCAACCCTGCTAATTCGATTTTTAGAGTGTTCTCAAATCATTTCCTGGTCTACTTCTAACTCCTCTTAAGTGGTATCCCATTTCAACCAATCACCCAATGGCTTTGAATGGCCAGATGCAGAAATACTTAAAAAAGCAAAGTTCTGATTGGGTAAAAGTTTTGGTAGGGTAAAAATGCCATAATTATATATTTTTTTATCTCACCTTAGAACTCTCTCTCTCTCCTACCTCCCAATATAAGGAGACTACTTCTGCCAGGCTTACTCAGTGCTTCAGAAAAATCTTTAGTACAGGGAAATCCAAGGCACTAAGCAGGCAGATGGAAACTGTACGTGCTGAAATTTTATTGGGCAGTAGGTAAAATCAGTCCTACCACCCTGCCCCATACTTTCCATATTTAAAAATGTAATTTTTACAGTAGAGTTGTCTTTGAAGGGTATTTGAAGGGTATTTGTCTTTGAAGGGTATTTCCACAAAAAATAGATATATTATGCAGAACCCCCCAAACCCCAGTTGCGTTTTATTCACTTTCTTCAATAATGCTCCCAGGCTAAAGCTGGGTACACACAGTCCAGATTTCTGAAAGATGACAGACAGGATCTGCAAGATCCTGTCTGCCATCTTTCAAAGATCTGCATACACACAGTCCCGAGCGTTCTCCCTATGAAATTCATAGGAGAACGCTCGGGACTGTGTGTTTCCATCGGCCGCACTAGACTCCTTTATAGGGAGTCTAGTGCGGCCGATGGAAATTTTCGGCCTTTCCCGAACGAGCGCTCGGCCAACCCGATCGTTTGGTGGCCGTGCGCTCGTTCAGGAAACGAACGAACACACATAACGATAAAGCCCCGATACCGTCGGATCCGATGGTATCGGGGCTTTATCGTTACTGTGTGTACCCAGCTTAAGGAACCCAACTTACAAGCTCCACAATCCAGTCAAATGAGTCAAGTTCATAAAAACTTTTTCAAACTCTTCGAACTACAAACTTTTCGAACTCACAAGCAAAAGAAGGTTTGTTATCTGTATTACCAAAGTGAGGTAGATTCAATAGGCCCTGTAATCCAGTGGTAGGGCTTCACCACAACCCCAACTACACAAAGCAAAATACAAAAAAGACTTGAATAGAGCCGGGTATGGTATTAATCCAACAGTGTCTAAAAAGTTTATTGAAGAAGTCACACGCACGACATGTTTCGGACCTATAGCCAGTCCTTCCTCAGGCATCTTTTTTCGATAATTACTGAACATTCAAATTGATAACCCTCGACTTTAGCGTTGCATAAACCTAGAATGTGGTGTTTGGTAACCCTTAAAATTCGGCTCTCCATAACTTTAGAATGTGGTGTTCACTATTCCTCGAATGGTTTAAAAATAGCAATGGTAACTCTAATGTAATTCTAATTCTTCCGCATAGATTTTCGAGGGATCTGAAATCATAATGCCACATTCGAGGGTTATTGACGAATTTGCGGGTTACAGAACGCTCAATGTTACACTGTTTCCTTATGCACACAAGCCCGGGTGGGTGCTGACCTCCTGATTCTCCCACTTCCCAAGGTAGGTGAATATCAAGCAATTCTGGATTTTTGGTGGTGCGACTCCAAAAATCCAAATGTGCCTGGTTACAGAAACGCTACATTCAAAGGTTATGGCAAAATTCCGAGGTTACACGAACGCTACATTCAAAGAGTTTGTATGGCCAAATTCGACGGTTACAGAAAGAACGCTACACATTCGAGTTATGGCCAAATTCGAGGGTTCGAGAACACTTCAATTCGAGGGTTATGGCCAAATTCGAGGGTTAGGAACGCTACATTCGAAGGTTATGGCCAAATTCGAGGGTTCGGACGCTACATTCGACTATATTGCCAAATCGAGGGTAGACGATCATTCAGAGTTATGGCCAATTGAGGGTTACGAACGCTACATTCAAGAGTTATGCCAATTCGAGGGTTATTGGCCAAATTCGAGGTAGAACGCTACATTCGAGGTTATGCCAAATTCGAGGGTTACAGAACGCTACATTCGAGGTTATATGGCCAAATTCGAGGGTTCAAATCGGGTTACAGAACGCTACAATTCGAAGGTTATGGCCAAATTGAGGGTTACGAAACACGCAATTCGAGGATATTGACACCACTTCTAAAGTTTGGAGAGCCGAATTTTAAGGGTTACCAACACCCACATTCTAGGTTTATGCAACGCTAAAGTCGAGGGTTATCAATTGAATGTTCAGTAATTATCGAAAAAAGATGCCTGAGGAGGACTGGCTTAGGTCCGAACATTCGTGCTTGTGACTTCTTCAATAAACTTTTTAGACACTGTTGGATTAATACCATACGCTCTATTCAATTCTTTTTGTATTTTGGCTTTGTGTAGTTGGGGTTGTGGTGAAGCCCTACCACTGGATCAGGGCCTATTGAATCTACCTCACTTGGTAATACAGATAACAAACCTTCTTGCTTGTGAGTTCGAAAATTTTTGTAGTTCGAAGAGTTTGAAAAAGTTTTTATGAACTTGACTCATTTGACTGGATTGTGGAGCTTGTAAGTTGGGTTCCTTAAGCTGGGTACACACAGTAACGTAAAGCCCCGATACCATCGGATCCGACGGTATCGGGGCTTTATCGTTATGTGTGTTCGTTCGTTTCCTGAACGAGCGCACGGCCACCAAACGATCGGGTTGGCCGAGCGCTGTTCGGAAAGGGCCGAAAATTTCATCGGCCGCACTAGACTCCCTTAAGGAGTCTAGTGCGGCCGATGGAAACACACAGTCCCGACGTTCTCCTATGAATTTCATAGGGAGAACGCTCGGGACTGTGTGTATGCAGATCTTTGAAAGATGGCAGACAGGATCTGCAGATCCTGTCTGTCATCTTTCGAAAATCTGGACTGTGTGACCCAGCTTTAGCCTGGGCAGTTATTGAAGAAAGTGAATAAAACAGCACTGGGGTTTGGGGTTTCTGCATAATATATCTATTTTTGTGGAATACCTTCAAAGACAAATACCCTTCAAATACCCTTCAAACAACGTACAACATTAATGGGAAACAGGGTGGTAGGACTGATTTTACCTACTGCCCAATAAAAATTTCAGCACATACAGTTTCCATCTGCCTGCTTATTGCCTTGGATTTCCCTGACTAAATATTTTTCTGAAGCACTGAGTAAGCCTGGCAGAAGTAGTCTCCTTATATTGGGAGGTAGAGAGAGAAGAGTTCTAAGTGAGATAAAAAAAATTAAATAATTATGGCATTTTTCCCTACCAAAACTTTTACCCAATCAGAACTTTGCTTTTTAATTATTCTGCATCTGGCCATTCAAAGCCATTGGGGTTATTGGTTTGAAATGGGATACCACTTAAGAGGAGTTAGAAGTAACAGGAAATGATTTGAGAACACTCTAAAAATCGAATTAGCAGGGTTCCATTGATTTTGCATTAATCCTGAAAGGTTATTTTGCTGCGTGTTTTATTATGTGCCTAAATGTGTGTCATGATCTTTAAACCCTATCAGATGAGATGCTGTATTATGGGCTAAATGGCTCCATTGATAGGTAATTCCATTTGTGAGCGCTGCAATCTGTTTTTAGATGCATGTATAGTAGTTGATAGTATTTGAGGTTGAATAAAGACTACGTCCATCCAGTCCAACCCATCTAGTCCAACCCATGTGATCACCATTTACGGAATTTTGTCAGACACACTGCAAAAACGCTGTAACGTATGTACAGAATCCCACACCCCTCTCGGGAGTCGAGGGAGTCCTCCGGATTTTGGGTGGTCTCCCGCCCACCTGCAAGACCAACCCCAAACTCCCGCGACGCGAACCTCCCCACCTCCAGAACAGCCTTCTTCTGGCCACGCCCTTCTATGTGTGTAAATTACGTCACACAGGCCAGTCACGCCCTAGCCACACCTCTAACGTGACGTAATTTATGTCACTGTGAAGGCTTGGCTGGAGCGTAACTGGCGCCTCCCCTGACCTCGCCCCTTTAGGGACGTCAGTGACGCCTCCTTCTCCCACCACCTGCCGGAAGCCAGGTTCGGCAGGGTGGGATGTCTGTAGTTAAGACATGCAACATTCCATTTCTCGCACATTACCACACATTGTAGTGTGGCCACGCCCTCAACACCACCAATTACCTATATACCACATCCACCTTGTGTGGCTGCTGTGGCTTTAAAACATGTTATGTCTCTATATGACCCACAGTTGGGAAACGTGATGTCATACTGCAGGGAAATTCAAAGATTTCTACTGTTCCTGCAGAATTGGTTATTGCGAATACGTCAGCCTAACACCTCTGGCCTACTGCCCTGTTTCCCAGACAAACATGGTGGTTAAAGGGGTACTCAGGCACCCCCCACCCCTCCCGAGTCAGGGAAGTCTCCCGGATTTTGGGATGGCTCCCGCACACCCGCTAGTAGCCACACCCAAACTTCTCGTGACCCGTAATTTCGTCACGTTGGAGGCTGGCTATGGGGCGTAACTGGCCCCTCCCTGACTCAGCCCCCCACTTAGTGGCGTCAGTGAGTCACGTCATTCGGCCACACCTCTTCTCCCGACCCCTGCCCAGAGCCAGGTTCGGCAGGGTGGGATGTCTGGGTACTCATCGATTTCTCACTATTTTAGGGGCCTATTATTGCATTAACTCCCAAGGGCCCTGGTTTCCCCCAGGACAGCCTCCATATCTAGGCCCTGACGGGACGGTCATGATGATACCATATGGGGGTGTGTACTGGCTATACACCACCACTCATAGCCACAATCCTGGGACATATGGTATGGGGCAAATAAAATCCTGATAGAGGCCCTGTCCTTTCCTGAACCTGAACTGTGTATACTCTATGGGCTAACTAATGAGACATAGTCAGGGGCATATTTATAAAGGTGCATTACTAGCGCTGTCAGGTATCGCGTTATTAACGCTCATATTTCGAAAAACAGCTGCGGCCATGAGCCGGTAATATGGCTACTCTGACTGGACTCCGGGGCCCAGTTGCTCCAGATTTAAACATTAAGGTTAAAAATAGATATAAAATGGCAGGAACACATTTAAAATAGTCTGTGACCCCTGGCTTCCTATTTTAGTGGGTGAACATTTAGCTGCTGCCGCTTCACTATCAATGCCGTTTGGAGACACCATACCCGGCATGGTGATATTACCCATTTTCTTAAAACAAAAAAACCAGGGCTGGATCAGTTTACAGGGGACCCTGGGTGTTTGGCAGTAATGGTCTATCTGGAGTAGTTTTATGGCCCAATCCACCACCCTTCCTTTTTCCTGCGTAGTTTACTAACATGCTTAAGTGCACAAAGAGCTGCTGGTCGGCTATGGTCAAGACATTCATTTAATGGAATTGTACCTTTGGCAAAGAATCGCTTAAATAAATGTATATCCTGTCCTGGTCTATTATCCTACCTTCCTACACGACAACGTCGCCCATCGCAGGGCTGTAACCCCTCGCATGCCTATAAAAAGTAATCTACGGCAAAACGTTTAAAAAAATTCCTAGATGCCCAGCAGTCGATTTCTTTATTTTTACCCCCTAACTGGAAATATTAACAACTTACAACCAAACAGACTTTAAAAGTTTCTGGTGTTTCAGTTGATTCTATGCGGACACTAGGGTGCGTGTGTGTCCTTCTCTACGAGGCCTTCTGTGCTATACTTGCGAGCCATTTTCAGTCACTATGAACCCAGAAGAGAGGTAATGAAGCATAAAAGGGAGTAAAGCATAGCGGGGGGGGGAAGACGAGACTCTTGTCAACAGATGTTCGTGATGATAATTTGGACTGCACCCTTAATCATCAAAGAGTTACAGACTATTACCACTTTACCTATAGATTTAATGTATGGCGCGGCTGGTTTTTGCACTTTGAGACAGTTCCCCTAATGAGAGTATCCAGTCCTGAACGCTCTTTCAATAAAATATTTTATTTATTCTGGAATATTGTCGGAAAACGCTCATTTAAACAGGGTGGGACCAATCATCCGCGGGGGGAACGATTTTCCTTGGCTCTCTGGCTTCCACGGGCGTGACGACCTAATGTACTAGAGAACCTGAAACTGGCTTAACAGGATAAATCATCTTTCATGACTGGTGGCCTTAAAAACACTATTTCTATGAAATAAGACGATTTTGATGGGTGTCATAATTACGGGTTCAATGCGGGGGACTGTACTGGGGTTTAGTTTGTAGATAAAAGAATCTTAATCGTCGTGTGTGGTTAAACTTAACTTTCATGTAAGGAAACAGACAACCTGGATTTTGTTCTTTCGACTGGTTTAAAAGAGAAATTTAATTATCTCCCAAAGATGACTGTGAAGGAATTCTTAACAGCCCCGCTAGTCTGTACCAACCCTCTCTGCTTTCTTTGTTTTACTAATGTGTAGAATTCCGCAGAGCTGGTGACGTTTCTTGGCGTACATTACAGGTCACGAATAGGTTGGGTTTTGATCCTTGGTTGTTTTCTTTGCTTGTTGTTTGCGGCCGGGTTTTCAACTAGAATGGACTAGAACATCAAACACGAGTCAAACGGACTCGACTTCTCGTACTATCCCGGACCCGGATGCTTTCTCGGACTTTCGATAATTTATCGAAGTGTTCGACCGTTTCGGAGACTGACTATGGCAATAAAATGCTATTATAATACCAATACACGAGTAAATTATCGAATATCCGAATCCACAAGTAAATGTCTATTCATACCATACGCAGTGCACATATCGAATCTCGAATCCACAAGTAAAATGTCTATTATTACCAAATACGCGAGTAAATATCGATTAATTATCGACCGCCCACGTAAAATGTCTATTATACCAATACGCAGTAATATCGATATTATCGATCCACAAGTAAAATGTCTTTACTACCAATACGACGAGGTAAATATCGAATAATTGAATCCACAAGTCAAAATGTCTCTTATACCAATCAGCGAGTAAATTAGCGAATACCGAATCCACAAGTAAATGTACTATTATAACCTACACGAGTAGAATATCCGAAATCTGAATCACAGTAAATGTCGATTATAACAATACGCGGTAAATATCGAATATCGAATCCGACGAAGTAAAATGTCTATTATAACCAATACACGCAGTAAATATCGAATTAAAAAATCGAATGTCGCGTAAACATGCTTCTATTAACCATACCTGATAAATATCGAATATCTAATTGTAGCAGTAAAATGTCTATTAATACCAATACCCGCAAGTAAATATCGAATATCGAATCCCACGTAAAATGTCTTTTCCAATACCGAGTAATATCGAATATCGAATCATCAAGTACATGTTCTATTATACCAATACGGAGTCAATATCGAATTATCTAGATCCAAGTAAATGGTCCTAGTATACCATACGCGAGTAAATACGAATATCGAATAGCAAGTAAAATGTCTATTATACCAATACCAGTAGTAATATCAATTATCGAATCGCTGAGTAAAAATGTTTATTCTAATAACAATACGGGTAAAATATCGAATATCGAACCATAGGAGTACATAATGTCTATTATACCAATACGCCAGTGAAATATCGAAATCGATCCACAAGTAAATTCCTATTATACCAATACGCGAGGAAATTCAATTTATCGAATATCAAGTACATGTCTATTATCCATACACGAGTTAAATTATCGAATTATTCGAATCCGCGAGTAAAATGTCTTTTACAATACGCGAGTACATATACGAATATCGAAATATCAAGTAAGAGATGCCTATTATACATCCGCTAGTAAATATCGAATTATCGAATCCCTCGAGTAAAATGTCTATTATACCAATACGCGAGTAATCATCGAATTATCGAATATGTGAGTAAAATGTCTATTATCGCAATCACGCGAGTAATATCCGAATTCTCGAAAATTGTGAGTAAAATGTCTATTGTACCTGACCAATACGCAGTAAATATCGAATCCGACATATGTGAGTAAAAAGTCTATTATAACCAATACTCCCGTTAAAATATCGAATTTATCGATATTGAGTAAAATGTCTATTAATACCATCGCAAAGTAAACATCGAATTATTCGCATATGTGAGTAAAATGTCTATTATACCAATACAACGATAAAATATCGATATCGAACCACAAGTCAAATGTCTATTATACCAATACGCGAGTAAATATCGAATTATCGAATATGGCGAGAAAATGTCTATTTATACCATACGCAGTAAATATCTATTAATCGAATCTGTGGTAACAATGTAATATTACTACCAATACGCGAGTAATACTGAATTAATCGAATATGTGAGTAAAAATTGTCTATTATACCCATACGCAGTAACATATCAAAAATTCTCGAATATGCAATAAAATGTTATATTTACAACCAATACCGAGTAAATACTGAATATTCCCGACTAGCAAGTAAAATGTCTATTATACCAATACGCTATAAATTCGAATATCGAATCCACAAGTCACATGTCTATTAATACCAATACGTGAGTAATATCAAATCTCGAATTATGCCAAAGTAAAATGTCTATTCTACCAATACTCGGGGTAAATATCTAATTCTCGAATATGCAAGTAAAATGTCTATTATAACCAATACACGAGTAAATATCGAATATCGAATCCCAGTAAACTGTCTATTATAGGAACCAAAACGCAAATAAATATTGGAATACGAATAGTGCGAGTAAAATGTCTGATTATACCAATACGCGCGTAAATATCAAATAATTCTCGAAGATGCAAGTTAACATGTCTATTATACCAAGACGAGTGTAAATATCGCATTATCGAATCTCGCTAGAAAATGTCCTATTCTACCAATAAGGGAGTAAATATCGAATTATCAATATGCGATTAAAATGTCTATTATCCCAATGGCGCAAGTAAAATCGAATTAACAAATATGCGAGTAAAATGTCTAGTATACCAATTACGTAAATAAACGATTATGGGATACTTAATTTAATCTTCGAACGTGGATACTCGAAAATAGCGCGTGTGAGAGTAAAATCCCCGAGTTTTGGAAAGTCCTGGATTTGACATGTTCCCCAGAACATTTCCCAGTCCCCACAAGCCATTTACATTAATTTACCATTACTATTTTAATTGTGTTTCGTTTGAACTTTTTGAACTCTTTTACTCCCATTGACTTTTATGGTTCCAATTTTTTTGAAACTCTTGAACGTTTCATATAGTTGCGAAAGTTTTGAAACGACCGAACGTTCGAAAGTTCGTCCCATCTCTACTTTTCACCATGATTTGCTTTTTTGTGTTGAAAAAAAATTCTAACTGGATCCTAGATCTGCTCTGCGTGGATCAGATTCAAGACCAATCAGATTTAGGGGGGTGCTTTAGAAAAGTATAATAAAACGAACAGAACCACGAGCAGAATAAGATCCAAGAGGATTCTTAATGGCCAGTCAGAGTCCTCAACTATAACTTGACAACATTTATTCCCAGGGAAATATTCATTTTTTTCTGGAAACTTAGCTTTGTACTGCAGCGGAACGAGATAAGAAATAAACACCAGGAAACGTCTGTATGTAAAGGCCAAGTTTTCTGAATAGGAGGTGCATGTTCTGAGCCTTTGTTGTAGACTGGGCCCTAGGTTTCTTATTCCAGCAGATTTTTTTTTTTTAAAACTGGTGATTTCTAAGTTCCAACATCCAACTTATTGTGAGTGAGATTGATCATCCATACTTAAATTTATTTATGTTATAGGGAACACTTTGACCAATTGTCAGGTGCTGATTCTGACTTCAAAGGGGAAGTTCCACGCAAATACTGCAAATAGACTTTTAAGAAAAAGTGCAGTATTTTATCTTAATGACCTTGCCTGCCCAATTCAGATTGTGTGTCTGTGTATAAAATTCATTCTTCAGAATACTGACTTCCTGTTTGCAGATCCCTGTAGAGACCGTTTGGTCCTGCCCTGACCTCAGTCCCGGGGTGGATTCAAGTTGGCCTCAGTAGAGATCTGAGCATGTTTGACCATGCCAACCGCCAATCAGTAGTAATTACTGTTAGGAACATTCCCAGGTAGAGTGCATTCTGGGAAGAAGAGTGACATTAGAACCTGAAATGGTCAGCTCACTAATGTCAACATCATGGAACAGCAAGGTGGGTAAATTTCAACTGTATTTCATTGATTGTGTTGTATAGGTAGAATATTAGATACTAGTAGGTGGTAATATAAACTAAGAATTTTAAAACTAAAAAAAATATTTTCCACTGACTTCCCTTTAAGAGATTCAAGTTCACGTTAATACAAGAACCAACTATGGGTACCTGTAAAAAATCCATTGATCTGTTCTTGTAATGAAACCCCACAAATTTAAATTCATTTCTAAAGACCTTTTAGTTTCAGTTTAATTCAGCACCTAAAATTGTCCTGAATTGTTAATAACTCCCCCAATCCTGTATAGATACAGAACTAATTCAATAATCACAATGAACCTGCCAAGCCGGGCCCTTTAATCGCTGGTGATAAATCTTGGTGTTTTTTATATTTAGAGATATGCTAATACCACATATATGTGGGCGTTAACCATTATCAGGCCATTCCCCACGTCTGCAAAATTTATACTTGATCGGCTGAAAATCTCAGAACAATAAATCAGATTAATTACCTTGCTAAATGTGAATATGCCCTTTTTATTTGCAATTAGCACAAAGAACGTAACCACATGGGGTCACGTACTTTGCTATAATTATTACATAGCTAAAACGGAATGGATCCGATGTGATTCAAATACTTTAGATCAAAATGATTCCTAAAAGGTGTTTTTATATTTATTTAGTTCATTAGACCAGGGATATCAAACTTGCTGCCTCCAGATGTTTTAAAACTACAACCCCAGCATCATGGTTTGCAGTATGTAGACAGAGGCAATGCTGGCGTTGTGTTTTCTAACATCTAGAGGGCCCCAAGTCTGACATCCTGTGCATTAGACTGTAGGTTCTTTGGTGGTGGGTTCGTGAAATATTTTTTCCTGCGTTTGATGATGTAATACAGAGTGGAGCATTTAGAACCAGCAGCATTTAAAGATCTGCAATTGAACGATATAAAGAGGCAATATCCGCAAGTTAGGTGATTTGCTCCCTTATAAATGAATTATTTCTAACAGCCCGACCAACCAGCCGGTGTAATTTTTTAAGTCGTCGGGTCAAATATCTGTGTAAAATTTTTCGATGTTGATCAACAGTTTCAGCCGATTTTCATCAAAATTGAAAAATGGATTGGACATGTCAGTAAAATGTTGGCTTGATCGTGTGGGTCCAATAAATACTGCTTTATTATTCCAATGTGTGTCTAATTGACCTGTGTGCACCAGACTTAACCCTAAGGGATGGTGGAGGAAGGAGATATTCCAATGTTTCAATATGTTTTATTAAATAAAGGGGAACAAATTATGGCAAAATAAGAGCATTCCTTGTACCCTGGATCAAAATCTTCCAAGTAATCTTTTTGAAAGTTTAATATTCGTGGAAAAAGGTTTCCTGCTTTCAGCAGCTTGAAATCATGTGAACCAGTCGTGATGTCCCAACTTACCATCTCGTCCATTTCGTATTTATGATCTTGGGGAAAATCCAAATATCCGAAAACAGAATGTACTTTCAGGACGTTTCTGGTCTTTTTTTTGCGCATTTTTATGATGATCGAACACATTTCAAGGCTATTTTCGATAACCTTTTTGAAAATCGCAGAGGCTGTTTTTGAAAGTTCCCAAAAACCGAACGATCCCTGCCATTTTTTGGGCTAAAAACAAGGGGATCGGACCCGGCATCCCATCTTAGTGACGCACTATTACGCTAATTATCAAGTTTTTGCAAGCCTTATTTTTGCCTGGATCTGCCCAGTAGTGGTTTTGTGTGTGAATTCCATAGCCTGCCATCCCAACATTTCTTTTCTGTTTTTTGGACTTTTTTTTTTTTTTATAATAGTTGTGGTATGGCAGTTACCTTACTGTTTTCCAATAGACAATGATTGATAGTGATATATTACCTTTCAATTGCAAATATGCTTGTTGAAGTTCTCATTCATCCATGTCATGGTATATCCCTGGTTTGTATTCAAATTAGATCAACTGGACTTGAATGTTAGTTCTTGAAGAACGTTTTTTCGCTAGTCATCCGACTGGCTTTTCTCAATTCAGAAATGACTTGTACCGAATTGTGGCAATTATGTACCCGGAAAAGCATCCCATTAGCATATCACACGCCAGGTGTTAAGGGTGGGATTAGAGTAGTGGCTAAGATGTGTTTATAGGAACGCCAGAGTAAGGGGTGTTAAACAGCATTGTACATGGCAGCCAGTTGGTGGTAACATACAAGGTGGGCAAAATATATAGCTAACATCTTAGGACCTTTGTGGGAAGTTTCTAACATCACATCCAGACCTCTCAGGATTTCACCAACAATATTAAAGATCTCGTAACTCGGTGTAGAAGAACTATGGTGTCCTATGATTGCACTCTCTCTTCACCTGTAATACCCACAAGGAGGCTGTTTGACATGGTTATAAAACGGCTGCGCCAAGACAGCACTCTTACCAGCAGAAAACTGATCCTCAACCCGAAACAGGTGTGTTCCTTGCTGGACCTTGTGCCTGATCCCACCTATGTTCAATACCGGGGATAAGTTGCTATAAGCAAAAACATGGATGTGGCTATGGGAATTCTCCAGTTTCATTCACCTATTGTGGCCAACCTTAATTAGGAGGTAGAATCACCGGCCGCTTAATATACCGTTGGGCATAGCAACCCCGCCACTGGTTCATATGTTTGAGACACCTGGGTTAAAATCCACCAGAAGGAATTACAAAAGCTTTCACAGACACATAAATGCGGTGGACCAAAACATGAAATTCACAAGGGAAGGTACAACAACACACTGGCTTTCTTGGACTGCTTTGGTAGAAGTTAGGAACAATGGTAATGGCAGTATAGGTTTACAAAAACCAACACCACAGATCAGTATTTGATGTTTGACCGCCACCACGCCTTTAGATCACAAGCTGGGTGTCATCAGAACCCTGCACACAGAGCCCGTATAACATCCCCATAGCACAGATGTGGAAGGCTAAAGAAATGAAACATCTCAGAGGAGCCCCTTAGAACTTGTGGATATCCAGACTGGGCCTTTGTTCCAAAGAAGGCGAGGAAAAAAAAAACACCGAAACCACAGTGAAGGGGAAAAGCAAGAGCAGAGGAGAACATGGTCATCCCATATGTATACAGGGGTCTCCAGAAATTAGAAGAATTTTTTCAAAAAAACATCGTATCCCTGTCTGCTTTAGAAAACCAACACACACTGAGGCAAGCATGGGGTACTCCGAATACCCAATACAAAACACAAGAAAAGCGACATCATATATGCAGTCAGTGCAGTGAAAATGCTCTTTTGATTTGTATGTTGGGGCGACAAACAGCAACTGCTCAACGTATGCGCCGCAACAAAGAGCCAATTCCTCGGGTCAACTCGCCGTGTAATCTGCATCGTACGGATAACGCCATAACCTTTGAGGATTGTATGTTACCATACTGGCGAAGGAACATGACTGGTTCAAGAGAGTGTTAAGGAGGCCAATATTATGTGAAAATAAAGAACCAGCCTAAAATAGAGGTGGGGGGTTCGACACCAACGTGTCTGCCATGTACAATGCTGTTTTTTAACAAAACACCTTACTCTGGCGTTCCTATAACACCTCTTAGCCACTATCCAATCACACCTTAACCCTGGCTGTGATTGCCAATTGGGATTTTTTCCCAGGGTACCTATTGCCACAGATTCTTGTAAAGTCATTCCTAATTGAGAAAGCCAGCGGATGACTAGCGCAACGTCGTTCAAGAACTACATTTCAAGTCCCGTTGATCTAAATTGAAATACAACAGAATACTTTCATTGCAAAGTTTTACCATTTCACTTCAAATACTTCTCACTGGCTTAAATGTCAGAAAATTGGTGAATTATAGTGAACCTCTGGTAAATTGACATAAGTATTCCGTCATCTCTAACTAGCAGGAATTGACACTTTTTAACCTATTTTTTTTT
The DNA here is from genome assembly GCA_019447015.1 of Hymenochirus boettgeri. NCBI lineage: Eukaryota > Metazoa > Chordata > Amphibia > Anura > Pipidae > Hymenochirus > Hymenochirus boettgeri. The sequence goes on from CM033472.1 coordinate 260,115,262, forward strand.
TTTTTTTTTTACAAAAAAAAAACAAAACACAATACACACCTAAGCATACACGGTCTGACAAAGGAGACCGTCAAATGGACCACCGAGTGCAATCATGCGCGTGAGACAAATGTCAATTCGGAGATAATCGCACGTGGTATGAGCTCAAGATCCCTCAAGAAGACGATGCACTAACAAGTGTGATGAATAGGTGCTTGGTGCGATTCGGGCATGTTATGCGTTTTGGTTGGGGGCTGTCCCATTGATCTGCCATGGTGGGCCATCAACGACGGGCAACCTAACGCATACACACATGCGATTATCGGGAAAAATGGAATGTTCGTCTCGTCGTTCATCGTCCGTGCATCAGACCGTGGTGTACGATTCTTTACATGTATTGTACATCTCTGTATTCTTGTGCATATTGTACATTACTAATAGATCCTCGCACCCATGTCCATCCATCACTATACACCTGTCCTACATCCCCTACAGATCCCAGATATGGCTTTCGTCTACGTCAGGGTTCCGTCTCTCATTTCCTGTTTGGGCCATTGATACATTATTTTGAAATCACAGATGACATCAGTAGGTCAACGTAATTGATAAGACCGTCATTACTCCATAGCAAACTCATGTACAATGTCTCATCTGATCCTGGCAATTCATTAAAACTATTTTCTCCCTAACAGTGATGGAGCTCAGTAATGGACATTTCCCAGAACCTCTGGGACGAACCTCCTCATGCCACTCCCAGAATCCTAACAAACTTTAAGGGGCAAATACACCGTACACAAACGAGGGTCGCACTCCATAGAAAAGTATTCTCCACCTGAAGAGGGGCGACCAATCCCATCCCCCAAAACGGTGTAGGAGTGTGGTCACAATAAAAAAATACTTAATATTGGAGTGCGACACATCGTTTTTACTGTGTCTTCTTGGACTTTTATGTTTCTCACATGGAGGAACCCTGGGTTTCTGGCACCCTTGTTGGCTTCAAGTGCACCCAGTAGCTTTGTTTTTTGATTTTTGTGACCAAAGGAACTTGGGTCAATACATGTGAGATAATTCTGTCAACGAAGCATCGCCCAATAAACCAATCTGTAGGTTTGGTGTTTGAAAACATTAAATATTGTGGCAAAAAAAAAACTTCCCTAAATTTTCGCTCAACCAATTGAGCATCAATTGGTTGCGACATAATCAGCCGGTGGTAGAGGAACTAAAATCAATGTCAATATCTGTAATACACTCGTTTCCGTAACTGTCAGATTCTCTGGCTCCTCCCCATTTCGTTAACATACGTTTGCCTAGTGTCAGAGGAATGGGAGAAGAGTCAGGGACTCCTGATTTGGAGGAGCTAAGCGAGCTGTCAGAGTTACTTTCATGAATATCATGTCTTTAAATCACTTTGGGTTGACAAAGAATGAATGAAATCTACCTTGTAAAAATCATGTCAATCGGAGGTCACAGACGTATCAGTGGAGATTTTTCGCATTAGACGGAATAATCAGCTGTTTTGTTATTTTGTCTGGATTCGTTTATTAATATCCTTTTAGATGATTCTTCAAGCTTTACATTTCCATCTCTCTTACAAATGAGAGTTTGATTCCCCCCCATCATGATGGTGGACATCAGCCCTGAAGCCTAATTGAAAAGTCATAGAGAAACAAATATGGGTCAGCACATGTTAAGCGAATTATTAATTTTACGTAAGAATTAATGTGGTAGAAAAATAGCACCAGATATTTACCCCCCGTCCACAAAGATCAAAGCTGAAAGAACAATGACATAAAGAGAATGTTTTGTTACAACTCAAGGAACGATCAGGAACAAAGGGGGGAAAAAATATGTGGTGAAGAAAGGAAAGTGAAATTAAACGGAAAAGAAGACTTATGGAGTAAATACAGGGAAGAGTGTCATCACTAGAAGGAGATGACCAGGATGGAAGTGTAAGTCTGGAATATCAATTGTAAACAGCGGTCCCTGAAACTGGGAATGCAATTTGTCCCACAGCGTCTCGTACAATAAATAAAAAACTGGAGAGGGCCATTTACACTGGGGATGGGGAAAGCTATTACTGTACTGATTTTTAAATACCATTCCTTGTATCCATATAGGCCTGAATGGCTTCTATATTTCCTAACTTTTATGATAGCTGCATCTTTCACCTTTAAAAAAGTCGGACAATATTTAAATTCTCCTGGTTTTCTGTCTTTTTAAAGAGTTGTCTAAAAGCCCTCCCACCAGAGTGTGTCCTGGACACCTATTCATGTTTGGGACAAGCTCAGTAGTTCTGTCCTTTCGTGTCCTCTCCTTTAGAAACTGTAATTACTATTGGCTGACCTTTTTGTGATCTCCCTGTATTTAATTTTGATCAGTTCGACTACAGAACATAACTCACAGGAAGAAGAGCCCCAAACCTGCAGAATTATATGTGATTTTCTCCAAATAGGAGTTGCAACTATCTGCTACTTGGAACAATTTGCTTCATTCCAGATTATTAATTTTTAGCTTTAATTAATTGTCCCATTAAAAATAGGTTTATTGATACATACAAATACTGTCCACTCAAAAGTTCAGATACCATATCCACCTTTTTGGCAACAACAGAAATTGGAACACTTGAAAAATGATGTGCATCCATGTATATTATGCTTAAAGTTCCCCCTAAAATCCATTTCACCAAGAATTTAATGTAGGTCAAAACTGCTCATTAAAACTAAGATATCTTTTGCCCTACTGCAGGTGCACAATATAATCATGCAGTGCAGAACTACTGTCCGCTCCCCTAGCTCATGAGCTCAGGCACTGCTTAGTGTGTTTCACTCAAGGAGAAAAATGTTTATATCAAATACAATAACAATTTATAATATATATACAGAAAGTTCCACAAAAGTTATATATGTGTATTATTGTTTACAGGTACTGTTTGTTTGTGAAATTAACATTTGTCATTTTAAAAGTGTTTTAGGGTGGGACCATCCTTTAAGGTGAAAAGAGACTGTTACCCACAGATTTTCGTTTAAAAGCATGTCCAAGTCAAAAATTGTACATTATGTAATTACCCCCCAAAACTGTAAATAGTTAGAAAGCCTAATATAGAAGACTATCTGAAATGCCTGCCAATGTCCTGTGCCCTTTTCTTCCTTCTTTCTGTTCGTTCTACCTGTTCTACTGACACTCATGGATGTGAACATTGATATCACAGCCAGTGACTGAATGCTAACCCCTTAGCTGCCTTCTCTGAGCACAACGATCAAGCTTCAGAAAAGCTCAATTAATTGCTGAAGGGGGCGTTAACCAATACTTGCCATTTACACGCACTACCCTTAGTTTTCACAAAGGCGTGCAAAAGCTAATGATTCATGGAAATGGTAGGGGAATATATTCTAACATATTTTTAATAGGCTAATCTTTCTAAAAGATGGCCTTATGAGGGGAATTTGTTCTTTAAAAAACGTTGATGCTTTTATTAGGGTGAATTTGTCCTTTACTTTAAAAACTTTGATGGTGTTCTCAGAATGCGGAATGGAATCTTGCAAGTTCGGTATAGCCACAAAATAGCCATTAAACTGTAAACCATCTAAAGTGGTGAACATATAAATGCAAATGTCCTGCACCGAGAGATAATAATTATTCTATAATAATAACTTTACCACTCATGGTACTGCACAACGTTTGACAGTTGCGCATCATAAAGGTATTAAAAATGATATGGGCTAAGAAATGTAGAACCAGACTCTGTAATAAAAGGAATGGGGATCTGCGGTGTGCTCTGATAGTAATAATTGGCACGTGGGGCATCGTTGATGCGTACAAGGCGCGTATTTGTCCTGTACACTTGGCATCATTCCACCTGGTCCATCCCTGTTTCGAACATTCAACCAGATATTGGTGGCTCACCCAAACTTGCGCTCAGTGTTTTTTTAATTTCCCCTTTTTAGCTTATAACACGGAATTAGAATGTGTGTCATTTCGCTCCGTAGCTGTAATTGGCAAAAATGATGCGTGTGATGTGCTGCCTGTGTGTTGTTTGCTTGGGAGTCTCACATTGCTTAATGTCTTTTTGTAACTTAGGAACTGAAAGCCAGAACAACTAGCGAATGTAGTTGTCCGGCTTTATACAACCCCGTCACAGGTCCGCTCTAGGTACATAAAGGGTGGGCAATTCATTTAATAATAATTAATAAATAATAATAATAAATGTTCCACTTTTAACTCCTTCTTCTCTGTAAGTTTCTCTTTATAAACTTACTGTTCCCTTACCTGTCCTACATCATGAGATGACAACCTGTGGATCAATAAGTCACCTGCCACAGTTTTTTGATTCCACTCCGACCCAGTAGAAGAGGTAAGGATTTGACAGCATGATTTTTGGGGGTGCGCTGTGTGCGTTTGATTTCATCGTGGGCGGACGTCCTCAGCTATAATATCCACCCTCAGCTCACTGGGCGACATTTTTGTGCTTTGACATGAACGTAAACCAGCGTTCCCCTCCCGCCCTGGGGATATACTATGCTTGTCTAGTCACAGTATAATGGCGGGGGCATCCTCGGCAGACGTTGAAACTAGGGGGAGCCGTTAACTTCCTTGGTAACACGAGGTTGTCAATCCATTCGATCTACGGCTGCTTCTTAACCCCAATAAATAATATAATTGCCATAAAGGCACGGATAACAATGTGTGAAAATACACATGGCCGATCGTTTCACCCCAAAAAATAACTTTGTCAGTGTATCCCTTCATATTTTAAAATGTGAAGTGTTTAAAAAAAGGTAAAATGCAGGGGTTTTGCTGTTCACAGCGGCTGGGTGTAGGTCATACAGCAGACAATAGTGATAAAAGCGTGTACAGAAAACAACATAAAATGGGGTGTTATAATTGTTTGTGGTTTATTTTATAACCAAGGGAAGGTAAAGGTAAAGGAAAGGAAAATCTGCTTTAGACAACGGATACTGTGCTAATGGCATCCCACTGGTAAACAATATTCTTGTAATATTCCAGTTTTATTGAAGAACGGTAGGTAAAGGAGCTGTGTCTTACCTTCCGTCCTTCAGTTAATATGGTCCTCTAATGAACATCGCATTAAATGGAAATGCTACGTTTCCCTAATCTGCCACTGGAGCATTCAACCCCATACACACGTGTGATCGCAGGCTCGTTATGAATGGCCACTCTGACTATCATAGCTGTAATACGTGGCTTGGTTGGCAAAATGGCAATTCCCGTATTATTAACGATGCCTGACTGAGCCCCGTACACTTGCGCTACTTGGCGGAAATGGGCACTCGTACACCATTGTTAGTCACAGGTCGGGGCCCCACGTGTGTACGATGCTTGCATCTCCGCCCTAATTACTAACTTTTGAAATATTGTAGGCCATGCCCTCCCCCCCACGACGCTATATTGCACTTTAAAAATAGAATCCAAACTCTACTTACAGCTCCCGTTCCCTGATCATTCCTGGTCCAGCTCCCCTGCCTGCCGTACTACAAGCAGGGGCCGACCGTCATACCGCGGCGGTTGATTGGCTGAGAAGGCATAGGCCATCAAATACAGAACCCGCTGGAGCTGTAAGCAAGAGTGTGTAGATCAATTTGGTTGGGGGTGGGAGGGCATGGCCTGAAAGATATATGAAAGATATATGAATGAGTTAAAGCTAGAAGAGGCCACCAGGGAGGGATAGGGCGGTCTCCACTGTGCATGGCCACAAGCGGCTAAGTGGACACACAGAGGCAAGCAACCTTTTGGCCAGGAAGACAGGAGAAACATAAGGAACAGGGATGTTAAGTACGGATTTTTTTTTTTTTTTAATTATACATTGGGTCAGTAGTGGTGAAAGTTAGATTGGGGTGGGGACTTTGCCCTTTAATTATCCTACATTGTAATCTCATTGGGGAATGGTACTTGTCCTCATTGTCCTAACTGTAATTCCTAATATTTTATAATCTTTCTTCTCCTAACTTGACAACTTTTAATGTCATCATTGCACAGCCTGATGAATCTGGTTCATGCTGAAGAGTTGTAGAAAGTCCCCCATGATAACGTCAGGGTCCGGGAAATACGGGACTTACCTTCCCATTCAATGTCTCCTTGTTGTTTCGTTGTCCTTTACCTTATAAACTGGCTATGCCACTTCTTTTATAGGGTGACCTTTCACCGTACCATGACCCGGGGGTCCTTATTAGCACCGTCTGCGTTCTCACGGTTTAACAGCCGCGAACACAACACACATTTTTCACTGCCAATTGTACCTTGGACTCAGGATCACCCTCTCACCTTCCTCCTCTTTCTTTCGTTCCTTAATGCATTATGGTGAGCCAACCAGCCTGACCACACAAATCCCTGGAAAATCTTTGCTAGTGGACCCTTACGCTGTGTCATCCCTGACATGTTCTTTTCTTATTCCTTATTAGCACGATGTACGTTCATGTGATTGACCATGTAAAGAATAATATAATGTTCTGGATTTTACTCACGACAATGGAATATTATGGAATACCAATACAGTTTACAAGCTTAGAAAATTATTTAAAGGGCATTCCACCTGTGAAAAACACTTTGATAGTGGTAGTGCTAGTTCCCCAGCCCCACCGCTATAATTTAATATCCAAAAGTGCCCCGATCTTTACTTTACCTTCCCCTCTATCCTCCCCTCCGCCACACATCCCGCCCCTCTGCTTGCACAGAACTGCATGCAAGGGGTGGAACCTGCAAGCCGCGTCTGTGATTGCTGGAGAGGCGCCATTTCACATGGTGGAGGATAGAGGGAAGGTAAAGTAACTTGGTGGAGTTTCTTGATATAACATTATAGCGATTGGGGCTGAGGGAACTAAGCCCTACCACATACTACAGGGTTTTACAACTAGGGGTAGGGGACCAACTCGGGTGGAGAGGGAGGAAAGGAGGTGGAGATGGCTGCAGTCCATGCAAAATTCTCCCGGGGGGAGACAAGGAGGCAGAGTCCTATATGGACTCGCTATCCCTCCTGGTGGCCAGTTTTTTTCGACTTTAGGGGGGACTACATGAGAACCATAGTGGAGGCTTGGTGTAAGGTAAGGATTTTATTACACTACATAGTGGGGCCAGTAGGTGGGGGGAATTATAGTTTTGGGGGGTGGACATGCCCTTTAATAAACTATGGGACTGATGTTAATGAGGGTGTAAATTTTGAAACTTTTTATAGTTCAGCAACCAATTAATGTTAGCTTTATAGTGGGTCACTGCGTTAGGAAAAGTCTGAATGATTCTACAAATTAATAATACGCTGACCATATACAGCGGCTCCTAGAGCCTTCCAAAAACATCCAAGAAATATGCGGCACGTTGTCACAGGTCGGTGAACCCCGCCATATGACACAACCAAGCAGAGTTTTTCGCTGCCAACGTTTCCAAAACATTTCCTAAAGACCTTTCCACACACAATTTTTAGATGCATATATACACATCCACTCAAAAAATCTGATTTCTTCGGGCGTATCACTCTCAATAAACAAGGTTCATCAAAAAAATCATCTTTGTCATCTTTTTTTCATGTTTCCCTGTTGTCACATCCCATCCTATGGATCTCAGTACATGGCTGTAGGCGTAGATTAAAGTTAGATCTGTCCAGCAAGATTCCAGGCTGGTTGGTAAGTATGAAATGAGATCTTTCCTGTGGTTTCTCTGGGTCAGATGGGTGGGCATTACGTGACTGAAGGACAGAATGTGTGTGCACAGGTATGCATGGAAGAATCCTCCTATATTTCCTATAAATGTGGAACTGTTAAAGGGTATCTCCACCCTGTATATAGGTCGCCCCAGACCACCGCCCAGCCACCAAGTTCATTTATAAAAAAAAAACGCCACCAGAACTGGACTTAGCATCCTTCGTTCACTCTGCCTCTGCTGTATTGCTACTCTCTGTTCCCATAAGTAGCATGGGGGCCGGAGCAGCAGCTGCGTCTGTGAATTGGCTGAGAGTCAGCCCGTCAAATATGCGCTGACTGCTGACGGCTATGCAGCGGGCAAAGGGAATTAAGCATGGCAAGTTTTATTTTCTGGGGCTTTTTTTTTAAATCATGAACCTTTATAACTACAGAAAAAAAAACAGGAGCAGAGGGATCCAGATGGTGTGAGGGCAGACATCCCACCCTGCCCAAAAACTCAATTTCATGAGGGTACCACCACCTAAAGCCCCACCCACGATTAAACGCATAATCCATGCTACAGACAACAACACATGTATACAGCAGACACACATGCATACAGTTAGACACACATGCATACACAAGTCATGTCACTATTAAGTGTTTTTGTCACTTGTTACCCTCTCAAGACTCTGACAATCATTTGGCTCCCTGACTAATTCAAAACAACCATTTCAGGGAGATTGTATTTATTTTCAGGAATCGGGATCTGCCCATTAACATCAGGGATAGGTGGGATTCCTGGGAGGGCTCCCCTGCACATGCCAGAGTCCCCTCCAGGAGGACAAGGAGAAAGCAAGCACCAGATACTCCCAACACGGACCCCTCCTACTCTTCCTGTTTGAAACTTTCCTTCAGGAGACCCATACGGGAGCAGAGATGTAAGGTAGGATTATTACACACTACACATGGGGCCAGAGTGGGTTACATTTTTTGGTATGACATGACCTGTAAACCATTTGCCGTTCATCCTTGTGTTTTCAAGTTCCCTTCCCCCATTGTTAATAAAGGGTTTTCATTACAAACCTTCCATACTAAGCAGCATTGCCCGATCAATAGAAGATGCAGTTCCACCAACTGAAAACATTTCAATTAGTAGAGAAGAAGAAACACTGTATGGAGCTTTGGTTGGGATTTGTTATCAGTATTAGCAACAGGTCCCTGTTAACTGGCATTAAAAAGTCATGAACCAAACAGCTGCAAGTCAATTTGAACTGACTGCTCCAGCTGTGTGGGTGACATTTGTGGTACAAACCATGCAGCTGGTGCAATTCCCCTTTCTAAAGATCGGAGTAAATGGGCAGCGTGACTTTAAGAAGAAAGGTTGCAATCCGCGGGCAACACGAATTCTACCATTGGGATGATTAGAACGCTACATTCAAGAGTTATGGCCAAATTCGAGGGTTACAGAACGCTACATTCAAGAGTTATGGCCAAATTCGAGGGTTATGGAACGCTACATTCGAAGGTTATGGCCAAATTTGAGGGTTACGGAATGCTACATTCGAGGAATAGTGAACACCACATTCTAAAGTTATGGAGAGCCGATAACCTTCGAATGTTTGTAGCGTTCTTGTAACCCTCGAATTTGGCCATAACTTGAATGTAGCGTTCGTAACCCTGAATTGGCCCATAACTCTTGAATGAGCGTTCCATAACACTCGAATGTAGCGTTCCGTAACCACTCAAATTTTGCCATATAACCCTTTGAATGTTGCGTTCTTGTAACCAGCAATTTGGATTTTTGGAGTCGCAAACCAAAAAATCCAGAATTGCTGATATTCACCTCCCTTGGAAGTAGGGAAGAATCAGGAGGTCAGCACCCACCCTGGTTGTGTGCATAAGGAAAACAGTGTAACATTGAGCGTTCTGTAACCCTCGAATTCGTCAATAACCTCGATGTGGATTAGATTTCAGTATCCCTCGAAAATTCTATGCGAGGAATTAGATATACTTAGAGTTACCATTGCTATTTTTACATAATTTTATCATAACTTTTCAAACTATTTGTCCCCATTGACTAAATAGGTCGTGTTTTTACCATCAAACTATAGATCTTTTGATAATAAGGTTTCTACCTCGTGAACGATATCACATGGTCAGTCAATTGGTTCCAAATATGGTCCCTTGTGTAACAGGTCTATAACATATGGGCTGATGTTTTTCCAATCGTATTTCGATTGGCCGAAAACTATTTCAGTTCCCACCTTACGCCGACAATGAAGGCAAACTCTACAGGAGATTGCGACATAAAGAAAAATTTTCCACCTGGGAAGAACTTTATTTTATTTTTTTTTCTGATAAAGCTCCAATAGGGTCATTCAGAAAAACAGAAAACCGATATCAAGATTTTTCAATGAATAAGGAAAATGGATTTTTTCCAGTGGTGAATATTTCCAATGTTCCAAATTTTCCAGTGGGTTCCAGGACATCATTACGGTTTTGTAAAGAATGTCCCTTATATTACAGTGCATGCATTTATATTATTTTGTTCATTTGTCCTTTAAACAGGGGCGTAGCTACCCATGGGTGCAGGGGATGCGACTGCATAGGGCCCTGGCCAAGAGGGGCCCCATTTTGTGCTAAGGTCCCAAAACTACCAGTCTGGGTGCCAACTGTTTTAACAGTGGTCCGTGTACAAGGCATTTTTACCTTATCTGTGTGCAAGCATTAACCAGTGTCTGCTGTGCAGTGCCAGTTTTCCAACTAGTTTACAGTCTCTGAAGCCGAGCATTTAACCAGTGTCTGACTGTGCAGTGCCAGTTTCCCATATTTATCAGTCCTTGAATGCCAAGCATTTAACCAGTGCCTGGCTGTGTGCAGTGCCAGTTTCCCAACTAGTTTATCAGTCTCTGAATGCCGAGCATTTAACCAGTGCCTGGCTGTGCAGTGCCAGTTTCCCAACTAGTTTATCAGTCTCTGAATGCCAAGATTTAACCAGTGCCTGGCTGTGTGCAGTGCCAGTTTCCCAACTAGTTTATCAGTCTCTGAATGCCGAGCATTTACCAGTGCCTGACTGTGTGCAATTGCCAGTTTCCCAACTAGTTTATCAGTCTCTGAATGCCGAGCATTTAACCAGTGCCTGAGTGTGCAGTGCCAGTTTCCCAACTAGTTTATCAGTCTCTGAATGCCCGAGCATTTAACCAGTGCCTGTGTGTGCAGTGCCGTTTCCCAACTAGTTATCAGTCTTGAATGCCGAGCATTTAAACCAGTGCCTGGCTGTGTGCAGTGCCAGTTCCCAACTAGTTTTCAGTCTCTGAATGCCGAGAATTTAACCAGTGCCTGGGTGTGTGCAGTGCCAGTTTCTCAACTAGTTTATCAGCTCGAATGCCGAGCATTTAACAGTGCCTGCTGTGTGCAAGTGCCAGTTTCCCAACTAGTTTATCAGTCTCTGAATGGCGAGCATTTAACCAGTGCCTGACTGTGTGCAGTGCCAGTTTCTCAACTAGTTATCAGTCTCTGAATGCCGAGCCTTTAACCAGTGCCTGGCTGTGTGCAGTGCCAGTTTCCCAACTAGTTTATCAGTCTCTGAATGCGAGCATTTAAACCAGTGTGGCTGTGCATGTGAGTGTGCCAGTTTCCCAACTAGTTTATCAGTCTCTGAATGCCGAGCATTTTAACCAGTGCCTGGCTGTGTGCAGTGCCAGTTTCCCAACTAGTTTATCAGTCTCTGAATGCCGAGCATTTAACCAGTGCCTGGCTGTGTGCAGTGCCAGTTTCCCAACTAGTATATCAGTCTTTGAATGCAAGAATAACCAGTGCCTGACTGTGCAGTGCCAGTTTCCCAACTAGTTTATCAGTCTCTGAATCCAGCATTTAACCAGTGCCTGGCTGTGTGCAGTGCCAGTTTCCCAACTAGTTTATCAGTCTCTGAATGCCAAGCATGACGAGTCTTTTGCAACTATTTTACCCGTGGTTAGATACAAAGGATTTACCGCTGATTATTTGGTTCGCCAGTAACCGATTTGTGTTTGTGGTGGTGTTGGGGGGCCCATGCACAAATTGTGCATCAGGGCCCATAAGTCTGTAGTACGCCACTGCCTTTAAACCCACCAATAATACCATTCTTTTTGCCATTGGCTGCTTTGTTGAGTCTATATTACGCAATATGTTACAGCTATGATGGGCATTGTCAGGCATCCACTGCTCCCGGGAGTGGCGGGAGTCTCCCGGATTTTGGGGTGGTCTCCCGCACACGCGAGACCACCCCAAACTCCCGCAACCTGAACTAACCTGGCAGCTGCCTCCAGAACGCCCTTCTTTCTTCGGCATGCCTCTTCTGTGAATAATTTACATCACGCTCCCCCCCTAACTACGCCTCTTCGTGGCGTAAATTACGTCACATGTAGTGGCCTGCCGATAACCCCGTCCTCTTTGTGACATCATTGACGGCTGCCCGCCCTAGCTCTACCCCCTTTGTGACATCATCAATGTCATGTCAGTCAGCCCCGTCCCTTCTCCCACCCTACCCGGAAGCCAGATTCGCCAGGGTGGGGTGTCTGCATTGTTGGTACATATTAAATGAATGGCAGCTCATTTGCTAAAAGGCCAAAGTTAATAGATTCAAACAGCGTATACATTGTGTGAGTTGTTTGTGTGTGTATTGTTGTTGATATGTAGGAATTAATAATCCCCCACCAATTAAAAGGGGAAATCCTGAAATGCCTGGGGGGCACTCAATCTCTATAAAATAATTGTAACATAGCCCACTAGCCTTAAAGGAGCCCCTGGCTACTACATTGTTAATTAGCCTTTGCTCTATAATGCATTAAAAACAGCTGAAAATGGATACACGGCAATACGATAAGATGAACCGTAGATTTCACTAGCGTTCAAGGAGATCCTGTGCTATAAAGAAGAAAAATATCATTTCATTATTTAAAAGGTAAATATAACGGGGAAATGGACTTTAAAATGTGAACATTGGTTTACAGCCCATTACCAGGCATGTAGGACACAAGTAGAGCTGTGCATGTAGTTAACCAGGGAGGTAGGAATTGGATTTTCTACCTCCCTAGGACATGTCGGTAACTTTAGGCTGGGTACAAACGAAAGGACATTTTTCCAGATCGAGTGCTTGGCCGGTACAAATGTCTGGCGGGTCCCATAGGGAAACACGTACGATCGCCCTGATCTGGATGAATGGGCGACAGACATTGATCGCAGCGTCGGCCAAAAGAAGAACAGATTTGGCCAATCGACCCAATACGTGGCACGTATCAGTCAATTGGGCCGAAAAATCTTCCCGTGGGACTCAAGCTTAAATGTTGTTCATTATAGTCAGTCTTACATTGATTATTCAATAGTGTAGTGGTAATGAGCGATTTGTCATGGCATGACCACTGTTCGTTATCATTAGTTAGTTAGTTACTGACCCCCCCTTCAGAAATATCCTCCAATTATTGGTTGGAAGCCAGTTCCGTGTGGGGAATTAACAAATGGCAGGTGTGGGAGGCTTGGCAAGATTTCTACCCCATTGAGCCTTGTTGTGTTCACTATAATACCAGTGGCTTGTGCCTTGAGTCAATAAGTAGAGGCTGATGCAAAGTTTGCCCATGTATGCTATTTATCGCAGCAACCAATCAGATAAACCTAACTGCAGTAACCCAGTAATAACCTAATATCTGATTGGCTTCTGCAAATTAAAGGGAATGTCTAACCCTTATAAAAATGTTTTAATATATATGCAGGACCCCCCCCAAACCTAAGTTTATTTTGTTAAAAATATAATAATTCTGTTCCCAGCCAGAGAAATCATATCTACAAGATTGCAATCTACTGCCGCCTTCCTGTCTCTCCGCTCCCCCTCCACTGCATCTGCTCTGTTCTTTTTGTGTTCCCGAGCAGCTGCAGTGGAGGCTCGTCCGGGAATGGCAGTCTGTGATGGGAAGGGACATATTGTCACGGTTGAGGCTGCCTGCCTACCCGGAAGTGCCGAGGCAGGGATTGAGGAGCTGGTTAAGTACGATTATCTCTTACTGGGAGCAGAATTATATTATTTTAACAAAACGGAAACTAAGTTATGGGGCGTCCTGCTTCATAAATATTACATTATTTTTATAAGGGGTGGACATTCCCTTTAATAACACAAACTGCATGTCTTATTACAGTTTGAAGCAATGGGGAGCATTGTGTTTAACCCCTGCACGGAAAACAGGAAACAAATAAATCCTTACAATATAATAAATAGTAAATAACATATACATATAGTATAATATATAGGCTGTCATATAAAACACACTTTTAAAGAAATATGTACTGAAAGCAAATAAAGCAAAACCCCAAACAACCGTCAGCTATAAACCATACTCCACTTTGCCAGGTGTAAGTGTCATACACAACATTCTATTGATCGCTTTCCCTGGGAATACACTGTCTCTCCCCCTGTATTCCTACGTGAAATTAAAAGGTTTCACTTTGGGTTCATGGTTAATTCTTGCTTTCTGTCTCTACTACAGTACAGGTCAGAGAGAATAGAGAAGTATTTGTAAGCTGCTCCTATATAAAAGAATATTTAGTCAATGCCACCGGCACATTGGTGCCGCACAAACTAAATTTTTGGAGGAAATAAATGTCATTTTTGATGATGGCTCCGCTGGTAAATCATATCAATCACGCGTAATTTAATACACAAATGATCGCTAGACATATAAAGCGAGTAGCGACCTGATAACACGGTATCGATATTCCGACTGATTCAATGAATTTAAACGATGACAAGTTCCAATTTTCGACAGAAAGATCAGGACAAGGTGTAAAATTTTCCGTCAATCCATCATCCAGAACCCATCTACAGAAGATTGTCGGCACAAAGGGGGAAATTCTGATTGTTTCTTAACTGATATTCGATTGTTTTGGCCGATCAGAACCATCAGCCCGTGTATGGCTACAGTAGCTTTAGGTATGGGGTTTTATATCAGGTATTATTCTGCACAACGTATACCAGGCCTAAATCCTTAACAACAGTACCAAAATCTGCGGATAGTACTAACGTGTAGCGATGACAAAGCTCTGTAACTCTAAATCTACTTGTTCTCATTGAGACTGTAGGTAATAACAGCTGATAAGGAAAACTTCCTCCCAGAAGATTTTGTTACATTTCTGTTTCTGGCTTCGATCTGTTTTGTGCCAAGTGGTTTGTGGTAATACCATATTAAACCATATTACCAGTCTATGACTCTGTTCTACCATATTAAACCAATATTTACCGGTCTATGACTTGTTATACCATATTAAACCATATTACCGGTCTATGATCTGTTATACCATATTAAACCTTATACGGTTTGACTCTGTTATACCATATTAAACCATATTACCGGTCTATGAACTATGTCATAACTATTAAACCATATTAACCAGTCTATGACCCTGTTATACCATATTAAACTATATTACTAGTCTATGACTCTGTTATACCATATAAACCATATACCATCTATAACTGTTTACATATTACACCATATCCAGTCTATGACCTGTTATACCATATTAAACCATATTACCAGTCTATGACCCTGTTATACCATATTAAACCATATACCTATGATTCTGTATACATATTAAGCCATATTACAGTCTATGACTGTTCTTATACCATATTAAACCTATTACCAGTCTATGACTCTGGTTATACCATATTAAACCTATTACTAGTCTATGACTCTGTTATACCATATTAAGCCATATTACCGGATCTATGACCTCTGTTATAACCATATTAACCATATTACCAGTCTATGACCCTGTTATACCATATAAACCATATTACCAGTCTCTAATCTGTTATACCATATAAAACCATATTACCAGTCTATGATTCTGTTATACCATATTAAGAATATTACCGGTTATGACTCTGTATACCATATTAAACCATATTACCAGTCTATGACCCTGTTATACCATATTAACCATATTACCAGTCTATGACTCTGTTATCCATATTAAACCATATTACAGTCTATGACTCTGTTATACCATATTAAACCATATTACCATTCTATGACTCTGTTTATACCATATTAAACCATATTACCAGTCTATGACTTGTTATACCATTAAACCATATACCCAGTCCATGACCCTGTTATACCATATTAAGCCATATTACAAGTCTATGGCTTGTTATACCATATTAAACCATATTACCGGTCTATGATTCTCTTATACCAATTAACCCATATTACCAGTCTATGACCCTGTATACCATATTAAACCATATACCAGTATATGACTCTGGACCATATTAAGCAATATTAACCAGTCTATGACTCTGTATACATATTAAACCATATTACCGGTCTATGACTTGTTATACCATTATTAACCATATTACCATCTATGACTCTGTTATACCATATTAGACCATATTACCAAGTCTATGACTCTGTTATACATATTAAACCATATTACCGGTCTATGACTCTGTTAACCATATTAAACCAATACCAGTCTAGGACCCTGTTTTATACATTAAAACCATTATTACCAGTCTATGACTCTGTTTACCATATTAACCATATTACCAGTCTATTGACCCTGTTATACCATATTAAGCCATATTACCAGTCTATGGCTCTGTTACCATATAAACCATTATACCGTCTATGTTCTCTTATACCATATTAACCATATACCAGTCTATGACCCTGTTATCCATATTAAACCATATTACCAGTATATGACTCTATTATAACATATTAAGCCATATTCCAGTCTATGACCTGTATACTATTAAACCATATTACCAGTCTATGACTCTGTTACCATATTAAAACCAATATCCTATCATATGACTCTGTTATACCATATTAACCAATTACCAGTCTATGATGTGTACCTTATAAATATTAAACATATTACCAGTCTAGACGCCTGTTATACCATATAAACCATATTACCAGTCTATGACTCTGTATACCATATTAAACCATATACCATCATGAACCTGTTTTACCATATTAAACCATATTACCGTTATGACACTGTTATACCATTTAAACCATTTACCAGTCATGACCTGTTATACCATTTAAAAACATATTACAGTCTATGCTCTGTTATACATATTAAACCATATTACCAGTATATATCTGTATTACTATAACTATATTACCAGTCTATGACTCTGTTATCCATATAAGTCATATACCGGTCTATATATGGATGAAGAAAGAAAAAGTAGACTGCAACACTGTCTATCAAAAATGAAAACCGTCCTTTATTAAATATAGTGATGGGGACAATGATAAAAAACAATAAAACAGCTTATCTCACCCTCATATAATGTGCTTGCTAAGTATAAAGCATCTAGTGATCTAGTACATAGTAAGTCAACTGGTAAATCCAAATACATATAAGCAGGTAACTTATACCAGTAGAGGGGAGAGTAATGCAGGCAGGTGTGTATAACCGAACGCGTTTCGCTCCGACACCGGTACCGGGTGCTTCCTCAGCGTATTAAGCCATATTACCAGTCTATGACTCTGTTATACCATATTAAGCCATATTACCAGTCTATGACTCTGTTATACCAATTAAAACCATATTACCAGTCTATGACTCTGTATGACCATATTAAACCATATACCAGTCTTGACTCTGTTATACAATATTAAGCCATATTACCAGTCTATGACTCTGTTATACCATATTAAACCATATACAGTCTATGACTATGTTATACCATAATAAACCAATTACCGGTCATGATTCTCTTATACCATATTGAAACCATATACTAGTCTATGAATCTGTTATACATATTAAACCATATTACCGGTCTATGACTCTGTTATTACCATATTAAACCATATTACCAGGTCTATGACTCTGTATACCATATTTAAACCTATTACCAGTCTATGACTCTGTTTACATATTAAACCATATTACCAGTCTATGACTACTCTTATACCATATTAAACCATATTACCAGTCTATGACTCTGTTTACCATATTAAACCATAATTCCGGTCTATGACTCTTGTTATACCATAATAAACCATATTACCGTCTTGATTCTCTTATACCATATTAAACCATATTACTAGTCTATGAATCTGTTATACCATATTAAACCATATTCCGGTCTATGACCTGTTATACCATATTAAAATATACCAGTCTATGACTCTGTTTATACCATATTAAACCAATTACCAGTCTATGAACTCTGTTATACCATATTAAACCATAATACCAGTCTATGACTCTCTTATACCATATTAAACCATATTACCAGTCTATACTCTGTTATACCATATATAACCATATTACCATCTATGACTCTGTTATACCTATTAAACCATATTACCGTCTATGACTCTTGATTACCATATTAAACCACTATTACAAATCTATGACTCTGTATACCATATTAAACCATATACCAGTCATGACTCTCTTATACATAATTAAATCATATTACCAGTCTATGACTCTGTTATATCATATTAAACCATATTACTGGTCCTATGACTCTGTTATACCATATTAAACCTATATGCTGCTCTATGACTCTGTTATACCATATTAAACCATATTACCGCGTCTATGACTCTGTTATATCAATTAAAACCATATTACCGGTCTGACTCTGTTATACCATATTAAACCTATTACCGGTCCTATGACTTGTTATACCAATAAACCATATTACCGTCTTACTTTTTTACAATATTAAACTATTACCGGTCTATGACTCTGTTATACCATATTAAAATACACTACTCGGTCTATGACTCGTTTATACATATTAAACATATTACTGGTCTATGACTCTGTGTTATATCATATTAAACCATATTACTGGTCTATGGACTCTGTTATCTATATATTAAACCATATTACCGGTCTATGACGCTATTATACCATATTAAACCATTACCAGTGTGACTCTGTTATACCTATATTAACAAATATAATTACCGTCTATGACTCTGTTTAACAATAAACCATATTACCAGTCTAGACTCTTTTACATATTAAACCATACCAGTCTATGACTGTTAACCATATTAACCCTATTACCAGTTTACGGACTCTGTATACCATAATAAACCATATTACCAGTCTATGACTTGTTTATACACCATATTAAACCATAGTTACCGGTCTATGACTATGATACAATTTAAACCATATTACCGGTCTGTGGACTCTGTTATACCATATAAACTATATTACCAGTCTGAGTGACTCGGGTTTATAACCAATTTAAACCCTATTACCAGTCTATGACTCTGTTAACCATATTAACATTTCTTATTACGGCGTGACTCTGTTATACCATATTAAACTATATTACCGGTCATGACTCTGTTATACCATATTAAACATCATATACCAGTCTATGACTCTGTTTACCATATAACCATATTACCAGTACTATGACTCTGTTATACCATATTAAACCCTATTTACCAGTTTACGACTGTTATACCATATTAAACCATATACCTCTAGACTCATTATACATATTAACCATATTACCGGTCTATGACTCTGTTATACCATATTAAACCATATTACCGGTCTATGACTCTGTTATACCATATTAAACCATATTACCGGTCTATGACTCTGTTATACCATATTAAACCATATTACCAGTTTACGACTCTGTTATACCATATTAAACCATATTACCGGCTCCTATGACGCTATATATCAATATTAAACCATATACCGGTCTATGACTCTGTTATACCAGATTAAACCATATTACCGGTCTATGACTCGTGTTATACCATATATATTAAACCATATTACCGGTCTATTGACTCTGTAACACCATATTAAACCATATTACCAGTCTATGACTCTGTTATACCATATTAAACCATATTACCAGTCTATGACTCTGTTTACCATATTAAACCATATTACCGTTCTATGACTCTGTTATACCATATTTAAACCATATTTACCGTCTACTGACTCGTCATACCATATTAACCATATACCGGTCTGACTACTGTTAACCATATTAAACATATTACCGGTTTATTGACCTGTTATAACCCATATAACCATTTAACGGTCTAGACTTTGTCTATACCATATAAACCAGATTAAAGTATAGCCTGTATCATTTAAACCAATTACGGTTAGGAATTGTATACATATTAAACCATAGTTACCAGTATATGACTTGTTATACCATAGTAAACAAATTACGGGCGATGGTTATGGCCAAATTCGAGGGTTATGGAACGCTACATTCGAAGGTTATGGCCAAATTTGAGGGTTACGGAACGCTACATTCGAAGGTTATGGCCAAATTCGAGGGTTATGGTACGATACATTCAAGAGTTATGGCCAAATTTGAGGGTTACAGAACGCTACATTCAAAGGTTATGGCCAAATTCGAGGGTTATGGCCAAATTCGAGGGTTATGGAACGCTACATTCGAGGGTTATGGCCAAATTCGAGGGTTACAGAACGCTACATTCGAGGGTTATGGCCAAATTCGAGGGTTATGGCCAAATTCGAGGGTTACAGAACGCTACATTCGAAGGTTATGGCCAAATTCGAGGGTTACAGAACACTGCATTCGAGGAATAGTGAACACCACATTCTAAAGTTATGGAGAGCCGATGCATCCGTAACCCTCAAATTTGGACAACCTTCGAATGTTGTAGCGTTCCATAACCCTCGAATTTGGCCATAACTCTTGAATGTAGCGTTCTGTAACCCTCGAATTTGGCCATAACTCTTGAATGTAGCGTTCCGTAACCCTCGAATTTGGCCATAACTCTTGAATGTAGCGTTCCGTAACCCTCGAATTTGGCCATAACCTTGAAGTAGGGTTCTGTACCCTCGAATTTGGCCATAACTCTTGAATGTGTTAGCGTTCCGTAACCCTCGAATTGGCCATAACTCTTGAATGTAGCGTTCCGTAACCCTCGAATTTGGCCATAACTCTTGAATGTAGCGTTCTGTAACCCTCGAATTTGGCCATAACCTTCGAATGTAGCGTTCTGTAACCCTCGAATTTGGCCATAAACTCTTGAATGTAGCGTTCTGTAACCCTCGAATTTGGCCATAACTCTTGAATGCAGCGTTCCATAACCCTCGAATGTAGCGTTCCGTAACCCTCGAATTTTGCCATAACCTTTGAATGTAGCGTTCTGTAACCAGCAATTCTGGATTTTTGGATTCGCACACCAAAAAACCAGAATTGCTTGATATTCACCTCCCTTGGAAGTAGGGAGAATTCAGGAGGTCAGCACCCACCCTGGCTTGTGTGCATAAGGAAACAGTGTAACATTGAGCGTTCTGTAACCCTCGAATTCGTCAATAACCCTCGAATGTGGCATTAGATTTCAGTATCCCTCGAAAATTCTATGCGGAAGAATTAGAATTACCATTTAGAGTTCCATTGCTATTTTTAACCTAATTTTATCATAACTTTTCAAACTATTTGTCCCCATTGACTTAAATAGGTCTGTTTTTACCTATCAAACTATAGATCTTTTGATAATAAGGTTTCTACCTGTGAACGATATCACATGGTCAGTCAATTGGTTCCAAATATGGTCCCTTGTGTAAAGGTCTTATAGCCCATATATGGGCTGATGTTTTTCCAATGTATTTCCGATTGGCCGAAAACCTATTTCAGTTCCCCACCTTACCGACAATGAAGGCAAAATCTACAGGAGATTGCGACATAAAGAAAAATTTTCCACCTGGGAAGAACTTTATTTTATTTTTTTCTGAATAAACGGCCTCAATAGGGTCATTCAGAAAAACAGAACCCGATATCAAGATTTTTCAATGAATAAGGAAAATGGATTGTTTCCAGTGGTGAATATTTCCAATGTGTCCAAATTTTCCAGGGGGTTCCAGGACATCATTACGTTTTGTAAAGAATGTCCCTTATATTACAGTTGCATGCATTTTATTATTTTGTCATTTGTCCTTTAAACAGGGGCGGAGCTACCGGGGTGCAGGGGATGCGACTGCACTAGGGCCCTTGGCCCAGAGGGGCCCATTGTGCAAGGTCCCAAAACTACCAGGCTGTGTGCCAAAATGTTTTACCAGTGGGCGTGTACAAGGCATTTTTACCATTATCTGTGTGCCAGACATTAACCAGTGTCTGACTGTGCAGTGCCAGTTTTCCAACTAGTTTATCAGTCTCTGAATGCCGAGCATTTAACCAGTGTCTGACTGTGCCGTGCCAGTTTCCCAACTAGTTTATCAGTCTCTGAATGCCAAGCATTTAACCAGTGCCTGGCTGTGTGCAGTGCCAGTTCCAACTAGTTTATCGTCTCTGAATGCCGAGCATTTAACCAGTTGCCTGGCGTGGTGCAGTGCCAGTTTCCCAACTAGTTATCAGTCTCTGAATGCAAGCATTTAACCAGTGCCTGGCTGTGTGCAGTGCCAGTTTCCCAACTAGTTTATCAGTCTCTGAATGCCGAGCATTTTAACCAGTGCCTGACTGTGTGCAATGCCAGTTTCCCAACAGTTTATTCAGTCTCTGAATGGAGCATTTAACCAGTGCCTGACTGTTGGCAGTGCCAGTTTCCCAATAGTTATCAGTCTCTGAATGCCGAGCATTTAACCAGTGCCTGCTGTGTGCAGTGCCAGTTTCCCAACTAGTTTATCAGTCTTGAATGCGAGCATTTAACCAGTGCCTGGCGTGTGCAGTGCCAGTTCCCAACTAGTTATCAGTCTCTGAATGCCGAGCAATTTAAACCAGTGCCTGGCTGGTGCCAGTGCCGTTTCTCAACTAGTTTATCAGCTTGAATGCGAGCATTTAACCAGTGCCGGCTGGTGCAGTGCCAGTTTCCCAACTAGTTTATCAGTCTCGAATGGCGAGCATTTAACCAGTGCCTGACTGTGTGCAGTGCCAGTTCTCAACTAGTTTATCAGTCTTGAAGCCGAGCATTAAACCAGTGCCTGGCTGTGGGGCAGTGCCAGTTTCCCAACTAGTTATCAGTCTCTGAATGCCGAGCATTTAACCAGTGCCTGGCTGTGTGCAGTGCCAGTTTCCCAACTAGTTTATCAGTCTCTGAATGCCGAGCATTAACCAGTGCCTGGCTGTGTGCAGTGCCAGTTTCCCAACTAGTTATAGTCTCTGAATGCCGAGCATTTAACCAGTGGGCTGTGTGCAGTGCCAGTTTCCCAACTAGTAATCAGTCTCTGAATGCCAAGCATTTTAACCAGTGCCTGAATGTGCAGTGCCAGTTTCCCAACTAGTTTATCAGTTCTGAATGCAGCATTTAACCAGTGCCTGGCTGTGTGCAGTGCCAGTTTCCCAACTAGTTATCCGTCTCTGAATGCCAAGCATTTTAACGGTCTTTGTGCCAACTATTTTACCAGTGGTTAGATACAAAGCATTAACCGCTGATTATTTGGTCGCAGTAACGATTTGGTTTGTGGTGGTGTTGGGGGGCCCATGCACCAAATTGTGCATCAGGGCCCATAAGTCTGTAGCTACGCCACTGCCTTTAAACCCACCAAATAATACCATTCTCTTTTGCCATTGGCTGCTTTGTTGAGCTCTATATTACGCAATATGTTACAGCTATGATGGGCATTGTCAGGCATCCCACTGCTCGGGAGTGGCGGGAGTCTCCCGGATTTTGGGGTGTCTCCCGCACACAGCGAGACCACCAAACTCCCGCAACCTGAACTAACCTGGCAAGCTCGCCTCCAGAACGCCTTCTTTTCTTCGGCATGCCTCTCTGTGACAAATTTACATCACGCTCCCCCCTAACTAGCTCTTCTGTGGCGTAAATTAGTCACATTGTAGTGGCTGCCGATAACCCCGCCTCTTTGTGACATCATGACGGCTGCCCGCCTAGCTCTACACCCCTTTGTGACATCATCAATGTCATGTCAGTCAGCCCCGTCCCTTCTCCCCACCTACCCGGAAGCCAGATTCGCCAGGGGGGGGTGTCTGCATTGTTGGTACATATTAAATGAATGGCAGCTCATTTGCTAAAAGGCCAAATGTTAATAGATTCAAACAGCTTATACATTGTGTGAGTGTTTGTGTGTGTATGTGTGATACTTGTAGGAATTAATACTCCCCCACCAATTAATAAGGGGAAATCTCGAATGCCTGGGGGGCACTCAATCTCTATAAAATAATTGTAACATAGCCCACTAGCCTTAAAGGAGCCCCTGGCTACTACATGTTGTAATTAGCCTTTGGTCTATAAGCATTAAAAACAGCTGAAAATGAGATACACTGCAATACGATAAGATGAAACGTAGATTTCACTGCGTTCAGGAGATCCTGTGCATAAGAAGAAAAATATCATTTCATTATTTAAAAGGTAAATATAACGGGGAAATGGACTTTAAAATGTGAACATTGGTTTAAGCCCATTACCAGGCCTGTGGACACAAGAGAGCTGTGCATGTAGTTAACCAGGGAGGTAGGAATTGGATTTTCTACCTCCTAGGACATGTCGGTAACTTTAGGTGGGTACAAAACGAAGGGACTATTTTTCCAGATCGAGTGCTTGGCCGGTACAAATGTCTGTCGGGTCCCATAGGGAAACACGTACGATCGCCCTGATCTGGATGAATGGGCGACAGACATTGATCGCAGGTCGGCCAAAAGAAGAACAGATTTTTGGCCAATCGCCCAATACGTGGCAGTATCAGTCAATTGGGCCGAAAATCTTCCCGTGGTGTACTCAGCTTAAATGTTGTTCATTATGTCAGTTACATTGATTATTCAATAGTGTAGTGGTAATGGAGCGATTTGTCATTGACATGACCACTGTTCGTTATCATTAGTTAGTTGTTACATGACCCCCCTTCAGAAATATCCTCCCACTTATTGGTGGAAGCCAGTTCCGTGTGGGGAATTAACAAAAGGCAGGTGTGGGAGGCTTGGCAAGAATTTCTACCCCATGAGCCTTGTCTGTGTTACTATAATACCAGTGGCTTGTGCCTTGAGTCATAAGTAGAGCTGATGCAAAATGTGCCCATGCTATTTATCTGCAGCAACCAATCAGATTAAACTAACTGCAGTAACCCAGTAATAACCTAATATGATTGGCTTCTGCAAAATAAGGGAATGTCTACCCCTTATATAAAAATGTTTTAATATATTATGCAGGACCCCCCCCAAACCTAGTTTTCATTTTGTAAAAATATAATAATTCTGTTCCCAGCCAGAGAAATCATATCTACAAGATTGCAATCTACTGCCCTTCGTCTTCCGCTCCCCTCCCACTGCATTGCTCTGTTCTTTTTGTGTTCCCGAGCAGTGGCAGTGGAGGCTCGTCCGGGAATGGCAGTCTGTGATGGGCAGGGACATATTGTCACGGTTGAGGCTGCCTGCCCACCCGGAAGTGCCCGAGGCAGTGGTTGAGGATCTGGTAAGTACGATTTATCTTACTGGGAGCAGAATTATATATTTTAACAAAACGGAAACTAAGTTATGGGGCGTCCTGCTCTAATATATTCATTATTTTTTATAAGGGGTGGACATTCCCTTTAATAAACACATTGCATGTTTTTACAGTTGAAGCAATGGGGAGCATTGTGTTTACCCCCTGCACGGAAAAACAGGAATATAACAAATAAATCCTTACAATAATAAATAATAGTAATAACATATACATCAAGTATTATATATAGGCTGTCATATAAAACACACACTTTTAAAGAAATATGTACTGAAAGCAAATAAAGCAAAACCCCAAACAACCGTCAGCTAAAACCATCTCCACTTTGCCAGGTGTAAGTGCATACACAACATTCTATTGATCGCTTTCCCCCTGGGAAAATACACGTCTCTCCCCTGTATCCTACGTGAATTAAAAGGTTTCACTTTGGGTTCATGGGTTAATTCTTGCTTATGCTCTTACTACAGTACAGGATTCAGAGGAATGAGAAAGTATTTGTAAGCTGCTCTATATAAAAGAATATTTAGTCAATGCCACGGCACATTGGTGCCGCACAAACTAATATTTTGGAGGAATAAATGTCATTTTTGATGATGCTCGCGCTGGTAATCATATCAATCACGGCTAATTAATACACAAAATGATCGCTAGACATATAAAGCGAGTAGCGACCTGTAAACACGTATCGATATTCCGACTGATTCAATGAATTTAAACGATGAAAGTTCCAAGTTTTCGACAGAAAGATCAGAAAGGTGTAAATTTCCGTCATACCATCACCAGAACCCATCCTAAAGAAGATTGCGGCAAAAGGTGGGAAATTCTGATTGTTCTCTTACTGATATTCGATTGTTTGGCCGATCAGAACCATCAGCCTGTGTATGGCTACAGTAGCTTTAGGCAGTGGGGTTTATATCAGGTATTATCTGCACAAGTATACCAGGCCTTACATCCCCATTACCAACAGTACCAAAATCTGCGGATAGTACTAACGTGTAGACGAAAGACAAAGCTCTGTAACTCTAAATCTATCTGTTCTATTGAGACTGTAGGTAATAAGAGCTGATAAGGAAAACTTCCTCCCCAGAAGATTTTGTAATTTCTGTTCTGGCTTTCATCGTTTTGTGCAAGTGTTTGTGGTAATCCATATTAACCATTACCAGTCTTGACTCTGTTGACCTATTAAACATATACCGTCTATGACTCGTTATACATATTAAACCATATTACCGGTCTAGACTGTTATACCATATTAAACCATTACCGTTTGATTGTTTACCATATTAAACCATATACCGGTCTATGATATGTCATACAATTAACCATTTACCAGTCTATGACCCTGTTATACCATATAACTATATTACTGTCTATGACTCTGTTATATCCAAAACCATATTACCAGTCTATGACTCTGTTATACCAATTAAACCTATACCAGTCTAGACCCTGTTATACCATATTAAACCATATTACCATCATGCCCTGTTATACATATTAAACATATACAGTCTATGATTCTGTTATACATATTAAGCATATACCAGTCTTATGACTGTTTACCAATTAACCATATTACCAGTCATGACTCGATACATATTAACAGTTACTAGTCTAGACCTTATACCATATTTAGCCATATACCGGTCACTATGAATCTGTATACCATTATTAAACCATATTAACCAGTCTATGACCCCTTGTATACCATATTAAACCATAACCGTCTATGCTCTGTTATCCATATATAACCATATTACCAGTCTATGATTCTGTGTATACCATATTAAGCCATATTACCCGGTCTATGACTCTGTTATCCATATTAAACCATATTACCAGTCTATGACCCTGTTATACCTGATTTAAACCATATTACCAGTCTATGACTCTGTTATACCATATTAAACCATATTACCAGCTATGATTCTGTTGATACCATATAAACCATATTACCATTCTATGACTTGTTAATACCAATATTAAACCATATTACCAGTCTATGACTCTGTTATACCCATATTACAACCTATCTTACCAGTCTAGACCCTGTTATACCATATTAAGCCATATTACCAGTCTACTGGCTCTGTTATACCATATAAAACCCATTACCGGTTCTAATGATTCTCTTATACCAATTAACCACCATTTATTACCAGTCTATGACCCTGTATTACCATATAAACCATATTACCAGTATATGACTCTGTTATAACCAATTAAAGCATATTACCAGTTATGACTCTGTTATACATATTAAACCATATTACGGCTATGACTTGTTTATACCGTATTAAACCATATACCAGTCTATGACTTGTTATACCATATTAAGCCATATTACAAGTCTATGATCTGTTATACCATATTAAACCATACTATGACCGGGTCTATGACTCTGTTTATACCATATTAAACCATATACCAGTCTATGGACCTGTTTGATACCTATACCATTAATTATTACCGATAACCATATTACCAGTCTATGACCCTGTTATACCATATTAGACCATATTACCAGTCTATGGGCTCTGTTACCATATAAACCATATTACCGGTCTATGATTATACCATTTACCATACCTATTACACCATATTACCAGTCTATGACCTCTGTTATCCCATATTAAACCATATTACCAGTATAGACTCTTTATACCATATTAAGCCATATTACCCGTCTAATGACTTCTTGATACCATATTAAACCATAACCAGTCTATGACTCTGTTCATACCATATTAAACCATTATCACTAGTATTATACTGTATACCATATTAAGCATATTACAAGTCTGATGGACTCCTGTTATACCATATAAACCATATTACCAGTCTATGACCTCTGTTATACCATAGTTAAACCTATATACCATCTAGACTCAACTGTTATACACATATTAAACCATATTACCAGTCTATGACCCTGTTATACCATATTAAACCATATTACCAGTCTATGACCTGTTATAACATATTAAACATATACCAGTCGATGACTCTGTTATACCATTTAAACCATTTACACAGTCTATGACTTGTTATACCATATTAAAAACATATTAAACTGTGCTATATAATCGGTGATACTATAGTAAACTATATTCCAGTCATGACTCGTTATACATATAAGTCATATACCGGTCTATATATGGATGAGGAAAAAAGTAGACTCAAACGTCTATCAAAAATGAAAACCGTCCTTTATAAATATAGTGATGGGGAACAATGATAAAAAACAATTAAAACAGCTTATCTCACCCTCATATAATGTGCTTGCTAAGTATAAAGCATCTAGTGATCTAGTACATAGTAAGTCAACTGGGAAATCCAAATACATAATAAGCAGGTAACTTATACCAGTAGAGAGGGAGACGGTAATGAGGCAGGTGTGTATAACCGAAACCGTTCGCTCGACACCGGGTACCGGGTGCTCTCAGCGTATAAGCAATATTACCAGTCCATGACTCTGTATACCATATTAAGCCAGACTACCAGTCGATGGAACTCTGTTAGACCATATAAAACATTTACAGTCTATGACTCGGGTATGACCATATTAAACCCATATTACCAGTCTATGACCTGTTATTACCATATTACGACATATACAGTCTATGACTCTGTTATACCATAGTAACACCATATACCAGTCTTATGACTCTGTTATACCAGAATTAAACCATATATTTTTACCATATTTTATCATAACTTTTCAAACTATTTGTCCCCATTGACTTAAATAGGTCTGTTTTTTACCTATCAAACTATAGATCTTTTGATAATAAGGTTTCTACCTCGTGAACGATATCACATGGTCAGTCAATTGGTTCCAAATATGGTCCCTTGTGTAACAGGTCTTATAGCCATATATGGGCTGATGTTTTTCCAATCGTATTTCCGATTGGCCGAAAACTATTTCAGTTCCCCACCTTACGCCGACAATGAAGGCAAAATCTACAGGAGATTGCGACATAAAGAAAAATTTTCCACCTGGGAAGAACTTTATTTTATTTTTTTTCTGATAAACGGCTCAATAGGGTCATTCAGAAAAACAGAACCCGATATCGAGATTTTCAATGAATAAGGAAAATGGATTGTTTTCCAGTGGTGAATATTTCCAATGTTCCAAATTTTCCCAGTGGGTTCCAGGACATCATTACGGTTTTGTAAAGAATGTCCCTTATATTACAGTTGCATGCATTATTATTATTTTGTTCATTTGTCCTTTAAACAGGGGCGTAGCTACCAGGGGTGCAGGGGATGCGACTGCACTAGGGCCCTTGGCCAAGAAGGGGCCCCATTTTGTGCTAAGGTCCCAAAACTACCAGTCTGTGTGCCAACTGTTTTACCAGTGGTCCGTGTACAAGGCATTTTTACCATTATCTGTGTGCCAAGCATTTAACCAGTGTCTGACTGTGCAGTGCCAGTTTTCCAACTAGTTTATCAGTCTCTGAATGCCGAGCATTTAACCAGTGTCTGACTGTGCAGTGCCAGTTTCCCAACTAGTTTATCAGTCTCTGAATGCCGAGCATTTAACCAGTGCCTGGCTGTGTGCAGTGCCAGTTTCCCAACTAGTTTATCAGTCTCTGAATGCCGAGCATTTAACCAGTGCCTGACTGTGTGCAGTGCCAGTTTCCCAACTAGTTTATCAGTCTCTGAATGCCAAGCATTTAACCAGTGCCTGACTGTATGCAGTGCCAGTTTCCCAACTAGTTTATCAGTCTCTGAATGCCGAGCATTTAACCAGTGCCTGGCTGTGTGCAGTGCCAGTTTCCCAACTAGTTTATCAGTCTCTGAATGCCAAGCATTTAACCAGTGCCTGACTGTGCAGTGCCAGTTTCCCAACTAGTTTATCAGTCTCTGAATGCCAAGCATTTAACCAGTGCCTGGCTGTGTTTGCAGTGCCAGTTTCCCAACTAGTTTATCAGTCTCTGAATGCCAAGCATTTAACGAGTCTTTGTGCCAACTATTTTACCAGTGGTTAGATACAAAGCATTTTACCGCTGATTATTTGGTTCGCAGTACCGATTTGTGTTTGTGGTGGTGTTGGGGGGCCCATGCACAAATTGTGCATCAGGGCCCATAAGTCTGTAGCTACGCCACTGCCTTTAAACCCACCAAATAATACCATTCTCTTTTGCCATTGGCTGCTTTGTTGAGCTCTATATTACGCAATATGTTACAGCTATGATGGGCATTGTCAGGCATCCCACTGCTCCCGGGAGTGGCGGGAGTCTCCCGGATTTTGGGGTGGTCTCCCGCACACCCGCGAGACCACCCCAAACTCCCGCAACCTGAACTAACCTGGCAGCTCTGCCTCCAGAACGCCTTCTTTTCTTCGGCATGCCTCTTCTGTGACATAATTTACATCACGCTCCCCCTAACTACGCCTCTTCTGTGGCGTAAATTACGTCACATGTAGTGGCCTGCCGATAACCCCGTCCTCTTTGTGACATCATTGACGGCTGCCCGCCCTAGCTCTACCCCCTTTGTGACATCATCAATGTCATGTCAGTCAGCCCCGTCCCCTTCTCCCCACCCTACCCGGAAGCCAGATTCGCCAGGGTGGGGTGTCTGCATTGTTGGTACATATTAAATGAATGGCAGCTCATTTGCTAAAAGGCCAAATGTTAATAGATTCAAACAGCTTATACATTGTGTGAGTTGTTTGTGTGTGTATTGTGATACTTGTAGGAATTAATACTCCCCCACCAATTAATAAGGGGAAATCCTGAAATGCCTGGGGGGCACTCAATCTCTATAAAATAATTGTAACATAGCCCACTAGCCTTAAAGGAGCCCCTGGCTACTACATGTTGTAATTAGCCTTTGGCTCTATAATGCATTAAAAACAGCTGAAAATGAGATACACTGCAATACGATAAGATGAACCGTAGATTTCACTGCGTTCAAGGAGATCCTGTGCTATAAAGAAGAAAAATATCATTTCATTATTTAAAAGGTAAATATAACGGGGAAATGGACTTTAAAATGTGAACATTGGTTTACAGCCCATTACCAGGCATGTAGGACACAAGTAGAGCTTGTGCATGTAGTTAACCAGGGAGGTAGGAATTGGATTTTCTACCTCCCTAGGACATGTCGGTAACTTTAGGCTGGGTACAAACGAAGGGACTATTTTTCCCGATCGAGTGCTTGGCCGGTACAAATGTCTGTCGGGTCCCATAGGGAACACGTACGATCGCCCTGATCTGGATGAATGGGCGACAGACATTGATCGCAGCGTCGGCCAAAAGAAGAACAGATTTTTGGCCCAATCGACCAATACGTGGCAGTATCAGTCAATTGGGCCGAAAAATCTTCCCGTGTGTACTCAGCCTTAAATGTTGTTCATTATAGTCAGTCTTACATTGATTATTCAATAGTGTAGTGGTAATGGAGCGATTTGTCATTGACATGACCACTGTTCGTTATCATTAGTTAGTTAGTTACTGACCCCCCTTCAGAAATATCCTCCAACTTATTGGTTGGAAGCCAGTTCCGTGTGGGGAATTAACAAATGGCAGGTGTGGGAGGCTTGGCAAGAATTTCTACCCCATTGAGCCTTGTCTGTGTTCACTATAATACCAGTGGCTTGTGCCTTGAGTCATATAGTAGAGGCTGATGCAAAAGTTTGCCCATGCTATTTATCTGCAGCAACCAATCAGATTAAACCTAACTGCAGTAACCCAGTAATAACCTAATATCTGATTGGCTTCTGCAAATTAAAGGGAATGTCTACCCCTTATAAAAATGTTTTAATATATTATGCAGGACCCCCCAAACCTAGTTTTCATTTTGTTAAAATATAATAATTCTGTTCCCAGCCAGAGAAATCATATCTACAAGATTGCAATCTACTGCCGCTTCCTGTCTCTCCGCTCCCCCTCCACTGCATCTGCTCTGTTCTTTTTGTGTTCCCGAGCAGCTGCAGTGGAGGCTCGTCCGGGAATGGCAGTCTGTGATGGGCAGGGACATATTGTCACGGTTGAGGCTGCCTGCCCTACCCGGAAGTGCCGAGGCAGTGGATTGAGGAGCTGGTAAGTACGATTTCTCTTACTGGGAGCAGAATTATTATATTTTAACAAAACGGAAACTAAGTTATGGGGCGTCCTGCATAATATATTACATTATTTTTTATAAGGGGTGGACATTCCCTTTAATAACACAAACTTGCATGTCTTATTACAGTTGAAGCAATGGGGAGCATTGTGTTTACCCCCTGCACGGAAAAACAGGAATAACAAATAAATCCTTACAATAATAATAATAGTAATAACATATACATAAAGTATATATATATAGGCTGTCATATAAAACACACTTTTAAAGAAATATGTTACTGAAAGCAAATAAAGCAAAACCCCAACCAACCGTCAGCTATAAACCATCTCCACTTTGCCAGGTGTAAGTGTCATACACAACATTCTATTGATCGCTTTCCCCTGGGAAATACACTGTTCTCTCCCCCTGTATTCCTACGTGAAATTAAAAGGTTTCACTTTGGGTTCATGGTTAATTCTTGCTTTCTGCTCTCTACTACAGTACAGGATTCAGAGGAATGAGAAGTATTTGTAAGCTGCTCCTATATAAAAGAATATTTAGTCAATGCCACCGGCACATTGGTGCCGCACAAACTAATATTTTTGGAGGAAATAAATGTCATTTTTGATGATGGCTCCGGCTGGTAAATCATATTCAATCACGCGTAATTTAATACACAAAATGATCGCTAGACATATAAAGCAGTAGCGACCTGATAAACACGGTATCGATATTCCGACTGATTCAATGAATTTAAACGATGACAAGTTCCAATTTTTCGACAGAAGATCAGACAAGGTGTAAAATTTTCCGTCAATCCCATCATCCAGAACCCATCTACAGAAGATTGTCGGCACAAGGTGGGAAATTCTGATTGGTTCTTCTTAACTGATATTCGATTGTTTTGGCCGATCAGAACCATCAGCCTGTGTATGGCTACAGTAGCTTTAGTCAGTTGGGTTTTATATCAGGTATTATTCTGCACACGTATACCAGGCCTAAATCCCCATTACCAACAGTACCAAAATCTGCAGGATAGTACTAACTGTGTAGACGAATGACAAAGCTCTGTAACTCTAAATCTCTCCTGTTCTCATTGAGACTGATAGGTAATAAAGCTGATAAAGAAAACTTCCTCCCAGAAGATTTTGTACATTTCTGTTTCTGGCTTCGATCTGTTTTGTGCCAAGTGGTTTGTGGTAATACCATATTAAACCATATTACAGTCTATGACTCTGTTATACCATATTAAACCATATTTACCGGTCTATGACTCTGTTATACCATAATTAAACCATATTACCGGTCTATGACTCTGTTATACCATATTAAACCTATTAACGGTCTATGACTCTTGTTATACCATATTAAACCATATTACCGGTCTATGACTATGTATACACTATTAAACCATATTACCAGTCTATGACCCTGTTATACCATATTAAACATATTACTAGTCTATGACTCTGTTATAACCATATTAAACCATATTACCAGTCTATGACTGTTTACATATTAACCATATTCCAGTCTATGACCCTGTTATACCATATTAAACCATATTACCAGTCTATGACCCTGTTTATACCATATTAAACCATATTACCGTATGATTCTGTTATACCATATAAAGCCATATTACCAGTCTATGACTTGTTTTATACCATATTAAACCATATTACCAGTCTATGACTCTGTTATACCATATTAAACCTATTACTAGTCTATGACTCTGTATACCATATTAAGACCATATTACCGGTCTATTGACTCTGTTATAACCATATTAAACCATATTACCAGTCTATGACCCTGTTATACCATATTAAACCATATTACCAGTCTATGACTCTGTTATACCATATTAAACCATATTACCAGTCTATGATTCTGTTATACCATATTAAGCCATATTACCGGTCTATGACTCTGTTATACCCATATTAAACCATATTACCAGTCTATGACCCTGTTATACCATATTTAACCATATTACCAGTCTATGACTCTGTTATACCATATTAAACCATATTACCAGTCTATGACTCTGTTATACCATATTAAACCATATTACCATCTATGACTCTGTTATACCATATTAAACCATATTACCAGTCTATGACTCTGTTATACCATATTAAACCATATTACCAGTCTATGACCCTGTTATACCATATTAAGCCATATTACCAGTCTATGGCTCTGTTATACCATATTAAACCATATTACCGGTCTATGATTCTCTTATACCATATTAAACCCATATTACCAGTCTATGACCCTGTTATACCATATTAAACCATATTACCAGTATATGACTCTGTTATACCATATTAACCATATTACCAGTCTATGACTTGTTATACCATATTAAACCATATTACCGGTCTATGACTCTGTTATACCATATTAAACCATATTACCAGTCTATGACTCTGTTATACCATATTAACCATATTACCAATCTATGACTCTGTTATACCATATTAAACCATATTACCGGTCTATGACTCTGTTATACCATATTAAACCATATTACCAGTCTAGCCCTGTTTATACCTATTAAAACCATATTACCAGTCTATGACTCTGTTTACCATATTAAACCATATTACCAGTCTATGACCCTGTTATACCATATTAAGCCAATTACCAGTCTATGGCTCTGTTATACCATATTTAAACCATTATACCGTCTATGTTCTCTTATACCATATTAACCATATACCAGTCTATGACCCTGTTATACCATATTAAACCATATTACCAGTATATGACTCTTATTATAACCATATTAAGCCATATTACCAGTCTATGACTCTGTTATACATATTAAACCATATTACCAGTCTATGACTCTGTTAACCATATTAAACCATATCCTAGTATATGACTCTGTTATACCATATTAACCATATTACCCAGTCTATGACTCTGTATACCTATAAATTAAACCATATTACCAGTCTATGACCTGTTATACCATATTAAACCATATTACCAGTCTATGACTCTGTATACCATATTAAACCATATACCAGTCATGAACCTGTTTTACCATATTAAACCATATTACCGTATATGACACTGTTATACCATTAAACCATTTACCAGTCTATGACTCTGTTATACCATTTAAAAACATATTACCAGTCTATGACTCTGTTATACAATATTAAACCATATTACCAGTATATGACTCTGTATTACCTATTAACTATATTACCAGTCTATGACTCTGTTATACCATATTAAGTCATATTACCGGTCTATATCATGGATGAAGAAAGAAAAAAGTAGACTGCAACACTGTCTATCAAAAATTGAAAACCGTCCTTTATTAAATATAGTGATGGGACAATGATAAAAACAATAAAACAGCTTATCTCACCCTCATAAATGTGCTTGCTAAGTATAAAGCATCTAGTGATCTAGTACATAGTAAGTCAACTGGTAAATCCAAATACATAATAAGCAGGTATACTTATACCAGTAGAGAGGGAGAGTAATGCAGGCAGGTGTGTATAACCGAACCGTTCGCTCGAGACACCGGTACCGGTGCTTCTCAGCGTATTACCATATTACCAGTCTATGACTCTGTTATACCATATTAAGCCTATTACCAGTCTATGACTCTGTTATACCATATTAAACCATATTACCAGTCTATGACTCTGCGTTATACCATATTAAACCATATTACCAGTCTATGACTCTGTTATACCATATTAAGCCATATTACCAGTCTATGACTCTGTTATACCATATTAAACCATATTACCAGTCTATGACTTGTTTATACCATAATAAACCATATTACCGGTCTATGATTCTCTTATACCATATTAAACCATATTACTAGTCTATGAATCTGTTATACATATAAACCATATTAAGGTCTATGACTCTGTTATACATATTAAACCATATTACCAGTCTAGACTCTGTATACCATATTAAACCATATTACCAGTCTATGACTCTGTTATACCATATTAAACCATATTACCAGTCTATGACTATCTTATACCATATTAAACCATATTACCAGTCTTTGACTCTGTTATACCATATTAAACCATATTACCGGTCTATGACTCTTGTTATACCATAATAAACCATATTACCGGTCTATGATTCTCTTATAACATATTAAACCATATTACTAGTCTATGAATCTGTTATACCTATTAAACCATATTACCGGTCTATGACTCTGTTATACCATATTAAGCCATATTACCAGTCTATGACTCTGTTATACCATATTAAACCATATTACCAGTCTATGACATTGTTATACCATATTAAACCATATTACCAGTCTATGACTGCCGCATGCACTGATGGTCGCATCCATTGACGTCAGTACTCAGCGCGGGTCTCATTTTCAGTGAATGCGGCAGCCGGATTCCTCCATCAATTGAGTGACTGACCCGAGTATAAGTCGAGGTTCAGTTTTCAGGCTGTTTTTACAGCCTGATAACCTCAACTTATACTCGAGTATATACGGTAGGTAACTGTTATACAGACATTATGGGTAGGGTATAAAGATTGGACTAGATGGACGTATGTCTTTATACAACCTCCAATACTATGTTACTAGGTTACTGTTATACAGACATTATGGGTAGGGTATAACGGTTGGACTAGATGTATTTATGTGTTTATACAACCTCCAATACTATGTTACTATGTAACTGTTAGACAGACATTATGGGTAGTGTATAAAGGATGGACTAGATGGACGTATGTCTTTATACAACCTCCAATACTATGTTACTATGTAACAGTTAGACAGACATTATGGGTAGGGTATAAAGGTTGGACTAGATGTACGTATGTCTTTATACAACCTCCAATACTATGTTACTATGTAACTGTTAGACAGACATTATGGGTAGGGTATAAAGGTTGGACTAGATGAATGTATGTCTTTATACAACCCCCAATACTATGTTTACGATGTTAACTGTTATACAGACATTATGTAGGGGTATAAAGGTTGGACTAGATGGAGTATGTCTTTATACAAGCTCCAATACTATGTACTATGTAACGTTTACAGACATTATGGGTAGGGTATAAAGGTTTGGACTAGATGGACGTATGTCTTTATACAAGCTCCAATACTATGTTATATGTAACTGATATACAGACATTATGGGTAGGGTATAAAGGTTGGACTAGATGGATGTATGTCTTTATACAAGCTCCAATACTATGTTACGATGTAACTGTTATACAGACATTATGGTAGTATAAGGTTTGGACTAGATGGATGTATGTCTTTATACAACCTCCAATACTATGTTACGATGTAACTGTTATACAGACATTATGGGTAGGGTATAAAGGTTGGACTAGATGGACGTATGTCTTTATACAAGCTCCAATACTATGTTACTATGTAACAGTTAGACAGACATTATGGGTAGGGTATAAAGGTTGGACTAGATGGACGTATGTCTTTATACAACCTCCAATACTATGTTAAGATGTAACTGATATACAGACATTATGGGTAGGGTATAAAGGTTGGACTAGATGGATGTATGTCTTTATACAAGCTCCAATACTATGTTACTATGTAACTGTTAGACAGACATTATGGGTAGGGTATAAAGGTTGGACTAGATGGATGTATGTCTTTATACAACCTCCAAACTAATGTTACTTTAACTGTTAGACAGCATTATGGGTAGGGTATAAAGGTTGGACTAGATGGATGTATGTCTTTATACAACCTCCAATACTTTGTTACTATGTAACTGTTAGACAGACATTATGGGTAGGGTATAAGGTTGGACTAGATGGACATATGTCTTTATACAACCTACATTACTATGTTACTATGTAACTGTTATACAGACATTATGGGTAGGGTATAAAGGTTGGATTAGATGGATGTATGACTTTATACAACCTCCAATACTATGTTACTATGTTACTATGTAATGGGAATTAAGTTTGGTATAGAACATCCTGTTATTGCCCCCAGTGTCTGAGTGGGAACGGAGTATCCCATTCACATCAGATTTTGGTCAATCAGGACTCTTTCAAAATTTAAACTTAGGGCCAAAAGCTGAAGTGCTGAGATAAATCCAGTTTTCTAACTGCCACCATTACGAGAGACCTCCCCAGAACAACATTGGGTAATTAATTAGCCATCTGCAAAATAGATCTGCCCAAGGTTTAACAGAGGTCTGCCAGTCTCGTATCTGCGATCACAGCACTTGATGAATAGCTATACAAGATGATAATCATCCGTGTATGGTTTGGTATTAGGTTGGGCTTAGTTCATTGATCTGCCAAGTTGGACCATAAATGGCCCTTGACCGAACGGCCATACACATGCAATCATCATCTGGTAAGACCATTCATCGGTGATTGCATTCAGAATTGCGCACGTGTACTTGGAACAGTTGGTATTGATCATGTCTATGGATCAACTGATCTGTTAGCTGCAGTAAATTCTGATTGATTTATCAAGGTTATGAGTTTATATCAGTGTGCCATAGTAGTAAAAGTTTGTAATGTATAACATTTCCCTCTTTATACAATAGTTTATACTGTATACTATGCAGTATGTACAGTATGTATATAATACAGAATTTACAGAATGTAGATAATACAGTATGTGCAGTATGTCTATAATACCATATGTACAGTAGGTATACAATACTATATGTACAGTATGTACACAATAAAGTATGCACACAATGCCATATGTACAGTATGTATACAATACCACATGTAAATTATGTATACAATACCGTATGTATAGTATGTACACAATACCATATGTATAGTATGTATACAATACCTTATGTACAGTATGTATACAATACCATATGAATAGTAAGTACACAATACCATATGTATAGTATGTACACAATACCATATGAACAGTATAAATACAATACCGTATATACAGTATGTGAATATCATATGTACAGTAGGTATAAAATAACATATGTACAGCAGATATACAATACCGTATGTACAGTATGTATAAATACCGTATGTACAGTATGAACACAATACCAATATGTACAGTATGTACACAATACCGTAGACAGTATAAATACAATACCTATGTACAGTAGTATACAATACCGTATGTATAGTATGTACACAAAACCATATGTACAGTATAAATACATACCATATGTACAGTATGTGAACAAACCATATGTACAGTAGGTATAAAATAACATATGTACAGCAAGTATACAATACCGCATGTACAGTATGTATAAAATACCGTATGTACAGTATGAACACAATACCATATGTACACAATACCGTATGTATAGTATGTACACAATACAGTATATACAGTATTAATATTGTGGATTTATATAGTGCTTACATCTTCAGTGACACTTTACAATTACATTGACACATTCACATCTGGACCTGCCCTGAAGAGCTTACAATCTAAGCACTTTTATTTTACACATGCACAAGGAGGAAAGCCTCCGCAGTCACGGGGGGACATACAAACTCATTGCAGATATGTCCAAGGGGGGATTCGAACCCAGGACTTCAGCGCTGCAAGGTATCAATGCTGTAATAATGTGCACCTTTTCAATATGTTAATAAATGATTTCTTAAGTCGCTTGAGACCTTAGCATGATTCCAGGTTGCACGGCTCCTCGATGTTCTGGTAACCACTAAGCCACTGTGCTGTCCCCCAATGAATCAACATGTATCATTTATCATACATAAAGGAATGATAACCTTTCCAGTTCCAATTCATTGTGTGAGAGCCTATAAAGGACAGAGTGACGATTTGTACGAATGACAGATGGTAATTCATCCTCTAGTTTTTTCAGTTGCCAGGTAGACTAATGAAATTCCAGCTGGTGGAAGCTCCATTGTGATTAATATTTCTTTTCCACATTTACACAAGTAATGTTAAATGCATTGATAGGACATTGGGTTCTTACTTTGTGTTCATGAAGAATGTGATGCCCCTTTATGTGTTTACCCCGATCCTCACTTTGGTTTCTTGTTGATGTTTGATATCTGTCAGGATGGGAACCCACCAGAAATACCACAAGGTTTGTAAAGGGAGAGTCTGTAAATAAATAGAGTACATGTAAGCAGCCCTTAGTTGTGCATGTTGCTGGATGCCTTTAATCAATTACTTGGTTTGTTCAGACTCTGTTTCCCCCCTCCCACTCTTAACCTATTCCTCCTTCCTTCTGACATGACTTTTTGAGACGTCAAGCATGCTCAGTAATCACTACGAGTCAGCAGCAGCTGAAATGTAAGATTGGCTATCTAAAAATAGGGGACAAATCACCAAAAATGTACTGAATATTAAAAAACAGAGTTTAGAGATGAGGGCTCTGTGCTGCCCCTGAATGAGTTTTCCATAGTTTTCATATCTGTACTAAGGTTCATATACATGTGTGATTGTGGGTCCCGACCCATGACAGACGATGTGTGTACGAACAAACGTTTCAGCCGATAATCGGCCCTTGTGTAGGCACTTTATTGGCTGAAGGACGTACGGTCAGGGATCGTTGACCGACCAGCCTGGTGGATCTCTGAATGAACGACCGCTTTGGCCGATAAAGTGCCCACACACAGGCCGATTATCGCCCCAAACATTCGTTCACATCGTGAGTCTCAGGACCCGCGATCGCACGTTTGTACGAACCTCTAGTCTTTGTTCTTGTGATTAAGACTAATG
This sequence comes from Hymenochirus boettgeri, assembly GCA_019447015.1. Taxonomy (NCBI): domain Eukaryota; kingdom Metazoa; phylum Chordata; class Amphibia; order Anura; family Pipidae; genus Hymenochirus; species Hymenochirus boettgeri. The sequence continues at coordinate 260,156,070 of CM033472.1, forward strand.
CCACAGTCCTTAAGCTTTATGATTTTCCCTTCCTTTATAAAGGACAAGGAGTCCCTGATGTTGGGTTGTCTGTCCCTGGGACTGAATAACTACCAGGCTCAGTGCATTAAAGGGAAACTAAACTGGCATCTGAATCTGTTATTCCCAGGGAGGTGAGTATGCTCAAGGTGGCCATACATACGAATGATAATGGGTAAATCCCGTCATTCCTCAATGGGATTTACCTATTATCGTTCATGTGTAGGGGCTTTTCCCGACCGATGAACGACTGTAGCCGTCGTTATCGGCTCCGTTTACTTTAGTAATGGGAGCCAATACTGTACCATATATGGCCGCACGACTGACCAATCCCCGCATACAAGGTACAAGGTAGGCCCCCCTGGACCACTCAATGGCTGAATATGCATCATAATGCACCAAAGCCATTTCTGCTCCCCGGTACAGTATATAAAAATACAACCTGCTTCAATCCGGGGTGAACTATAACAGCTCTACCCACCTGCAATTAGTTATTAATTCATTCAATTTCAAGGGCAGCTATTAAAGTCCTTCTGCGCACATAAAAGACTTACCCTGACAATTAAAAAGAAGCTGCATGTTTCATTTCAAACAAGAGACATTTAATAAATACAACCCACTGAAGTGTGTGGCGTTAATTAATGATGATTAGACTGTTATTTCTGAAAACGACTAATTCAATCACGCACGATCACAGCGTCTTTCGCTGACCTGATAATGCAGAGCTAGGCTAGGTTCCTGCAGAGAGGTTAAGCCAACATCACACAGTCCTTGGCTTTAATGAACTCAGAATATTCATTCTAGTCTGTTATATGAAGTCAGTCTCAAATGCTTCCGGATACAACATGGAACCCATGTCCAGACCTCACCAATCTGATGATGAGATGAGTTTGGAATTAATAGACAGATATTGCTACAAAGGGGGTTACAAGAAACTGTTCCAAATTCTGAGATTGGGAATTGTATTGCATACACACTACTGTATATATTGTTTTGTATATACTGTATTATTTACACATTTGATTTTAGGACAATCTGACATGAAAGCTCCTATAACTCCCAGGTATTACCTTTCACGCGATCCACCGCTGGAGAGATGAAATCTCCGACCACTTCCTGGTTCTAATCCTTTATCGCTCGAATGCGCGATAATGCGCGCCATAGAGGATTAGTACCAGGAAGTGGTCAGAGATTTTCATCTCTCCCACGGTGGATCGCGTGAAAGGGAAATATACTCAATTGATTGAAGCATAGCATAGTTCCTTAACCTCCTTTCAATCAATACATTAAAGGAATCGTTTACTTTTCGAGTGAACTATTACTTTAAGGGCAGTAGGTGACCCTTAAAGGGTATCTCAATTGGTAAAACCCCCTTTTTTCCATTCAGTTTTACTGTAGAACTGGAGGTTACGGAGCTGTGTCTTACCTCCCATTCTTCAATAAAACCTTCAGGAGGTGGAACAAAGGGAAGGAACTTGCTCTGTCTTTTGCTCCTCCTCTGCATCCTCCCGGTGCATTTGCTCATGCACATAGACTACTAAGTCTGTCAGGACCTGCCACGAAGGAGCGAGCGATTGGTAAGTTCCTTTTCTTCATTCCCAGCTCCTGAAGGTTTTACTGAAGAACAGGAGGTAAGACACGGCTGCTTTACCTCCCGTTCTTCAATAAAACTGAATAGAAAAAAGGTGGTTTTACCAGTGGAGAATAGATACCGGACCAGAGACCAGAACACAGTGTTGCCAGAAGGAATACTGGACTCAGGGCCTGCAGGTGAAGGTAAGTTAATACTATCAACCTCAACTACGTGTAACTAATATTTCTTTAGAACCCATTTATTTTGTTGGAAATTTACACAATTGCCTTTGATCTTTTGTGTGGAGATGTAAATTGTTGAAGTGTCACTAGATCTTACATGGAAAGCAAAATCTGACAAATGACGGCACGGTTTGGTGTCTCTTTCAATGGGAGGTCTGATCATTATCTTTTCCCCAACAGCTTTTATTGTGAGAACCAAATGGGACATTTTCAATCAGCCGGCACAGTCATATAATCACAATGAGTACCGTATCGTATTTGGATTATCACAGTATATTTTACAGTGTTTTAAATTTCTCTAAACAAAATTAAATAATCATTGTTTAAAACAATAAAATAAAAAGTAGGCAAAATGTATTTCTTTATTAAAGCACTAGGTTTTAGAAGGATTTCTGGGTCACCTACCCTCTATATTCCACCTGATCCGGGAGACAGAGGTTCCCTGGGGGTTTCCTGGATTTCTGGGTCACCTACCCTCTATATTCCACCTGATCCGGGAGACAGAGGTTCCCTGGGGGGTTCCTGGATGATGATTATTTTATAAAGACTCCTGCAGATTGAATTACATTTTCTATAAGTAGTTTAACCAGACAAACAGAAAGATAAAATCATTTAACAGGTGTTAGTGGACCAGGAGGAGGCTCCCAATCAGAGGTACAGAGGACAAGAAGCTTTCTGTCCTTGTCAATCAGGGACGTAACTGCCACACACACCCTCCTCAGCAGATCTGCAAACTTCCAGTTCAGTTCCAGTCTTTTAAACAGCTCATTGTGGATATCGTCACTTCATAGGCACAATCAGCTGATCGTGGATCATTTGGGGAGCGGATCATGGGCCTCTTACCTCCTTACCTCCTTATTCAGATTGATAAAATGTATAGTCAGGTTTAGATTTACATGGCGGGAGCCTATAGGCCAAATGCCACCACTAACCCCCCATTTAACCCTGTCCACACCCATTTTATTATTAACTAGTGTGTAATACCTTTAAACAACATGTGCTGCAAACATAGTGCCAACGGCAGGAGATCAAAAAGGGGGGGAGACTGACAGCGGCCCTTTTGAACCACAGGCGCCCCTAGGCTGGTGCCTACAGCGCCCAAGGGTAAATCCTGCCCTGCCATGCTAGGGAATGCAAACAATGTTTCCAAGCTCAGTTTATAAGGAGGTAAATAGTAATGTATCTGTCTCATATGGATAATCAAAATGTCTTTGTCTTCCTTCCATTCAATGCTCAGAGTAATTTCCTTGCAGAGCCAGACATGCTAGTGGTCCACAGGAGGGTGTGTGACCCTCATCCCCAAGGGAACAGCACATTTCAATTACTCTGGCATCTTTCTCTCCCAGACCACATTGCATTTACTAATGAGATTGAATTGTTTTCTTAATTATCCGCCTGCATGCAGGGAAGGCCAGAGTTATTCCAGGATCTGTCAACAGTCCCTTTTAACCCTTTCCTGCCGGTGCATTAGACAAAACGAAAGCTTGCTTCCTGCTATCCAGCGTTATTCTAAGGTTTAACCAAGAATGTTTGATCCAACTGGGAAACAATTACCAACAAGACAAAGACTGAAGGTCATAGTTGTCCATCACTTGTGTCACCAAGGTTGTTAGTAATCCAATTCTTGACCTGTATAGAGAGAAAGCTTTGAAAAAACAGACCTGGTGTAGCAGAGACCTGAGGACTAGTAGGCAGAGGGGCAAATTCCTCCCAGGCTATTTTTTACTACACGAATTGGGTCACAAACAGAGTTGGACTGTCCATGGCCCCATTAAACTGAAAGCTCTGTAGTCCCCTGATGTAGTGTACAGGGAAATTCCTTCACTTATTCCCCAATTATTGCCACATTATTGCAGATATAATTAATAGAATTGTGAGTTTGAGAAAGTGAAGGAAACTAATTGTTCACGCAGGAAGTAGCTCCTATGCCATATTAATAACCCTGTGTCTAGTAGCAAGGGTGGTAGTTCCAGTTTCTCAAGCGATGTTGATACCATTGACATATTAACGGTTATCAAAATGCCAACTGTAAAAGGGACACTTCAATTTGTTACACACAGTCCAAAAGGGCCCAGTCCTCCCCTGCTGAGTAGGGTCTAGCCAAAGCATTGTGCAATTCAACTTAAACCCCGCTAAGGATTGATCTAAAAGGTTGAAAGGAGAACAGGACTATGAAACATATCTTGTTTAAGATTAGCTCCCCATTCAACAGAAAGACAAACACAGACTGTCCACATCTTATTTCTCCACCTGGGTTTCTATAGGTTGAAGCTTGTTGCATTTGGACCTTGTTCTCCTGGCAGGAGGCAACCTTTGTCTCTCTTTCTCCATTATTCTAATTGGGTAGAAGTGGAAGTTTATGGTCAGGTTGTTTTGATTGTATTAATTATTTTTGGTTTTTTCGGTTGTTCAATGCACAGGTGAGGCCAAACGTATCTAACGAACTTCAGCTAGAGAGAAACTAGTTACCAGGGTTCAGACATGGCTCCAATGTGGCTTCCCAGGGAGCTATTTAAGGAACGACAATCTAGAAGGAGTCATTGGAGCTGAACCAGGGATGAATTCTCCCAAATGGCTGGCATATGCTTAGCAACCCCCACAGCTGTAATCTGTAGCTGAGGGAAGAGAATTCCCTTGTCTGGTCTGTTAGGCATGATGTCACATGACATGCAAGAAGATAAGTGATGGGAGATGGATGGATAAATGGAGATGAAGCATAATGAATATGAATTTCTCATTTTCCTTCCAGAGCTTCCTTGGAAATGTTACATTCTACTTTGTCTCCTTACTGCTGTTTCTATTTCCATATTCCCATGTCCCATCTATAAATATCCCAGCAGTGACCTAACCGCTGAATTATGTGGTCATAGTGCATAAAAGGCTATGATGTCACTGGAGGATTGAAAAAACAAATTTGGTCAAAGTAAAATAAGAACTACAGTGCATATAAAGTAGAGATGGTCAAAACAAACCCATTGAAGTCAATGAGAGATAATAGTTCGAAACGTTCGGATAAATAACAGATTTAATAACAATAGTAACTTACTGTAAATGGCTCTGGGGCCTGGGAAATGGTCTGGGGAACACAAACATATCACCAAAACTTTCCCCCATGATCGGGCAATTGTCAGGTTTCTGCACAAACCCTACATTCAAGGGTTACCGAACGATACATTTGAGGGTTATTGAATATCGAAATCAAAGGCTACATTTGAGGGTTATAGAAATCGAAGGCTACATTTGAGAGTTATAGAAATCGAAGGCTACATTTGAGGGTTGTAGAAATCGAAGGCTACATTTGAGGGTTATAGAAATCGAAGGCTACATTTGAGGGTTATAGAAATCGAAAACTACATTTGAGGGTTATAGTAATCGAAGGCTACATTTGAGGGTTATAGAAATCGAAGGCTACATTTGAGGGTTATAGAAATCGAACGCTACATTTGAGGGTTATAGAAATCGAAGGCTACATTTGAGGGTTATAGAAATCGAAGGCTACATTTAAGGGTTATAGAAATCGAAGGCTACATTTGAGGATTATAAAAATCGAAAGCTACATTTCAGGGTTATAGAAATCAAAGGCTACATTTGAGAGTTATAGAAATCGAAAGCTACATTTGAGAGTTATAGAAATCGAAGGCTACATTTGAGGGTTATAGAAATCGAAGGCTACATTTGAGAGTTATAGAAATCAAAAGCTACATTTGAGAGTTATAGAAATCGAAGGCTACATTTCAGGGTTATAGAAATCGAAGGCTACATTTGAGAGTTATAGAAATCGAAGGCTACATTTGAGGGTTATAGAAATCGAATGCTACATTTGAGAGTTATAGAATGAATATGGTACATTTGAGAGTTATAGAAATCGAAGGCTACATTTCAGGGTTAAAGAAATCGAAGGCTACATTTGAGAGTTATAGAAATCGAAAGCTACATTTGAGGGTTATAGAAATTGAAGGCTACATTTGAGAGTTATAGAAATCGAAGGCTACATTTGAGGGTTATAGAAATTGAAGGCTACATTTCAGGGTTATAGAAATCGAAGGCTACATTTGAGAGTTATAGAAATCGAAAGCTACATTTGAGAGTTATAGAAATCGAAGGCTACATTCGAGGGTTATAGAAATTGAAGGCTACATTTGAGGGTTATAGAAATCGAAGGCTACATTCGAGGGTTATAGAAATTGAAGGCTACATTTGAGGGTTATAGAAATTGAAGGCTACATTCGAGGGTTATAGAAATTGAAGGCTACATTTGAGGGTTATTGAAAACCGTATATTACATACACATTTTACCAAACGATACATTTGAGGGTTACCGAATTCGAACGTTACATTTTCAATAATTATTGGAAATAAGTCTGCGAGTTCAGAAATCGGAAATAGTTCGAATTGGTTCGATAGTTAGTGTTCGTCCCAACACATAAAGTTAGGTCCAAAATCGGGTTCGGGTCCATTCATTACTTATATAAAGTTTAAAAACAAAACGGTTAAAATAAATTGTACCTAGGGCAAGCACATTAACCAGGCAGATGAAATCTGTATGTGCTGGCGCTTCTTAACAAAATGATATTGGGAGGTAGGGATAATCAATCCCACCTCCCTGCCCCAGGTACTTTTCATTTTGAAAAAGTAAATTTTTACAGTGTATTTGTCCCTTAAAAAGACAGAGCAGATGGTGAGTCAGGTAAAAAATAATTTCCAAAACTTCTATTCTATTGCTCTTTTTATGGCTATTGTAGTAAATCACATGCCCTATAAATATATACAGAAATAAGGAAACAAATCTCTAAGCAACACTATATCTACTAGAGGGAATTGCGCTGAAGACATTCAATTTCCGTGAGTACAGGCTGCCTGCTCTGCTTTGTACATAATGGTAACATGAATCTGTAAATCAAATCTTACATTTAATTACCCATATTAAATGTATATTTTGCAGTCGCTGGTTATTTTGATATACGCAACCAGGTAAATCTCTGGAAATCTGCGGCTGATCATTTTGCAGTTCAGATACTGCTATGAGAACATTTGTAACTAGGTAGCAGCTACTTAGCAACTACAGTAATGTGTTAAGTGCAGGTCCAGTCAGTTATACATGGTGAAATCCTCAGTGATCTCATTTAAAGTGACAACACGCCCTATTATAAGGTAAATGTACTATAACGAGGGAGATGGCTGGAAACGGTTTGAAAAGGGAAACTTTCCTTGTAGCTAAACTGTTTTGCAGCTGTTGCAAAATTCCTTAAAAATTCAGTAATGATTATCCAAGGTCAAATTGCATCACTACTTAACCAAGTAACATAGGGCGGTATTTATAAAGGGGAAGTATCGCTATTTCGCAATACCGCACCCCTAACAATGGTTATTTTTTCAAGCACGTCTGTAAAGTTACAACCATGGTCGTACATTTACTACCTTGTCATAAGTTACTGATACCGCACTGGATTGTTGCTGTATCGCCTTGATAAGTACCACAGTGGTATTTCACTACCGCATGGTATTGTGTGGCCGTGGCCGTAAATGTTCACTGCTATCACACATTAAAAGTCTTAAGCCAACCCGGTTCCCGCCCAGTTTCCCAAGAGACTATATGACCTATGACCTAGGTTAAAGGGGCCGATTTTAACACTATAAACCTAGCGAGGTCCATCTTTTGGCGAGGCTTCTGCTAACAGACTAAAAATAAACCCTAGTTCACATCTAGGTTTATCAAAATAACCTAAACAAGTCCTGCTTTCAGCAGCTTGTAGTCATGTTACCAGTCTCTGCCTGCATTAATAGACATCCCTCTCTAATGTGCAGGTACTTACTGTCTTTCCCAGCATTAAATAGTCAAGTGAGCATGCTCAGACTCTAGGGATTGGGGAGCAGCAGAGGGTCAGGTGATATCCCCTAAGCCACAAAATAATTTCTCACAGGGTGCAGCCAGAGATGTGATCCAGGCCTCATTTTAAACGAAAGACTGCAGGCTTTTATTTAACTCTAACTTCAGAGACCAAAGTTGCCCTTTAAGATGTGCTCATACACAAAAGGCTGTTTAAAGGGCTATGTAAACAATATGGCAGCACTGACAGTCCATTGAGTGACATCAATCTATATATAAATGTTAATCACTGGAGTTATATCTGACATTCTATTAGTGTTCTTGGGGGATCTTTCAGTTTGTGAGGTTATAAAAGATGATACGTTTCTATTAAAGGGAATGTCCACCTCTTAGAAAAACTTTTAATATGGTAAGCAGGATCCCTTAAAATGTAATTTCCGAATTGGTTAATGTTATTAAATATGCTCCCAGACAGAGATCTCATACTTACAAATTCACAATCCGCTGCAGCTTTCTCCCTCTCCACTGCTGCTGCTTTGTTCTTTTTCCGTTCCCGAAAAAAGCAGTGGAGGCTCGTCTGGGAATGGCAGTCAGCCATTGGCCGTGAGTGACTACCTTACCTGGAAGAGCCAGAGAGCCGCGGAGGTGGACAGAGGAGCTGGTAAGTATGATATCTCTGTCTGGGAGCATATTTAATAACATTAACCAATTCGGAAATTACATTTTAAGGGATCCTGCTTACCATATTAAAAGTTTTTCTAAGAGGTGGACATTCCCTTTAATAGAAACGTATCATCTTTTATAACCTCACAAACTGAAAGATCCCCCAAGAACACTAATAGAATGTAAGATATAACTCCAGTGATTAACATTTATATATAGATTGATGTCACTCAATGGACTGTCAGTGCTGCCATATTGTTTACATAGCCCTTTAAACAGCCTTTTGTGTATGAGCACATCTTAAAGGGCAACTTTGGTCTCTGAAGTTAGAGTTAAATAAAAGCCTGCAGTCTTTCGTTTAAAATGAGGCCTGGATCACATCTCTGGCTGCACCCTGTGAGAAATTATTTTGTGGCTTAGGGGATATCACCTGACCCTCTGCTGCTCCCCAATCCCTAGAGTCTGAGCATGCTCACTTGACTATTTAATGCTGGGAAAGACAGTAAGTACCTGCACATTAGAGAGGGATGTCTATTAATGCAGGCAGAGACTGGTAACATGACTACAAGCTGCTGAAAGCAGGACTTGTTTAGGTTATTTTGATAAACCTAGATGTGAACTAGGGTTTATTTTTAGTCTGTTAGCAGAAGCCTCGCCAAAAGATGGACCTCGCTAGGTTTATAGTGTTAAAATCGGCCCCTTTAACCTAGGTCATAGGTCATATAGTCTCTTGGGAAACTGGGCGGGAACCGGGTTGGCTTAAGACTTTTAATGTGTGATAGCAGTGAACATTTACGGCCACGGCCACACAATACCATGCGGTAGTGAAATACCACTGTGGTACTTATCAAGGCGATACAGCAACAATCCAGTGCGGTATCAGTAACTTATGACAAGGTAGTAAATGTACGACCATGGTTGTAACTTTACAGACGTGCTTGAAAAAATAACCATTGTTAGGGGTGCGGTATTGCGAAATAGCGATACTTCCCCTTTATAAATACCGCCCTATGTTACTTGGTTAAGTAGTGATGCAATTTGACCTTGGATAATCATTACTGAATTTTTAAGGAATTTTGCAACAGCTGCAAAACAGTTTAGCTACAAGGAAAGTTTCCCTTTTCAAACCGTTTCCAGCCATCTCCCTCGTTATAGTACATTTACCTTATAATAGGGCGTGTTGTCACTTTAAATGAGATCACTGAGGATTTCACCATGTATAACTGACTGGACCTGCACTTAACACATTACTGTAGTTGCTAAGTAGCTGCTACCTAGTTACAAATGTTCTCATAGCAGTATCTGAACTGCAAAATGATCAGCCGCAGATTTCCAGAGATTTACCTGGTTGCGTATATCAAAATAACCAGCGACTGCAGAATATACATTTAATATGGGTAATTAAATGTAAGATTTACAGATTCATGTTACCATTATGTACAAAGCAGAGCAGGCAGCCTGTACTCACGGAAATTGAATGTCTTCAGCGCAATTCCCTCTAGTAGATATAGTGTTGCTTGAAGATTTGTTTCCTTATTTCTGTATATATTTATAGGGCATGTGATTTACTACAATAGCCATAAAAAGAGCAATAGAATAGAAGTTTTGGAAATTATTTTTTACCTGACTCACCATCTGCTCTGTCTTTTTAAGGGACAAATACACTGTAAAAATTTACTTTTTCAAAATGAAAAGTACCTGGGGCAGGGAGGTGGGATTGATTATCCCTACCTCCCAATATCATTTTGTTAAGAAGCGCCAGCACATACAGATTTCATCTGCCTGGTTAATGTGCTTGCCCTAGGTACAATTTATTTTAACCGTTTTGTTTTTAAACTTTATATAAGTAATGAATGGACCCGAACCCGATTTTGGACCGAACTTTATGTGTTGGGACGAACACTGATTATCAAACTAATTCGAACTATTTCCGATTTCTGAACTCGCAGACTTATTTCCAATAATTATTGAAAATGTAACATTCGAATTCTGTAACCCTCAAATGTATCGTTTGGTAAAATGTGTATGTGATATACGGTTTTCAATAACCCTCAAATGTAGCCTTCAATTTCTATAACCCTCGAATGTAGCCTTCAATTTCTATAACCCTCAAATGTAGCCTTCAATTTCTATAACCCTCGAATGTAGCCTTCGATTTCTATAACCCTCAAATGTAGCCTTCAATTTCTATAACCCTCGAATGTAGCCTTCGATTTCTATAACTCTCAAATGTAGCCTTCAATTTCTATAACCCTCAAATGTAGCTTTCGATTTCTATAACTCTCAAATGTAGCCTTCGATTTCTATAACCCTGAAATGTAGCCTTCGATTTCTATAACTCTCAAATGTAGCTTTTGATTTCTATAACTCTCAAATGTAGCCTTCGATTTCTATAACCCTCAAATGTAGCCTTCGATTTCTATAACTCTCAAATGTAGCTTTCGATTTCTATAACTCTCAAATGTAGCCTTCGATTTCTATAACCCTCAAATGTAGCTTTCGATTTCTATAACCCTCAAATGTAGCCTTTGATTTCTATAACCCTGAAATGTAGCTTTCGATTTTTATAATCCTCAAATGTAGCCTTCGATTTCTATAACCCTTAAATGTAGCCTTCGATTTCTATAACCCTCAAATGTAGCCTTCGATTTCTATAACCCTCAAATGTAGCGTTCGATTTCTATAACCCTCAAATGTAGCCTTCGATTTCTATAACCCTCAAATGTAGCCTTCGATTTCTATAACCCTCAAATGTAGCCTTCGATTTCTATAACCCTCAAATGTAGCTTTCGATTTCTATAACCCTCAAATGTAGCCTTCGATTTCTATAACCCTCAAATGTAGCCTTCGATTTCTACAACCCTCAAATGTAGCCTTCGATTTCTATAACTCTCAAATGTAGCCTTCGATTTCTATAACCCTCAAATGTAGCCTTTGATTTCGATATTCAATAACCCTCAAATGTATCGTTCGGTAACCCTCGAATGTAGGGTTTGTGCAGAAACCTGACAATTGCCCGATCATGGGGGAAAGTTTGTGTTCCCCAGACCATTTCCCAGGCCCCAGAGCCATTTACAGTAAGTTACTATTGTTATTAAATCTGTTATTTATCCGAACGTTTCGAACTATTATCTCTCATTTACTTCAATGGGTTTGTTTTGACCATCTCTACTTTATATGCACTGTAGTTCTTATTTTACTTTGACCAAATTTGTTTTTTCAATCCTCCAGTGACATCATAGCCTTTTATGCACTATGACCACATAATTCAGCGGTTAGGTCACTGCTGGGATATTTATAGATGGGACATGGGAATATGGAAATAGAAACAGCAGTAAGGAGACAAAGTAGAATGTAATATTTCCAAGGAAGCTCTGGAAGGAAAATGAGAAATTCATATTCATTATGCTTCATCTCCATTTATCCATCCATCTCCCATCACTTATCTTCTTGCATGTCATGTGACATCATGCCTAACAGACCAGACAAGGGAATTATCTTCCCTCAGCTACAGATTACAGCTGTGGGGGTTGCTAAGCATATGCCAGCCATTTGGGAGAATTCATCCCTGGTTCAGCTCCAATGAATCCTTCTAGATTGTCGTTCCTTAAATAGCTCCCTGGGAAGCCACATTGGAGCCATGTCTGAACCCTGGTAACTAGTTTCTCTCTAGCTGAAGTTCGTTAGATACGTTTGGCCTCACCTGTGCATTGAACAACCGAAAAAACCAAAAATAATTAATACAATCAAAACAACCTGACCATAAACTTCCACTTCTACCCAATTAGAATAATGGAGAAAGAGAGCCAATGGTTGCCTCCTGCCAGGAGAACAAGGTCCAAATGCAACAAGCTTCAACCTATAGAAACCCAGGTGGAGAAATAAGATGTGGACAGTCTCTGTTTGTCTTTCTGTTGAATGGGGAGCTAATCTTAAACAAGATATGTTTCATAGTCCTGTTCTCCTTTCAACCTTTTAGATCAATCCTTAGCGGGGTTTAAGTTGAATTGCACAATGCTTTGGCTAGACCCTACTCAGCAGGGGAGGACTGGGCCCTTTTGGACTGTGTGTAAAACAAATTGAAGTGTCCCTTTTACAGTTGGCATTTTGATAACCGTTAATATGTCAATGGTATCAACATCGCTTGAGAAACTGGAACTGCCACCCTTGCTACTAGACACAGGGTTATTAATATGGCATAGGAGCTACTTCCTGCGTGAACAATTAGTTTCCTTCACTTCTTACATTTATCAACATTGAATCTCATCTGCCATTCTGCTGCCCATTTTGAAAATCTATCTAGTTCTGCTTGCAGCAATTGCACATCATTGGAAGTTTCCAACGTTCTGCATAGTTTAGTGTCATCAGCAAACACAGAGACCTTGCTCTCAATGCCCCCTTCTAAGTCATTTATAAACAGATTAAACCGAAGCAGCCCCAGTACAGAACCCTTAATTATAGATTAAGATGAGGCAAAGTCATTTTTTCAGTATAGTGTCCCTTTAACCAATTCGGAAATGACTTTTATCATATTAAAAGTATTTCTAAGGGGTGGACATTCCCTGTAATGTTTCCAACATAAAATGAAATGGCTAAAGCAATGTAACCAGATATGTTGTACATGAAAATAAAATAACCTCATCATCAAATAAACTAATGACTATCCAACGACACCCACAAGACAACCAACATCAATGGCGGTATAAAGAGTCGTTCTGTTATAATCAATATCAAAACAAAAATAACATTTCTTACATCTTAAAAACACTTCTATGTGAACCACTTTCCAGACATAATTAATCATTACACTAGGGACATTGAGATAAATAACTATTGATTAGAAATGGTGGAGAATTGGAATATGTCAGCCTTTCGGTCTGAACCGGGTTTGGGGTGAATCTTCAGTTTATGTGTTTGAAATTCTGATTTCGTCTGGGTTACAATGTTTCTGCGCAGAAGTTTGGTTTCCCTCGCCAGCGTTTCAGAGCTGAAACCAGGCGGGGTTCTTACTAAGCTAAATACCACTTCTAGGGGAAGATAAGTGCCCCATTCCCATCACCCATCATGGCCATGACTGCAGTGTATACCCAGAATAGCCGATAGGGGAGTGAGTAGAGATCGGGTAGTATATCTCCTTCCAGAAGGATATTTGTAAACAGGTGTTCTGGCTGGATACAAAATTTGATTTTGGGTGTGAACATGCCCTTTAATAGAGAGCACCAGGGGTGCCCCTACCATGAAGCAAACTGAAGCATTTGCTCAGTGCGCACCCCTGCGAAACTTAAGGCAATATTTTTTAAAAATCCACCTTCCAGTAATACTGCATTACAGCATTATCAGTGTTAAGCTAGGTACACACAGTCCAGATTTCTGAAAGATGACAGACAGGATCTGCAAGATCCTGTCTGCCATCTTTCAAAGATCTGCATACACACAGTCCCGAGCGTTCTCCCTATGAATATCATAGGGAGAACGCTGGGGACTGTGTGTTTCCATCGGCCGCGCTAGACTCCTCTATAGGGAGTCTAGCGCGGCCGATGGAAATTTTCGGCCTTTCCCGAATGAGCGTTCGGCCGACCCAATCGTTTGGCGGCCACGCGCTCGTTCGGGAAACGAGCGTACACACATAATGATAAAGCCCCGATACCGTCGGATCCGACGGTATCGGGGCTTTATCGTTACTGTGTGTACGCAGCTTAAGTCAGCACAGCACAGCACACCCACCTCCACAAGCCACACCCACTTCATGTGCCACACCCACTCATGTCCCTTCTGATAGGTAGCATTAAAAAGTTGTTTCAGGTGTCAAAAACTCTAGGAACACCGCTGCTTCTGGACTAGGAAGCTTGCAATCAAGCGCGTTGCTATTTGCAATTGACTCAGTTCCCTAGCAGAATATGAAAAATAAAGCCAAGAGTGGGATCATTATCTCGTCATAAATCTGATACTTTATTAGTTTTTCTCTTTCCCCCAGTTTCCTTCTTTGATAAACAGTTTTATTTATGCTCCTTCTGATCAGAACGGCAGAGATTGTCTTATTACATAAGAAAAATCTCATTCCCATCATAATGAAGCACCTACAATCCTCATGCTCGCAGGTACCAGGGAATCTTTTTTTCTGATTAAAAACTAATTAAGGAAATTGATTGTGTGAGCTGAAAGCAGAGCAGGACCAGAAATACTGAAAGCACAAAACAGAATATGTTCCCCTTATATCCCATTGTCAGACCCTTTCTCCTCAAACTATTTACTTCTATTGTATTTCTTCTGTTCCCTCAAGGTCAGACGTAGGTTAAATGGCACCCTACCCCCAACTAAACATTGTGTCACTATACCCCCAACTAAACATTGCCCTGCCATGTGTACACTATACCCCCAACTGAACATTGCCCCGCCATGTGTCACTATACCCCCAACTAAACATTGCCCTGCCATGTGTCCACTCTATACCCCCCAACTGGAACATTGCCTTGCCGCCCTGTGTCACTATATAACTCCCCCCACCTAAACATTGCCCCCCATGAGGGTGTCACGCGTATACCACCCACCACTGCACTTGCCCCGCCATGGTGTCATCACTTATACTATAGAAAAATAATACATAAAAAGACAAGGGATATAAAACCAGCACCGGCAACATGGGAAGGCGAAACACAACAATAACTAGTGGGCGCAACTCTCCTGCCATGTGTCACTCTATAACCCCTTTCAGCAAACCAACCCCAACTAACATTGCCCTTCCATGTGTCACTATAAAAAAATAACCCCAACCTTAACCTTTCCCTGCCCTTTTCATCTATATAACCCCCAAAAATAAAAAAACATATACCTATCACACAACCCAAATAAAAAAAACCCCCCCCCCCCTAACCTTTTCCCTTCCATGTTTCACTATAATAAACACCCCCCCACCTAAACATTTCCCCCGTGCCATGTTTCCCTATCCACATACCCCTAAAAAAACCCCCAACTAAACCTTGCTAAACCTTTCCCTTCCCTTTTTCCACTACTACCCCCCAGTGTACATTCGCTCCTTGCCATGGTGGTCTCATCTCATTAATTCCGCGTTCGTCGCGGTCGGGCCATGTTGCGCCAATGAACATTAGGCTGCTTTCACAAGGTGCTACACTGCGAAGGGCTCGTCGGTCATTTTGTGCCCC
Organism: Hymenochirus boettgeri; assembly: GCA_019447015.1. Taxonomy (NCBI): domain Eukaryota; kingdom Metazoa; phylum Chordata; class Amphibia; order Anura; family Pipidae; genus Hymenochirus; species Hymenochirus boettgeri. The sequence continues at coordinate 260,171,553 of CM033472.1, forward strand.
TGCCATGTTGTCACTAATAAATATCAACTCCCACGCCTCCCCTTCCTTCCTCCCCCTCCCCCCCCCCCCTCCCCCCCTTTCCCTGCCATGTGTCACTATACCCCAACTAAACATTGCCCCTGCCATGTGTCACTATATACCCCCAACTAAACATTGCCCTCGCCATGTGTCCACTAATAACCCCAACTAAACATTGCCCTGCATGTGTCCACTATACATACCCCCAACTAAACATTGCCCTGCCATGTGTCACTATACCCCGCCCAACTAATTGTGCCTATAGTCACTATAACCCCCAACTAAACCTTGCCTGTCACTATATAACCCCCCAACTAAACATTGGGTCACTATCAAAACCAACCCCCAACTAAACATTGTGTCCACTATACCCCCAACTAAACATTGCTGTCACTATACCATAAACCCCAACCAAAACATTACCCTACCACTCCTACCCCCCTAACCCCGACCATGTGTTCCACTATACACCCCCAACTAAACATTGCCCTGCCATGTGTCACTATACATCAAAAACCCCCAACTAACATTGCCCTGCCATGTGTCCTATACCCCCAACTAACATTCTGCCCTGCCATGTGTCCACTATAACCCCAACTAACATTGCCCTGCCATGTGTCACTATACCCCAACTAAACATTGCCCGCCATGTGTCACTATACCCCCAACTAACATTGCCCTGCTTGTCCTATAGACCCACCCCCACTAGTGTCACTATACCCCCAACTAAACATTGTGTCACTATACCCCCAACTAACATTGTGTCACTATAACCCCCCAACTAACCATTGTGTCACTATACCCCCCAACCAAACATTACCCCGCCATGTGTCTCTTCTATACCCCCAACTAAACATTGCCCTGCCACGTGTCACTTCTATACCCCCAACTAAACATTGCCCTGCCATGTGTCACTATAACCCCCACCTAAACATTGCCCTGCCATGTGTCACTATAACCCCCAACTAAACATTGCCCTGCCATGTGTCACTATACCCCAACTAAACATTGCCCTGCCATGTGTCACTATACCCCCAACTAACATTGCCCTGCCATGTGTCACTATACCCCCAACTAAACATTGCCCCCATGTTCACTATACCCCCCTAATGCCTATACCCCCAACTAAACATTGCCCTGCCATGTGTCACTATACCACCCCAACTAACATTCCCTCCATGTTTAACTATAACCCCCAACTAAACATTGCCCTGCCATGTGCCTATATACCCCCAACTAAACATTGCCCTGCCATGTGTCACTATAACCCCCAACTAAACATTGCCCTGCCATGTTTAACTATACCCCCAACTAAACATTACCCCCTGCCATGTTTAACTATACCCCCAACTAAACATTGCCCTGCCATGTGTCACTATACCCCCAACTAAACATTGCCCCGCCATGTGTCACTATACCCCCAACTAAACATTGCCCTGCCATGTGTCACTATACCCCCAACTAAACATTGCCCTGCCATGTTCACTATAACCCCAAAAAATATCCCAAAAAACCCCCACTAACATTGCCCTCGCCATGTGTCACTATAAAACAAATAAAACCCCCAACTAACCAATTCCCTGCCATGTTGTCACTATAACCCCCCAACAAACATTGCCCTGCCATGTGTCACACTATAACCCCAACTAAATTGCCCTCATGTGTCACTATACCCCCAACTAACATTGCCTCCATGTGTCACTATAAACCCCCCAACTAACATGCCCTGCCAGTTGTCACTATACCCCCAACAACATTGCCCTGCCATTGTTACTATACCCCCAACTAACATTGCCCTGCCAGTTGTCACTATACCCAACCCCCAACTAAACATTGCCCCGCCATGTGTCACTATAACCCCAACTAAACATTGCCCTGCCATGTGTCACTATACCCCAACTAAACATTGCCCTGCCATGTGTCACTATACCCCCAACTAAACATTGCCCCCGCCATTGTCACTATAACCTACCCCAACTAAACATGGCCCGCCATGTGTCACTATAAAATAAACTATACCCCAACTAACATTGCCCTGCCATGTGTCACTATACCCCCAACTAAACATTGCCCTGCCATGTGTCACTATACCCCCAACTAAACATTGCCCCGCAATGTGTCACTATACCCCCAACTAAACATTGCCCTGCCATGTGTCACTATACCCCCAACTAAACATTGCCCTGCCTTGTGTCACTATAACCCCACCCCAACTAAACATTGCCCCGCCATGTGTCACTATACCCCCCCAACTAAACATGCCCCCGCCATGTGTCCTCATAACCCCCACACAATCCAGTTCCTATACCCCCAACTGAACATTGCCCTGCCATGTGTCACTATACCCCCCAACTAACATTGCCCTGCCATGTGTCACTATACCCCCAACTAAACTTGCCCCTGCCGTTTCACTATACCCCCAACTAACATTGCCCTGCCATGTGTCATATAACCCCCAACTAAACATTGCCCTGCCATGTGTCACTATACCCCCGACTAAACATTGCCCTGCCATGTGTCACTATGCCCCCAACAAACATTGCCCTGCCATGTGTCACTATCCCCCAACTAAACATTGCCCTGCCATGTGTCACTATACCCCAACTAAACATTGCCCTGCCATGTGTCACTATACCCCAACTAACATTGCCCCCCATGTGTCACTATACCCCCAACTAAAACATTGCCCGCCATGTGTCACTATACCCCAACTAAACATTGCCCTGCCATGTGTCACTATACCCCCAACTAAACATTGCCCCGCCATGTGTCCCTATAATAACCCCCAACTAAACATTGCCCTGCCATGTGTCACTATACCCCCAACTAAACATTTGCCCCTGCCATGTGTCACTATATAAAAATCATATCAAATAATAAAATAAAAAAAATAAACAAATATAATAAAAAAAAACTATATACTATATAAAAAAAAAAAAAAATCTATAAACTATAAAAAAATAACAAAAAAAAATAAAAAAAATAAAAGATAAATCCTACCTAAGATCTCAACCACCACCATGTACTACTCTACCTCTCCTCACCCCACATAACTCCTAATCAATCATCTGCTTGGTTCCCAAACTCCCAGCGGTACCTCCATGTATAAAGACGGAATATAAATACTACTCATCCACACATCACATACACTCATAAACATAAATCACATACCCAATACAAAAACACCCTATCATCTCACAATAATCACTCCGTCACTATAATATAACCCCTACCCCCCTAACTCTCCTCACATAGACCAACCCTCTCCTCACTCCTCTCAAAACACCCCCTCGACTCAGACCTACACCCTGTACATCCTCCCCTATACCCCAACAACTACCCTAAACTACCTCTCTCTCTCCCAGCATCCCCCCTCCCAATCCACCCATTCCCTCCACTACCCCCTCCACACCCTCTCCCCTCCCCCCCCCTCCTACTACCCCCCTCCCTATCCATCCCTGACACCCCTCTCCCCGCCATCGCATCCCTTCCCCAACACACTCCCCACGCCCACCACCCACCCTCCCCTCTCTCCTCCCCCCCCCTTCTATCACCCCCCCATCTCCCCCCTCCTCCCCCATCCCTCTTCCGCCATCCCCTCCTCCACCATCCAATCCCCTCATCCACCACACCCCCCCTCCCTTAACTCCTCCTCACCTCCTAACCCCACCCCTCCCTCCCATCCTCCCCCCCTATCTACTACCCACCCCTCCCTCCTCTCTCCTCGCCACCCTCTCTCCCCCCTCCACCTACCCACCCCCTAACCACTATCAACAACATCACCACCATTCCCCCTCCTCCCTCCTACCCTCCTCCCCCTCCTCAATCTACCTACACTCAAACCCCCCTTCCAACACCCCTACCACCTCACTCTCACTCTCCCTCTCCCCTACCCCCCCTACTCACACCCACTACTCACTGGCCCCTCATCCGCACTACGCCCTCTCTCCTTCCTCCCTCCCATACTCACCTCACTCTCTCCCTATCTCACCTACCCACGCCCCCCTCCACCATCAACCCTCCTCTCCCCATCCCCCCCCCTCCTCCTCCTCCCCCCCCCTCCCTCCCACCACCTCCCTCCCCCACCCCCCTCCTCCCCGCTCCTCCTCCGCCCTCCCCTCCCCCCCCCTCTCCCCACCTGCCTCCCCCTCTCACCTCCCCCCCTCTCCTCTCCCACCTCCTCCCTCCCCACCTCTCCCCCCCATCCTCCTCCTCCTCCTCCGCACTCCTTCTCCTCCCCCCATCTCCCCCTCCCCCTCCCTCCCCTCCACCTCCCCCTCCCTCCCTCTCCTCTCCCCCCTCTCCCCCCTCCTCCCTTCTCCCTCCCCATCCCCCTCATCTCCCCCTCTCTCCCCCCACTCCCCCTCCCCCCCCCCCTCCGCCTCCCTCCACCCCCCCTCCTCCCTCCCACCCAACTCTCCTCCTCCCCCTCTACCCACCCTCCCTCCCTCCCCCTCCCCTGCCCTCCTCTCCTCCTCCACCCCCTCCTCCCCCCCACTCTCCCCCTCACCCCCCCCTCTCACTACCCCCCTCTCCCCCTCCCTCTCCTCCCCCCCTCCTCCCCCCCCTCCCCTCCCTTACCCCATCCCCCCGCTCTCCCCTCTCCCCTTCCCCACCTCTCCCCTCTCCCCTCACCGCTCTCCCCTCCCAGCCCCTCCCCACCCCCCCTCCTCTCCTCCTCCTCCCCTCCCCCGCACCCCCTCTCCCCCCGCCTCCCTCTCCTCTCCTCCTCCTCCCTCCCCTCCCCCTCCCCCACTCTCCTCTCCTCTCCTCCCCTCTCCTCCCTCCTCCCCTCCTCCCGCTCCTCAACTCCCACCCCTACCCCCCTCCCCCTCCCACCCTCCCCTCCCCCTCTCTGAGCCCCTCCATCCCCTCTCTCCCTCCCCCGCTCTCCCTCCTCCCTCCCCTCTCACCCGCCCTCCCCCCCCCCTCTCCCCTCCGACTCCCTCCTCACCACACCTCACCCTCTCCCCCTCCCTCTCCATCCCTCCTCCTCCCCTACTCCCCATCCTCCCCATCCCCTCCTCCTCCCCCTCTCCCTCCTCCCTCCTCCCCCTCTCTCCCCCCTCCTCCACTCATCCCCCCTCTCCTCCCTCTCCCTCCTCTCTCCCCTCCCTCCCCCCTCCCTCCTCCTCTCCTCTCCCCTCATCCCCCCTCACTCTCCCTCCTCCTCCCTCCTCCTCCCATCCCTCCTCCCTCCCTCCCCGCCCTCCCCACTCCCCTCCCCTCCTCTCCCCTCCCCCCCTCCCTCCCCCCCTACCCGCCTCCTCCCCCATCTCCCCCACCCCCTCCCCCTCCCTCCTCCTCTACTCTCTCCCCCCCCTCCCCCCCCCCCCCTCCCCTCCCCTCCCCCTCCCCTCCCTACTCGTCCTCCCCTCCTCCCCTCCTCCTCCCACTACCCTCCCCTCCTCCCCCTCCCTACCCTCCCTCCCTCCTCCCCTCCTCCCCTCCCTCCTCCACTCTCCCTCCCCGCCCCCCCGCCTCCGCCTCTCTCTCCACCCTCCCTCCTCCTCCCCTCCCCCTCCCTCCTCCCGCCCTCGCCCCTCCCCCTCTCCCCTCCCCTCCCCCACCCCCCCCACTCCCCCTCTCCGTCCCTCCCCCTCTCCCCTCCCCCTCACCCTCATCCCCCATCCTCCCTCCCTCCTCACGTCCCGCCCCCTCCTCCCTCCCTCCCCTCACTGCTCTCCCCCCTCCCCTCCCACCTCTCCCTCTCCCCTCCCCCCCCCCCTCGCCCCCTACTCCCCCCTCCCCCCCTCCCTCTCTTCCCCTCTCACCCTCCCCCTCCCCCCCTCCCCTCCGCCGCTCCTCCTCCCCTCTCTCCCTCCCAGCCTCCCCCCCCTCCCCCTCCATCTTTTTTTTCCCCCCCCTCCCTCCTCCCCTCTCCCTCCCTCCTCCCCCACTCTCCCTCCCTCCCCTCCCCCCTCTCCCATCCTCTCCTCCTCCCTCCTCCCCTACCTCCACCCCTCCCTCCCCTCTACCTCCCTCCCCCTCTCCCCTCCCCCCCCCTCTCCCCTACTCCCTCCTCCCCCTCCTCCTCCCCCCCCTCCCCCCCCCCTCATCCCCCCCCCTCCCTCCTCCGCCCCCCCTCCCCTCCCTCCTCCCTTCCTACCCCTCCCCCCGCTCTCATCCCATCTTCCCCTCCCCCCCTCCTTCTCTCACCCTCCTTTACCCTCTCACACTCCCCACTCCCTCTCCTCCCTCTCCACCCCCCTCCCCCTCCCCTACCTCCTCCCCTCCCAACCTCAGTCCCCCCGCCTCTCTCCCTCCTCCCTCTCCCGCTCCTCCCCCTCTCCTCCCCCCGCTCCCCTCCTCCTCTATCCATCCCCCATCCCCCTCCCCCCCCACCCTCTCTCCCCTCTCTCCCCTTCCCCCCTCACCCCCCCTCCCCTCTCCTCCCCACCCCTACTATCCCTCCTCTCCTCCCACCCATCTCATCCCTCCTCCTCCCTCCCTCCCTCCCCCCTCCCCCCCCTCCCTCACCTCCTCCCTCCCTTCCCTCCCCTCTCCCCTCCCCCCCCCTCCTCTCTCCCTCCCTCCCCCCTCCTCCTCCTCCCCATCCCCCCCCCCCCTCACCTCTCCCTCCCCCCTCTCCCTCCTCCTCTCTCCCCCCCCTCCTCCCTCTCCTCCCTCCCTCCCTCACCTCTCTCCCCTCCTCCCCTCCCCCTTCCTCCCACTCCGCCTGCGACGTCCCACCTCCCCCCCTACCCCCCCCTCTCCCCTCCCTCCCCCCCATCCCCCCCTCCCCCCCCTCCTCCCCCACCTCTCCCTCTCCCCCCCCTCCCCCCTCTCTCCCCCCTCCCCCCCCCTCCTCCCCCTCTCCCCCCTCCTCCCCCCCTCCCTCCCCCCCTCCCTCCCCCCCCTCCTTCCCTCTACCCCTCCCCCTCCCCTCCCTTCCTCCTCCCTCCCTCCTCCCCTCTCCCCTCCCCTCCCCCCCCCCTACCCTCTCCCTCCTCCTCCCCTCCCCCCCTCCCCCCCCCCCCTCCCCTCCCTCCCCCCCTCTCCGTCTCCTCCTCCCTACCCTCTCCCCCTCCCCCCACTCCCTCCCCTCCGCCTCTCCTCCTCCACTCCCCCTCCTCTCCCCGCCTCCCTACCTCCTCCACCCCTCCCCCCCCCCTCCTCCCCTCCCCTCACCTCTCACCCCCCCCTCTCCCCCCCCCCCCCCTCTTCCCTCTCCTCACTCACCCTCCTCTCTCCTCTCCTCCCTCTCCCTCCCCACCCTCCCCCCCCCCCCCCCCCTCCCCTCCTCTCCTCCCCCCCCCCCCCCCCTCCCCCTCTCTCCCCCCCCCTCCCCCCCCCTCCCCCCCTCCTCCCTCCTCCTCCACCCTCCCCCCCTCCCTCCCCCCTCCCTACCTCCCCTCCCTCCCCCCCCTCCCTCCCCTCTCCCCCCTCCCCTCTCCCCCCTCTCTCCCCCTCGACTCCTCTACTCCCCTCTCACTCCCCTCCATCCCCCTCCCTCCCTCCCCCCCCCTCTGGGATCCTGGTCCTCCCTCCCCCATCCATCTCTCCCTCCCCCTCCCTCCATCCCCCCTCCCTCCCTCCACCTCCACCTCCCCCTCCCTCCTCTCTCATCCCTCCCTCCCCACCTCCCCCCTCCTCTCCTCCTACCCCTAACCCCCTCCCTCCCCCTCCCCTCCTCCCTCTCCCCCTCCTCCTCCCCCCTACCTCCTCCTCCTCCTCCCTCCTCCCTCCCCTCCCCCTCTCCCTCTCCCCTCCCTCTCCTCCCCCCCCTCCCCCTCCCTCTCCTCTACCCTCCCTCCATCTCCCCCCCCCCCTCTCCCCCTCCCCCCCCCCTCACCTATCCACTCCCCCTCCTCCGCCCCCCCCTCCTCCCTACCCTCCCTCTCCTCCCCTACTCCCCCTCCTCCCCCCCCTCCTCCCCTCTCCCCAGCTCCCTCCCCTCCTCCCTCCCTCCCCTACTCCCCCCCTCCCTCCACCCTCCCTCCCCCCTCCCTCCCACTCTCCCCCCCCTCACTCAATCCCCTCCCCTCTCCTCCTCCCCCCCCTCCCTCCTCCCCCCTTCCCCCCCACCCCCCTCCTCTCTACCCTACCGCTCCCTCCTCCCCTCCCCCCTCCCTCCCCCTCCCCCTCCACCCCCTCCTCCCCCTCCCCCCCACCCTCTCCTCTCCATCCCCCCCTCCCCACTCCCTCCCCCCCTCCCTCCTCCCCTCCCCCCTATCCCCCCTCCCCTCCCCCTCCCTTTCCCCCTCCTCCCCCTACCCCTCCTCCCTCTCCCCCCCTACCTCCCCCCTCCTCATCCCTCCCCCTCCCCCCTCCTCCCTCCCCCCCCCCTCCCCCTCCCCTCCCTCCCTCCTCCCCCTCCCAGTCCCCCCCCCTCCCTCCCTCCCCACCTCCCCCACCTCTCCCTCCCCCCCCTCCCCCCCTCCTCTCTCTACCTCTCCCCCCATCCTCCCCCCCCCCCTCCTCCATCCCCTCTCCCGCTTCCTCCCCTCCTCTCCCTGCCTCCTCCTCCCTCCCCCTCTCCCTCCCCACCCCTCCATCTCTCCCCTCCCCCCTCCACCCCCCCCCCTCCTCCCTCCCTCTCTCCTCCCTACTCCCTCCTCTCTCCCCTCCCCCCGCTCCTCCCTCCCCCCTACTCTCCCTTCCCCCCTCCTCCCCAACTCCCCCTCCCACTCCCTCTCTCACCCCCCCTCTCCTCCTCCCTCCCTCCTGCTCTCCCCCCCCATCCCTCCTCTCTCCTCCCTCCCCCCCTCTCCCACTCCTCTCCCCTCCCCCCCCCCCCTCCCCCCCTCTCTCCTCCTCCCCCTCCCCTCCTCCCCTCCCTCTCCTCCCTCCCTATCCTCCTCCCCTCCCCCCTCTATCTCCCTCCCACTCCCTACCCTCCCCCCCCCCTCACCCCCTCTCCCCCCGCTCCCCCCCCCCCCTCATCACCACCCTCCCTCCTCCCCCTCCCAACTCCTCCCCTCCCTACCCCTCCCTCCCTCCCCCTCCTCCCCTCCCACCTCCTCCCCCCCTCTCCCCCCCCTCCCCCTCCCCCCCCTCCCTCCTCCCCCCTCCCCCCCATCCCCTCCCTCCTCCCCCCCCCTCCCTCTTCCCCTCCCCCCTTCCCTCCCCTCCCCCCCTCCTCCCCCTCCCCTCTCCCCTCCCCCTCCCCCCTCCGCCCGCCTCCTCCTCCTACCCACCCTCCCCTCCCCCCCCTCCCTCCCTCCCTCCTTCTCCTCCCTCCTCCCTCTCCCCCTCTCCCCCTCTCCTCCCCCTCCACCCCCCTCCCTCACCTCTCCTCCTCTCCACTCTCCCCCTCCCCTCCCTAAACTCCTCTCCCCACTCCCCTCTCCCACCTCCCCCCTCGCCTCCCTCCTCCTCCCCCTCTCCTCCCTACCCTCCTCCCCTCCTCCCCCCTCCCCTCCCCCTCGCCCTCTCCCTCTCCACCTCCCTCCCCCCGCCTCTCTCCCCCTCTCCCCTGTCCCTCCCCCCTCCCCCCCACCTCCCCACTCCTAGCCCTTGCCTCTCCCTACCAGCCTCCTCCCCTCCCTCTCCCCCCTCTCCTCTCCTCCCTCCACCCGCCCCTCCTCCCCCTCCTCACCCTCCCTCTCCCTCCCCTTCCCCTCCCCTCACCCCTCCAACCCCCCTCTCCTACTCCCCTCCTCTCCCCCCCCCTCCTCCCCCTCTCCTCACTCCTCTCCCTCTCCCTCTCCCAGCCTCCCCTCCCCCCCCCCCTCCCCCTCTCCCTCTCCCGCCCCCCCCCCTCCCCCACCCTCCCGTCCCCTCCCTCCGCATCCCCCTCCCCCCACCCCCATCCTACCCCATCCCCCCCTCCTCCCCCTGCTCCCCCTCCCCCCCCTCCCTCCCTCCCCTCCCCCCTCCTCTCCTACTTCCTCACCCCTCCCCCCCCTCCCACACCCCACTCCCTCCCCGACACTCCCCCCACTCCCTCCCCCCCCCCTCCTCTCCCTCACCCTCTCCCCTCTTCCTCCTCCCGCCCACCTCCCTTCCCTCCCTCTCCTCCCCCCCCGACTCTCTACCGCTCACCCCCCACTCCCAGCGCCCCTCCTCCCTCCTCATCCCCCTCCTCCAACCTTCCCCTCCACCCCTCCACCGCCCCCATCCCCTCTCCCCTCACCTCCACCTCTATCTCTCCCACCACCTCACTCTCCCCCTAACCCCCCCTCCCCTCACCCACCTCACTCTCATACTCCCCATACTCCACACTCCGTCCCCCTCCTCCCCTCCACACAACCCATCCCTCTCCTCCTCCCCACCCCCCTCTCCCCCCTCCCCTTCCCTCCCACCCCCCTCCTCTCCTCGCCTTCCCCCTCCTCCTCCCACCCCCTACCCCCCTCTCCTCCTCCCTCACCTCTCCACCTCTCCTCCCCTCCTCCTCCCCCTCCCCCCTCCTCCCCTCCGCACCTCCCACCCCCCCCTCCCCTACTCCCCCTCCTCCCTCTCCCCATCCCCCCTCGCCACCCTCCCCCCCTCTCCATCCTCCCCTCCCCCTCCCCTCCCCCTCTCTCTCCCTCCTATCCTCCCCCTCACAAATCCACCCCTCCCACTCTCCCTCCCTCTCCCCTCCACCCCTCCCTCCCTCCCTCCCCCCCCGCCTACCCCTAACCCCTCAACTACCACCTTCCTCCCCACCGGTCCCCTCCACATCCCCCTCTCCAACCCCCTACCCCTCCCTCCCCTCCCCTCTCCCTCTCCTCCTCCCCTCCCTCCCCCTCTCTCCCTCCCTCCTCCCCTCCTCCTCCCTTCTCCCCTCCTCCCCTCCCTCCCCTTTCTTCTTACCCTCTCCCCCTCCTCTCCCCCCTCCATCCCTCCTCCCACCTCCCCCCCCTCCTCCCTCCCCTCCCCTCCCTCCGCCCCCCCCCCCCCCATCTCCCCCTCCTCCCCCTCCCCCCCTCCCCCTGCCCCCTCCTCCCCACCTCCTCCCCATCACTCTCACCCTCCTATCCCTCCTCCCCCCCACTACTCCCCCTCCTTCCTCCCTCTCCCCAACCCCCTCTCCACTCCCTCAATCTCCCTCCTCCATCCACCTACCCTCATCCCTCTCCCCCCCCGCCCATAACTCCTCCCTCTCCCTCACCCTCCCCTCCCCCCCTCCCTCCTCTCCCCTCCTCTACCTCTCCCCCCCTCCTCCATCCCCTCTCCCCCTCCCTCTCCCCGCTCCCTACTCTATCCCCCCCCCCTCCCCTCATACATCTCCCACTATCCCCCTCTATACTCTCTCATCCACCCTGTCCCCTCCCCCCCTACACCCCCCTCCGCCACCCACCCCCACTATCACTCCCCCCACTCACCCCTCAAAGACTTAAGTCTATACTACCTCAATAGAATAAAATATAAACACTATAAAATACATATAATAATAAACTTAAAGCTAAGTCAAACACCTAACAATAAAATAACTAAGAAAATAAAATAACATAATAACTCATACAGGTTCACACATTAAAAAAAACCCTCATAAGAATAAAAGATAAAAATATCCGAATTTAAATACCAAAAAAAAGACATCACTATAAAAAAAAAGACTCATCGAAACCTAGCACTAAAACTATACAACTATAAAAATAAAAAAAAAAATAACATCAAATATAAAAAACTAAACATAAAAATAAAAATCCAAAGCATCAGATACCACTATACATATAATAAATAAAAATATAATGCAAAAAAATAAACTATCAATCTAATCATAAAAATATACATAAAAACATCTAACAAAATAAATAAAATAAATAAAAAGGGATAAGAAAAAGGAAAAATATATAATACTAAACACAAAAACTAGAAACTATAATAAATAATATAACAACACCATAAAATAACTCATATAAATATAAAAATAAACCACCATACATATAAAACCATCTGTAATACAAAAAACATCTATACAGAATAAATCAAAAAACAATAATATATAACAATATACAAAAATAACAAATTATAAAAACTACCCCTCCCTCCCTTACTCTCCCCTCACACTCCTCCTCACTCTTTCCCCTTCTAACCCACTCACTCCCCCACCACTACTCCTCATCCATCATCCCAGCGCCCCCTCCCCTCCCTCCCTCTCCTCCCCCTCCTACCCTCATCCCCCCCCTCCCCGCACCCCCGGCCCCCCCCATCTCCCCCCCCCTCCCCCGTCCCTCCTCCTCCCTCCCTCGCCTCGCCCGCCCCTCCCTACCCCCCAACCCCCCACTCCCCCCCTCCCCACCCCACGCCTGCCTATCGCCCTCCCCTCTCCCCCATCGTCTCCTCCCCCTCCCTCTCCCCCCTCCTCCACTCCTCGCCACCATCACCCTCACTACACTCTATCCTACACGTCCCTCAATCCATCCTCACTCTACCTCAACCCCTACCCTATCCAATAAACACACCATCTCCCCCTACCCCCCCATTACCCCCCCCCTAACTCCTCCCACACTAAACTCTACGCCAACCCCCCACCTCCCCCCACCCGCACTCATCAGCTCCCCCTCCCCCCTCTTTCGACTCCCCACTCCCGCCAGACCCCCTCTGCCTTCCTCCCCCCTCTCACCTCCTCACCTCCCCCCTCCCCTCCCCTCTCCCCCGCCCTCCCCCCCCCCTCACTCCCCCCCCCCCCTCCTCCCCCCACCCTCCCCCGCCTCTCTCCTACTCCTCCGCGCTCTCCCTCCCCCCCCCCCCCTCCCCCCCACCTCCACTCCTCCCCTTCTCTACCCCCTCCCCCCTCCCACCCCTCCAACTCTCTTCCCCCTCCCTCCCCCCTCCCTCCTCCCCCCTACCCTCTCCCCCTCCCCTCCCTCTCTCCCACCTCCCCCTCCCCCCTCCCCTCTCTCTCCCCCCTCCCCCCGCCTACCTCCCTATCCACTCCCCCCACCCCTCTACCCTCCTCCCCCCTCTCCCCCTCCTCTCCTCCGCCTCCTCCCATCGTCCCCTCTCCAACTACCCTCTCCACCCTCCTCCCCCCCCCCCCTCCCCTCTCCCCCTCCCACCTACCCCTCTCCCCCCCCTCCCTCTCCTCCCCCTCCCCCACCCTCCCTCCCTCTACCACCCATCCCACCTTACCCCCGTCCCCAAGTTAGCCCCCCTTCCGACCCCCCCTCCCCCCTCCATCGCCGCTCCCCACCTCATTTCCTCTCCTCCCCACCCCTCTCCCTCTCCCCTCCACCTCCCTCTCACCTCCCCCCTCCCGCCTACACCCCCTCGCCTCCCAACCTCACTCCCATCCTCACATCCCCTCTCCTCACTCCTCCCCTCCCTCCTCTCCTCCCTCTCCCCCCCCTCCCCGCCTCCCCTACTACCTCTCCCTACCCCCCCCCCCCCTCTCCCACTCTCCCACCTCCCCGCCCTCCCGCCACCCCTCCCCTCTACCTCTCCCACTCCCGCCTCCCAACCCTACCACCCTCCCTATCCCCCCCACCTAGCCGTCCAGCTCCTACACCCTCCCCCTCTCCCCTCCCCCCCCCCCTCCTCCACCCCCCCCCCCCCCCCCCCTCCCTACTCAACGTCGACGATTACTCGCGGCTAAACATAAAAAAAAAAAACGGAATGAGAAAGATAAAATCACGTATAATAAATATAGATTGGAACGACTGTTATCGCACACTATACATGACAAAGATGCCGATCCGGTCAAAACCAGACTCCTAACGCCATAGCTGATCACGTCTCCTATCAAAAATAACTAAATACAGGACTAAGACACATATCATATAATTTACAGTGGCACTGGTAGGACCTATAAAAAAATACATTACCTGAGAATTCGTATAATAACATAAATTAATCCAAAAACTAATAAAAAATGACAAAAATTAACTAACAACATATAAAATAAAAATAAACTATAATAAAAATAACTCTGTCGACCGGCTATAGTCACAAACTAAACAAACACTCAACTATCAAACAAAATATAAAAAAAAAAATAAATAAAACACAAAAAATAACACACTAATACAATACAACAACTACCCTTACCCAATAAATAATTACATAATAAAATTATATAAAATCATCTATACAACCAACCAAATATATATAATACAAACAAATATAATAAAATAACAAAATAAAAAAAATATAATAACACTGACTTGATAGAAAAAATTAAAAAAAAAAAAATACACTACATCAAGATATCCAGAATCAGAACAACCAAGAATAAATAATAAAAATTTACAAGGGGGAGACACGGGGGGGGGAAAAGGGCTAGTGGGACTATATATAAATACTATATAATATAGAAAATAAAAAAAAAACTAAAAAAAAAAAATATAAAACTGATTCAATAATACCATTCAAAAGACAATACATAAAACATAAACAAAAATAAATATATATATAAACAATAAAACTAATAAATAACTATACAATTAATCTCAAATACCTAACCACCAGAACACAATACATAGATTATAAAAAACCACCAATTTAATAAACAATACCTATAAATAATCAAGCATAAAAGCTCAATACATTAATAAATACATATACTATTAAAATATAATAAATACGATTAACCATACAACACTATACATAAATAAAAAATCAGCGAAACATAAAATAAATCAATAAATATCACAACAATATAAATCACATTTATATGATAAAATAAATAATTATTACCACAAAAATATATCACTATACTATAAAACATAAAAATAAATCAAATAAACAATTACACTAACATACTAAATAAAAATAAATAACATATTATAAACTATACTTTAAATAAACTATAATATATAATAAAATAAAATAATAATAAAAAAATTACTATCAACCACCATACATCACAAAAAAAGAATAATAGAAATAAAAAAACTCTAAATCAATATAAAATAAAATAAGAAAAAATAAATATTAACTATAAATAAACAGAATAAATAATAATAAACTATAAAAATAGAAATATAATAAAAAAAAAAAAATCAAATAACAAAAATCACTATTAAACAAATAAATAACTATAAAAATAAAAAGAAAACTATTACTAAATAAAATATAAAAGAATCAAAACTAATAAATAAAAAATACTAATAAAAAAAAATACTATAAAAAAAAATAACTATCATAAAAAAACTATATAAGACATAATAATAAAAATAATAAAATAAATAAAACTATAACCAAAAAAAAAATAAAAAAAAATATAATATAAAAATAAAAAAAAAAAATTTTGTCACTATATAAAAACTATAAAATAAAAAATATAGTCATATCTAATTCTGATAAGATAAATAAAATATAAATATCATCACTATAAATAAAACAAATATAATTAAAAATATAAATATAACTATAAATAAAAACTAAAAAATAAAAAATAAAAACTATATAATAATCTGCTATAAACTATCCAAAATATATCCCCCCTACACTCCTCCTCCCTCCCCTCCTCCGTCACTCCCGCCCGGCCATCCAACTCTACCACTCCACTCCCTCCCTCCTACACTCCTCCTCCCCTACTCTCCTCCCACCCCCTACCCTCCCCTCAATGTCCCTATCCCTCCCACCCTCAATCCCACTCCCCCTCTCTCCCACCCCTCTCCCCCTATCCCTCACCTCCCCTCTCCTATACTACCCCCTAATTCCCTATCCCCACCCTCTCTCCACCTCACCCCCCGCTCCCCTCTGAACCGGGGGACCCCGACTCGGTCTCTCTCCCTCCATCACCCTCCCTTCTCACACCCACCCTCCTACCCTTCACCCTATCTCCCCCCCTCTCTATCTATATCCCCCCCCACCCCCCACCCAACATCTCCTCCCTACTATCCCCCCCCCCCCCTATCTACCCATACTACTACCCCCCTCTCTCCCTACATATCGTCCCCCTCCATCCCCCCCTACACCTCCTCCACCCACCCCCCCCCCCCAATCTATCGACCCTCCACACTCCCCTCACCCTACCCTTCCTGCTCCCTCTCATCCTATCATTTCCTCCCCCCTCCTTCTCAACTCTCCCCCCCTCGCTCCCCTCCCCCCGCTATCTCTCTATCCTCCCCCACCATCTACCTAACACCTCTCCCTACTCCTCCACCATCCCCTCCCCATACTCATACCTCTCCCTCCTCTACCTACACCCACCCTACAATCGCTGCATTCCATCTCCTCCCTCACGCCCCCCTCACACCTACCCTCCATCCTCCGGCGCCTCCCTCACCCCTCCCTTCCTACCCTCTCCCCCTCCCATCCGTACCTCCTCCCTCTAAAACCTCACTATCCTGGGACTCTCCAATCCCCACTCCTACCATCCCCTACTACCCTCCCTCTCTCACTCCTCCATCCACTCTATCCTCTCCCCTCCCCTACTCTCCCCCTCCCTCCGACCCTAACCCTCTACTCCTTCCTCAACCCAACTCCTCACTAATCCCTCCCTCTCTCCCCCCCCCTACTCCCGCTCATACCCCTCTCTGCTCCACGTCTCCTCCCCCCCCCCACCCCCCACTCTCATCTACTCACCCCCTAATCACTCCCCACCCTCTCCTCACTCCTCACTCCCTCCTCCCCTCTCCCCCCTCTCTAAATAAACCACCCTACATCTCACTCCCCTCTCTCCCCAAAACTCCCCCTCCACCCACTCTCCACTCCCTCTCTCCTCCTCCCCGCTATCCCGCCTCCGCCAGCTCTCCCGACTACTCACTACCCCCTCTCCTCTTCCGCTACCCCACCCCCGGCAACACTACCCACGCGCCCTCTCCAT
Organism: Hymenochirus boettgeri; assembly: GCA_019447015.1. Taxonomy (NCBI): domain Eukaryota; kingdom Metazoa; phylum Chordata; class Amphibia; order Anura; family Pipidae; genus Hymenochirus; species Hymenochirus boettgeri. The sequence continues at coordinate 260,188,216 of CM033472.1, forward strand.
CACCCCACACTCCACTCACCCTCCCACTGCCCCTCCTCTCACCTATCACTACTACACCCTACTATCCCTCCTCCCACCCCTACACATCCCTCTACTAACCCCTCCTCACTCCCACCAATCCCCCCCTCCCCCCCTCCTCTCCTCCAACTCCTAACCTACTCCCAACCCCTCCCATTCACCCATCCATCCACTACCCCCTATCCTCCACTCTCACTCTACCTCCTACCCTCTCACCCTCTCCCCCCAATCTATAATCTCCACTCTCCCCCCCGTCCCCTATCCCCCCCTCTATCTCCCCCAACTCCCTCCCCCTCCCAACTCTACCTGCCCCCCCCCACCCCCCCCCCATATCCCCTCCTTCCCCTATCCCACCTCCTCCTACCCATCCCTACTCCTATTCCCCAAACCTCTACTCCCTATCTCCACTCCTACCGACCCCCCCCCCCTACCACTTTGCCTGCCCTGTTCCCTCAACCCCCACCTAAGTCCACTAATACCCCCAACTAAACATTGCCTGGTCACTTAACCAAAAACACCTCCCACTAACCCCACTAACTTGTGTCACTATACCCCCAACTAAACATTGTGTCACTATAAACACAACCCCCCCAACCAAACTATTACCCCGCCACCGTGTCTCTTCATATAAGGTACCCCCAACTAAAACATTGCCTGCCAGTGTCTTCTTAAATACCCCAACTAAACATTGCCCCGCAATGTGTCACTATACCCCCAACTAAACATTGCCTCCCTGCCATGTGTCACTATACCCCCAACTAAACATTGCCCTACCACGTGTCACTATACCCCCAACTAAACATTGCCTACCATGTGTCACTATACCCCCAACTAAACAGTGCCCTGCCATGTGTCACTATACCCCCAACTAAACATTGCCCTGCCATGTGTCACTATACCCCCAACTAAACATTTCCCTACCATGTGTCACTATACCCCCAACTAAAAGTGCCCTGCCATGTGTCACTTCTATCCCCAAAATAAACAGTGCCCCGCAATGTGTCACTATACCCCCAAATAACATTGCCCTGCCATGTTTAACTATACCCCCAACTAAACAGTGCCCTGCCATGTGTCACTATACCCCCAACTAAACAGTGCCCTGCCATGTGTCACTATAACTACCCCCAACTAAACATGCCCTGCCATGTGTCACTATACCCCCAACTAAACAGTGCCCTGCCATGTTTCACTATACCCCCAACTAAACATTGCCCTGCCATGTGTCACTATACCCCCAATCAATAGTGCCCTGCCGTGTGTCACTATACCCCAACTTAAACAGTGCCCCACCATGTGTCACACCATACCCCAACTTAACAGTGCCCTGCCATGTGTCCCCATACCCCCTGCACTTCCTGCTCTGAAACCTGTCAGTCAATCTGCCCTGTGTCACCTCCCCTTTGCAGCCCCCTGGTCCCTCCCACTCATGGACGCCATGGTTCCTTCAGTTGCACCCCCCCTTGACCCATTCCCTTACTCTGCCCCATGTGGGCCCGACCTTTCGCGGGTGCCTAAGCCCCACCCATCACGATGCCTAAGCCACCCAGTCGCTCACAGGTGCTGTGGCCCACTCTGACACCCCCAATACCCTCCCAGCCACACAAAACATCTGTGGAAACAGCTTTTTTTTCGGGCAGAGTGAGAACAGAGTGGGAGAGAAGGGATGTACATTCCCTTACCTTCTCTGTCAGGACTTCACACAGCAGAGAGGAGGAGGGACTACTTCCTTCCCCAACTACATGAGGGAGTTCTGAGGCTGTGCTCGTCTGCGGCACTGTGCAGGAGAAGCCTTAGGAATGTCACACGTCAGCCTCCCACCCATGAACTTTCTGGTCAGTAATTTCTGTAATCTTGGGCTGTGGAGCACGTAGAGAGGTGGTTGATGTCTCGTTTTAACTTGTTTGGAGACCCACAGTCCCCCTTTTAAGCACATATAGGCAGGTGCAGTCGTCCCTATTTCAGCAATTGTCCCTCATCCCGCAACACTGTGACTTAAAATCACTACCTAACGAAATTTCGAAAAAAAGCCCCCCAGCCGGTTGCTCCCCCGGCCCCCCTGTAGTTCGCCCCTGCCTCTAAGGTAGGTATATTCAACTGGCAGACCTCCAGTATATTAAAAACGTTCCCAGATCGCTACAGAAGAAGGCAGAAAGGGAATGCTGGGAGCTTTTCTGTTCAAACATCTAGAGGCCTGAATGTAGTGTAGTGTAGTGAGTTAAAAGACTAATATGTAGTGTAGTGAGTTAAAAGACTAATAGGGAGATGTAATAAAAAATTTAATGAAAGTTCTTATTATTAACCAATCAGATATTATTTACCATTTGAATACTAAAATCTGATTGGTTGGGACAAAATCAGCACCATTTTTAACAATAAGAACACATCTCCCTGTAAAAATTTTCAGGAATATTTAATAAAAGTTCTTATCGTTAAAAATGGTGCTAATTTTGCCCCAACCAGATGTTAGTTTTCAAATGTTAAACAACATCTGATTGGTTGGGGTAAAATTAGCACCATTTTTAACGATAAGAACTTTTATTGAATCTCCCTGATTTGCTTGCGAAGATCCGACCAAAATAGGCATCGTGGCACGTAGCTTGAATACTGGAACATCTACATAGTCAGTATATTTCCTGTCCTTCCCAATCAGCAGTAACATTTCCAATATACAGAAAGAGCAGCGCATTAAAGTTTATACGCAAACACAACTGTCCGTGAATGACAGGCTTCCCGAGAAGCAATTCCCGGTTTGTACTGACGGGCTAATAGACTATTATCCTGTACCTTACGGAACAAGTAAATATCTATTCACAAGACACAAGAATCCATTTTTAGCCAAATGGAAGAGCTTAAGATTTCAATCAATTAATATAATATCACATACGCTGAAGAGGCCTCATTAGGCCAAACCCGTATTGTGCATGATTCAGCGTCAAGGTTCTTCATGTAATTACAATGGACAGCTTGGCATTCACTGACAGGCTGCTATGGAAACAGTGTGATTACCAAGAAGGCTCCTCAGTTAGAGGTTTTATCACTAACATAGAATGGGGCCGACAGTCTCTCCATCGCTAGTCTTTAGTTTCCATGATAATGGGTCAACACTAGAGATGGACACAAAAACGAACTCGAACCCGAGATCAAGCCGAACTAAATGAGTTCGGACGAACTAGAACTATTCCAACTAGTTGGGGTTCAAACTAGTTCGTTTTTCCAGACTCGTGACTGTATTTTCGGATGATTATCGAATTTACGGACTGTTCACTAACCCTCAAAACTATCGTTCGTTGTCAATAACACTCATATGTACGGATCGTTTTCGCTAACACTAGAATGTATCGTTCGCTATCCCTTGAATGTACGGATCGCTTTCGCTAACACTAGAATGTATCGTTCGCTAACCCTTGAATGTAGCCTTCAGTTTCGGTAACCCTGGAATGTACGGATCGTTTTCGCTAACCCTCAAATGTATTGTTCGCTAAACCTAGAATGTAGCCTTCGGTTTTCGGTAACCCTCGAAAGTATTGTTCGATTTCGGTAATCCTCAAAAGTATCGTTCGGTAACCCTCGAATTAGCCATTACCCTCGAATGAAGCTTGCGTAAAACCCGACAATTGCTGGCTCATGTTTAAGAAGTGTTTTAACAAGTTTTGGTGACAGTGACATGTTCCCCAGACCATTTCCCAGGTGCCACAGCCATTTACAGTAAGTTACCATTGTTAGTTTATCTGTAAATTACCTGGACTATTTAAACTATCATTCCCAAATTGACTTTAATGGGTCCGAATTCAAACTTTCCAACTTTTAATGAAGTTCGAAAGTTTGAAAATGGACCAAACTTTATGAAGTTCGGACATCACTAGTTAGCACCAGGGACATGACTAGTCCATTCATTGGCTGATCCTATTTGTCAGTTATCCCGTTTTAATCAAACCCTAGGAAAGTGTTTACAATTGGACATTTCAGTTTCCTTCAGTGTGATTGGGCAGCCCCACCATGGTACAGTATGTTCCATTCAGTGTAGCCTCCTGCATACAGTAGTTCTCCAGGGTAAGTTAGGGTGGGTCTGGGGCTGCCATACATTCCTATTTGGATGGGATTGTCCCGACTGCAGGGACGAAAATCCCAAGTCCCGCTGACAGGGCTGAAATCCCTCCCATGGAAAGGAATCCCAAAGAATAAGCTGTAGGGATCATGGCCAGCGGGGAAGGGCCCCCCCCCCTTTTTTGACAGGATAGGTGGATTTAAAAGTAGCAGGGCTACGATAGGGGGGTGCAACAATGTTGCAAAGTTATAGGCAGGGTAGGACAGAAAAAGGCTTAAAAGGGAGAGAGCAGTAGCGGGAACACAGACCAGCAGAGAAGAAGGAGTAGAAAGGATCCACCGGAGAACGAGCAGCAGAACGTAGCAGAGCAGCAAGAAGAGGTGCAGGCGGCTAGAGACCTACCAGAGCTGTACAGGCTAAAGAGCTAACACACCGGGTCCTCTAGCCAGGCACCATGGACGGAGTGGAGCGGCAGTTCAGGGAGATGGCTGGCTGCAGCAACAGATACAGTCCCTCATCACCTCGCCGGAGGAAGACGGAACCAGATCCAGGAGGAGAACACGCCCCCCCGAGCGTCTTAGCCCGGAGGCCGGACCGGGCCCTGCCAGAAGGAGGAGGAGCGAAAGCGGAAGCAGGAAGTCGCCGGACGTAAGCTCCGCCCCCTCAAGCAGCGCGGTAGTGGGAGGCCAGGCCCAACTTCCGCCTCCACCGCCGGAACGCACATCCCGCAGGGGCCATCCCACTTCAGGGCACAGACGGACCAGGATTACAGGTCCCGGTCTGCAGCCCCTACAGCATGAGTCTGCTACAACAGAGACACGGAAAGGGCTGGCCCAAGGCCCTCCTCCTCAGCACCATGCTCTGGCCGCACGGGAAACACGGAGAGGACTGGCACAGGTCCCTGCTCCTCAGCACCACGCAGCTGCCATACGGGAGACACGGAGAGGGATGGCCCAAGGCCCTGCTCCTAAGCACCTGCAACCCAGAAAGTCATGCGACAGCGGCCTAAAAGGGCCATGGGACACACCAAAACAGGCAAGGCGATCCAAGGAGCTGGGGTTTGCCGCAGGGTCTCAGCCCCTATCACTTCCACCTCAGGCCTCAGCTCCCTGGGGTCCAGACAGAACACAGCAGCTAGGAACTACGACAATGCCACAACTGAGGCACCAGGAGCCCCTGTTGAAGAAGTCAACACAACGCAAGAAGCAACGGTAGCAGCACCATCGAACTCCAATACAACACCCAGATGTTCCTCCAGCTCCAGCGCCTCAGACTCAGAAGAAGACAAAGGCCCGTCGTCAGGAGCATCGTGACTATCCCATCAGGCGAGGCGACAATGGAGGGAACAACGGCAGTCGGCACCGCAAGAGCTGACCAGCACGGTGAGTCCCCAAGCGGGGGTTGTACTTTAACTCATTGCACACAAACATCTCACACAATTCACACTACGCCCCAAGTAGCTACGCGGATAGCAGGCTCAGGGCAGGAAGCAGGCATGATAAAGGAATTTCTGGGGGGCATGCAGGAGTGGTTCCAGAAATGGGAGAATAGGTTTTCGTCCACAGGGCCCGGATCAAAGGAAGTAGGTAGCACGGGCACAGACCCAATCAGGGCCTGGGCAAGTGGTCCTGGGCTAAGAGAGGGTGACAGTCCACCAGCAAGCCCTGGGAGAGCAGCCCAAAACGCAGGACAAGTAGAAGGAGATCCTAGCCCAAACAACAAGGGTACTTCACAGGACATAGGGAAATCAGTGCAGTTGTCCGATTACTCCAGAAGTTCCACGTATCTATGCTATTAGGGACCTTTAGGCGCCCATCTCAAGCCGGAGGTAAGGGAGCGCATATGGAAGGGTGAATATATAGATCTGTTTACCCTCCTCCCAGTTGATAGGCATACACCAGATAAAGGAATTAAGAAAGACGACGATAGGAAGGAAGACAAAGAAGCAAGGCGGCTACGGCTAATACCAAAAAACTTCTTTAATTGGCTGCAGTCCTTCCTCATCTTTGGTAGTGTCACAGGAGAAAAGCACCCCAATGATTGCCCAGGATTGTTTTGCTATTTAGACTGCATATTCGAGGCGTATAGGACATTTGGGGGCAATGCATGGCTAAAATATGTTTTTGCTGGGCCTTTAACGAAGGCCAATGCAAGTTCGGCCCATCGTGCAAGTTCAAACATGAATGCTCACACTGTGGAGGCCCTCACGGGTTTTACAGGTGTTTTAAAAAAGGAAAGGCCCCAAGCAGACACTTCGATAATTCAGGAAAAGGGGAAGACGCCAGTGAGCGTCCACGCGATGGCCCCTTTTCTAAGACAATATAAAGACAAACGGGCAGCGGAACTGCTGGAGCAAGGTTTTAGGTTAGGGTTTTTGATCCCTTGCAAACCGGCGGTTTACCCGCAACAGGCCCATAATTTAAAATCAGCCCTCGAACACATGGAAATTGTCGACACCAAGTTAGAGAAAGAAGTGCGGGCGGGCAGAATGGCAGGTCCTTTTCATCACCCCCCCCCTCCCTAACCTTAGGATTTCACCCCTGGGCTTAGTACCAAAAAAGGAAGAAGGTAAATTTCGCATGATTCACCACTTGTCCTACCCGAGAGGGGCCTCCGTTAATGATGGCATTGGAAAAGACCTATGTTCGGTCTCTTACACCTCCTTCGATAGGGCAGTGGTGTTGTTGCGGTCTGCAGGAAAAGGGGCTCTGTTGGCGAAGACAGACATTGAGTCTGCATTTCGGCTACTTCCAGTGCACCCTGACTGTTTCCATCTACTGGGATGCAAATGGCGGGACAAATACTTTGTCGACAAATGCCTACCTATGGGATGTTCTATATCCTGCGCCTATTTCGAAACATTTAGTTCCTTTCTGGAATGGGTAGTAAGGACAGAGGCAGGTTTAGATTCAGTGATACATTATCTAGACGACTTCCTGTTTGTAGGTCGCCCGGATACTTTACAATGCCAGATATTGTTAGAGACTATGCGCAGGATTTCAAGTAGATTCGGTATCCCGCTAGCGGAAGAAAAAACGGAAGGCCCATCCATGGTTATCAAATTCCTAGGCATCGAATTAGACTCTCAAGCCATGGAATTCCGTTTACCTGGGGACAAACTGACAGACTTGTTAAGCGAAACGCCAGGAACAAAAAGAAATTACAACTACATCAAGTCCAGACCCTGCTAGGCAAACTAGCGTTTGCTTGCAGAATTATGCCCATGGGAAGAATCTTCTCAAGGAGGTTATCATTAGCCGCGAAAGGGGCATCCAAACCACATTACTTTATTCATCTGGGTAGGGAGGTGAGAGATGACTTGGCAGTGTGGAGTTCCTTCCTGGAGACCTACAATGGCAGGTCCGTTTGGCAAAAGAATGAGGTCTCCAACGCTGATCTCGAGCTTTTTACAGACGCGGCAGGCAGTCAAGGTTACGGGGCCTACTTTCAGGGTCAATGGAGCGCAGAACAATGGCCCGCTCATTGGAAAGGAATGGGGCTAACACGTAACATGACATTTCTCGAGCTTTATCCGATCGTAGTCTCAATAGAACTCTGGCAAGAAAGTTTACGGAACAGGAAGGTTACATTGCATTGCGATAATGCTAGCGTTGTCCAGGCAATAAATTCACTGTCGGCATCCTCCCTCCCAGTAATTAGATTACTTCGTAATTTAGTTTTGCGCTGCCTGCAAGGCAACATTTGGGTTAAGGCTAGGCACATTCCCGGCGAAAAAAATAACATCGCAGACGCTTTGTCTCGTTGTCAGTGGGACCGTTTCCGACACCTAGCTCCAGCAGCAGATCAGCACAACCGCCCATGCCCCAGTTCGCTCTGGGCCTTGGGGGCAGGGGGCTGCACGAATTGATAAAACAATCCCTGGCACAATCCACATGGGCAAAATACAGTAGAGCATGGCAAGAATGGTTGTGGGCAAAAGAAGAAGTACAAAGGCAGTATGGGTCAGGAGACGACCGTCAGGTACTGTTGTGGTGGTTAGAAAAAATGCATTACGAAGGTAGTTCCTGTGCCTTATTTAATGGCAAGATGGCAGGGATATCTTTTGGCTTTCGTATGAGTGGCAGTACAGACTGGACAAAAGATCAAGTGGTAAAGCAAGTGTTGAAAGGATTCCGTAAGGGCAAAGTTGTAACGGACAAAAGGAGGCCCATAACTTATTCTAACCTGCTGGCCCTAGGTCACAATCTGGAGGGTACCTGCTTCTCTGAATTCGAAACTTTGCTGTTTAGGGCTGCATTTTCCCTAGCCTTCTTCGGGGCCTTTAGAATAGGTGAGTTACTGCCACGGTCCAAGTCGGCGAGACAGGGACTTCATCTGTCAGACGTAACATTAACAAACGATAGGCTAACTACTAGACTGAGGTCATCCAAGACAGATCAGGCAGGTAGAGGAAAAATCATCTATCTATCCGCAGTGGGAGGCTATATGTGTCCAGTAAAAAGCTTGGGCCTTTTCCTTCAAGTCAGGCCAAGAAATCAGCCAAGATTATTGATACACCAGACAGGTCTTCCCCTAACTCAATACCAATTTACAGCAGTATTAAAAAAGAGTTCGGCACGCACTCCTTCCGAATCGGGGCAGCGACGGAGGCACATCAAAGAGGGATGCAAGACGAGAGGGTGATGCTCATAGGCAGGTGGGCGTCTAGGAGGTTCACAAGCTACATCCACCCAGACAGAATACTTCAGGCTAAGTAGCCAGCTAATTACCCCCCCCCCTTCCTCACCCCTTTGTTTAACAGTCCTTTCTTTCCTTTCAGAGCCAAGGCCCATTATTGTATGGATCATGGGCCACTCCTACATTTTCCACGCAGCGCGCCGTGCAGACGTTAGATCAGACGGGAGGCAACTCGGCTTTCATAGAAGCAGGGTCCTGGTGAGGTGGCTCGGGCAGAAGGGTATGGTATGGTAACTTAGAGAGTGTTCGCTGCCACGGTCCCCCTAATATACTCATTGTCCACTTAGGAGGTAACGACTTAGGGTCGGTCCCTAGCCGCATATTAATGAAGGATATGAAATGCGACTTCGCTTGGGATCGGCCTTCCCGTCCGTTCATGTCCTGTGGTCCGAAATCACCACTAGATTGGTTTGGCGGGGAAGCAGATCCCATAAGGCATTAGAACGCACGCGTAAAAAAATAAATCGATCAGTGGGGAAGTTTGTTAGTAGTACAGGGGGTTTAGTGGTAACACATAGAGACTTCGAGTTAGACAGGGCCGCTTGGTTTGGCAAGGATGGCGTGCATTTCAATGCAATAGGGTACGACCTGTTCAATTACGATTTCAAGGAAGGAATTAGGGCAGGACTATCGCTGTGGGGGAGCCGTCAGACCTGAGGAATCAGGCCTTCCTGCAGTGGGTGGGGTCCTTTGGAAGCCGACTGGTGTGCTAGGTGGTAGAGTTAGCCCACTGGGTGGCAACTCTGGAATAAGGAAGTGCCATGAGTTATCAGGCACTGGTTTGTGCAACAGCTTCCATGCTCATCGAGCCGGTGTATCCACGGCTGGTGAGAAAGAGGTGAAAGGCAACGGTGGCTTCCAGGGACCCTTCCAAATGGTTAATTGTTTATAATTGTTGTATGGTATTATATTATATTATATTTAAAATCCATGTTGGATTTAAAAGATTTGTTTAAAGAAATGTTATATATATATATATATATAGATGTTTAATAAAGCTGTGACCCCTTTTGATCCAAAACAGTGTGTTGAGTTATTTAAAGGAATAAGAAGGGGTAAAAGGGAGTCATAGACAAAAGCTGGGCCACGGGCGAAGAAACAAGGTTTAAGTGTGGGTGGTGGTAATCGGGGAGGGTCATCTTCCTACCCAGGCCATGGACCTGGCAGCTCGGCATCTGGAACGCCCACTCCTCGTGCAGGAACGCACCTAGCCCTGTCTACCTCTTTTTGGAACATTATTTTTTACTTGCAGTAATATTTATTTGGTGGACATCAGTGCAGTAGCACTAATATATATAAAAGACCTTTTTAGCGGTCACAGTGGAAGCTAACATTGGAGCTGAGTGAATACAGCAGGGAAGCAGTCAGAGCCTGGATCTGTTTGGGGGGGAGGGGGGCACGAGAGTCCTGATCCTCCTGTAAGCTTAGTAAGCCGGTACCAACAGGTAAGACTTGAGTTTGTGGAATGATTCACTATACAATACCTGGACACTTGGGTCCTCCATTCACCTACCTTTCCAACTGCCTAATTAGGCAGCATCTGGAAAGAGAAGGTGTAATCAGTATCTCTCTCTCTGAGCCTGGGAATAGAGATTGCCGAAACTCACTAGTGACGTTCCGTTTTCGGATTCCTGGATCTTAGGAAGATCGGAAAATCCGAAACTGGAACGAACATTTTTTTTGAAAATGGTCTCCGATCGTATTCTCGATAATTTTATAAACATCCGAGACTAAAAATAATCGAAAATGTCTTCCGAAGTCCCATATTCAGAGGATCCGTCCGGATCTTTCGGATTTCGGAAACGAGGGTCTCCGTGTCGGATCCGGGTTCGTGTCGAATCCGGATCCCATCTCTACCTGGGAACAGTACTGGGGTGCGGTGTGTGAGAGACAAACATGCTGTAAGTTTAATGCAGTAATACTTACTGTGTCTGTTTCATTGCTGCTTGTTGGGCCGGGCACTAGGCCCTACTCCTGATACTGAGGGAGTTTTTCCTTTTCTATGTGATAGGGCCAAACTGTTTTCTATTTCTGTGTGCTGAATAAAACTGGTTGCCGCCAGTTTCAAACATTGTCTTCTGTGTTCTTGGGTGTCCGTGTTAACCCTGTGCCTTGGTCCCAACCCCGGAGGTCGGGTTCGCTACATTAATCCCTACAATATATATATCTAACCCCATGATGCAATAAATTGAAGATTTAATTATATTTGTTCATAATAAGGACATCCTTCCTGGCTTCTTTTGACTATATAGATCACCCATTTATTTTATCAGTATAGTAGCCCCTAGAGAGCAGAGGAGCATGTTTCTGTTTCAAGAGTCCATTTCACTATCCTATCTACTAACCGAGAGGTGTCGATATGCATGGATCACAGACATATAAACTCGAGTGCCGTGTCATCAACCCTCCTGTCTCCTCCCACTGTATGCACGCCACTGCTCAAGAGAGAACTCAATGCCGTTTCCAGGAGGGGGAGGGAAGAGAGAGAGAGGGAAAGAGGGGGAAGAGAGTGGAGGGGAAAGAGAAAAGAGAGGGAAGAGAGTGGAGGAGAGAGAGAAAGAGGGAAGAGAGGGAGGAGAGAGAGAAAGAGAGTGGAGAGAGAGAGAGAAAGAGGGGGAAGAGAGTGGAGGAGAGAGAGAAAGAGAGGGAAGAGAGTGGAGGAGAGAGAGAAAGGGGGGAAGAGAGGGAGGAGAGAGAGAGAGAAAGAGGGGGAAGAGAGTGGAGGAGAGAGAGAAAGAGGGGGAAGAGAGTGGAGGAGAGAGAGAAAGAAGAGGGAGGAGTGTAGGAGAGATAGAAAGAGAGGGAAGAGAGTGGGAGTAGAGATAGAAAGAGGGGGAAAAGAGAGGGGAGTAGAGAGAGAAAGAGAGGGAAGAGAGTGGAGGAGAGAGAAAGAGAGGGAAGAGAGTGGAGGAGAGAGAGAAAGAGAGGGAAGAGAGTGGAGGAGAGAGAGAAAGAGGGGGGGAAGGAAGAGAGTGGAGGAGAGAGAGAAGAGAGGGAAGAGTGGAAGAGAGAGAGAAAGAGAGGGAAGAGAGTGGAGGAGAGATAGAAAGAGAGGGAAGAGAGGTGGAGTAGAGATAGAAAGAGGGGGAAGAGAGTGGAGGAGAGAGAGAAAGAGGGGAAAAAAGAGAGTGGAGGAGAGAGAGAAAGAGAGGGAAGAGAGTGGAGGAGAGAGAGAAAGAGGGGGGAAGAGAGTGGAGGGAGAGAGAGGAAAGAGGGGGGGAGGAAGAGAAGAGAGTGGAGAGGAGAGAGAGAAAGAGGAGGAAAGAGAGTGGAGGAGAGCGAGAAAAAGAGAGGGAAGAGAGTAGAGGAGAGAGAAAGAGAGGGAAGAGAGTGGAGAGAGAGAGAAAGAGGGGGAAGAGAGTAGAGGAGAGAGAAAGAGAAAGAGGGGAAGAGAGTGGGAGGAGGAAAGAAAGAGGGGGAAAGGGTGGAGGAGGAGGAGAAGAGGAGAGGGGGGAGAGTGGAGGAGAGAGGAAAGAGGGGGAAGAGAGTGGAGGAGAGGAGAGAGCGAAGAGGGGGAAAGAGAGTGAGGAGAGAGGAGAAAGGAGGAGGAAGAGGGAGGAGAGTGGAGGAGAGGAGAAAGAGGGGAAGAGAGAGGTGAGGAGAGAGAAAAGAGGGGAGAGAGAAGAGAAGAGAGAGAGAGGAGAGAGAAAGAGAGGGAAAGAGAGAAGGAGGAGAGGAGAAGAGGAGGAGAAGGAAGAGAGTGGAGGAGGAGAGAGAAAGAGAGGGAAGAGAGTGGAGGAGAGAGAGAAAGAGAGGGAAGAAAGTAGAGGAGAGAAGAAAGAGGGGGAAGAGAGTGGAGGAGAGAGAGAAAGAGGGGGAAGAGAGTGGAGGAGAGAGAGAAAGAGGAGGAAGAGAGTGGAGGAGAGAGAGAAAGAGAGGGAAGAGAGGGGAGGAGAGAAAGAAAGAGGGGGAAGAGAGTGGAGGAGAGAGAGAAAGAGGGGGAAGAGAGTGGAGGAGAGAGAGAAAGAGGGAGGAGAGAGTGGAGGAGAGAGAGAAAGAGGGGGAAGAGAGTGGAGGAGAGAATGAAAGTAGAGAGAGAGAGAAAGTGGGGGGGAAGAGAGAAGAGAAAGAAAGGGAGAGGTCTTTAAGTGCAGGGCTGAACGATTCTTTAATGAATTGTGGGGTTGTTAGTAGTCCTGAGCTTCCTGCATATAATATCCTTCGAATCACTGCTTAGCTGGGTTATGATTGGTGCTAATAACGTATGTCATCTGTGTCATGTGACTTGTTGAAATTTGCGTATAATGCCCCCCTTACCTTGAAACATAGCGGAAGTCACCTTCCATGACTTGCGGCCTATTATGGTCATGATACTCCTTGGTGGTCCTTATATTTCACAATAAAGGGGTGGATTGTTTACAGTATATCTGCATTTTTACATACTATTATTTTGACCGTCTTATGCTTCTGCAAAGAGGCTAGCCGATGACATGGCTTAGGGGGGTCTATTAATGGTTGACTAGGACAAAAAGCATGGTGTGTCTAATACACAAAATGGTTGACTATCTAAGGAGTTAACCTTGCTATTGGGATGTGTTCTGTCTGGAGAAAGCTTTTCCTTTCTTACCAGGTGCCTCTTATTCAGGAGGATATGACTAATGATCTCTTCAAACAGCAAATAAAAGAGTGTGATTGAAATATAATTAGATAATCTGATGATTCTCTGGCCTTTCATTTCTAATTCCTGCCCAATGTCAAATTAGAAATTATCATCTTCCTTGATGTCTTCTTGACCTAACTGTGTGAACTCATTTTCAGTTTCAATGCTTCATTTTCTTTCTTTTTTTTGTATTTTTTAACCATAAAATGTCCTTAGAATAAGATTAAAAGAAGTTAATTTTTAGTCCGTCCAGTTTTCAACAGATCCCCAGCTAAATACATCTATTTATTTAACTAAAATTTCAAGTTGACCTAATTACCTGCCAAAACCTAGACTTTGCTGGGTTCAAACAGAAAAGGGGTACGGAGCAGCAGCAGCAGCAGAAGACAGGCGAGGGTACGAGTGTTGGTAAGTATCCTTAGGAGCCTCACACAGAGTTTTAAACCTAGCGAGGTTTTGGTTTTGGGGGGAAACTAGGTTAACTTTTAGTTTAATAATAAGAACAGTGCACCCGAAGACCCCAATCCACCCCTTGCCCCTAATAGTACCCAGGATAAGAACCTAAACTGCTTGGTTCCACATACCGAGGCTTGAAAGTCCAGCATGAAATGTTGTTTTGGCTCCACCCCCTCCCACATGTCTTCCCATTGAACAGTCCCAGACTCTGTGAGGGGGCAGAGCTAGACCTGCATTACGAGACAGGCTTTCAAACTTTTACATGTCAGAACAACAGATGGAGGAGGAGGGGACTGACCAATTATAAATCTGATATGTTTGTACAACTTTTATACAATAATATTCCCATATATGAGAGAAACATAGATCAGTTAATCCAAACAAAAAATCTACCTTAAGGCTGGTAGGCTCAGGCAGACATCTCTTTCTGAACCAACAGATGTACAGTACAAATTGATATGCAGATTGGGTCTTTCAGTTGGGAATAAAAGAGACAGTGTCAATATTTTGGCCTGGTCAGTTGCATGGCCTATTAAAGACCGCACAATCAATCGTGTCCTGCCATTGGGGCAAATCTTCTAACCCGCGGTATAGGAAACCTCTGATATGGCCACGTATCATCGGAATTGTACGACCGCTATCTTAATTTAAGATTACAACATTTTAATTTAAAATAGCTTCTGTTAAAGGTGCGATACTGTGCCCTTATAAATATGCCGCATTGCGTTTTATTCATTTTGCCTAAAAATTGGCAAAAAATTATTTGCTCTGCAGTAAATTTTTTTCAATCGCCCAACCAATCAAACCAAAATGTTGTCCCAGGTAATCAATCAGACTTAAATATAAACCGGTGTTTAGCAACAGTATATAACGGTGCCCGTCAATCTTAAATATTCAGATATTACCTTAAGTGTCCCTTTAATGCCAGGAACTTACTGACATAAAAAATCTCATTAAAAAAACTGCAAGCATTGGCTGCGTATTTGATTTTATTTTCAACACCACGATTCCTTTTCTTACACATCGTACACACATGCGATCGTGGGTCCGACCCACAATGCACGATGTGTACGAACGTTCATTTCGGCTGATAATCGGCCCGTGTATGGGCCCTTTATCGGACAAAACGGACGGCCGTTCGGAGATCCGCCCCCATGATCCCCAACCGAACAATAAAGTGCCCATACACGGGCCAATTATTGGCCGAAACAAACGTTCATACAAATCGTGTGCCGCGGGCCGGGACCCGCCATTGCCCGTGTGTACGAACCTTAAAACCCTTTGTAAACAGGTTAGTGGGACTTTAAGATATAAATAAAATCCAGCACTGTACATTCCCCTGTACATTTATTAGTATGTTTTCCAGCCGGTGTCCCAGGTGGGTAAGAGTGGGGGCTGTAGAGACATATTTACAATTTTGTTTAAAGCCTTAACTCCCAACAATAGCCCTGATTTGGAAATGTTAATTACGTAGCGAGGTGCCGTCTCTTACTGTGTGTGACGCTCTCACGCACTCCTATTAAGAATTCTCTCACAAACATCCATTAGGCATTAAATTATCTCATTAGAGAAACAAAGCGCCAGTACAGAGCTTTGAAATGTTTCAGTGCTGCAATTCTCCAGACTTTACAGCACAACTGTTCAAAATAAAAGAGCATTAGTGGTACAAAATGGAACCTCTGTGTCTAGAAGGTTCCATCTTCAACCAGTGGGACAAATAGACTGGGGCAGTTTGCTAAAACCTGCAGGTTAAAAGGGGTGTAAGAAGGGGCCAAGGATCCTAGGGTCACGTATAATATATGTTCCATACACGTTTAAAGGGTACCTCCACCCTAAAAAAATGTTTTAATATATGGTAGATACCCCCTGGCCACCCCCAACCGCCACGTTATTTCTTTAAAAAAACAATTAGAACAGTACTTACAGCCCTTCACTCCCGCAGCGCAATGATCCAGCTCCCTGCTTTCTGGAACCCGGCCCCCTTGCCGAAACAGGGGTCTGGACCGGCCGCCATGTCTGTGATTGGCTAAGACGCAGCCAATCACAGATGCAGCTGCCGTCAATGGAGAGCACGGCGGGAATGAAGGGCTTTAAGTACAGCAGTTATGATTTGTTTTTTTAAAAATTAACTCGGCGGTTAGGGGTGGGCAGGGAGTATCTACCATATGTTAAAGGGCATGTCCATCCTTCTGACAAACTTTAGATATAATGTACTGCTCCCTCCCCCAGCCCCAACCCCTTTACTATTATTCACATAAAGTGCCCCGATCTTTACTTACCATGCCTCTCTCTTTTGCCGCACTGCCCGGCCCTCTGCTTGCACAGAAATGCAAGCAGGGGGCGGGACCGCCAGCCGCATCCGTGATTGGCTGAGAGGCAGCCAATCATGGACGAGGCTGCCGGGAGTTCAGACCGGTGAAGGAGAGAGGTAAGGTAAGTAATGATCAGGGAACTTTCTGTGAATAATAGTAATGTGGTTGGGGCTGGAGGAGGGAGCAGTACATTATATCAAAAGGGTTCGGAGCTAGGGGAGGGAGACAAAATTTGGAGGGGAGGTAGGGAGGGGGGAGATGGCTGCAGCGCACATGCCAAACTTCTCCCGGAGGGGAGACAGGAGGTAGAGTCCTATATGCAGTACTCCTGGTGGCCAGGGGCCAGTGGTGAGTTATATTATAGTTTGGGGGGTGGACATGCCCTTTAAAAGGATTTAATGCTAGGTTGATGGCAAGCAATAGACGGATCCGGATGGTTGGAGGAAGGGGGGACTCCCCTGCGCATGTCACTGCCCTTACTGAGGTTAAGGAAGCAGCTGGGACCAGATGACACACTGACAGCTCCTACTCTTCACTTTTTAGAACTTTGGACAGACATTGCAGGAGAACCGTAAGGCGCAGAGATGTAAGGTAAGGATTTTTTTTAAACTTCACAGTGGGGCCAGTATGGGGTTAAATTTAAGTTTTGAGAATGGACATGCCCTTTAACTGTTATTTTAAAAGAAAGTGCTTGTGGAACTATAATACACATTATAATTGGAGTGCATATTTACCAGCTAGCATCACTCTGACACAAGCAGCTCAGGTTTGTAACAAGATGAAAAAGAACGAGGCCTTACAGTTTTCAATGCCAGATATTTACCTTCCCCGGTCCCTCATCCCTCTGGGTGCAATCCAAGGACTTACTCCACCTGTTCAACCACTGTGCGAGCTCATATACAGCTTGTACATCTGTATAGAAGGCAGACACAGTGCTGGGAGGCACCAGATGATATTACAAACCAGCTTTATGTGGGATTCTGGTTGAGAGGTTAAAAGGTTGTTTAGTGGGCGGACATGCCCTTTAATACGTCATTTCCACACACGGTCCCATAGAGAACTCATTGAACATTATAGTACGGTAATTCCCACGCACTCAGTGTCTCCCTGCCTATTGAGTTTCCTGCCATTAACCCGTCCTCCCTAAAGCCCCTGCCTGGACATGTTGGGTTTTTTAAAAGAGACACATATGGATCTAAATGATCAATCAACGTGGATGGGTCACAGATCCGCTTGCACTAAATCCACTTTCATGTCCTAAATGTAATTTATTACAGAAGAGATTTCAACATTGTTTTATTTATTACATTTCCAGGGTCATATTTATATAAAACTGCTCCTGTCTGATCTGTCTTATTTTGTGAACTGGGTTTTTGTTTGTTAGACGATTAAATAAGGGAACGAAGCAGCAATTCCTGCAAAAACGATAATATAATAATAATATAATGTAATAGTATCCGTCTTCTGTAGATCCAAATTTGAATTCTCAGCAACTGACCTCCTACTATGATCTGTGCTGCCTGCCAGTACACTTTCTGCAACAATCAGAGAATCAGCAGAGAAAAGAAAGCAGGGAGGGGGAGGGAGATGTGTAAGCAGAGCAGTGTCTATGGTGAGGCTGTGCAGAACTTATAAGTGTCGCAGACACTACAAGAAGGCAGTGAGTAAGGGAGGAGGAGGGCGGGAATTAGGAGCACTCACTAAACATTAATAATTTAATGACAAAGCAAGCACAGATAAATATGTGAGTACCACCATTTTACTTCTCTCACATTGTAGTTTCAGATCATGTAAAGTTGTTTGAGTGATTAGTGTAGCTGGTGCTAAGGCCTTTGATACTGTTCTATATCGGTACATGGAGAGAAAATAGTTTGAAAGATCAAATACATTGTTTCACTGCAGCCCCAGGGGGACTATTTCCTGTATCTCTAAAGCCAAGTAGAGATGTCCTATTAGTTCTCCTGACGCCCGATGATCTAGCAGCCAACGAACTAGCGTGCCCGCTTTTCCAGAGATGCTTCTTTTTTATAAGTGTAGTATACTTTTTATTAGAAGGTTGAACATTATATATTCCTCTATTAAAGGCACTCTGCGTAATATTACAATTGTACTTGGCTGTCCTATATTTAAATATAACAAAATAGCATTGAATTATGTTGTACACATAGAGCAGGGTTTGCATTTATTTACCGTACCTTTTATTACAGCCTTCTGGCGCCATCTGGTGGGACAAGGCGCGAATGTTCCCCTAAGGTGCTTTGAATGTAAGAAAGAAGATATACGATCAATATGATGTTAACCAGTAATTTCATTAGATTGTAATTTTATTTTTTACATATATTTGTTGGAATTTGAAGTAAATAATATGGACCCATTTTTGAATAGATATTGGTGTGCGTGGACGCCGGACCACCTAACGGACTCCCTCCTTGCTCTGACGCGGGCTCAGAAAACTCGTCTGATCCAGACATTGGTGCATCACGCTCGATCAACTGAAATACCAGACTGTGTACGCAGTCTTACCATTTCCCATCACACTCCCTGATCTGGTAATACGAAATGTTTTTGCTGCGTGTAACCGATATTTGCGCTTTTGCCTCGTTATTTTCACCTTTGATGAGAAATTTTCCTTAAATAAACACGCGAAAAAGAAAAAGAAAAGTTGAAAAAATCGTGGCGAAGTCTATAACGAAAATATCTCTTTTATAAACGCGCCCCTAGGATAGTCCGAAGGGCTACAGCGAGAATACGTTGCATTGTAGTAGGCGACTGTGAATTACAGACTAAACAGGAGAGTAAAATAGTCTTATTCTGATGCAGAGATAATAAAAAGTTCAAATGAATCTAAGAGATGGAAGGCAACCTCCCCAAAAGGAAATTAGAATTAAATTACTGCCAAGCTGCAGGGAGATAAATGCAGGGAGGTATCTGCTGAGCTGCTCACTGGGCCGTCACAAAGCTAAAACCGTTTTCTCTCAGACGCTGTATAAGACGACGGCAAGGCTTCTTATGTTATCTGATGAACGTTTGACAGCGGCCATTCTTATTTCATAAATACCCAGCGCACTGAATTGTTATCCTAGGTACCACCAACTGTGGACTCATTATAGCTCTGATCCAAAGTCCGAGCTCATCAGAAGTTTCATGCATAAGTAAACGGATTCCACTTTACTCGCTGGCTGGAACAGTTCTTAGCTTTGCCTTTTTCTTTATGCACTGTCAAAATATTTCAACAATCTGCCACGGCTTGGAAGAACTTGTTCTATTCGGTTTGTCATGGACCTTTCTTGGGATCAGATCTGTCAGAAAACAGAGAACGGCTCTTTAACCTTTTTACTGCGAGTTTGTCCAAAACCTTTCAAATAACTGCAAGGAAAAAAAATCACTCAGGCCACTACATGTTCCCTATAAGACATGTTCAGGGTTATTCAATAAAAGTTCTTATCGTTAAAAATGGTGCTAACTTTGCCCCAACCAATCAGATATTATTTTCATCTGATTGGTTTTGGGACAAAATTAGCACCATTTAACAATAAGAACTTTTATTGAATAACCCTTGTAGTCATTATATTTGTCTACAGTGTTACAGTGCTAAATTGTGGTGTACACGATATGTTCTACAAGCTTTACTTGCAGTTCTCCTCTCTGAAGTACACCTGGAGGTCTCCTGTTGAATTGGCCTGTTGAATTGTCTATGGCATAAGTTGGGCTGGATGTGGTGTTTTTCGGTTGATCTGTTGATCTGATACATTGAAGATCCTTCAATCGGGCAGAAAATATTGCATGGTGTGTAGCCTGACTAACACATATTAAACAGATTTGATTTAATTGTGCCTTCCCAGAAATGGACCATATATATGAAACTGGAATAAGATCAATCCAGTTGGGGTCAGAAGGTGCACCTACCAGGTGATGGCAGCATTTCCAGTTATGTTAATATGGAATATTGTATTATAATAATCAAGGAGCATTGGATTTGGCTTTGTAGAATGAAATATACAATATAATATAGTTGTAGTGTAGATGTGTTGTGGCTGTAGGTGGTAAACTGACTGGATCTCTAGAAGCAAATGAATAACATTTTTCTCATAAGTGTATGTAAGTTGAGTGTGGCTCATAGGGTAATGTCTGAACAAAATGGATCTGTGATGTCCTCCTCCATAGGTTATGGCTTGTCTGACTAAACTATAGCAGTAACCATTATTAATATATATAGCAATAAAGAAACTATTGTATCAGAAAGAAGAGAGAAGATGGTCTTATGAATAGTTCTCCTTCAAACTGATCTATTTCAGGGTGCCATGACTAACCAGTCTAAATATTGCCCATCAAAACAGTTATAAGTACTTTTCACTTGTAGGGGCTGCATCAAGCTAGTCATATAAACTGACCAGCCTTATTTACAGATGTCATTGCTATAAAATCATTGTTATAGTTTTACTTATGCTACAACTAGGAAGAACGACCCAGGAGAAGCGCAAGGAGGGGGGGGGGTGTTATAGAGATCTTCAGGACCTGTGGGGGAGTGAGTATTAGAGATGTCCGAAACTGGTAAGATCTTTGTTCCTTTTAGATTTATGGATCTCAGGAATGTTCAAGGCTATTTTGATAATACTCAATCTTCCGATCGTATTTTCGAGGATTATCGAAAGTTCAAGGCTATTTCGAGCTTACTAAAATAGCCTTAACATCAATAATCATCGAGGGAGCTCCGACTCTAAGTATAACAACCTCAGTGTTTGGTGGTGGTCCTGAAGGAAGCATAGACTTTAGTGAGGGTGGGTGGAATTCCGTTAAAAAAGAAGAAAAGGCAAACAAGTAATGATTGTATATTAAATTATTGTCCATCATGTCTTTAGTTATAAAACAGGTTGTGGATATAAACTCTGTACTTCTCTCCTTACTAAGTTATTCTGTTTATATAATATTTTGCACCATTACCCTCTAGATAACTTGATAAGTGCCGCTATAAAATTCTATGAGTATCATTTTATTAATCTTGTAATTATTAACCATTCTTTCTACAGGATCAATATTATCTTTACCCACCGCTGAGAATTCTCAACAAGCATTATTAATCGCTTTAATTTATGTCTCTCCTGTTTCTCAATTCTCCGTCTAAGCTTTTCAATGTAGCTCAACTTTCGTTAAAGACAGAGGATTTCATATTAAAATTTACCTTGTAAATCTACTGTACAAACCAGGGAAAGGAACATTGCATTAGAGAATGTGACCAATCCCAAGGGAGAATATATTATATTATGTTTAGGAATTATTCCAGGTGGGGTTTACAGTACGTGACCCAGAATTACATATTTACAAGTCGGTGGGTTTGTAACAATTGCATTAGAATCTTGTCATGTGGCCGTATATTATTTTTTCCGATATCGGTCATCCATCTATGGGCTGATCACATATGGTAGCAAATATGGTGAGATATTGGTATTTCGCAATAAGGGTGGCACTATGTGATAACGACTGGTCAATATTTTATTATGTTGGTTAAAGCACAGTATGCACATATTGTACCTTTATAAATCATATCGATGAATGATTACGGTCATTATCCTACAATATATATATTATACAATGGCCTTTATTATTGACAATACCGATCGTTATTCTAAGATAACATCCATTTATGTACCACCGCCATAAAATAACGATAATGCTCCTTAATTACATCTGCAACGTAAACCTATAACGATCGTTATTCATCATAGTTAACTATAACGCTCATTAAAACGTGTGCTATCATAATTTGCGATAACACAGCTTTATAAATATTCCCCATAATTTGTTAAAGAAGCTTTTTTTTTTCACATATGGTATCCAATCAATTATCTCCCATATTTGGATATGGAGCTATATATAATAAGATATAATAATATTTTTTCATTTGTACTGTTTATTTAAAAAAAATATTCCCTTTTCCATAAAAAAGAAGAGAGCAAAGGATGTGTAAATAAGGTGGGATCCGCTTATTTCTGAAATCTGAACGTTATGTCCAAAACCGTGGTTTACAGAATGTACAAGTTATTTTCGGTAACCCTCGAAACGCTCGATTAACCCTCAAAAATACGATCGGAAACTCGAAAGTAGTTTCCGATCGTATTTCTAGGGCTAACAAGCGTTCAAAGTTATTTTCAAGGGTTACTAAAAATAAACCTTGAACATTCGATAACCCTCGAAAATATGTTCCGAACCCTCCAAAGTAAATTCCATTTTGGGATCTTCGTGTTTTTCCCGAGTTTCGTAAATCCTAAAATGGAACGAAACTTCCCGTTTCTGCCATCTCTAGTGTTAAAGATAGGAAAGTGTATTTTTTTCCACTTACAAAGGTTGAGTGGAGAAGATATCCTGTGTGATAATGGATCTATATAAGATAAGATCCCATCATGACTCTGTTTACGGTTGTTAAAATGTCCCATTTTGTATTTTTCAATTTTTCACAAATAAAAAAAAATGGTTAACCCTTTCCATAAAACAAGAAGACAGCAAAGGGTGCAAAAGAAAGGAAAGTGGAATTTTTCCACTCGCAGAGGTCGAGTGCAGAGCCGAGCCATGAGCACATAGCCGCTCGAGGAAAGGCTCTTGTAATTGTCTTCGCAAATCAAGATGAGCTTGAGAACCGATAGAGCGTGCCGTGCATTTTATCCTCATATTGTTTAGAGATAGGGACACAGCTGAATGCATTCGCAAATAAAGATCAAATAACCTGCTGAGAATAATGTCTTAAACCCAAGTTCCATCAGGCCTCGTTAGAAGTCCATACACTCAGCAGGGGGAAAAATATCTCTAAAATGGGTTACACATGGCTGGGGGGCTGGATCGCAGTGACGGAAAAACAAAATACATTAAGAAAAAGAAAATTCCTTGGTTCCTCTTTCTCTTTGTACAGCAGCCAAAACCGCTTGGAATTATTAGAATGAAATAGAGATGATTTAGCAACACGTCACATCTCCTGGTGCTTCCAAGGTCTCCCACGTGCACCCATAGGAGACAGAGGCATGGAAAACTTAGAGCAAAAGAAGTCGGAACTGAGGTCCGTGCGGCAAATCAATTTTGTGACAACATGAGAGAAAAATTGCAATTTTGGGCCATTTTCAGGGGTTTCGGTCATGGTGAAGAACTGAAGATTTTCAGAAGGACTGGGTTGTTTTGTCTTCTCAAATACAAATTTTACTCTATTTGCTCCATAGGCTTAGGATTCCCACACGACCCAATATAATATCATACATAACAAGGATTGTGGAAGCACTCCAATCAGGCTAATTTACAATACATTTAGTGGTTACTGATCTGGTAAACATTTATACAAACATAGAAAAGATAATCAATGCACATTCCTGGGCCCCATACAATATCATATTATCTGCACACTGGGATACATTATAAACAAAGGGGTTTTAGTATACATTACGTGATCACATGAAAAGCCTTCCAACCACGACAAGGTAACCCCAGTCTGGAAGGTCCTAACTTCTAACCGTTTTACTTCAATTACCATTAGCAAACTTTGCATTTCTCATAGTTGTGCACTGGATCCATATAGCAGGCTTAGTGAGGGTTTTGCAGTCACTTCACGCTGGCAGCGCATTTACCATTTTTTTACCACAACCTGTTTCCTCAGCAGTGTGCTGCTGCTGCTAATCTGGACTTTCTGTGCAGGCATTACCCAAAGGGGACAGACCTGCTACGGGGTCAGTGATTGGCTGAAACGCAGCCAATCATTAAATTTCCTGCAGCTATTTAACAACAGAGGTGTAAAGTTTCCCTGTCCTATGACTCTGCAGCGATCAATCAGATGTTATCTTTTATGGTCTACTATAGTACCAGATTTTTGGATTAAAAAAAGTCCAGACCCTAAGGTGGCAATGCAATAAAGGTATTTCTTTTCTAATTACTATTAGCTTTCAAATAGTAGCTAACATCTGATTGGTGGGGAAATTAGCACCATTTGTAACAATAAGAACTTTTTACATAGGCCTGTATATGTCTAGTAAAGGACACATAAGCTGGTTCTTAGAGTTGCATCTTCCATTGCATGGGCCTTCTAGGGATTAATGTTTTAAGGAAATGTGAAAATTGGGTTTAGTTCTTATGAAAGAGGAAATAAGGGTGTAACCACAAGGGAAGCAGAAGGAGCAACGCAGGGGGGCCTGGGAGTCAGGGGCCCCCCATCTTCTTACACGTTTAAATTAAATAAACATTTGGGCACTATCGATTTTCTTGGATATAGATTCCTGCTGTCAAACCTTTAAATTCTTCACAATAAACCTCTTATTTTGCACGCTGCTTACGTTCTCTTACTTTCAGTCAACACTTTGTAGCAGTTTTCTAAAAAGCCACCGCATTAAAGGGTATCTTTACACTAAAAAATCAAATTTAGACCTTTAGATACAGCAAGATCCCACTGCCACAAAACGTATTTCAGATTTTAAATCGAGCTGTAGATTCTGAGAAATCATCATATGAAATCACAGCATTTACAGGGAAAGACCTGTCACTCCAGGAGCAGAAAGTCTAATATGTGTCCCATCCCTGACCTCTTACTAGGATCTTTGGCTGCCTGCCGCACACTGCAACAATTCAGAGAATCGCAGAGGAAAGAAGGCAGGGGGAGGGAGATGTGTAAGCAGAGCAGTGTCTATTGTGAGGCTGTGCAGAACTTATAAGTGTTGCAGACACTACAAGAAGGCAGTGAGTAAGGGAGGGTGGGGGCAATTAGGAGCACTCACTAAACATTAATAATTCATTGACAAAGCAAGCACAGATAAATATGTGAGTATCACCATTTTACTTCTCTCAAATTGTAGTTTCATAAAATTCAGGTTGTTTTTCTGATGGGATTCTGTAATGCTAAATGTCTATTTTCCTAGCTCCCAACTCCCAATTTGTAATGCCATTACTTCATTAGCTTCTTCCATTTTCTTCTAAGAAATATACGATGGATTTATAACAATTTCTCCAAGGCCCGTCATCTTATTTTCCTTGCATCTGTCATCAAGCAGATTTGAAATCTGACCTCCTATTCTAGCAATTTTTTCCTTGCCATTAGGAAAGACAGTTGTAAATAGCACAATTCTCCCCACCACTACCTGTCATTCCACCAGTTTATCAAAATGAAGACGTGTCTGGTTCTTTCCTATAGCCCCTACATTCCTCTTACGTGATGAAATCATATTTAAATGTCCGGGAGAGACTCGAGTCGCCCTGAAGTTCACCGAGTTCTGCGTTCT
Organism: Hymenochirus boettgeri; assembly: GCA_019447015.1. Taxonomy (NCBI): domain Eukaryota; kingdom Metazoa; phylum Chordata; class Amphibia; order Anura; family Pipidae; genus Hymenochirus; species Hymenochirus boettgeri. Next base: position 260,213,590 of record CM033472.1, read on the forward strand.
ATGTTTCCACAGACGAATTGACATTTCAACTGCAGTTCCGCATAACGAGGTATTCTGGCCCCCTGTTAGGAATGAAGATAAAATAGGATGTAATAGATAGAATTCTGCAAAACAATCATTTGTGTAACAGCAATGGGGGCAGGTTGAACATTACGTTATGTCAAAAATATTTACTTCTTTCAAAGAATTTGCTTTTATTTGGGATGTGAAATGTAACAAGGAAAGAATATATTATATAATTATGTGGTTTTTAAAGACCTATGAAATGGAAGCTTACCGTCCATTTCATAGGGCCCCATAGCACACAAATAGTCACAGCAGCTTACCATCCATTTCATAGGACCCTATAGCACCACACATAGTCACAGCAGCTTACCGTCCATTTCATAGGGCCCTATAGCACCACATAGTCACAGTAACTTACCGTCCATTTCATAGGGTCCTATAGCACCACAAATAGTCACAGCAGCTTACCGTCCATTTATAGGGCCCTATAGCACCACATAGTCACAGCAGCTTACTGTCCATTTCATAGGGCCCTATAGCACCACACATAGTCACAGCAGCTTACCGTCCATTTCATAGGGCCCTATAGCACCACACTAGTCACAGTAGCTTACCGTCCATTTCATAGGGCCCTATAGCACCACACATAGTCACAGCAGCTTACAGTCCATTTCATAGGGCCCTATAGCACCACACATAGTCACAGTAACTTAACGTCCATTTCATAGGGCCCTATAGCACCACACATCGTCACAGCAGCTTACCATCCATTTCATAGGGCCCTATAGCACCACACATAGTCACAGCAGCTTACATCCATTTCATAGGGCCCTTAGACCACACATAGTCACAGCTGCATACTGCCATTTCATAGGGCCCTATAGCACCACACATAGTCACAGTAACTTACTGTCCATTTCATAGGGCCCTATAGCACCACACATAGTCACAGCAGCTTACCTCCCTTTCATAGGGCCCTATAGCCAAACATATGCACAGTAACTTAGTCCATTTCATAGGGCCCTATAGCACCACATAGTCACAGCAGCTTACCATCCATTTCATAGGGCCCTATAGCACCACACATAGTCACAGCAGCTTACCATCCATTTCATAGGGCCCTATAGACCACATAGTCACAGCTGCTACTGTCCATTTCATAGGGCCTATAGCACCACACATAGTCACAGTAACTTACTGTCCATTTCATAGGGCCCTATAGCACCACACATAGTCACAGCAGCTTACCGTCCATTTCATAGGGCCCTATAGCACCACACATAGTCACAGTAACTTAACGTCATTTCATAGGGCCCTATAGCACCACACATGTCACAGAGCTTACCATCCATTTCATAGGGCCCTATAGCACCACACAAGCACAGCAGCTTACCATCCATTTCAAGGGCCCTAAGACCACATAGTCACAGCTGCATACTGTCATTTCATAGGGCCCTATAGCACCACACATAGTCACAGTAGCTTACCGTCCATTTCATAGGGCCCTATAGCACCACACATAGTCACAGCAGCTTACCTCCATTTCATAGGGCCCTATAGCACCACACATAGTCACAGTACTTAACGTCCATTTCATAGGGCCTATAGCACCACACATAGTCACAGCAGCTTACCTCCATTTCATAGGGCCCTATAGCACCACACATAGTACAGCAGCTTACCATCCATTTCATAGGGCCCTATAGCACCACACTAGTCACAGCTGCTTACTGTCCATTTCATAGGGCCCTATAGCACCACACATAGTCACAGCAGCTTACCATCCATTTCATAGGGCCCTATAGCACCACACATAGTCACAGCAGCTTACCTGCATTTCATAGGGCCCTATAGCACCACACATAGTCACAGCTGCTACGTCCATTCATAGGGCCCTATAGCACCACACATAGTCACAGAGCTTACAGTCCATTTCATAGGGCCCTATAGCACCACACATAGTCACAGCGCTTACTGCCATTTCATAGGGCCCTATAGCACCACACATCGCACAGCAGCTTACGTCCATTTCATAGGGTCCTATAGCACCACACAGTCACAGCAGCTTACTGTCCATTTCATAGGGCCCTATAGCACCACACATAGTCACAGTAACTTACCGTCCATTTCATAGGGCCCTATAGCACCAACATAGTCACAGCTGCTTACTGACCATTTCATAGGGCCCTATAGCACCACACATAGTCACAGCAGCTTACCATCCATTTCATAGGGCCCTATAGCACCACACATTCACAGCAGCTTACTGTCCATTTCATAGGGCCCTATAGCACCACACAGTCACAGCAGCTTACTGTCCATTTCATAGGGCCCTATAGCACCAACATAGTCAACAGCTTACCGTCCATTTCATAGGGCCCTATAGCCACACAATGTCACAGCTGCTTACTGTCATTTCATAGGGCCCTATAGCACACACATAGTCACAGCGCTTACGTCCCTTTCATAGGGCCCTATAGCACCACAATAGTCACAGCAGTTACCATCCATTCATAGGGCCCTATAGCACCACCATAGTCACAGCAGCTTACCGCATTTCATAGGGCCCTATAGCACCACACATAGTCACAGCAGCTTACCATCCATTTCATAGGGCCCTATAGCACCACACATAGTCACAGCAGCTTACCGTCCATTTCATAGGGCCCTATAGCACCACACATAGTCACAGCAGCTTACCGCCATTTCATAGGGTCCTATAGCACCACACATAGTCACAGCAGCTTACCATCCATTTCATAGGGCCTATAGCACCACAATAGTCACAGCTGCTTACGTCCATTTCATAGGGTCCTATAGCACCACCACATAGTCACAGCTACTTACCGTCCATTTCATAGGGCCTAAGCACCACATAGTCACAGCGCTTACGTCCATTTCAAGGGCCTATAGCACCACAAAATAGTCACAGCAGCTTACCCTCCATTTCATAGGGCCCTATAGACACACATAGTCACAGCTGCTTATGTCATTTCATAGGGTATAGCACCACACATAGTCACAGCAGCTACGCTATCCATTTCATAGGGCCCTATAGCACCACATAGTCACAGCAGCTTTACAATCCAGGTTCATGTTCCTAGACTATAGTTTTTGATCTGTAGATACAAGTGTTCACTGCACTGTGGTTGAATACCATCACTATAAATATTCATTGTACCTGTGTGTGCAACGTAGTGGGCAAAAGGAAGTTTATTTAGCAATTAGCTTCTGATTACATTAGGATGTTTATGAAATTGGTTGATATTATACTTACTTGCATATTATGGTTGAATCCTTGGCATGATGTTGTCCTTAGAAAAAGGGAAAGAAAAGTTTATACATTGTTCATATAAATTGTCTAATGACCATATAATGCTTGTGAAGGTTCTCATTCCTCCGGTCATGGTAGATCTGTTGTATTCAATTAAGATCAACTGGCTTTAAAATGTAGTTCTTGAGACGTTTCGCGTAGTCATGGCCCCGACTGGCCTTTCTCATCAAAATGACTTGTACCAGAATCTGTGGCACATTATGTACAACACCTGGCTGTGATATGCTAATGGGATTTTCCATGGTACATAATTGCCACCGATTCTTTTACACTCATCTGAATTGAGAAAGCCCGTCGTATGACTAGCGAAACGTCTCAACACTACATTTCAGCCCCGTTGATCTAATTGAATACAACAGATATTCTAGGAACAATAGTTATGGCAGTAAAGAAATATGTGATGGGCTAATGTGAAGACTTAGAACTCTCAAACATTGATAATATCTACAAGTACCAAAGTCCAGGACAATCACAACATCCTTTTAATTTATAGTAAAAGATTACAAAAACTTAAAAAAAAACAATCATAGATCATTAAATAATATGAAAGGTGGGGACACAGAACACAGTAGATCAAGGATATGACATCAAACTGTACAATTGTATTTTCTTATTTTGTACAGTTTTACCGGAATATAATTAATTTGTTTTGTTACAATTTTCATTCTACTTACTTCCGACGGACAGAAGTTGGGGCCCGGCTCTTGGTGCTAGGGAAAGAGAAAATATTTGTTCATTTTTATACTTAATTAATGAAAATGTTTAAATGAATATATTTCCTTATGTATTAATTACCAGAGAAATGTAATCCACTGGCTCGTCCTCCATGGCCTCCCTTTTCTCCTGGGAGACTGTGAACAAAGTAAAGCATAAAGTTGTAATAAATATATAAATGGATATAAATAATATAACTACATGTAGCTAATATGATAAAGGGAGAGGGTATGGATAAGATATGAACGATAGGGTCCATGTTTCCCAAAAGTATACATACCCAGACGTACTGTGCACTAGGATGTCCTAACTTTGCAAAAATCCGGTCCGCTCGAGGAGGGCCGTGATTTTCACAACATTCGAAAAATCCGCGAGCGGACCTTAAAATGAAAAACTACCTTCGAAATACGTAAGATTTTTTCGTATTTCGAAAATTTTCGAAATTACGCGGGGGGTTTGCGTATTTTCGAAATTTTCAAAAATTGGAGAAAACAGTATTTTTGGGGGTTGAAATATGTAGTTTTCGAAATACTAGTAATCCTGTAATTTCGAAAATTTCGAAAATCACGTATGAATGGAAATAAAGAAAACCCTTGTCTTTTCGAAAAAAATTTATCGAATTACGTCTTTTTTCCTTTCTTCTCGTATTTTCGAAAATTTTCGAAGTTACGTGAAACTTCGTACTTTCGAAAATTTTCTAAATATTAAGAAAAATCCGCGAATCGGAAGTGTCGGAAAGGCGGAAAATCCGCAAAAATCCGCGTGTTCACGAACGGGAGTTGGAATCCGCGGCTGTCCGGGGGTTTCGGATCCGCGGAACCGGGCAATCCTACTGTTCACTAGAGATGTAATGTAGGTTTCGAATAGAACCCAGTTTCGAATCGAAACTGATGTTTCGAAGGCCGACAAAATTTCAGAACTCCCCAATTTCACACTGAACCCTAGATTTTTCAAATTTTTGATTTTTATCGAAAATAGAAAGTAAAAGATAATTTTTTAAAATCGCAAGTAGATGATTTATCAAAAATCGAAAAATTAGACCATTTTCGATAATAGAGAAATAGACGATTTTCGGAACAAAATTTGAAAGTGACGATTTTTTCAGAAATCAACAAAAAATTCCAAAATATGACGATTTTCAAAAAACGAAAATTGGAAGTAGCCGAGGTTGGGTGTCTGAAAATCGAACTTTCCAAATTTTTCCAAATTTTGAGAATTCGTAACAAAATGAAATCTCCAGTTTTCGAACATCTCTACTGATGCACCCCTACATCAACTTTCCTTCTCTAAAAAGTTTAACTATCAATAAATCTACTAGAATAATATCTATAGGAACTTAAAGGAAATAGATAAAAACGGCCATCTACCACCTTCATATGTTTAGGTCAATGACGGCCTTGTTATCTGATTAAACAGCATTGTGTTAACTGCTATAATGAAATAAAAAACACAAATTCGTTTTACATTGCACAAAATATTATTCTTATAGTTTAAATAAAGGGCATCTATACTAAAAAAAGATAAATTGACGCATTACTGGAAAACTCATAATTCTTCCACCACAAGACAAGCAGGGAGCCAGATCAAGAGCTGTAGGTTGGTTGGGGGGGGCCCTACAACATATGGAACCTTTTACATAGGGGGGAGAAAAATGCCCTTTAAACTTCTGCTGTAAAGAGTTTGTCTGCAGCTGGACTGGGAACAGGAGGTTCTGACGGTTTGGTTTGCTGTGTGCAGTTTTAACAGTTGTTTTAATTAACAGAAAGTCAAGGTCAGCAACAGATATAACCTAATGAATGAATCTGACATACAAACAAAGATGGGCGGTTTCATAGAGCACCGCATGGATTACAAATTGTCAAATTGGTTCCTTTATAAATAGGCCCCATGAATTCTTTAAAATGAAACTGCCCAAAGAACATACTAATCCCTGAACCAGAAATATTGATCCGTAAACAATACAGCTGATTCTCATACAAATATTATACTGTAAGAAACACTATACCGATCCTTAACTAACAATAGGTATCCTCCAATAGACAGACCCAACCAGATGCTAAACATGCAATACAGATTTACATTAAATAAGATGTATAAATGTGATTTTACCTGCTTGGGATTGATTGTGCCGAGGGAGGGGAAAAAGGAAGATGGTATTCTATGGAAATAAACAAACTTTTTACAACTAAGGCAAAACAAACGTACTCACGCTGACTGTTACGCAAACAGAAATGATAATATCTTCCAGGATTGTTTAGCATAGCATCCTGTTGACCATCCACTAATAATGTCACATGACTGGGCACAATAACATCATCCTCAAATATTCAAATTCTAGAGTTTCAAGTCATGTGTCAAATTCCTGCAGAACCTGTCGCATGCTACACTTTTGTTTCATGGCAACCATCGTAAAAAATATTGACCAAAATGGTGATGCAGACGTGTGTTATAAAATCACAAACGGCTCGTATCGCACAGTGGGGCTCACTTCTCACGCTTTAACATTTAAATGAAATTGTCTATGGTGGATTGCCAAAGCGAAAACGAGCAAAACGCAACAAAAAACACGCTATGTTGTGTGGCTAGCCCTAGGGAGCATACGACGACCAGCCTGCCTACATAGTCAAAGTACCCTGTGGGTAGGACCCCGCCCGACAAAAGACAGGATGAGAATAGTCCAATATTTACTATATAAAAATACATACCTTACAATGTAAATAATAGAAATATGAATATTATGAGCGACCAGCTCACACAGATAACCATACACCCCAAAGTTTAAAATGGTATAGACATAACCCGTATCACTACCAGATACGAACTCCTACCAGTAGGAGGGTCAAATGGCTACTAAAACTGACTGAGAACAACAGGGTGTCATTCCAGTCCAAAACTCAGGGATCCAAACTCCTTTAAGTAGGAAATCCACCTGTAAGTTACTTCTAAAAATCACTGTAAGCACTGTTGCACTTGGAAACGCTCGATCAGCTGTTTACAACGGTTTGGTCGCGGGAAGAGATCTTAAGGTGGCCATACACTTGAGATATACTGCCCGCCGAGCGCTCACCGTGGAGAGCCAGGGGGCGATGTTCATCGATCTGCCAGAACGGGGGGGGCTTCTCCCGATCATCATATTTTGACCGACATGGCATCGCAAAATCCATTTCATTTTCGATCGCATGTCGTCGAATGTAAGATCGGGAGAACGGTTCGCGGCAGAAGAAGGAACATCGCGTGGAGGTCCCTCGGTCGGGATTAAGTAATATCTCATTATTTATGGCCACTTTAGAGGGTAGTAGGGGGTCAGGGTCTCAGCCATCCAATCGGTCCCAGGGGGGAGGGAGCCTCTCCAGGTACGCGGAGGAGATCTGGGCTTGTGGGGCAGGCCTACTACCGGCCACTGGTTTGGGGGGATTGCTGCACCTATGGGGATAAGTAAACATTTTTTTTCATTTTATTGCTGGCACATCATTTTATTTAAATGGCTATTCTTTTTTCATTTTAAGATACAACGCATTATTGGTTTTTTTTTTCAATCTTGGTCATGTTTATTATCCTTCTTGTTTTTTCTTTTTTATTACCCTTATACTCGCGTTTTGGCGCCAGATGCTTTAGTATCTAAAGGGTTAAGGACTTGCTGAGAGTCATTGCCTCTCCCGTCTATACTCTCACTATTTTCCTTTCGCTGCTTATTTATTCAGCGTTCTACTTTGAAACAAGAGACAGCTTTGATGCTCTCTTAGCACGCAGGCGCCAGTGACTTACAGTAAGGAAACTCACATTTCTGCCATGGTCCATCCCCATCAGAGTGAGGCGAAAACCCCCCATCATCAATACAGACACTGTGACTTGCTCCACAAGTTAAGGGAAATGATAGACAGGAGCACTACGATTTCTTACCTGAAAACATGCTCATTTTACTTGTCAACACATTTCCCTGTGTTCTCATAGGAAAGACATAAATAAACTTCATAGGCCGGTACTACAAACAGCAAACTCCTATACATTTCTTAGGTGAGTGGTCATAACATAACAGCTGTCTTTAACGGAACAGCTCAGAGGAAACATGTATATATTTACTCCATATTTTACGTATCTTATCCATAGAGCCTACCTAGGTATTCTACATATGGTCTTCATTTGATGAAACATCTATCTGATTTCATATACCTTGCTACACACTTTCCGTGGTGTCATTAGTGAGCTGCCTCATTAGTTTGGTTCTGTAATGGTCCATCTCCTTCCCAATTGGCATCCACTTCCTTAGCTTGGAATAGTTCCTTCCTAACAGTAATATTCCTACTGATGTGCTGTTTGTGGTGGATCAAACATGCCTCATAGAGCATATACAGACACTATTAGGGGTGCTGGCAACACCTTATCAACTTTGTTGGAAAGTATCACTTCCCTGCTAAGCTTTCATATATCATATATGTCCTGGGTGACATTCTTTACATTGGCGCCATTACTGCAAATCGATTTTGGAACAATTGTTAGCCGAGTTGTTAACAAGTTTAAATAGCTATCCCTATTTGTAGCGGAAAGGGCATGGAATCTGGAAACACAAAACCAATCTGTCTGTCACAATCAACTGGCAGTTTTACCAATCCAATCCCCAGCCACTTGGCTCTTGGATTTTTCATTCAATGGGAGACATTAAGCAATACTGTTTCTCGGCTGCTGGTCCATAAGCCATCTGTGTGGGAATAACCGAAGCGGTGGTGATTTCTTTCTATGTTTTGTGGGGCACCGTTGTATCCAAATATTGCTTCATAACTGGTTATCTCCCTTGCACCGGGATAGACAATGGAACATAGTTTCTTCTCGCGTAGAGGTAAGTCCTCGATTTCAAAATTCAACACCCGGTATAGTCATTCGGAACTGCTAGCTTTTCAAAATCCGTATCACTCGCTCGATATAAAATTATAACTTTTTCTAAAGCATTTTTGATTTCCCCAATTAAAAATTCCATAGGTTTTTAACTCTCACAGCATTCCGAATCTACTGTAAACCAGGTTATTATGAAACCAGGACTAATTCCTATTCAATCGGGTTCAATCGGATTTTTTAACGTTCGACCGATTCTGTTGAACATCAGACAAACTTAGCCCAGAATTCTGTTAAGTCTCGTTATTATTCTTTCAGGTTCATTACCCAGATCCTCTATCAACTCTGGGTAATGTCGTGACCAACAATTCAATATCCCAACGGGATTTACCAAACCTACAGGATTGGTTAATTCCAGCTATATTGCTGCTGTTACAATCCGGCGCTAAACGCAATATTGGAATCACAAGCGTCGATGTCGTGTACCTTTTACATCACCTACACCTACACGTCCGACACTAAATATGGAGGAAAGTCATGCTATAACTGTAGGCGGGGGGAAAGAACTGGTTCGGCCCCTGGGGGTTAGGCCCTGGGTAAGATCGGAAAGGGGAGCCCCATTGTCCTTTCCAATCATTCCAATAATGCGCCAGCCCAAGGTTATCCTTCCAAGGCTAACCATCCAAGTTTACGTCCAAGGCTAGACTCATCCAAGGTATACCAATTCCAATTGCTAGACCAGGCCAGGTTATACCGTTCCTAATGCTAGACCAGCCAAGTTTATACTTCCAAGGCTAGACCAGCCCAAGGTTTTACTTCCAAGCTTACAGCCCAAGTTATACCTTCGCAAGGCTGCTCACCCCAGCCAAGGTTTTACCTTCCAGGCTAGCCCAATATACATCCAATGTTATCCCTTCCAAGGCTAGACCAGCCAATGTATTACCTTCCAATGGCTCATACACGAGACCAAGCGTTCTACCCTTCCAAGCTAACCAGCCAAGTTAGTGCCTTCCAAGGCTAGAGACCGCCAAGGTTGAACTTCCACGCTAGCCAATCCAAGGTAGAAGAACTTCCAAGGCTAGACCAGCCAAGGTTTATACCTTCCAGGCTAGACCAGCAGGTTATACCTTCCAAGGCTAGACCAGCCAAGGTTTTTAATCTTCCAAGGCTAGTCCGGAGCCAAGGGGTTATACCCTTCCAAGGCTTACCGAGACCAGTTTGCCCTTCCAAGGCTAGACCAGCCAAGGGTAGTACTGTCCAGGCTAGACCAGCCAAGGTTATACTTCCAAGGCTAGACCAGCCAGGTTTTACCAATTCCAAGGCTGTGCCATCAAGGTTAAAAATTGTACACCCCTTTCCCAGGCTAAGAACCAGCCCTGGTTATGACCTTCCAGGCTAGAACCACCAAGGTTATACGTTTCAAGGCTAGACCATCCAAGGTTATGCCTTCCAAGCTAGACCAGCCAAGGTTAGAACTTTCCAAGGCTAGACCGCCAAGGTTAGAAGAACTCCAAGTTCTCGACCAGCCAAGGTTATACCTTCCAAGGTCTAGACCAGCCAAGGTTATACCTTCCGAGGAGGCTAGACCATCAAGGTTGATTTAGGCTTCCAAGGCTAGACCAGCCAAGGTTCTACCTTCCAAGGCTAGACAGCCAAGGTTATACCTTTCCAAGGCTAGACCAGCCAAGGTTATACTCAATGCTAGACCATCCAAGTTTATACCTTCCAAGGCTAGACCAGCCAAGGTTTTACCTTCCAGGTAGACCACCCCAGTTAGAACTTCCAGGTAGTCCAGTAACAGAAGGTATACTAAGTCTCCATATCTTTGTTCACGTGGGTAGGGCATTATTCTTTAACAAGCCAAATCTGTAATTTAAATATATTAGAGGCTTTGCGCACTTTAAGGAAATAATTGCAGGCCAAGAAGATAGACCCCCTGCTTAGTTTGATAAGGTGTTTCCATCTTATTTGTGGGGATTCTGGAGTGAAACAAGTACACCTCTTAAAAGCTTAAGCTATTTCCCTGTAATAACATCCCTTTAAGTGAACAAAGCATAATCACATTTCCCGAGAGGCGGCTTCAAGTTTGCAGTATCAATGTTTGATGGTTCCCTGCTTGTAAACTGAACCATTTCCCTAAGGAAAAACATTCCATAAACGGGTTTCTAGTGAGGAGCCCTGTGTACTGGGTGGACTGTGGGTGCCCTATGGGGTTACATATTAAAGGGCACATATATAGGGTATATTATTACGGGCATATCGACCTAAGTAGGTTTCCCTTAACTGTAACCGGTATAACCGCAAGCGAAATCATTACCATCATCTATTGCCACAAATCCCATACAACGCAACTTTGTTGTTAGGTGCAAAAAAAAGCGCATAAGTGCCCATATATCTAGCCTGCAGTGGGCTGGGGCCATGGAAGTGTCAGTTACCTTGTGGAGTGTTTTCCCTACATACACAACTACCTGGGGGAGTGTTTTTATAAAATTGACTGTTGATTTACGAAGTGTGTGTGTAGTTGTGTATTATGATGAAAAGGAGACCAGACTGAGGTCATATTGTCTATGGTATGTGGCTTGTATAGAATAGTAGTGAACATGCAGAATAGGCAATATGCAACGTTCTCCTGGAAATGTCAAACCCTATACGTTTACATGTAGGCCTGATTCTGGTCATATTATTTTATTAATATTATTATTAGTAGTATTAGTGGTAGTATCTGTGAGCAAGAGAGGTTAAACTTAAAACATCTCCCTTTTTTTTTGTTTAATTGAAGAACAATAGTAAGAGCTAAGTTCCATGAGCAGGGGGGCAGAGAATTTACAGTACTTACCCTCGATCACGCGCCAGCGTTGGCTTCTTTTTCACAGTATCCTAAAGGATGTCGCACTGTATGGGCGTAAGCGCATGTGTAAGCGTCCGTCAGACCTATCGGAGGAGCAGCTTTTGAGCACAATCTTTGGTATTCTGATGAGTGACTGGCAGTCTAGAAACGCGTCGGGCATTTTCCTGTTTTCTCTCCCACTGCAAGCCGTTGGAAGTAATTGAACACAGATATTGAATAAATTTGTTATCGCACCTGGTTTAGAAGTGTCCCACCCGCTTGCCTTTTTGTAAACTTCCACTGCCGCTTCTGAATCATTTAATAATGAAGACGGTGAGTAAGACACGCTCTTAACTTCCCGTTTCTAATTTTAGTGATTGGAGAGAACCTTAAAGCTTATCTAGGCAGATAAACTTGGATTACTCCACTCTTTTCCCTAAATCTTTTATTAACCAGAAGGAGAAAATATTTACTTTGGGAAATACCCTGGTTGGTTTATCTGTAATTGTTTTTATACATACGATTTACCGTATAATAGCTCCCGTCTCCTTAACAAGAAGGGAACATGGCCGCAGTGTTATGTAATCTGTGCTTAGTAAAAGGCTTCATTTCCCCCATTCCAATTCAAAGGTAAAAATAAAAACATTGATTAACTTTACAGTAATATCTGCAAGGGACCGGATCAGAATATTGTGATCTATATGTTCGGAAAAGAATTCACCATAACCAGTAAAATTTATGGCCCACTGAAAAAAAGCCATGTCAACCATTTGGATAAAATGACCACCCAGGAAAATTTCATTGGGGAAGATCTAGATTGTTATCACACAACTTATGACAAAATGTACGTCTTAACAATGTCAAAAATCGTGAGCAAAATGATGGGACAACCTTTTCTGGGGCTAATTAACTGGACATTTAAATTCAAATAAGCCCCGCAACCCCTACACTGATGGTTAGGACCCTTAACGCTGTTTCCCTCACCTCTGGGCTCTGCATATGACTTTCCTTAACAAGCTATAGAAAACCAAGCTACTCATCCCCGAGCCACCTGGACTGTTTACTATGATCTGGCCATTGCGGCCATTGCTCAGTTAGTTTGCCATTGGCCAGCCCAGGGGAGGGGGAATGCATACACATGAAGAGGTATGCTTGTGAAGGTTCTCAATTCAGATCCAGGTCATGGTATATCTGTATATCTCATAATCATCCAGGTCCATATGCTATATTTCTGTAAATTCTTTCAAGTCCGGTCATGGTATAGGTCTGTAATATTAATTCATCCAGGTCATAGTATATCTGTAATAGTCTTTCATATCCAAGCATGGTATTAGGCTGGTAATAGTTCACCAGTTTCAGTAGTATGAGTCTGTAATATTCATCCATCCGGTCCATGGTATAATCTGTACTAGGTCATTCATTCCAAGTCATGGTAATCCCTCTTGTTATATTCTTTAGTCAGTCCCAGGTTCTTAGGTATAGTCTTAATATTCATCTCATCCAGGTCATAAAGTATTATCTAATTACTATTTCATTCATGGCCAGGTCATGGTATAATCTGTAATATTCATTCATCCAGTCATGGTATTCTGTAATATTCATTCATCCAGGCATGGTATATCTGTAATATTCTCCATCCAGGTCATGGTTATACCTGTAATATTCCATTCATCCAGGTCACGGTCATACTCTGTAATATTCATCGCATCGCAGGTACGGTATATCTGTAATATTCATTCATCCAGCCTGGTATAAATCTGTAATTTCATCCATCCAGGTCATGGTATATCTGTAATATTCTTTCATCCCGGTTATGGTATATCTGGTAATATTCATTCACCAGGTCATAGTATTCTGTAATATTCATTCATCCAGGTCATATTAGATTTTAAGAGTTCATCCCTCCAGGGTCATTGTGTTATATCTGTAATAGTCTTTACATTCAGGTCATGGTGTACAATCTTGTCATATTCTTATCATCCAGTCGGGTATATCATGTATGCTACGATATGTCATTCATCCATGTCATGGTATAAGGGGGGTCTGTATATTCAGTAATCCGGTCATGGTATATCGGTAATATTTCTCCATCCGGTCATGGTATCTCTTAATATTTATGTCATCCCGGTCACGGTATATCTGATATTCATTCTCCAGGTCATGGTATATCTGTCATATCATTTATCTCAGGTCATGGTAATATCTGTATAGTCATTCATCCAGGTCATGTGATATCTGTTGTATTCATTAGAATCTGGACTTGAAGTTTAGTTCTTGAAGATGTTTCGCTAGCATGCCGACTGATCTCGTCAATCCAATGACTTGGTACAAGAATCTGTGGCAATTATTTACCCTGGAAAATCCCAATATTAGCTATCACACATCCCAAGTGTTAAGGCGTTATTGGATAGTGGCAAGAGCTGTTCATATGACGCCTAAGAGTAAGTTTGGTCCAAACAGCATTGTAGGATGGCAGACAGTTGGTGTCTGAGTCCTGACCCCAAGGAAATTGGCTCTTCTGGTTCTGAGGCCTGTTGAAACGTATGAATGCAAGTTGTTGTTTGGTCTCCCCCACATACAAATCAGAGCCATTCTTCCACTGGCACCACTGGCACTGTGTATGATTAATGTCGCTTTTCCTATTTGTTCGGTATTGGGTAAAGACGGGAAAGCTAAAGAAATGAAACATCCTCAGAGAGATCCCAATTAAAACGTTGTTGGATATCCGACTGGCCTTTGTCAAAGAAGTAGAAGGAAAGAAAAGAACGATGAATACCACATGAGGTTCGAAAAGTCAACAGGGAAAGAACATGGTCATCCCAATAGGTAGGCAGGTTCTCCGAAATTAATCAGCCGTTTTGCCGATAGGTTGCCAGCCACAACGGCCGGAAATGAACGTTCGGACACAGAATCATGCCATCGCGGGTCTGAAACCGCAATCGTAACGTTTGACTAACTTAAATCTTTGTCTGGGGTGGAGGGCAGCAAGCAGTCAGTTGGGCACATGGTCAAGTCCAGACTCGGTCAAGGAACGTCTTTCTACGGTTCCAACATCCAGGAGCCTAGCACAGGATCAGTATGTACTGTACATAGTGCGTAGAACTCAGATTTAATAGAAATGGGCCCACATGGAGAAAGTCCAATTACGTGCGAGAGATGCAGAGAGAGAAAGAGATAAACAGGTAAGAGACAAGATAAGACAGACAGACCACAGTCAACTAGTGATGAGGGGGATAGGACAGCACGTATGGCTCAGTGGTTAGCACTGATGCCACTTTGCGCGCTAAAGTCCCTGAGTTTTCGACTATCCACCCTTGGACACCTCGCAAAGGAGTTTGTATGGTTCTATTACCCTATAATCTAAGCGCCCGTGCTTGCGTTGGGTTTCCAGTGTCAGCCCCGGCACGGGTTACCCCCTCCGGTTCCCCTCCCCTCCCCAATCATAAGGTTGATAGGTGTTTATGATTTGACACAGAAAAGATAGAAATATGATACACAACAGATGTTTTGCTTACAGGGGCAGCAATACCGGGATTATTGCTACGGGGAGCATAGTAAAGCCCGGGATTATTGCTACGGGGCAGCATACCTGGATTATTGCTACAGGGGCAGCATACCGGGATTTTTGCTACAGGGGCAGCATACCGGGATTATTGCTACAAGGGGCAGCATTACGGGATTATTGCTACCAGGGGCAGCATACCGGGATTATTGCTACAGGGGCAGCATACCCAGGATTTTTGCTACAGGGGCAGCATACCGGGATTATTGCTACAGGTCATGCATACCAGATTTTTGCTACAAGGGGCAGGCATACACGGATATTGCTACAGGGGCAGCATACCGGGTTATTGCTACAGGGGCAGCATACCGGGATTATTGCTACAGGGGCAGCATACCGGCACTATTGCTACAGGGGCAGCATACCAGGATTATTGCTACAGGGGCAGCATACCGGTACTATTAATACAGGTACAGCATACCAGTACTATTAATACAGGTACAGCATACTGGGATTATTGATACCAGTACACATACCGGTACTAATTGATCAGGTACAGCAACCGGTACTATTTGAATACAGTAACAGCATACCGTGTACTATTGATACCAGGTACAGCCATACTGGGATGTTTATCCAGGTACAGCAACCGTGGGATTATTGTTTACAAGGTACATCAACTGGTATTATTGGATACAAGGTCAGCATACTGGATATTATTGCTCACCGGGTACATCATAGCTGGGATTGTTTATACAGGTACAGCAAACTGGGATTATTTGTTTAACGGTACATCAAACTGGTATTATTGCTAATACAGGTACAGCCATACTGGAAATTATTGCTACAGGTACAGCATACTGATGTTGATACAGTACAGCATACTGGGATTATAATACAAGATACAGCAAACTGGGATTATTGATGCCGGGGCATCATACTGGGATTGTTGATACAGGTACAGCAACCGGTACTGTTTGATACAGGTATAGCTACGGGATTGGTTTATACCGGTACAAGCTACCGGTACTGTTGATACAGGTACAGCATACTGGAATTGTTGATACGCTACAGCATACCGTTACTATTGATACAGGTACAGCAATACTGGGGATGGTTGATACATGTCCAAGCAAACGTGGGAATTATTGATACAGTACAGGCAAACTGGAATTATTGATACCAAGGAAGGGGGGAGGGGGAGGGGTGGAAAAAAAAGGTACAGCCTACCGGAACTATTGAACAGGTCATCATACTGGGGTACTACTTTATACATGTCCAGCATACCGTACCATTGATAGAGATACAGCAATATCTGGTACTAATGTACAGTACAGGCGTACGTACTATTGATACGTCCAGCATACTGGAACTATTGATACAGGTAAGCATACTGGTACTATTGATACGGTAAGCATGACGGTACTATATGATACAGTACAGCATACAGTTATTATTTGATACAGATACGCATACCGGTACTATTGCTACAGTTGACAACATACCAGTGCTATTAATAACATGTACAGAGTCTACTGGGATTATTGATCAGGTCAGCATACTGGGATTGATTGATACAGGTACAGCATACTGGGATTTATTGATACAGGTACAGCATACTGGGATTATTGTACAGGTACCAGCGATACTGGGATATTGATACAGGTACGCATACTGGGGAGGGTTATTGATACAGGTACCCATACGGGATTAATTGATACGGTATCGCCGTACTGGAATTCATTGATCAGGTTCATCGTCCTGGGAATGTTTGATACAGGTAAGCCGCGTACTGGGAATTTTGATACATGTACAGCATACTGGTATTATTGATATTGCTACAGGTACAGCGTACTGGTTGAATGTGAACAGAGTTACACGTACTGGGATTATTGATACAGGTACAAGCGTAGCTGGGATTATTGCTACAGATACAGCCTACCAGTACTATTGTATACGTACAGCGTACTGGGATTATGATGACCGGGACAGCATAC
Source organism: Hymenochirus boettgeri (assembly GCA_019447015.1). NCBI lineage: Eukaryota > Metazoa > Chordata > Amphibia > Anura > Pipidae > Hymenochirus > Hymenochirus boettgeri. The sequence goes on from CM033472.1 coordinate 260,230,797, forward strand.
GGGGATTATTGATACAGGTAGCAAGCATACTAGGTATTAATTGATATTGATACAGGTGGTACAGCGTGTGTGATTATTGATCCGATGTCCCAGCGTACTGGGATTTAAAATTGGTGACAGGTAACAAGCGTACTGGGATTATTGATAACAGGTACAGCAACTGGGATTATTGTACAGGTAGAATCGTACAGGGATTATTGATACAAGGTACAGCATGACTGGATTATGAACAGGTTAACAGCATACTGGGATTATTGATATTGATACAGGTACAAAGGACTGGGATTATTGAGGACGGTACAGCGTACTGGGATTATTGATACGGTACAGCATACTGGGACTATTGATACAGTACACGTACTGGATTATTGATACAGGTACACATACTGGGATTTATTGATACAGGTAGAGCGTAAGGGGCTTTATGAGTACAGGTAGCAGCATACTGGATTATTGTTACAGGTAAACAAACAAAAAGAGCGTATCTAGGGTATGAGTCTATGATAGCCCAGGTGTAACAGCATACTGGGATTAATGATACGGTACAGCATACTGGGATTATTTATAAACTTGGTTTGTGAACGGGAAGCTAGTATTAAATATCGGTCCGACAAGCGCAGCATATATTCACCCATTTTCGTTATACATGATTTACACTATACTTGTTGTATTAACATAGGCGGTGTTACACCTCATTACATTCCCCATCAGTGTTAATGTGGCCATCCTAACGGTCGCCCAGCATGTGCAATCAGGCAACACTCCCTACATCGTTTCATAGCCCAGGAGTGTCTTTTTTCTCCTCTCAGCTGGACACGTGCTCCTGTCGCTTGTATTACAATTGATGTCCCACGTCCCTGGGGCACTCGCATAACTGATTTCGAGCTTCTCTGTCCGCCGTTGCGCCTCCCGCATTCTTAGCCCCCCCGGGTCTCGGTTCTTGCCTGGCTGCGCTCGCTCTAGGTGCCAGCGCTGACACCATGGCTTGTGTTGCGACCGATACTCACAGCCTGTACCCTTAGAAACACCTTTCTTGTTGTTCGCAGGACGACTCGGATTTCCTTGCGGGCTCACAAACCCAGTAACACCGTCTGCCGTTTCATTAACACCGCACCCTACGTCCTCCTGTAGACTTTGCCAAGACACTACACCACTTTTGACGTGGTCCATTCCCCTCTATAGAATTACTTTTTACTATGCTGCTAGTGTCAGCTTCCCTCCATCCCTCCCCAATAATCCCCAGGACACGTCGTCTATTCACTGTCACCAGATCTTCAATGTGAAGCGCGAGAGCGAGTTCACGGGCATGGGGCCCGCACATACTGTAGGATAACACCGCCCACTACCACTTATTGCATTCGACTGTGCCAGCCCTGTGCGGGGGTGTGCCAATAACAATCAGATTACGTGTATCACCTCGTGCGTCGTGTGAGTGTAGGGAATAGTGCATACGCACTCGTTCCCTCATCTTTCCCCGGTGCCGATGTTGTATATACACACACACCGCGATGCCTGATTGCTTACATGCTGTCGACTCGGCGTCTGTTTGCAGCCTCCGGGCAGGGTTGAGGTGTCCTTATTCTGCAGCTGTGAAGGTCAGCATCTCACACATGTGTTTGTGCTTCGTGTAACCGCTAGCTGGCACTTGTACACACCACACAAGGAAAGTGGGTGAGGGGAAGTTGCTAGATGTGGTGATGTCATTTCCCCTCTGTCAGTCTATAGGGGAACTACACAGGGATGGAATGGCAATTACACAGAGATTCTAGAATCGGGGTGAGAGCCCTTTCGGGCTAGGTGCCACCTATCTTTATCGCGCCTTGTGTGCCTACTTTTGCCGTTTATTGCACATGATGCGACAAATCATGCTCTAATCCTCCTTCAATCCAGCTCCTTTTCTTTCGTTTCTACACCCCCTCTCACCTTAACCATCTTTCTCTCGCGTTCCATTTCTCCCGCTTCCAATGTCGTTCACGATGTGGGCAGATAGATAGCCGTTCAAGTAATGACTGTCATTCCTGTTTTGCTGGTAAGTCAGGTCATTTCTGTCCTACGCGCGTTGTAATGGTGTGTGTGGGAACCAACAACCGTTTTCCGGTACGACGCGAGATTATGGCCAAAAATCGCCCGCAGTTTTGTTGGCATTGTGCAGTGTCTCCGAGTACACTCGCACCAATATGGAGTAGCTATCGAAATGGCGATTTCATGTGCGATTTTTGCTCTCTGTCTGCGTTTGCAATCCTTGGGTTCTTTCCATTGTTTGGACATAGGGAAGTGACTGTGCGAGACGACGCAAAAAATCGCGATCGCCAATCTCGAAAAATGCATTGCGTTCAAAAGTGTCACATCTTGCTCATCACGAAAATCAGAAGGGGTTCTGAGCTTTTCGGTTCGTTTGCCTTGTGTGCGATATACAATAATGTTGCGGCACAATAGGAAAATACTGATACCATGCACAGATTCGCTCAAAACCGCACTAAGGTGGTGGCCTGAGCCCTGTAACCTATTTTTAAGTACCTTATCTTTTCAAACTAAGTGTTATAGCTGAGCGTGGTTCTTGCCCTTTAAATAATGACAGAGCCTTTTTAGAGTAGCATAAACGATTAAATGTCTCTTGCGTCCTTCTATAGGCTTAGTATACACATCCCGGGTTATCTACGATGATTTTTTGCACCTTCACCGCGAAACGCTGTTTGCTGGTGATCACAGAGTTATGTAACACTTTGGCCTCTTGGCGGGGGAACACAATTGCAGGCTCCGTCAATGTGTCGCAAGCAAAGGAACAGTGGCTTTGCATAATTCTCTGTGTCTGTATACATGTGTGGAGGGTTTTTAAAATGGTTATTCAAAGGCTGGTGCACTCAAGCATCGTAATGTCAGCATGCACTTAGCAGCACGTGACCTCTATTGAGGTAGTCTCAGGGCTACTTTGTGTTACACGCAGGACCTAGAATTTATTTCTTTGTGGGGGGGGAACAAAAGGTCACAAAATATTCCATGGTGAACTTGTCTATGTAAAGGACTCAAACATACGCCCTTGAAATGTGATCGTTGACCGTTGTTCAATAACCCTCGAATGTACGGATGCTTGTGTGCTAACCCTCCAATGTACGTACCATGTTCGTGGATAAACCCCTTGGAAAGTATCCAATTTCGTTTGTCGGTATCCATTGAAAGTATTGTTGCGATTTCGTGGGAACCCTAACACAATTATTACTGTTTTCGTTTTTGAGGTTAACCCTCGAAGTAACATTTGGTAACCTTCGAATTGGCCGAACCCTCGAATGAAGCTTGCTCTAAAAACAAAACCCGAACAATTGGCCTGCCCGTGTGGTAAGAAACATGTGTTAAACAATTTTTCGGTGATAAGTGACTAGAGATGTTAGAAACTGTTGAGTTTCGTTCAGTTTTCGTATATGGATTTTCGGACAAGTTCGAAATTCTGTGAGGTTTCGTGGGGCGCATATTTCGTGAAAATTGGTTCTACGTGTTTCTATTTTCGCGAAAAAATCGACGTACCATCGTACGTACTCTGATCCTGAGGTTTAATTGAGATACACTTACGATATCTACTATGCTGATTATGTGGCGAAATTTATATGTCTAATCTATATCTGAATGTCCGATAATACGTCCTCACTATTCGACTTTTTGGAAATCGTCTACTTTTCGATCTGTGGCATTAATTTGGTCTACTATGTCGAATTGTCGATAATCGCTTACTATCGAGTGGTGGTGGAATCGTGTCTACGGTATAGCGATTGTGCGATAGAAATAGTCCTCGGTTGATGCGTCCCTGTTCTTCGTACTACTATTTCGATATTTGATATAATCAATGAAAAATCTGAAAATCCAGCTCTGCCATTCCGGACTAAAAGAACTATCGAAACCTTAACGTTCGTCGTGAAAACTGTGGGTGTGTTATCAAATCCCACATTTACCTAATATCTCAGAGGTGACATGTTCCCTACCGACCATTATCCAGCGTGCCAATAGCATTTACCATTGTTTAGTGTGTATATCACACCCGGACTATTTCACCAACTTACACTCCACATTGACTTATTGGGATCCGAAGTCGAGACTTTCTAATTTTTATTGAAGTTCAAATAACGGTGAGCGAAACCTTTAACGTGAGATTCGGTCCATTGCCCTCATACTCCTACTCACCGTATGGGTAGAGTTGGCTCTGTCTACCCTGTACTGTGAGAGCTGAGGCAATATAGTTGGAAAAACAATGAATAGCAAGCACCAGGTGTGTGGGCTCTTGTGCGACATGAATGACAACAAAGATCAGGTGTACAACGAAGAGGTTGTCTAGTATAGACAGCTATAGCCCGATTGCCAGTTGATCATCTGTTCTAGACCTACTAATATTTTAGTTATATAGGCATTGTAGTTTATGGCTGCTGTGTGCGTTTACAGTGTTGGCAGTGACCGTTGTAGATCTTCTGTCTGCAGGAGAAAAAGCCACTCATTAAATGCAGTGAGCAATATTCAGTTCACTCGAATAATTTGATCAGCCCAAAAGTATATACACAAGGAAGGGTTATCCCATGTCTGATTGAAAGTGAATTTATACAATTATGAGTGTGATTTCTCTAAATGCCTCTACTATTAATCTGCCTGCAGAGTCATCACATCAATTAACGCACTCTTGACCCAATAACAGCATTTTAATTAGGTAGGTAAATGGTCGTCTTGTAATATGAAAGAGAGACACAGGTTTTCCTTGTCGTTGTCACGTAGTGCTGTGCAAGCAAGGATCATTCTCAACACTAAGAATTACTCCTCCTCTAGCCAAAGACGAAGCAAACACCATTAAAGTTTTTTCCGCACCCTGAACTCTACTTATTTTTCTGACTTATAACAAACACATTACAACCATCGTGTTATGTATTATTTTCCTTTGTTACTATTTCTAGTGGTGTCTAGCCAACATTCCTCCACGCAGAAAATACGTCTTGATTCGATATGTAAAAACCAAGCTAGTTCTTTCTAAGCCAACTGCTGGCGTGGATACTCTATCTCCGCAGCCTTTCTCACACTTGTGCTCCCCAAGGACTGTTGCGTTCTACAAGTGGTGGCCATACAATCCTATGACATATTACTTACCTCGCCGAGGGCCTCACGCGATTTTCCGTTGTCCAGTTTCGTTAATCCCTCTGCCGGCACTACCGCTTCTCCGTATCGCTACATTCGACCGACATCGTTCGCAAAATATGTGCTATTTTGGCGATCGCATGTTTGGTCAATATACATCGGGAGAATGTGGTTCGTCAGGGGGCATCGTGATACCTCGCGTAGCGCTCGGGGGGTGCTGGTAAGTTTATATCCCATAGATGTATGGGCACCTTAATAGTTTAGAAAAATATGATTTTATGACCGGCAGTGTCCCAATCGAACTCGAGGTTTGTTTGTCATCCCAAATGAAAGGATAGACGCTGGGTGCAATGGCCCAAAATCACAATTCTGTGAAAAAATTTATTTTACATCAAATTGTCATCATTGATTTGGATAGAATTTTTGATTTGACAAATAAATTTTAATGCTTTTGTTTGTAAATTTCACCAGTATAATTTCCCGAATAGATCGATACTGGAACAGCTCTGAAGTTCAGTTGTTTTGCCAACCTAACCCATTGACAGTTCAAAGGCGTAGCCTACAAGCTTCGCAAAGTTCGGATCAAGTACGACATGATCAATACAGATACCACTAAACAATGTTACCTTACTCTAAAATTGCTGTGTGCCCCTGGGAAAATGATCTTGGGGAAACACTCACACTATCCACCCAAAACCTGTTTAAACACCTACCATTACACCCCACGACTCCCGAAAAATGAGCCAATTGCGTTACCCGGGTTTGGCCGCAGAGCGGACTAGTTGAGGCGTTTAAGTCGGCAATTCCAGGGTTACTTCAACGCTCAGATTTGAGGGTTACATTCGAAGGTTATCAACATCAAACGACACATCAAGGGTTACTGAAACGAACATTACATTAGAGGGTTAGCGAACTTCAACATTTCGCGGTGTCGCGAACAATTACGTTTAGATAGTGTTCACCGACTATCATATATTCGATTGTTAGCGAACATTACATTCGATGGGGTTACGAACATATACATTCGAGTTTAGACGAACATTAACACGGCTTCCGGAGCAGTGTAGTAGTCGATCATGTACTTCGATCGGTTAATGAACAACATTACATTCGTACGTTGTGAAATTACATTCTGAGTGTTAGCGAACATTATCAGGGCGAGATGTTTATGTCAATACATACATTCGAGTGTGTATGTCGTGTCCTCTCCTTTCGAGTGGATATAGCGAGACATTAACATTGAGGTTAGCACAGTTACATTCGAGTGTTACGGACATTACATTGGCGCCATACTCGAGGTTAGCGACATTCGAGGGCGACATATTCATTCGAATGTTAGCGACATTACTTATGACGTGTTCAGCGAACATTGACGATTCGAGGGCTAGCGAACATTACATTCGAGGGTTAGCGAACATTACATTCGAGTGTTAGTGAACATTACATTCGACGGTTAGCGAACATTACATATTGAGGGTTACCAAAAATAGACAATGTAATTCGAGGGGTTATTGAAATCAAATAATACATTCGAGGGTTACCCGAATCATACATTCCAGGGTTATTGAACGGCTCATTAATTCGATATTTTGAAAATTCGAAAATACAGCTGCGAGTTTGGAAAAAGCGAAATATTTCAAATAGTTCGAGTTCGTCTGAATTCAATTAGCTATGCAGCCCCAACTCGGGTTTAAGGTTCGGGTCCATCACTATCATGAACCATTTGAACAAAATCCTCAAGGTTTAGGCCACTTTCAGGACTTGAATATTTGATGGGTTTCTTTTTTATTCGATAATGAATATTTAATATCAAACATCGAATATTCAATATTAAAATTCAGATATATGATACACAGAAAGTGATTGGAACTTTGTCCTCACTGCTTATATTGGGTTAGTTGTTTCTGAATTTTCTAAAGTTTTCGATAACAATTTTGGAACGAAACTCACTGGTTTGACCATTCTGATTGAGCAGTCTGGAGCAGTGACTTAGGGAGGAGGAGGGATAAGAAGAAGGGTAGTAAGTAATTCACACAAATGTGCTCTGGTTAGGAATTTACCTACACAGGGAAGTGCTAATAATTTCATTCAGTTGTTCAGCTGTAAGTCAGGTTAGAAATGTATTTTCGGCGAACTTCTATTTTTTAGTGTTTTTTTTAGCGCAGCATGAAAATGAAAAAATCTAGTCACATCTTTAAAGAACTGTACTGTATTTGGACTGTTTCTTACCAGAATAAGACTTGTGTTGGAACGAACGTATCAAACAATGTTTCTTCCCTGATGTCTGTTTCTTTTTGAAATTGAACTGTCCTAATAATAAAACACAAGAGGCCCAATTTTATATTGTATAAACCCTTTATTGGTGCAGAAATTAGTTTTGAGAGTAGAGAAGACAAGGCGCTATATAGCTTAAGGAGAGGTGGGCCAAAAGGAGCAAAAAGCCCTCCCAGAGAGCATAAAAATGGTGCAGATAAGGGCCGGAGATATGCAAAATTTTCTGAGTCCGACTGATGGACAGTGTTCATTGAAGGGGCCTGTCCAAAGTTTCCTGTATGGAGGCAATCTGTAATTTGTAAGTTACAATCTGGACCCTGGGACTAAAGGGCATTCCACCCCCTAAAACTAAATAAATTCACCATAGATTGCCCACATTCCACAGTGCAAAATGACACTTACCTTTTGTCTTTACTGTGTGGTGGTCCAAGTGATGGCCGGATTGAAATTTCTACACTACGAGGCAGAAGGGTCCAAAATCATTTCCACCTCTTACCTGTCCTCCTGGAAGTTTCCGGCCTCTATCCCCCGTCCAGATCCCTCCGCTCTGTAGTAGATTTAAATAATACATCTTTGTTAGGGACCCCCCCAGAACCCTAAATGCCAAGTTATAACTTAAAAACAAATGGTAAGTCTGTTTCTGTGCACTTTAGGTTAAAAACCCTTGGGGGTAAAGATACCTTTTAAATCTAGATTAGCATACATTGCCACAGATGTTAGAGCAAGGGAACATTAGAACGATCACACCTTTTTCTTTGCAAAATCAGAACCAATAAATTGTTAAAACATTTACAGCAGTGAAATGCAAAACAACTATTTAACATTATAGAGAAAATTCAGTTTTTTCAGTGTTTGTTCTTATAAGAAGTCTAACATATTGTTCTCATAGACCTGACCAATGTGCAATTAGTGTGACTGATACAATAAGCAATATAGTGCAGCCCCACGTCTTCGGTGACTCAGTTGATGCTGTGTGCCTGGCATTTACTTTCAGTTTCTTTTAAAATATGCGAAAAACTTCATTCGCGAGGGGGCTGGTAAAGTCTTCCACTACAGAAAATAGTGAAAAAAGGTCAACTCAAAGCGGAATTTTTGCCAAAGTTTTTATTTATAATAACAGTAAAATAAATTTTTTATAGTGGTTTGCTGAAATTTTGTACTGGTAGTTTGCAAAATATTTATTTTAGAAATTCATTTAAAAAACAACGTCTACCTCTGAGAAACCTGTCCTCCTATGAATGAAATTTTCTCCTACACAACACTCTGTACATAATACATAATAAAGCTGTTATGATACATATTAAAGGGATCAACACTGAATTACTTTTTTCCATATTCTGCACATACTAAAGTACTTTTAGCTCTGGGTCAGAAGATAACGCGTGTAAAAAGTGTAAACAGTCTGTTTCTGCTGTGATTTCCACATAGTCCATAGTAGCACCACGCATGCACACAGAAAAATTGCTGATTGTATGTGCTCCATAAATGTAACGCATGGCATGCCATGTGGCTACCCACATCACATCACTGACAGCGATCGAAGCGCTTGAGAAAAGCTCTAGTGTTGGGGCTGACTGGGCTGTTGGAACTCTGTCTATACCATTAATAAGACAATAGACAGGGAGTAATCACTTGGTATCACCTACAACTGGACAGTCTATAAGCCTACTGGGTCTCTTGGGGGCTGCTGGGCTCGGACCTGTGTGTGTGCATCATGTTTATGTAAGTGAATATTCCCATCAGGCCTTACCCATAGGGCTTAGATTGTCTAACTATTCCTTTAACTAGTGAATGAAGACCGGGAGTAAAGGACCTATTCCAATCCACCTTCCATTCTTCAATCACTCGACAGGCCCAGGAACGAAAGGAGTATATTTACCTTGTGCTCACCCACCACAGCTCCGTTGACAAGTCCCGACCGTTCCTTGTTTAGTTTAACTATAGTGGCATGCACGATAATGCGCTATAGTTTAACTAAGCGGAAGCAGCCGTGTATAATATAACTATTTTAAAAACTGCCCTTGTTGTGTTGAACTATACCTCCCATTATCCATTATCAGACAAAGTATAAAAAAAATGCATCATTCAGGGCCAGCAATGAATGCCACAACAACCAGGCAAATAAAAAAAAGAAGCAGATTTCTGAATACCCTCCAACATTCCCTTAATTAGGTACACTGTTGAGAAATACATTGCACAGAGCTGTGCTAAGAGATCAGGTTCACTTCATTATCCTCCCTTGCACCTTAGCACTAGGTTGTTATTATAAATGTACCCTTTGAACAGGGAATGTTGGAGGGTATGTTTTTTTTTCACTTCAGTTGTCCTTCAAGTGCAAACCAATGAGACAAAATATATATATAAATAATTGTACCTGCATGCTAAGGATGTAGGCCACACAGTGTGCTCCTATTTTTTTGTCTTTAAAAGCCTACACTAACTATATTTCCAAATGCTATAACTAGTTTTTAAGGAAAAAAAAGTGGGCATTGTAAAAAAACTACTGGCCTCACTCTGCAGTGTTAGAAAATCCTTACCGAACATCCATGCTCCTTATGGTTCTCCTGCAGTCCAGGTCCAAAGTCCAGGAAAGTATAGCGTAGGAGCTGTCTTCCTGTCCAAAAGGTATCTGCCTCTGATCTGTCCTCTTAGTTGTTAGTGATTTGCACAGGGGAGTTCCCCCCCCCTCTCCATCCCTCCGATCCCATCTGGCTGCCCTTTTAACTAGCTTGAAAGCCTTTTAATATTATGTTCCTTAGCCTTTTCCCACCCAACCGCTGTGTTAATGCTAAAAAAAAATTCTGATTCATACTTCAACCCTTCGCTCCCGCGCCTATCTTCCCTGATCCAATCACACAACCGGCTGCCAGTCCAGACCCTCTCTGCTGTGTCTGGTTAGCCAGAGGGGGGAGAATATAGGCGCAGGAACAAAGGGGCTGTAAGTATTAATCGAAACTTTTTTTTAGTATTAATATGGCGGTTGGAGTGGGAAAGGCTAAGAGCAGAATATTAAAAAAAAAATTTTAGGGGTGAATTTTTTCCCCCCACACAACACAAGGGCTGTTTATTTGGTTATTGAATAGGGCTGCACAGTTAGTTTCTGAAATTGCAGCTGGTGCAAATACTTTATATAGAAAAGCCCAGCACTTCTGATTAAATAAGGCTGGTTTAATTCATTGTGGCTGTTGTATGTGTGAATTACATTGTGGGAAATTCCCTCTCCTATTACTGGCTCATAGTGATTACTGAGCATGCTTGACTTAACAGAAAGTCAGATTAGTCAAGGAGGAGGTACATGGCACCTGAGCAAAACAAGATTGGAGTAACATGTAGAAACACGCACACCTCAGAGTAAGCGATACATGTATTTAATTATAGATTAGAATGAGTCAGTCATTTAATAACTGTAAGTAAACACAGTGATTTTTCCAGCCCTAACCTTGTCCTGACATTTCTCTCAACTTCACTTTGTGTTTATCTTATCAAAAATCTGCAGAAAAAAAGAGTAAATCACTCTACATAATGGCGTCTATTAGATATTATTAAAATCTGGACTATCTGACCATTTATCTCTTGTCTAATGAAGATTGTCTAATCATTTAATAGTCACTCTACTACGGCAAGGCACAGTCAAAATAACCTCAACGAACTAACATTGACAGATAAAAAGTATTTTAAAAGACACAATAAAAACTCAGCTTACTTTGTAATGAAATTCAAAACCCCAAAGCAACAATTGTGAGTTAAAAAGCCTGTTCACCCCATATACAAATGTTTAACCTCATAACACAAACTTCAAGTTTCACTTTTCATGGACTTCAATTCCATCTCTTGGGGTTGAAGAAATGGAACCATATTATTCAGCCATTGTTACAAAATGTGATGTTTGGGTAACTTTAAGACTAATTTGTGGCTATAGGGCGTGTGCGAATGCACAGTGCAAATATAGTGATACATTGCTGATATTGCAAAAGAAATTGTAGTTTGAACTATGACTGCTTGTGCATGAATCATCAGACTCTTACTTTGTGTCATAAATACATACAAGGCATACAATCAAGTTTTTATTTTGGTTTTTTAGGATCCCCAACGTTTATTTGAAAGTCTAAAAACTAATGGAAAGGGGCTTTGGAAAGTATACAAAGTAAGTTTTTATATGGTAACAAGTTCAATGCTGTATCTAATTTAAAGTCTCTATTTTTAGCATCATATGTGAATAATTCCAACCACACCCTATCCGGTTACTGGTAAAATAATTACAGGGAATATTTAAATTAAACATCATGGGACAGGTAATTGTTGATATGTGGAAGATGATATCCTTATAATAGAAGCTGGCCTTCACTGACCATGAGGATATTTTATTGTCTAATATTATGGATCCTTTAGCAGATTTACTTAACATGATGTGCTGTTCCTAAAAGGACTTACTTATCTAACACGCAATGTTTTTGATCATAATGCAAATCATTTTATATATAATAACCATGAGAAATCTTTTCTGTTACAGTGCAGATTGGAAAATGACTCATTCCACTTTGCGGTGAAAGTTGTTGAAATGAGACCGGTAAGTTACCTGTCTGTTATATATTATCTCAAAGACACATTTACATTTTCCTCTAAGGCCAATAATTTCAAAAAACTTAATCAACTATTGTTTGTTTGTTTTTTTAAACAGGAAAATCAACACAGTGAATTAAAAGAGGCTGCTTTCCTTCGCAGATGTAAACACGACAATATCGTGCATTTTGTAAAGGCATTTATTCAAGTCACCGAAGTACAACTCCATTTATGGGTAAGAAATGCTTGTTCATGTACTTGGTTAATATAATACTATTTAGGTTGGTTGAGTAATCTCACCTTAACATACATATATAAGATTTATAGCTGACTAAATTTCCATCATAAAATGTAGCATTTGCTCACTTAAGCTTACACTTATACTTTTCTGCTTTGTAGTAGATACTTGATACATTCCAATGTCTGTAACCTGTTACAATTTCCTGTATCATTGGGATCATTGGGGGCGGCCATATAGGATAGTGACCAATAGAAAAGTTTGGTCACAACTGACCAATCCAGGGGCAGACAATAAGGCTGGGTACACACCATTAGATATTTTTGGCCGACCAACTGATAGTGACGGGTAGCTGTTGGCTGTAAATAACTTATGGTGTGGGGCGGCTGGCCGTGAACCAAGCTCAGTCGTCCATTTGTCAGTATCGGACGAATGGGCAACCGGGCCTGTTGGGTAAATCACGATCGGTCGATCAACAGTCATTTCATATACATACAGAAATCTGCTCGCAAGCTAATATAATATATTTATTTATATTGCAGATAATGCAGGAATATTGTGGAGGAGGCTCTCTGAATGACCTCATCGCCTTTCACTTTTTAGTCACTGAAAGATATTTCTATGAACACTGGATCCAGTACATCGCTAATCAAATACTGCAGGTAAGGCTCAGAAACTGATTTTTTATGTTTTTTATATTAAAGTATATGGTAAATATTTAAAAATATATTCAAGTAGAAACTTTAATTCAAAGAAAAAAATTTAAGTATAATTTGAAAATAAATTAAGCTGCTCTTGGCCCTAAATAAGATGTTAAACCAGAAATATATATTTACTTTGTGCTGGCATTCTTTAATAAAACGATATGGGGGTCGGAATAATTAAAAAAGTCCTCATTTTAAAAAAGTTAATTTCTACAGTGTAGTTGCCCTTAAAGTGGAAAACTTCCACTTTCTATTAATGCTTTATATACTGGGTGCTATATATAAGGCTGGGTACACACGGAGGTACTTTTTGTCCCGACCAAGCGCTCGCTACGAGCGAGCGCTCGGCCAGGACAATTCTCCGTCGGTCGCAGCAAATTCCGCCACGGCCGAATTTGCAAACGATTAATCATGCGTTCCCATAGGGAACGACACGATTGATCGGAATTTTCCGACATGCCCGATTCCAGACGAACCAACGATCGATACCAGCCGCGGCGCCATCCCCACCGAAAGTGCCGCAAATCGGTTGGTCGGCCGAAAATATTGGCTGGTGTGTACCCAGCCTTAGACGCTCGTCAACAATATAAACCTTTTATCCTGGGAAAGATCATTAACAGAGACCATAGAACTAGGATTCTTTATACAAGTTTATTTTCAGGTATTCAATGAAAATTACTATAGATACAGAAAATAAAATGTTTATCGATTTCCTCAGGGATTGTGTTACCTGCACCAAAGACACATCGCCCAACCGCACTCAAAGGGACTGAACATCCTTCTTACCCACAGAGGCAGATTAAAATAGTAAGGGAACCTCCTGGTCTTTAAATGAGCTAATAGCAGCCTACGGTTTATATTATACCCCGTAATATTAAAGAAAGACTAAAGATCAAATTTATCAAATTGCTCAAAATGTCAAAAACAGTTTTCGGTTTTTCTGATCGGCCACTCAAAACTTTCGAACGGTTTATTGGAAAAACCAAGATCAGGCCAGGTGGATAATTTTCCACTTGGATTTCTGATCGTTGCACTCGGATCGGAAATCCGCTCGGAAGAACATCTGGCCATGTAGCTGTAGTCACTGTATTACATACGTTGGGTGCAATGGAAATAATACATTACATCCATAGTAGGCTGGACTGTGCCCAGATCTTTATTGTTTGCAGTTTAATTGTCAGCTTTTCTCATTTGGGATTCATCTATTTTTACCGTATTCACTGCGATGTTCCCTTAATGAAATACAATAATTCATAATTCTAATTTGTCATTTCAGGTGATTTCGGTTTGGCAAAGCAATTTATGGGACCGGCAGACCGAACCAATGAACTCAGGGGCACTTTACTTTATATGGCACCAGAAGTGATCGGCTACCTTTGTAATAAAGGAACCCCATATAATGTAAAGGTATGTTCTATATTTAATCATTATATTGCCATCATAGTTTATTTCTCTCTCTTTGTTTTTATATTGGTAGGTAAAGATATTATTGAATAGAAAATAATCATTTCAATATATTAACATTCAGGCTATGGCCCCACTAGCAGTGCACGGAAGCATGCGGGATTGCAATGTCACAATTCCGTGTACATGGTAATGTATCACTATCGGAGTACATGCGATACGGAGCAAAAATGGTGATAGCATGTGCTCCGATGTAATGGGATGGTGCATGTAGTGGGGCCGCTGCAATAGGCTACCACAGGTTTGCAAATCTCGATCCGAAATGCGCTGGTGGGGCCTAACCCTTAGTAGGGGAAACTGGGACACAGCCTGGTATTTCAGGGGAATTAATCATTTAAGGCAATCTGACATTAGCCACATTTAATCAGAATAAGGATTTATGTTTTCAGGATCCAGACAGAGGCCCATCAGGATCGAGACAGAGGCCCGTCAGGATCGAGACAGAGGCCCATCAGGATCCAGACAGAGGCCCGTCAGGATCCAGGCAGAGGCCCGTCAGGATCCAGACAGAGGCCTGTCAGGATCCAGACGGACGCCCATCGAGATCCAGATGGACGCCCATCGAGATCCAGACGCACGCCCATGAGGATCCAGGCGCAGGCCCATCTGTATCCAGGTGCAGGCCTATTAGGATCCAGACATAGGCCCATCAGGATCCAGACGCAGAGGCCCATCAGGATCCAGACGCAGAGGCCGTCAAAATCTGAAATTACATCCGTCGAGATCTAGACGTATATCCTTCGAGATCCAGACGGATCCAGAATTGTTGCTGTTGCCTTGCCATCTGGTTAGTATTTGGATAGAACTGGGTAATTGTGTTTCCTAGGGTCCTATACGGATGGTTATTGTGAGCTATGGTTTCTGGTCTGTTTTATTGCTCTGTGTATTCTATAAATCACTTTTATTTATCTCTATAGAGGGACTGGCGATAAGACAGCAATAAAATGGGAATATGACTTGGATGTGTACTAATATTCTGTTTTGTTTGTATGTATATAGGCTATGCAGCGCGCAAGATGTAAAAGAAGAGGAAGAAAAGAGGAGTGGCGCCCCCTGATTCCGGAGGGGGTGGGTGGAATTGGTTGCAGATGGACTGTGTTCTGGTTCCGGAGGGGGTGGGTGGAATTGGTTGCAGATGGACTGTGTTCTGGACCTTGTGGGAGGGAGTTGAAGTTGATCCAGCCTTGTGGGAGGGAGTTGAAGTTGATCCAGGGATTTTATTCCGATTGCCATTTGGAGTCAGGAAGGAATTTTTGCCCTTTCAGACCATGTTCCCTCTAAGCAGTCTGTTTGTGCATGTGCACACAACTAAACAAGTGCACACAGATATCTGCTGGAATATAAGCACTGCACACCTAAACAAGTGCACACAGATATCTGCTGGAATATAAGCACTGCACACAATGGATCTTAAAGGGAACATCGCCAGATTGGGTTTTTCGCCTTCCTCTGGATCAACTTCAACTCCCTCCCACAAGGTCCAGAACACAGTCCATATGCCCCTCCAACAGTTTTTTTTTTTTTTTTTTAAAGCTGCAGCTTCCAACTAAACGTAACTTTATTTTACAGCATACTTATCCTTTAAGAGTAGTGTATGGTGGAAATCTGGTAAAGTTCAAGCAATAGGGACCCTTGTGCAAATTGTGCTGAACTTATCTTTTATTAGTCCAGTTCCTTTGCCCCAGCCATGTACATTTTCCCACAATAAAGGAGAGAGTCATGCTACAACCTGGGACATGCATCTCATTTAACCTAATATCATTGGACCTTCTATAAAACATTGGGAGTAATTTGAAAGCAAAAAATAACCAAGGAAACCAAACAACGAATAATACAGCTACAAAATAAACCATTTATTTCCACTGAAATACCAACTAGACAAAACATGAATGAAACAATGACAGGTTACAGAAGAGCTATGCCAATAACACTGGTATTAAATGGAAGGAAGGGCGTGTTTCTGAATTTACTGACTAATGCCAATTACACGAAACATTGCTATACATTACAGATTAGCCAATGTATGCCCAAGCTATGAAAAGTTGTAGTTTTATTCTTATTTGCTAAAAGGCTGCTAATCTCTACGTAAATTAGCTATGAACATTAGAGAGCACTAACCTCCTGCTGGAATATGACCACTCTTCCTCCTTTATCTCCTGTAGCAAGCAACTCACCAGAATGGTTAAATTCTACAGTAGAAATGATATCAGCTGGAATAAAATAAGAAATTGTTAGATTTCCAAGCACAAGTAGAAGTTGTGAGGTGGTATGAACAATACTTTTACATTTAGCTTCTTGTTTGAAAAATAAACAAATCTAATTCATCTTCATTCAGAGGCAATCACAGGAGATGCAATACAGCTTGCCACTTCCATCTGGTATGCCTTAAAGAAATAACACTTTTCAATGCCTCATAGTACCATTAAACAATGTTTAAAAGGAGAACAAGTTGAGTTAAAAGGCCAGTTACATTTAAAATGAGCCATCAACCACCTCTCTAGGTGCTCCACAGCCCAAGATATAAAGAAATTACTGACCAGAAAGTTAATGGGTTGGAGGCGGACATGTGACATTACTAAGGCTGCTCCTTTACCTCGCCGCAGGCGAGCACAGCCTTAGACCTCAGTGACAGGACAGGAAGTCCCTCCCCCTCCCTGCTGTGTGAAGATCCCTACAGAGAAGGTAAGGGATAGGGAATCTACAGCCCTACTCTCCCACTATGTGAAAACAGCCTTTTTCACTTCAGTTTTTTACAATTTTCTGTAGGGGGGGGTCTGAGTGGCCCAAGGCACCCACGAGCGGGCGGGACTAAGGCACCCATGAGTGAGCGGGGCTGTAAGGGAAGGAGCCAAGGGGGGCCTGCAAATGGAAGGGCCATGGGGTCCATGAGTGGGTGGGACCAGGGGGGCTGCAAGGGGAGGAGGCAAATTGTCATCCACTGACTGTTTAGAGCAGGAAGCGCAGGGGACCTTGTCATGCTGCTGCCATATCACACACAAAAATGTAAATATCTTCAAAACTATGCAAAATAAACAATGAAAATATATTGCAAAAATTCTCAGCAGAGCAATTCCTATCAATTTACCTAAAGTAATTTTTTGACAACAGTTTAATTCTTGAATATACAATAGATAAGTTTCATTGGATCCTTACATAGGTGGCAGTTTCTTTTTGGTGGCGATGACATCCCTGTAAAGCTGGGTACACACTTTTTGGAAAAGATTTTTGAAAGAATATACACAGCATAGGGAGAATGCTCGGGACTATGTGTTCCCTCGACCACGGCCAACTCCCCTAGAGTGAGTTTACTGCAGCCGAGGAAAATTTTCCTTTCCCGAACGAACGTTCTGCAGCCGCGTGGTTGTTCAGGAAAGCAAGGTACACACAGTACCGATAAAGCCCCGATACCGTCGCATCCCACGGTATTGGGGCTTTATCGGCACTGTGTGTACCTAGACAGAAGTGGACCAATTAGGAGCCAGTCAGACTATTCCAGGAGCTAACTAGCCATTTCCATAGATATTAATAGAAAATGATGTAAAAATGTGTTACAAGATGTCAAATTGTAGGGGCACTGGGTACCTCTATCCTGCTTACTTGGCCAATGGTAATTTATGACACTTTTCTGCCAGATGAGTAAACAGATTTATATCTACCACTTTATAGTTGGCAATGTTAAGACTGACCATCAATATCCAGGCATTCTTCCAAATGTAGCACAGTTTGCGCTAAACCTGAAAAGTAGAACTGATCAATTAGATAAACCAGAAAGTAACTGGGTGAGGCTGCCTTTGCCATTTTCAGACTGACATGCATCTACACGCGCTGTGAATCACTGGTTAGTCTGATTTTCCCTTCTGGACAATTTGCTCATGGTGATTACATTACACTATATTTGGAAGAATAAATTACTAAAATAATTTGTGCATGTGCCGTCTATGTATATGGTACTAGTTAGGGATAAACATTTGTCAACAGCAAGGGAACAGGTTAATCTTTTAGGTGGAC
Source organism: Hymenochirus boettgeri (assembly GCA_019447015.1). Lineage (NCBI taxonomy): Eukaryota > Metazoa > Chordata > Amphibia > Anura > Pipidae > Hymenochirus > Hymenochirus boettgeri. The sequence continues at coordinate 260,249,148 of CM033472.1, forward strand.
TCATTGAGTTAGGAAGATTCAATAAAGTTCATATCATTAAATATGGCACTAATTTTGCCCCAAACAATTAGATGTTAGCTTTTACATGTTAAAGGGGAACGGTGGTCTCCATACAAGATTTTAACCTTTAAAACAATCCATTAATCACCTGTCTACGTGCTCCACAGCCCAAGATATAAAGAAATTACTGACCAGAAAGTTAATGGGTGGGAGGCTGACATGTGACATTCTTAAGGCTGCTCCTCCACCTCGATGTTGGCGAGCACAGCCTCAGACTTCAGTGTGTGAGGGAGAAAGGAAGTCCCTCCCCCTCCATGCTGTGTGAAGATCCCCACAGAGAAGGTAAGGGAATCTACAGCCCTTACCCTCCCCACTATGTTCTCACTGCCTGAAAAGGCTGTTTTCAGTAGAGCGGGTGGGGTCTGAATGGCTCACGGCACCTGCGAGTAGGCAGGGCCACATCACCCGCGAGTGGGCTGTAAGGGAAGGGATGCCTGCAAATGGAGGGGCCATGGGGTACATGAGTTGGAGGGACCGGGGGGCTTGCCAGAGGAAGGGGGCTGCAAGTGAAGGAGGAGACACAGGGCAGATTGACTGTCATCCACTGACTGTTTCAGAGCAGGAAGTGCAGGGGACCTGGTGATGCGGCTGCCATATCACACACAAAAATGTAAATATCTTCCAAACTATGCAAAATAAACAATGAAAATTCTCAGGAGAGCAATTCCTATCAATTTACCTAAAGTCATTTTTGGACCACAGTTCCCCCTTAAATATGATCTGTTTCACTGTGTGCTCACAATCGACTGGTGGATACACTACTAAAAGGACAACATTTAAAGTTCCTTCCTCACCGAAATAGAAAATCCTTTTCCTACCTTCCTGGATGGGTGCCGAGAGAGAGTGTGTATATCACACTGAATGCAGAGTAACAAGTGGTGAGCCACCCAGGCTAGTGGCCACCCAGGGAGGTAGAAATAGGATTTCCAACTTGCCAGTGAAAGTCTTTAAAACGTAAAAAAAAAAAAGTACATAGTTGCCCTTTAAAATGGGATATTGTAGACTTTACTGTAAGGATAACACAAGTCACATGATGGTATAAAAGTACATAAATGTGGTCATCAAAACTCCAAAGTAACTTCTCATACATGTGTATAATATTTGGATATGAAGTCAGTTAGCAGTTCCATAACCTGCTTATGTACTGAATCTATTACGGTTAATAGGAGAGAGAAAAACAAATAAAATATTTACATTTATGCATTTTTTTTATATTTCCCTTAGAAGAATTTAAAGCACAATCAGTATGAAAGAATGTAAAGGATATGCAATATTATGCAAACTGCTGCAGTGACAGCACTACTCACAGTTGCATGTTAAATGTGGATTGAGCAGTATGGATTCTGTCAATTACCAACCAGCTCTGCTGACTGCGTAAGAATGTAGCTAAAGATAACAGCATGTGTGAAAAGATGGCAAAGACTGGTTGCAAAACCCATTTTGTTGTCCACTAAATACAAAACATGTTTACCGCTTTTGTGATGGCGCAAAATAAAAATGAATTAAAAAAAAATTAGGACGTGATGTATCTGTGGTATACAGTTAGATCAACTTGAAGTTAAACTCTTGCAAATTGTCCCAATCTGCATATGACAGCCAGGTGTTAGGGACCTCTTGAATGCAAGTTGTTGATTGCATTGTAGCCAAGGTGGGTTATCAAAATTGGCCAAGGTAAGGTGTCAAAATTGCATTGTACATGGTGGACAAATGGCATCACCCTCCCCCTTCAATTCAGGCTTGGTTTCTTTATTTAGACTTAAATGGCTTCCTTGATACCTCTTCTGAGCCAGTCCTGTTCCTTGGTCTCTTAGCTGCAATGCAATCAACACCCTGCATTCAGAAGTTCCCCAACACCTTGCTGTTATATGCTGATTGGGACGCTTTCCAGGGTATTTATTGCCAAACGATTCTTGTACAAGTCATTCTGATTTGAGAACGCCAGTCAGATGACTAGCGAAACATCATCAAGAGCTAAACTTCAAATCCTAAAACTAACTGAATACCCCAGATATACTATGATCTGGATGAATAAGAACCTTCACACTTGACGTGACTGTTTTCTCCCAATTTTTCTGTCAAACCCTTAGGTTCAGGCAATCAGATGTGGCAAAAAATCTTTAATTATCTGCTTTAATGGTCAGGGCAAAATATTTACAAGTACCACTTAAATTTTGTCAATCAGTTCCTAAGAAATAGTTTTTACTTTTTGGTATGAAGTCTGTCACAATCATGTGAATAATGTTTATATGGGGAAATTTATATCATAATCCGTATTATTGTACAAGATTCTCCAATTTCTTATATTTTTAACTGTATAATTGTATGTGATTTTTCAGTTCCCCATCTCAAATGTATTTTCTGTCTGCACAAGGTATTTTGTGTATTTGGTTAATGTAGATACCAACAGGTAACTTCATTATGCATAATTAGCAGGATAAAAGGACAACCCAGTCTTTATTTCCCAGGTGCAAACAGACTCCTGGCTCTACAGGGGGTAATTAACAACCCTGGAATCCATATCCGAGTTCATAACTATGTGAAAAGCAAAACATATATCAGGGTTCATAACAATATGACAATTCATGACAATAATTTAAGTGAACTGTTTTAAAAGTGGACTTGGGATCAAGAGCCGTTTCATGGGAATCCAAACACCCATGGTCTACTTTCTGTGGAACACGACAGACACTTTTGTTTGATTTATGGATCAATACACAATAACCATATTGAATTTGGTATGTTCAAATCCATCTACGGTAACCACCCTGAACACGGATTTGTAAGTTGGTGTGTTATGGCACGTTACCCCATCGGCATACGGGAGTTTGCAGGGACAGCCACCTTCTGGGTGTGTCAGGGAGACCACCTGGAGTGTGTCACACTCCTAGCTCAGCCCACCCCTTTCTATGACTGGGTGTGGATAATTGGTTCCACCCCTGTCCAGGGGTATAAAAATGGCTCTGAATCCCAAAGAGCTAGCTTTCCATTACCATCTAATCTTGGGACTAATAAGAGTTATTTTGAGGGCCAATAACTCTGGAAACAACTTTGGACTCGTCTTTCACAGATCTACTTCCTCCATTTCATCCTGGAACATTAAGGACTGAACTAAGTATTTCATTTTTCATCCCATTTTGTTTTACTGTTGCTTATGTTATGTTGTATTTTGTCTGTTATATTTTTCTGTAGTTTGTTTGCACTGTTTTTGTTTATATTAAACAATATTCAAATCGTTAGCTGAATCTCGGATTAAACATTTTGCTTAAATACAACCCCAATTCTTCATAAGGACTCACCTTCGGATACCTCTTCCTCCACTGCTCCCTTGACCTGAGAAAAACACCACTGAATATCATTGCCTCCACCAGCTCCTGTAATACAAAATACCAGTAGAATCAGATATTTGCCAAAATACCAGTAGAATCAGATATTTGCATCATGGTACATCTCAGTATAGCATTTATGGAGCACTATGAATTATTGTTCTTAAATTGATAATTATAGACGGCTTTGCACAATGGTGAATAAAGGCTAAAAACAAGCAAGGGATCACATAAAATGCATAAGTGGTGGTAGTTCCCTATAGGGTAAATGGACCCACAGTAGTTTGGTGTGGTAAACTGCCTAAAACAGTTCACACTATATATATATGTAGCTGACCTGCTACATATGGCATTCACCAATCAGTGAATGCAGATGGATAAGTTACCAAGCAGTGACAGGGGTGAAACTTAACTGTGGTTATAAGTCAAGTATATCAGTGATTCTCAAACGGTGTGCCTCCAGATGTTTAAACTCCCAGCATTCCTCAACTACATAGGGAAACCAGGAAATGCTGGTAAATGAAGTTTTCAAACTAAAGGCCCACCGTTTGAGTATATGTTCTCTCCCAAAAGTGTTTAATCAGCAACTCCTTCTTTCCCTCCTGGTAACAGATAAGGAGCCATTTAGTGTGATATTGGCCTTAAGTTGCCCAAACAACAAAATTTCCCATTAGTTTAATAATTAAAGCGAAGTTAGTAACTACTGCTCCTACCTTTCCATTTGCACTATGAATGATGAAATTACTGGCTGAAGAGATCAGGGAGGAATAACCCTGGCTCCTGGAGGACCAACTTTCAAGTACCTCCTACCTTGAACACACATGCACAGTGATGCTATGCTAAGCTTTACCCACTCTGAGCAATGCATTTTTACTGCAAAAGGCAACTTAGAATTAATCGTTCCTACTTCCCCTATAACTATTAAAATTATAGGTGGGGATTATTGCTTTCTGGGTATAGAACCTTTTATTATCAGGCCACCCACCGGATCTGGTAACCCCTTATTTGCAGTTGACATTGGAGCATAGTGTTGATTGTGGCCATAAAAGACAAACAGGCAACCACAAGAGCTTTCAGCAAACATGAATATGTGGATAGTAAATCTACACCACATGATAGGCCTGAAATATCCACATATAATTTATTAGGGGCAGGTATTGTAGAAAAGAAGACTGCAGATAAAATGCAGTTTGTACCATAATCGAGAGCCAGGAGGCAAAATGAATAGAAGCACAAAAAGGGTAGACAGAAAGCGCAGTTATACAAATATAATCAGTTTACATTTGTTTTGGATGTTCAGCGCACAAAGACTAAAAATAACCAACATGATAATGAAAATGAATGATAATTTTATCTCACAAGGGAAAATAGTTACAGCCTGTTGCTATAAACTCAAATTCTCATTCAGAAATAAAGCAAGCCTAAAAAATGGCCCCAGCTTCAATGAACAAAATATCCTATTGAATGGAACAGCTCTGCTCAACCACTTCCACAAAGCATTTTCAGTTTTTAAGAATAAGCATTATGGTCAACAAAAACTGCTTGAATCCACCTAAAAGAACTTTAAGGGTTTAGGGCACCTTAAACCTTTTACCAGGTCACAAATTACAATATTTCCCCATAAGCCCCAGGTAGATCCATGTAGTAATTTTGACAGTTCTTGAGACTACAGAAAAGTTGCTATATCTACAAGAAAGTTGAAATAAGTCAGGAGAAAATGTTATTTTAAAGCAAAAATGTTAGGTGTTCTTTCACTCCTAGTAAAAGGAACCCGTGGGTTAAAAGCTACCCTGAAAGACAGCCCGTGGAGAGAACTTCAAGAACATTGCTCCTGGGAATACAGCCGCAATTCAGAGAAATCCTGCACCGCCCTTACACTGTGTGTTTCTAGTTCCGCTTACACAGGAAGGAGTCTTACAACTGCTCAATTCTCTAGAGGGTGCCAGGAGGAGGTTCGCACAACAAAGCAGTTGGACAAAATGTTGTGAATCTGCACTGTCAAGTATCAACAAGCAGTATTTACTTTATAATTCAGAATTATGAAATTCACATTACTTGTTTTTTCTTAGACTGTGAAACATGGTGCCTACCACAACACACAAGACAAATATATAGGGAAAACTAACTGCCTGAATAATATGGTACTGAAAATTTTTTTTTTTATTTATCATTGATAAAGGCTTTAATATGGCTAATTCCATCAGTATATTGGCACAGCAGTTTGTAAATTCCCCCTCATAGTGTTACAAAAGTAATGGACAAAGATTTAAAAAAAATGTCACAAAATGGATCACCAGTGGTTTATTTTAGCGCTTGATTCCCTGGGAAATGTAAAAATGTAGCGTCTCTAATAGCTTTTTATTAAACAAGCCTAAGGGTTAGGCACCATCACCATGGTAGCCAAGCAGTAGGATGCACACTCTTCCGATTTTCCTTTAAATTTGGCCAAATGACAACAAATGCGATGTGCACCAAAAATGGTGATCACAGGCGATCAAATCACAGACCAGAACTTCAAGATAGTGAGGCACGGACACAGCATTTTGTGAACCTCTCTAAGAGCTAGGCCACACTAGCGCATTTTGCGCTCGTGATTTCCGGTAAAATGGAAATAGCGGGAACGCGATAATTCACAATGTGCATGCGAAACGCATAAGAATCGCGCACACAATCACGTGCGATAATGCTCGCAATTATGTGCGCGATTCCTGTGCATTGCAGTGTGGCCTCAGCCTAAGGGCTTGGCCACACTAGCGCTTTTGCGCATGCAGGCTTTCGCTAAAATTGAAATTGCGGGAATACGGAAAAATTTGCACGATTTCAGATGTGCATGCAATTGTGTGTCTATTCGTGTTTCACGTTCAAGCATTTTTTGTGCAATCGCATGCGGTCTCTTTCAAAATAGCGCAAAACGCGAGCGCAAACGTGAAACGCGCGCAAACGCACAGAAATCGCAACTGTTTGCACTATTTGGTGCGTTTTAGTGTGGCCTCAGCCCAAATCTGAACAGGAAACTGCAGACATGTACTAGAATTTGTGCCCCAAAAAAGCAGGAAAATACACCATTTTCATAAGGATAACAGTTTTTTTTGTAGGAAATATACAGGGAGATTCAATAAAAGTTCTTATCGTTTAAAATGGTGCTAATTTTGCCCAAACCAATCAGATCTTATTTAACATTTAAAAGCTAACATCTGATTGGTTGGGACAAAATTAGCACCATTTTAAACGATAAGAACTTTCATTGAATAACCCTATTTCGCAAGATATTTTGAACATTTCAACTTCGAAAGAGTGCGTGAATGGAGCTATTTTTTTTTTTAAAAAAGGACAGAATTTCTGTCAAGTACTAATGCAAACGACCCTTTAGATCAAATAGGTCTAGAACGTTTCTAAAGCTATAGCCTGCCTTTTAACTAACAGCAAGGGCAACTAAAGTAAAGACAACAATGTGCCTCTTGCTTGTAAAAATAAATAACTGGGAAGTATTATTCTCAAGCCTGTACTGAAAGGCAAAGTCCGAATCTCCTGTTCTACTGCACACATGAGAACAGGATATCCTATTTGTGTTCGGGGCCTCTTACTACGGTAAGTAATGGGGCCTTCTCAAGGAATAGTGAGCATACAAAATTTTTTATATATATTTCTATACTAAAAAATAAAAAATACTAGAACATATTACGCAAAGTTACTAATAAAGGGAAGCAAAACACAGTAACTTTTTTTTTTTTTTAAACAAAATATTGCCAGACACATGTCTGATTAAATATAATCAATGGTTAGAGATACAGCAGAAATGCAAAAAGGAAGAGTTAATAAATACAAGCTTGATTTGAATACATTAAGCATTGTAAACATAAAAGTATGAGGACCAGCTTAAATGGCCACAGACTTAGAATTACTGGATTGCACAGGAAGTCAAACGATAAAATTAATCTTGATACTTCCTTTAGGTCGATGAATTCCCATAAAAACAAGTACAACCAAAAGAATTTTTAGCAGACTGACTGACTGCAAACCAATCAGAAGTCTACTACTGGTCAGCTGAGGCCCGTACACTCTACAGTAACTGTCCAATTGGGCAAAGCTTATTTTTGTGTGGTAGGCTTTAGAGGAAATGCCAATAATGGCAAAAAAAAGCCTAACAGTGCAGAACGGACCAAATGTGAAGAAACACTGCAATTAGCATGCCTTCACATAAACCATGTCTGGTACTCCGTTGTGGGGTCAGAAAGGACTGAAAATTACATAAAGGATTACAGGCAATTAAAGGTAGAGCTCAGGGGTGAGGACCTAGCAATTAAGGTCCTCATCCCTGGCCCTTTTATTTGAGGGGGTGGGTCTCTGCAGCTTTGCATAATAGAGAAGTCTTAAAAAAAAAAAAAAACTTAGTATCTGTAAAACGATTAACACACTTAGGGCTTGGCCACATTAGCGCATTCTCACGCGCTTACAATCACGTCTTGCAAGGTGGCATTGCACTGATTTCTGTTTTCGGAGCGCATTCAACCACCATTTTGTTTCAGAATGACATGTGCGCTGATTCCAGGCTATTTCCGGAAACATAGCACAAACGGAAATTAACATTATAGAAACGCACTTTTTTCCCCACTCTAGTTACCGTCTGGTCCAGTGTGACGACAGGACTAAAGTCCATAATCATTTCCATCATCATGTGGTTATCTAATAATACTAGGCTAATGTATGCAGATAACCCTACAATTTTCAAAAGGATGCAATAGGGAAAATACCATCCTTAGAAACTTATCTTTTAAGAAGAAATACAGTCCATTTCTTTATTTTTTATAATTTGAATTATCCCTAGCCATGGAGGTAGGATACCTCAAATTTTGTTCTTTCCAGGGTGGCAGTCTCTTGAAGCAGGCTTTGTGCACTTGCGTTTTTATAGCTGCCTGGAACTCAGGAACCACTAACAAACAAGCAGTAGAGAGCCATGCAAGGTCCTAAAAATGAAATTATTGAAACAATGTTTACCTACCTACAACACCAAATGCTGGATTCACCAGGGTAGAAGATGCGTTACATGCAAGATATTTAAAGTCTCTTTTTGTCTGGCCCATGAGGCCACCTCCTCAAATGCTTTCTGAGTTTGAGCATGCACAGAGGAGGAAAAGGAGCAAATCCAGTCAATCAGCAGCAGTCAAGGCTAAGAGTAACCACAGAACAGGAGAAGGCAGCTTCATCGGAAAGACCAGGGGAAGGCCTTCACATCAAACATCTAGCATGTAAGGTATTAACCTAGAAAATACAACAGTTGTGGTTGGGGACAGAGATCCCTTTAATAGCATCTTAAAAACTATTGAGCCTCTTGTACAGATTTCAAAAACCAAATTACTTGTATCCACCTCATTATAAGGGAAGGATAATACCTACAATCAAGTTTCATAGTTGTACAATATATCAACTAAATTCTAAAATCTTGAAAAACACAGTAACGTGACTACTTTAGAATGCAGACTCAAAGAAGCAGCATACACTGGCATTCACCGAAGCGGTCTGTTCTGCAAGCTCATAACCAGCTTACAAGCTCATAATATATAAAGTATAGGGAGAACGTTAGTGACCGCTATACTCCCTATATAAAGTATATATAGTTTAAAGAGAACGTTAGTGACCGCCATACTCCCTATATAAAGTATATATAGTTTAAGGAGAACGTTATCCCTATATAAAGTATATATAGTTTAAGGAGAACGTTAGTGACCGCCATACTCCCTATATAAAGTATATATAAAGTGTAGGGAGAACGTTAGTGACCGCCATACTCCCTTGTACACACTTTGCCAATCTGCAAGATTCTGTCATGTTTAAGTACACAAAGTCACTAGCGTTCTCCCTATATAAAGTATATATAAAGTATAGAGAGAACGTTAGTGACCGCCGTACTCCCTATATAAAGTATATATAAAGTATAGATATAAAGTATATATAAAGCGTAGGGAGAACGTTAGTGACCGCCGTATTCCCTATATAAAGTATATATAAAGCGTAGGGAGAACGTTAGTGACCGCCGTACTCCCTATATAAAGTATATATAAAGTATAGGGAGTAAGTTAGTGACCGCCGTATTCCCTATATAAAGTATATATAAAGTATAAAGAGAACGTTAGTGACCGCAGTACTCCCTATATAAAGTATATATAAAGCATAGGGAGAACGTTAGTAACCGCTTACACCCTATGTAAAGTATATATAAAGCGTAGGGAGAACGTTAGTGACCGCCGTACTCCCTATATAAAGTATATATAAAGCATAGGGAGAACATTAGTGACCGCCGTACTCCCTATATAAAGTATATATAAAGCATAGGGAGAACGTTGGTGACCGCCATACTCCCTATATAAAGTATATATAAAATATAGGGAGAACGTTAGTGACCGTCATACTTCCTATATAAAGTATATATAAAGTATAGGGAGAATGTTAGTTACCGCCATACTCCCTCTATAAAGTATATATAAAGTATAGAGAGAACGTTAGTGACCGCCATTCTCCTTATATAAAGTATATATAAAGTATAGGGAGAACGTTAGTGACCGCCATTCTCCTTATATAAAGTATATATAAAGTATAGGGAGAACGTCAGTGACCGCAATACTCCCTATATAAAGTATATTTAAAGTATAGCGAGAACGTTAGTGACCGCCATACTCCCTATATAAAGTATGTATAAAGTATAGGAAGAACGTTAGTAACCGCAATACTCCCTATATAAAGTATATAAAGTATAGCGAGAACGTTAGTGACCGCCATACTCCTTATATAAAGTATATATAAAGTATAGAGAGAACGTTAGTGACCGCCATACTCTCTATATAAAGTATATATAAAGTATAGGGAGAACATTAGTGACCGTCATACTTCCTATATAAAGTGTATATAAAGTATAGGGAGAACGTTAGGTACCGCCATACTCCCTATATAAAGTATATATAAAGTATAGGGAGAACGTTAGTGACTGTCATACTTCCTATATAAAGTATATATAAAGTATAGGGAGAACGTTAGTGACCGCTATACTCCCTATATATACTTTATATAGGGAGAACGTTAGTGACAGCCATACTCACTATATAAAGTATATATAAAGTATAGAGAGAACGTTAGTGACTGCCATACTCCCTATATAAAGTATATATAAAGTATAGGGAGAACGTTAGTGACTGCCATACTCCCTATATAAAGTATATATAAAGTATAGAGAGAACATTATTTATTGGGAATATGTGTAGCTATCCTAAGGATCTGGTTGGCCAGTTTTTATTCATATCTCCAGGTAACGTTAGTGACCGCCATACTCCCTATATAAAGTATATATAAAGTATACAGAGAACGTTAGTGACCGCCATACTCCCTATATAAAGTATATATAAAGTATAGAGAGAACGTTAGTGACCGCCACACTCCCTATATAAAGTATATATAAAGTACAGAGAACGTTAGTGACCGTACAGATATTCCATGACCTGGATGAATGAATATTACAGATATACCATAACCTGGATGATTGAATATTACAGATATGCCGTGACCTGGATGAATGAATATTACAGACATACCATGACCTGGATGAATGAATATTACAGATATAATATGACCTGGATGAATGACTATTACAGATATACCACAACCTGGATGAATAAATATTACAGATATACCACGACCTGGATGAATAACTTTTACAGATAGACTGTGACCTGGATGAATGAATATTACAGATATACCGTGACCTGGATGAATGACTATTACAGATATACCGTGACCTGGATGGATGAATATTACAGATATACCATGACCTGGATGTGACCTGGATGAATGAATATTACAGATAAACCATGACCTGGATGAATGAATATTACAGATATACCATGACCTGGATGAATGAATATTACAGATATAATATTACAGATATACCATGACCTGGATGAATGAATATTACAGATATACCATGACCTGGATGAATGACTATTACAGATATACCATGACCTGGATGAATGAATATTACAGATATACCACAACCTGGATGGATGAATATTACAGCTATACCGTGACCTGGATGAATGAATATTACAGATATACCATGACCTGGATGGATGAATATTACAGCTATACCGTGACCTGGATAAATGAATATTACAGATATACCATGACCTGGATGAATGAATATTACAGACATACCATGACCTGGATGAATGAATATTACAGACATACCATGACCTGGATGAATGAATATTACAGATATACCATGACCAGGATGGATGAATATTACAGATATACCATGACCAGGATGGATGAATATTACAGATAAACCATGACCAGGATGGATGAATCTTACAGATATACCATGACCTGGATGAATGAATATTACAGATATACCACAATGAATTAAATATCCCCAATTTCATAAAATCCTAATGTACATGCAGGAAGGGGCTAATTGCTAACAAGTTCCGTATTTGCGGCCCCACTTACGTTTTGCAACACACAGGTACAATGAAAGTTTATAGTTCCTGTGTATTTCAATACCACAGTGCAGACAACTTTTATCTACACTCAACCCCACTTCAAGTCTAGAACATATCTCTAACTTTCAAATATCACTGTTATTTGAATAAGAATGTCCCCTATAGGCTAAACTGAATTTATATTTTATTTCTTAATGCAGACATCAGTTGGTGATCGTCAAGGATTCCTGGGAAGCGATTTAAAAAAATGCTTCAAAGTTTCCGATGTTGTAGAACGGAAAGAAGGTTAAGACCATTTCTTATGTCAATCCCCTGTAGTTTGACATATAATATAATTTGTACACATTTTATTTCATAGGAATTAGGGAGCTGCCTAGGGTTTACTATCATTAAAACTGTAACGTTTTGTTATGTGACCATTACAATATCTTATTATGTTATTATAACACCCTGTTAGAAACAGGTTCCGTTTCCTATATCAAATATGTAACACTCTTTTTTTTTTTTATTTAAGAAAACTCCACCACATCCACCGGAAATGGGAAGACAAAGACGTAAAGAGACAATAGTACCTAGTAAAGAGTAGCAATATCGAAATCACGATTTCATTTACATTGACTTTTGAAAGTTTTTTTTTGCAACAATGCTATGTGCCATAATGGAAAATAGCAAAATCTCATTGCGCAAAACGCAGAGCACCACATGACAAAGCAAAGGCACCAAAATAACACACTCAATTGTCATTCGATAACATGCGCTTCTCGGTGCGTTGTAATGGGGCCTCAGCCGTAGGGATAGGCCCCACTAATGTATTTTTTAGCACGTTTGTGTGCCACGCGCAAGCCCAACCAATTTGTTAACACAAACACTGCATTTTTATAATATTAACTTCCAAACGGCATGTTAACTGCGGCCCAAGAAACGCGCGCCAACGCTTGAAATCAGCACACACAATCGGATGCAATAAACGCGCCTTATTCATGTATTGTAGTGGGGCCTCATCCTAAGGGATCTTTTTAAGATTTTTTAATTGAAAAAGTAATAATATTTCTATTTCTTAGGTAATTCAGACATCTCGAGAACCTGGAAATTTACGAACCAGTAAGTAAATAATAGAGAAGTTATATAGTAAATAGTTTGGTTATTTGGGACATAGATTAGAACACACAGAAAGTATATAGCCAAACCTGGAACCTTTAATATCCTGGTCATTTCTTCCCCCTAACTGTAATCTCAGGAATAAAAACTGAACAAGGTCTCTGAACTATAAATTAGCATTTTATTAAAAATCTAAGGATAACATTTATTCTTTAGTTAAGGAAATCCTACACCAGAAAGGAAGGGTTCATCAAGTAATTACAAAATTAAACAATCATAGTAGAGAGTTGTTTTTCCCAACTAGGGTTGACTAGAACTCAAACTTCAAACTCGATTCTTGTCAGATTTTCTCAGACTTTTCCTGTCCTCTTTGAACAACCTACAAACTTGTGACTTAATTTTTCGATAATTATCGAATTTTAAATCGATAACCCCCGAATCGTCATTCAGGTGACCCTCGAATTCATAGATAACCCTCGGACTTTAGCGCTCCATAACCTATAAATGTGGCGTTCGATAATCCTCTCGAATGTAGCATTGCGCTAAAACCACAAATTCGCCCCATAACCTCAAATGTAGAGTCAATCGCTACCCCTCAATTTTGGCTTGGAAACTTCATTTGGTGCTCAAAATATAGCCGGGAAAGTTTAAGTATTTAACCAAGTTTTGGTGACATGGTTTTGTGTTCTCCAGACCATTTTCCCATAGCCATGTACAGAAGTTAACCATTGTTAGTTTTAAAACCGTAATTTATTAGAACTTTTTCAAACTATTGTGCCCCATGAATTTATGGGGGTCGTTTTCAAACTAATCAAACAATCAAAAACCTTTTCCTTTTGCTGAAGTTTTTGAAAATTAGCCAAACTTTAGGAAGTTCGACCATATTCTAATCCAAACCAGAACCTTCAATTCTCGTCATTTCCTTCCCCATGAACCCGGACCTTAGCGTAATAATAGACTGATCTATGTACTTGGTCTACTGACTATAAATTTAACCTTTTTATAAAACGTATCCCAATTCTTGTTTTTTTTCTTAAGGAAATCCCGACACCGGACGTGAAAATTCACTGTGTAGTAAAAACAATAATAATAAAATAATATATACCGGTAAGTATAGATTTTGTGTTATTGGATATTCAAAAACATGATTAGAACACAAAAACTAAACCTACTAGTTGCTAAAACTCTAGTCTCCTTTAAAATTGATAAAAAGACAATTCTGGATTCATGGCACTTCCTGGATTGAAGGGATTCTTTTATAACAATGTTCTGTAAAAACAATTCCCAAAAGATAGATCATTTGTACAGAAGGTAAAACTGCAGCATTACAATCGAGTTAAGCATTAGTTCCTATGTCCTTATTTGATTTTTATTGCCCTTTATTTTGTTTTCTTTTGGATTTTTTTTCTGAAATACTGTTTTTTTTTCTAATTTAGGGAATTCAATTGCCTGATATTTCTTCAAAGAGAAGTTTTTGAAGAAAAGGAAGAATTTCCCTTGGTGGCTGGCGTAAGTAAAAGACAAATGTTTCATAATTTTTTCCCTTTAAGGGGTTTCCTCTGAATGGTTAGATTAATCTTGTTTTTTTAATAAGGGTATGTCTTTAAAGGGTATGTCCATCAAAAAGTAAGTTAGGTTTCTATCTGATTTCACTGAAGAAACAGTGATAAATGCACTCTCTTACCTCCCCATTTTTCAGTAATCGTACAGGAGAGAAGGATACACTTACCTGCATACGCTCAGTGCCCGACTTCACACTGACATTCTCAGCGAATGTTTCTTTGCTCCTTTGCACTGTTGCGAATGCACGTGCAAAGAGTGGAGATGCCTTTGGGTCGGTGGGTGGAATTTCGACACTGGTCGGGGCCAGCGGGTAGTTGTCGCCTCCTCTTCAGTAAATCCGATAAGAAATCCAACTTACTTTTTTTGATGGACATTATTTTAAACCGTAATTTATTGAACTTTTCAAACTATTTGTCCCTTTGAATGTTTAATGGGGTCGTTTTCAACATCAAACAATCAACTTTTGCTGAAGTTTTTGAAAATTGAGCCCCCAAACTTTAGGAAGTTTTCGCCCATTCTAATCCAAACCAAAACCTTCAATTCTCGTCATTTTCCTTCCCCATGAACCGGAACCTTAGCCTCATAATAGACTGATCTATGTACTTGTCTCTGCTAAATTAAAACCGTTTTACTCTAGTCAGCTGTGAGAAACGATCAAAACGCTGTCTTAGGGGGGTATCAAGTCTGGTGTTGACACATTGAGTAAGGGTGATATAATCGTCCAATCTCCGTCAACCGGACTGAAAATGCACTGTTAGTAAGTAAAAACAATAATAAGAATATACCGGTAAGTAATAGATTTTGTTTTTATGGGATTTCCAAAACATGAATTGAACACTACAAACGAAACCTAGTGTATAACCTGTTCTCCTTTAAATTGAGTTAAAAAAAATTCTGAATTCAATGGCCCTGAGGGGGTCCTGATTAAGGATGGATTCTTAAGTGGGGGTTAATAACCAATTAGGGGGAATCTTAATCCAACCAAGTGGGGGTAAAACCCAAAAGATAGATCATTGGAGCAGGAGGTAAAACTGCAGTCATTCACAATCGATTTAAACATGAGTAGGAAAAAGAAAAGTGCCCAAGGGTGTTGTCGCTTATTACTTGAAGTTCATCACGTGCCCTCAATTCATAAGTGACATGTTGACTTACTGGAAAAATTGTTTCACAAAAAGGTGAAAGGATACAGGTGCCTACTGGTGTGTTTGAAAAAATAAAAACATCATAAGGCAGTAAAAAAGAAATTCATTAAAAACCTTGCTTAAAAAGTTTCAAAGAAAGAAAAAGAAAGAAGAAGAGAAAGTGAAAACCCCCAGCGCAAAATGAAGACATTTTCCATTGGTGGCTGCTAAGTAAAAACAAAGGTTAGTATCCATAATTTCCTTGAAAGGGTTTAATCTGAATGGTTAAGATTAGTCTGGTTTTTTTTAAAGGTAAATTCTTAAAGGGTATGTCCATAAAAAGTAAGTTGTTTCTATCTGATTAACTGAAGAACATTATAAATGCACTCTCTGACTCCCATTTTTCAGTAAATCTTACAGTAGAGGAGGAGACACTACCTGCAGTACCCGCTCCATCCGACTTCACTGACAGTCTGCCGATGTGTCTTCGCTCCTTTGCACGTGTGCGAATTCCACAGTTGCAAGAAGAGTGGAGATGCTTTGGGCGGTGGGAATTTCGGCACTGGTGTCGGTTCGTCCGCGGTAAAGTGTCTCCTCCCTTTCAATAAATCAGATAGCAACCAAACTTACGTTTTTTGATGGTACAATACCCTTTAAAACTGCAAATATAATGATATCCATTTGGCTGGGATATTTGCAAAAGAAAGTGGTAGTTGAACTCTGACCCTGCTTGTGCATGACATCATCAGACTCTTACTTTTTGTCAGAAATAGCATACAAGGCATACAATCACAGTATTGAGTTTGTTTTTTAGGATCCCCAACGTTTATTTGCAAGTCTAAACTATATCGGAACGGGCATTTGGAAGAGTATACAAAGAATTTATATGGTAACAATTTCAATGCTGTATCTAATTTAAGTCTCTATTTTTTAAGCATCATTTGTGGAATAATTGGTCCAACCACGCCCTATCGCTGGTTACTACTGGTAAATAATTTACAGGAATATTTCAATTAAACATCATGGGACATGTAATTGTTGATTTTTGTGTGAAGATGATTCCTTATCATGGAAGGCTGGTCCTGTCACTGCATGAGGATATTTTATTGTCTAATATGATGGATCCTTTAAGCAAGATTTACTTAACATGATGTGCGGTTCCTAAAAGGACTTATATCTAAAACAGCAATGTTTTTGATCATAATGCAAATCATTTATATATCATAAAACCATGAGAAATCTTTTTCTGTTACAGTGCAGATTGGAAATGACTCATTCCCACTTTTTCGGTGAAGTTGTTTGCAATGAACCCGTTAAGTTCTGTCTTGTTTATATATATCACAAAGACACATTTATTAACAGTGTCCTCTAAAGTGCCAATATTTCAAAAAACCTTATAGTCAACTATTTTTGTTTGTTTTTTTTTTAAACGGAAAGATAAACACATGAATTAAAAAGAGGCGCTTTCCTTCTCGATTGTAAAACACGATAATATCCGTTCATTGGTTGGTAAGGCATTTTTCAAGTCACCGCAGTACAGACTCCATTTATGGATAAGAAATGCTTGTTCATGTCCTTGGTTATATAATACTATTTAGGTTGTTGAATAATCTCACCTAACATACATATAAGATTTAGAGCTGACTAAATTCCATCATAAATGTAGCATTTGCTCACTTAAGCTTACCTTATACTTTTCTGCTTTGTAGTAGATACTTGATACCTTCCAAATGTTTCGTTAACGGCTTTACAATTTCCTGTATCATTGGGATCATTGGGGGGCGGCCATATAGATAGTGACCAATAGACCAGTTTGTCCAACTGACCAATCCATGGCAGACAATAAGGGCTGGGTACACACCATTAGATCTTTTTTGGTTGGCCGACCAACTGATGTGACGGGTAGCTTTTTCTGTAAATAACTTATGGTGTTGGGCGTCTGGCGCGGAACGCCAGCTTCAGTCGTCCATTTGTCAGTATCGACGAATGGGGCCACCGGGCCTGTTTTTTGGTAAATCACGATCGGATCGATCAACGATCATTTCATATACCATACCGAAACTGCTCGCATCTAATATAATATATTTAGTTTATATGGCAGATATGCGGGAATATTGTGGAGGATTCTTTCTCTGAATGACCTCATCGCCTTTCCACTTTTTAGTCACGCAAGATATTTTCTAAATGACACTGGATCCAGTACATCGCTAATCAATACTGCAGGTAGGCTCGAAAACTGATTTTTTGATGTTTTTTTATATTAAAGTATATGGGGTAAATATTTAAAATATATCAATTAGAATGGTTTATCAAAGAAAAAAATTTTTAAGTATATTTTAAAATAAAGTAAGCCTGCTCTGCCCTCTAAGAGTGTTAAACCAGACAATATAATTTACATAAATATATACTTTGTGCTGGCATTCTTTAAATAAAACGATATGGGTCGGAATAATTTAAAAAAGGTCCTATTTTAGAAAAAGTTAATTTCTACAGGTAGGTTTGGCCCTTAAAGTGGAAACTTCCACGTTCTATGAATTCTTAATGATACTGGGTGCTATATATAGCTGGGTACACACTTAGGTACTTTTGTCCCACAAGCGCTCGCTGCGATCGCTCGTCCAGACAATTCTCCGTCTGAGTCGCGCAATTCCCCTCCACGAGCCGAATTTTGCACACTATTAATCATCGCGTTCCCATAGGGAACGACCATCGATTGTCGGACTTTTCCGACATGCCCATTCCTCCAAGACGAACCAGACGATCGATACCAGCCCTCTGCGCCTCCCACCCGAAAGTGCCGGCATCGGTTGGTCGGGTGCCCGAAAATATTGGCCTGGTTTTGTACCCATCCTTAGACGCTCTGAGCTCGTCACAAATAAACCTTTATCCTGGGAAGATCATTAACAGAGACAATAAACTAGGATTCTTTATACAAGTTTATTTTCAGGTCTTCATGAAAATTCTATAGAGACAGAAAATAAGATGTTTAATTATTTATTAATATTTAGTCGATTCCTCAGGGATTGTGTTACCGAACCCTGCAACAAAGAACCGAATCGCCCGCAGCACGCGACCGCGTACTACAAGGACTGAACTCCTTCTTACCACAGACGGAGAGTTAAAATAGGTAAGGGAACTTCCTGGTCTTAAATGAGCTAATAGTCAACCTCGCGGTTTATAGTAATACCCTGTAAATATTAAAGAAAGACTAAAGATCAAATTTATCACATTTGCTCAAAAATGTCAAAAACGAGTTTTCGGTTTTTCTGATCGCCGGGCCACGTCAAAACTTTCGACGGTTTATGGAAAAACCCAAGATGCAGGCCTGTGGAATTTGGTCCACTGGATGTTCCTGGATCTTTTGCACTCGGATCGGGAAATCCCGCTCAAAGAACATCTGGCCATTTAGCTGTAGTCACTGTATTACATACGTTGGGGTGCAATGGAAATTCATACAATTACATCCATAGTAGCTTGACTGTGCCCAGATCTGTATGTTTTTCAGTTTAATGTCAGCTTTTCCTCATTTGGGATTAATCTAATTTTTAACCGTATTCACTGCGATGTTCCCTTACTGAATACAATAATCATAATTCTAATTTGTCATTTCAGGTGTTGTTCGGTTTGGCAAACAATTTATGGACACGGCAGCCAACCAATGAACTCAGGGGCATCTTTACTTTATATTCACCAAAGTGTCGGCTACCTTTGTATAAAGGAACCCCCATAAAGTAAAGGTTGTTCAGTATTTAATCAAGTATATTGGACCCATCAGAGTGTTAATTTTTTCTCTCTCTTTGTTTTTATATTTAGGTAAAGATAATTAATTATAGGAAAATAATCATTTTCATCATTAACATTCAGGCTATGGCCCCACTAGCAGTAACGGAAGCATGCGGGATTGCAATGTCCAATTTCCGTGTACATGGTAGATGTATGCACTAGTATCACTTCGTAGTACATGCTATACTGAGCAAAAATGTGAAGCATGTGCTGGCCGATGTAATGGGATGGTGCATGTAGTGTGCCGCTGCAATTGGGCTACCACAGGGTTGCAAATCTCGATCCGAATGTCGCGGGTGGGGCCTAAACCCTTAGTATTAAACTAGCACCCTTTATTGAATGTCCATGGCTTCAACCCCATACATGTCTAGCCACAATTCACCTGGGAACTAAGTCTGCCTCGGCATCTGGACATAGATAAATCTCCCGAAATAGAGCTATCCGGGGAAACTGGGACCGCCTGTATTCAGGGAAAAATTAAAATCATTTAAGGCAATCTGACATTAGCCCCATTTTAATCCGAATAAGGATTTATGTTTTCATTGGTCCATGTGGTGGGAGACATGGAGCTTCCTAGATCATTGTCTAACTAGTTTTCTGTATTTTCTTTTTTCCCAGTGTGACCTCTGGTCCTTTTGGAATTGTACAGTTGAAATGGCTGAGGCGTTACCACGTAAAAGTAATCTCACTATTGTCACCGTTGAACCACGCTCTCAATCACATAGCCGGTGTGGATGTGGTCTACTGCCTTTTACGGAGGGAACTCTAGGTCGTTTGTCCATGCCGACCGTAGTCACAAAGTGTCGATTATTTAATCGATTATTTATTTCCGTCTTTGCTGTTTTTCCAGTGTTTTTGTTTTTCATTCTTTATTAGCACATTAACGGTTGTTCCAGGATACAATAGTACATGATTCTCCAGCGGAAAGACCCAACAACTGAAGTCTCCATCAGCTTGTGGTTATTCCTTGTAGGGTAAAACAACCCTTTAAAAAACAACCCTATGTAACTGTCTATTTGATATTTAAATTCCTTCCACGAAAATAAATACATGAATTTAGCCATTAGAGTTTAATAGGGAATATTTTAGTCTCAGGTCTGAAGAATTCCACATTTCTAAATCCTGTGTCT
Organism: Hymenochirus boettgeri; assembly: GCA_019447015.1. Taxonomy (NCBI): domain Eukaryota; kingdom Metazoa; phylum Chordata; class Amphibia; order Anura; family Pipidae; genus Hymenochirus; species Hymenochirus boettgeri. The sequence goes on from CM033472.1 coordinate 260,269,712, forward strand.
AAACGAAATCACAAAAGAAGACCCGGGGAACTATTAATTCAGCACAGATCTACAGGACAGGAAAGGGACCTATTTAAGACACGAGAATGTTTTGATCTCAGAAGACCAACATCAAAGGAAGGTTTGATATTTATAGAAATATTTCAGAATATAAATAGAATGCTAATAAAATGGGTAAACAGAAAAGAATGTGATATTCCACCTCTTAACTGGAATAAAACCTGGTCACACCCCCTTGCTGTCCACCCAACCCAGGGATGGGAGCTATAACTTCAGTCCTCATATCTAATAAATTTTCCCCAGGAAAAAAGGTCAAAACAAAAAAAACTTTTTTTACTCTTGCTTAAAACATTTTCTTACCCCCTGATTTACTTTCTGTTTTGACCAAAAGTGCATTGGTTTTTACATCTACAGTAGGGTTTTATAGAGTTATGTATCTCCAGTAAGTCCGAACTTTTTAAAACTGTAACGTCATACAGTACAGTGTACAAACTGATACCGAGGGGGGGGGGTGGAACAATGCCAATCTTAATGTGTAGGAAAAAATGAGGAGAAAAAGGGAAAATCGAATTGGGGGAGGTATCCCAAAACTCAGACGACGCCCGCCTCAGGATCCAAACAAGTCCCATCAGATCCCGGTAAAAGCCCGTCAGGTATCCAGATATTGGGCGCCGTCAGGATCCAGACAGAGGCCCATCATGATCCATACAAGAGGCCCCGTCAAGGATCGAGACAGAGGCCCGTCAGGATCCAGACGAGGCCCTCGATCCAGACAAGGCCCGCTTTCAGGATCCTATACAGATGCCCTTCAGGATCCAGTACATAGGCCCGTCGTCCCGACAGTAGCCCGTAGGATCGAGACAGAGGCCCTGTCAGGATCCAGACAAGCCCGTCAAGATCCAACAAGGCCCGTCATTAATCGGACAGATGCCCGTGGATCCAGCATAGGGGCCCTTCAGGATCAGACAGAGGCCCATCATGATCGAGACGAGGCCCGCAGGATCGATACAGAGGCCCATCAGGATCCATACATAGTCCCCGATCAGTAATCCAGCAGAGGCCCGTCAGATCCAGACGAGCCTGTTCAGGATCCGACTGACGCCCATACGAGGAATCCAGAATGGACGCCCATCGAGAGTCCATACGCACGCCCATAGGTATCCCGGCGCAAGGCCCATTCTGGTATCCGGTGCAGCCTATAGGATCCAAGACATAGGCCCCATCAGGATCCATAACGCAGAGGCCCATCAGAGATGCCATACGCGAGGCCGTACAAAATCTGGAATTACATCCGTTCGAGATCTAGACGTATATCCTTCGAGATCCAGAGGATCCAGAATTGGTTGCTTTTGCCTTGCCATCTGGTTGTATTTGGATAGAGGACTGGGTAATTGTGTTTCCTAGGGTCCTAATAACGGATGGTTATGTGAGCTAATGTTTTCTGTCTGTTTTATTGCTCTGGTGTAATTCTATACATCACTTTTATTTATCTCTATAGAGGGACTGGCGATAAGAATCACTAAAATGGGAAATATGAATTGAATGTGTACTAATATTCTGTTTTGTTTGTATGTATATAGCTATGCAAGCGCGCAAGGATGTAACAGAAGAGGACGAAAAGAGGATGGCGCCCCCTGATTCCGGAGGGGGTGGGTGGAATTGATTGCAGATGGACTGGGTTCTGGGACCTTGTGGGAGGAGTTTGAAGTTTATCCAGGGATTTTAAAATTCCGATTGCATTTGGATCAGGAAGGAATTTTTGCCCTTATCAGACCATGTTCCCTTCTAAGCAAGTCTGTTTGGTGCATGTGGGCACACACTAAACAAGTGTCACACAGATATCTGCTGGAATATAATCCTGCAACACTATGGATCTTAAAAGGGAACATCGCCAGATTTGGGGTTTTTCGGGCCTTCCTCTGGATCACTGTGGGGGTGGGTAAACTAAATTTATGTTTTTGTCCTTATGTACAAATAAATTTCGTTTGTAATATTTTAATGGTTGTGTTTTCTTTTTATTTGCAAGAATCCCCACAACATTATTTCTATACTGTCCACAGTGCAAAAGAGTAGTTTTCCCAGGGTCCTATGAAGGTGGTCTGGTACCCTAACCCTACACGAACCTTGTACTGGGGCAAGTGAATTTTATTATTGAGTTTGTTATTTATTGATTAATAATCGTGTAGCTTCCAGAACCTTAACTGCTGGCCAATCACACTGGGTAATCTTGGCCCCGTCTCTAAGACATCAACACGACCATTGGTCAGTGTATCTCATAGTGGAGGGATAATGTGTTATACTGTACCCACCTAACCATGGCTCACTTTCCATTTTCCATTTTATCACTATCCTTGAATAAAGTGGTTAAATCCTATATTTTTATATTCAATTAATTAATAGAAAACAGACAGGGAGATTCAATAAAAGGTTCTTATCGTTTCAAATGGTGCTAATTTTTGCCCAAACCAATCATCTTATATAACCTTTGAACCTTTGATTGAATACCCTGTACTTTCCCTTTAATCACTTTAAAAATATATTGGCATATCCCTTTAAAGACACTCACCCTGATAATAACATCTTTTAATTTGAAGGAATGACGCCTTAACTATGTTGAGATATCTTACATTGGCCTCTGGAATCTTTAGCTTATGTCTGTTATACCCCTGTGATGCCTTGTGGAAACTACAGTATCAGAACAAATCTGTCAAAGCTTGACGACAGAATCTGTAGACGAAGGATAAACCCACAGTCCGAATCGTCTCCCTATATAAAGTCTATATAAAGTAAGGAGAACTTAGTGACCGCCATAACCCTATATAAGTATATATAAAGTATGGAAGAACGTTAGTTACCCCATACTCCCTATATAAAGTATATATGAGTATAGGGAGACCGTAGTGACCGGAAGGAACGTTAGTACCGCCATACTCCCTATATAAAGTATATATAGGTAATATAGGGAGAACGTTAGTGACCGGAGAACGTTAGTGGACCACCCGCTTACTCCTATATAAAGTCTATATAAAGTATAGGGATAACGTTTAGTGACCCGCCATAAAAAAAACTTATACTAGGAGCAATACTACCTCTTAGTCCTATACTCTCTCTACTCTTCTCCTCCCTATATTAGTATATATAAAGTATAGGGAGAACGTTAGTGACCCGCCATACCTCCCTCTATAAGTATATATAAAGTATAGGTGACCATTAGTGACCACGCCATACTCCCTATATAAAGTATTATAAAGTATAGGAGAACGTTTAGTGAACCCCGCCATACTCCCTATATAAGGTATATATACAGTAATAGGAGAACGTTAGTGACCCTGACCCGCCATACTCCCTATATAATGTATATTTAAGTATAGGGAGAAACGTTAGTTGACCGGCCAGACTCCGATATAAGTTATATAAAGTATAGGGAGAACGTTAGTTGACCGCATAACTCCCTTATAAAGTATATAAAAAGTATATAGAGAACGTTAGTGAACCGCCATACTCCCAATATATAAGTATATATATGTAGAGGGAGAGCGTTAGTGACCCCGCCATACTTCCCTAATAAAGTATATATAAAGTATATGGAGAACGTGTGACAGCCATACTCCCTATAATAAGTCTATATAATATAGGGAGACCATTAGTGACCACCATAACTCCCTATATCAAGTAATATCTAAAGTATAGAGAGAACGTTAGTATCGCCATACGCCCTATATAAAGTATATATAATAGTATAGAAGAGCGTTAGTGAACCGCCATAACCTCCTCCTATATAAGATATATAACGTATAGGAAACGTTAGTGACCGCGTACTCCCTATACAAAGTATATTATACAGTATGAGGGAGAACGTTTAGTACTGCCTACTCCCTATATAAAGTTATTATATAAAGTAGCGGTATAGGGAGAACGTTAGTGACAGCCATACTCCCTATATAAAGTATAATATACAGAATAGAGAGAAGGTAGTGACCGCCATACTCCTCCCTATAAAGTATTATAAGCCATAGGCGAACGTTAGTGACCGCCATAACTCCCTATAAAGTATTATAAGCTAGGGAGAACGTTAGTGACCGCCTAGTCTCCCTATATAAATATATATAAAGCAAGGAACTTAGTGACCCGCCATACTCCCTATATAAGTATATATGGAAGTATAGGGGAGTAAGTTATTTAACCGCCGTACTCCCTATTTAATTATATAAAAGTTAGAGAGAAACGGTAGTGACCGCAGTAAAATTCCCTATTAAAGTATATATAAAGCATCGTGAGAACGTTAGTAACACGCTACTCCCTATGTAAAGTTATATAAAGCGTAGGGATAACGTTAGTGACCCGCCGTACTCCCTATATAATATAATATACAGCGTAGGGAGAACTTAGTGACCGACGTATTCATATATAAAGTATATATACAAGCGTAGGGAGAACGTTAGTGACCGCCGTACTCCCCTATATGTATTAAAGAGCGAAGGGAGAACGTTAGTTTACGCCTTACTTCGCCTATAATAAAGTATATATCAAGTAAAAGAAACGTAGTACCGCAGTACTTCCCATATAAGTATATATAAAGCATAGGGAGAACGTTAGTAACCGCTTACACCCTATGTAAAGTATATATAAACGTAGGAGAACGTTATTGACCGCCGTACTCCTAATAAGTATATATAAAGCATAGGGAGACATTAGTGACCGCCGTAACTCCCTATAAAAGTATATATAAAGCATATGGAGAACGTTGGTGACCGCCATAACCCCTATATAAAGTAGATATAATATATAGGGAGAACTTAGTGACGCGTCCATACTTCCTATATAAAGTATATATAAAGTAAGAGGGAGAATGTTAGTTTACACCCTCCATACTCACTCCCTCTATAAAGTGATATATAAAGTATGAGAGAACGTGTAGTGACCCGCCATTTCTCCTTATATAAGTATATATAAAGGTATAGGGAGAAACGTTGTGACCGCCATTCCTCCGTATAGAGAGTATATATAAATATCGGAGAACGTCAGTGACGCAATAACTCCCTATATAAATAAAGTATATTTAAAGTTAGCGATAACGTTTAGTGACCGGCATACTCCCATATAAAGTATGTTATAAGTATAGGAAGAAACGTTAGTAACCGCAATACTCCCTATATAAAGTATAGCGAGAACGTTAGTGACCGCCATACTCCTTATTACAGTATATATAATAAGAGAGAACGTTAGTGGATCCGCCCACCACTCTCTATATAAAGTATATATAAAAAGGTTAGGTAAACGTGTATTTGACTGTCTACTTCCGATCTAAAGTATTAGAAAGTATATGGAGAACTTTAGTGACCGCTATACCTCCCTATATCAAGTATATATAGTTTAAAGAAACGTTTAGTGACCGCCATACTCCCTATATAAAGTATATATAGTTTAAGAGACGTTGTGACCGCCATAACTCCCTCTAATAAAGTTATATAAAGTGTAGGGAGAACTTAGTGACCGCCATACTCCCATATAAAGTATATATAAAGTATAGGGAGAACTTAGTGACGCGCCATACTCCCTATATAACTATTATATTTAAAGGAGAATGTTAGTGAACTGCCATTCTCCCTATAGAAAGTATATATCAAGTATAGGGACAAACGTAGTGACCGCCATTCTCCCATATAAGTATATCTAGAAGTATAGGGACACGTTAGTGACCGCCATACTCCCTATATAAGTATAAATATAAAAGTATAGGGAGAACTTAGTGACTGTCATACTTCTATATAAGTATATATAAGTATAGGGATAACGTTATGGACCGCTATACTCCCTATATAAAGTATATCTAGTTTAAAGAGAACGTTAGTTGACCGCCATACTCCCTATATAAGTATATATAGTTTAAGGAGAACGTTGTGACCGCCGTACTCCCCGATATAAGTTATATAAAGTGTAGGGAGAACGTTAGTGAACACCGCCATACTCCCTATATAAAGATTATAAAGTATAGGGAGAAAGTTAGTGACCGCTATACTCCCTATATAAAGTATATAGTTAAAGAGAACTTTAGTGACCGCCATATACTCCTATATAAAGTATATAAGTTGAAGAGAACGTTAGTTGGGTGACCGTCCAACTCCCTATATAGAAGTATATATAAAGTGTAGGGAGAACGTTAGTGACCGCCTAACGCCCTATATAAATATATATAAAGTATAGGGAGAACGTTAGTGACCTCCATATACTCCCTATATAAAGTATTATAGGGGGTAAAGGATAATGATTAGTGACCGCCATTCTCCCTATATAAAGTATATATAAGTATAGGGACATACTGTTAGTGACCGCATTCTCCCTATATAAAGTCATATATAAGTATAGGGACACGTTAGTGACCGCCATACTCCCTATATAAAGTATATATAAAGTATAGAGGAGAACGTTAGTGACCACCGCCGTACTCCCATATAAAGTATATATAAAGATAGAAGAACGTTAGTGACTCGCCGTACTCCACTATATGGAAAGTATATATAGAGCAGTTGGGTAGTGGAGAACGTTAGTGACGGTTCCTTGTCGCCCCCCTATATAAAGTATAGATAAGTGGGGAGAAGTTAGTGGACCGCCATACTCCCTTATAAATATATGAAAGCTAGAGAGAACGCTTAGTGACCGCCATACTCGCCATATAGGAAGTTATATAAAGTATAGGGAGAATGTTAGTGACCCCATACTCCCTATAAAAAGTATATATAAAGTATAGGATGAACGTTAGTGGATCGCCATACACCTCCCTATATAAAGTATATTAAAGTATAGGATAACGTTCTGACCCGCATACTCCTATATAAAGTATATCTAAAGTATAGGGAGGAATGTTTAGCGGACAGCCATACTCCACTATATAAGTATATATAAAGTATAGAGAGAACGTTAGTGACCGGGGCATACTCCCTATATAAAGTATATATAAAGGTATGGAGAACATTTAGTGACCGCCATACTCCCTATCTAGATATATAAAATCAATAGGGAGAACGATTAGTGACCGCCATACTTCCCTATATCAATATATTTAAAATATTTTAGAAACGTTCATTGACCTTCATACTTCCTATATAAAGTATATATAAAGTATAGGGAGAATGTTAGTTACCGCCTATACGCCTCTCATACAGTATATTAAAGTATAGATTACGTTAGTGACCGCCATTCTCCTTATATAAAGTATATTAAAGTAAGGGAGAACGTTATGACCCGCCATTCTCCTTATATAAAGTATCTATAAAGTATAGGAGAACGTCAGTGACCGCAATACTCCTATAAAAGTATATTTAAAGTATAGCGAGAACGTTGTGAGGACCGCCATACTCCCTATAAAAGTATGTTAATAAAGTATAGGGAGAACGTTAGTAACCTCAATACTCCCTATATAAAGTATATAAAGTATGCGAGAACGTTATGACCGCCATATCTCCTTATATAAAGTATATATAAAGTATAGAGAGAAAAACGTTAGTGACAGCCATACCTCTCTATATAAAGTATATATAAAGTATAGGGAGAACAGTTAGTGACCGGCATACTCCTATATAAAGTGTATATAATTATAGGGAAACGTTAGTAACCCCAGGTCCAATACTCCCCTATTAAAGATATTAAAGTATAGGGAGAACTTAGTTACTGTCATACTTCCTATATAAAGTATATATAAGTATAGGGAGAACGTTGTGACCGCTATACTCCCTATATAAGTATATAGAGTTTAAAGAGAACGTTCTGACCGCCATACATCCCTATATAACGTATATTAGTTTAAGAGAACGTTAGTGACCCGCCGTACTCCCTATATAAAATATATATAAAGTGTAGGGAGAACGTTATGACCGCCATACGCCGCTATATAAAGTATATTAAAAAGTTGGGAGAACGTTTAGTGACCGCCATAGGTCTCCCATATAAGTATAATAGTTAACGGAGAAGTGATTGACCGCCATTCTCCCTATATAAAGTATATATAAAGTATAGGGACAACGTTAGTGACCGCCATTTCTCCCTATTAAATTATATATAAGTATAGGAACAACGTTAGTGACCGCCATACTCCCTATATAAAGTATTATAAAGTCGAATAGAGAGAACGTTAGGTGACCGCCCGTACTCCTATATAAAGTCATATAAGTATAGAGAGAACGTTAGTGCAACCGCCGTACTCCCTATATAAGTATAATATAAAGGTAGGGAGAACGTTGTGACCGCCGTACTTTCCTATATAAAGATATTAAAGTGTAGGGAGAACGTTAGGACCCGCCATAACTCCCCTATATAAAGTATATATAAAGTATAGAGAGAACGTTAGTGACTCGCCATCTTCCCTATATAAAGTATATATAAAGTATAGAGAGAACGTTAGTGACCGCCATACTCCCTATTAAAGTATATATAAAGTATAGGAGAACGTTATGACCGTCCATCTCCCTATATAAAGTTATATATAAAGTAATAGGGAACCGTTAGTGACCGCCATCTCCTTATAAAGTATATATGAAGTATGAGAGAACGTTACTTGACCGCCATAACTCCTCTATATAAAGTATATATAAGTATAGGTATAACTTTGTTGACAGCCTACTCACTATATAAGTAATATATACAGTCTAGAGAGAACGTTAGTGGACCGCCATACTCCCTCATATAAAGTATATATGAAGTATAGTTATAACGTTATGACCGCCATAAGCTCCCTATATAAATGTATGATATAAAGTACAGGGAGAACGTTGTGACCGCCACCACTCCCTATCTAAAGGAATATTAAGTAACAGGGAGAACGTTAGTGACCCCACCCCCCTATATACAGTATATATAAAGTACAGGGAAGACGTTAGTGACCCGCCACACTCTCTATAAGTATATATACAGTACAGGGGAGAACGTTATGACTCAGCCACACTCCCTTTAAAGTTTATAAGTATAGGGAGAACCGTTAGTGACCACCCGCAACTCTCCTATATAAGTAATATATAAAGTAAGGGAGAACGTTAGTGACCGCCACACTCCCTAATAAAGTATATATAAAGTATAGAGAGAACGTTAGTGACCGCCACACTCCCTATATAAAGTATATATAGATAGAGATAACGTAGTGACCGCCATACTCCCTATATAAAGTTATATATAAGTATAGGGTAGAACGTTATGACCGCCATACTCCTATATAAGTATATATAAATTAAGGGAGAACGTTATTGCCCGCACACTCCCTTATAAGTAATATATAAGTATAGAGAGAACGTTAGTGACGCCATACTCCCTAATAAAGTATATTAAAGTAAAGAGAGAATGTAGTGACCGCCATAAAATACCCCCTAATAAGGTATTTAACGTAGGTAGAACGTTAGCGAAAAAGCGGAAGTAAATTTTCATTTTAATTCTAAAAATTGTAGGAAAATGTTTCTCCCTGGAAAACCATCATTATTCCTTTTGTATTACAAGGGAAATACTAATGTGAAAATGATTCGTTCGTAATGTGGAATAGTTTAAACACTGCTAAACGTAAATGTAGCACTCCTAAATAATATCAAAAGAACAAAGCTGTAGAACGAGGGCTTGTGACGGTTCCATTCAATCCAGGTAATGGTATAATCTGTATATTCATTCATCCAGGTTCATGGTATATCTGTAATATTCATTCATCCAGGGCCATGGTATACTGTAGATTCTCATCCTGGTCATGGTTTATTATCTGTAAGATTCATCCATCCTGGTCATGGGTATAATCCTGTAATATTCATCCATCCTGGTCATGGTATACTGTAATATTCTTCATCCAGGTCCAGGGTCTATCTGTAATATTCATCCATCCTGGTCATGGTAAAATTCTGTAATATTCATTCATCCAGGTCACGTATATCTGTAATATATTTCATCCATCCATGTCATGTTTCTGTAATATTTCATTCATCCTACCAGGTCATGTATAATCTGTAATTTTCACCATCCTGATCATGGTATATCTTGAATATTCTTATCCAGGTCACAGTATATCTGTAATATTCATTCATCCAGGTCACGTATAGTCTGTAACTATTCATCATCCAGGTTCACGGATATCTGTAATATTCATCCATCCAGGTCACGGTATATCCTGTAAATTCATTCATCCAGGTCACGGTATTCGTAATTTCCTCCATCCAGGTCACGGTATATCTTGTAATATTCATTCATCCAGGTCATGGTAATCTGTCATATTATCCATCCAGGTCCAGTACATCTTAATATTCATCCTCCAGGTCATGGTAATATCTGTAATACTCTCCATCCAGGTCATGGTAATCCGTGTAATATTCATCCATCCAGGTCATGTATATCGTAATATTCATCCATCCAGGTCTGGGTAATCTGTAATATCATTCCTCCAGGTCCGTATAATCTGTAATATTCATTCACTCCAGGTCCACGGTATATCTGTAAGAGCCTTCTCCAGGTCATGTAAGATCTGTAAATATTCGTCACCATCCAGGTCCCGTATATCTGTAATCTTCATCCATCCATGTCACGGTAATTCTGAATAAGTCATACCATCAGTCACGGTAATAAATCTGTAATATTTCATTCACTCCAGGTCCCATGGATATCTGTAAATATTCAATCATCCCCAGGTCATAGTATATCTGTAATAGTCATTCATCAGGTCATGGTATATCTGTAATATTCATTCTCAGGTCATGGTATATCTGTAAATTCATTCATCCAGGTCACGGTATATCTGTAAATATTCATCATCAGGTCATTGTATAATCGTAATATCATTCCATCCAGTCATGGTATATCTGAATAGTCTTCATCCAGGTCATGGTAAATAGTCTGTTTTGTAATTCCGTTATATCAACTAGAGTTAAAGTTAGTTCTTGAAGTCCTCCTCTTCACCTGTATCCTACAAAGGAGGCTGTCCAGACACCTACACTCCCTTTCAGGCCTTTCGCCGGCAGGGTGGAGAAGGGGGCGTGGCCAACGGAGTGGTGATGTCCACACGAGGCGGGGCCAACCATTCTAGGGTGGTGGAGAGGTGATTAGGGAGAATTTTAGGGTGTTCCGGGCATCTTTGCGTGGCCCACTGAAGGTGGCTTGACTGGGGAGGAGACTCAAGTGTTCCTCTCAAGTCGGAAGTCTGGGTTGGTCCTATGGGTGTGAGGGAGACCACCCCAAAATGATGAGACTCCCGCGATAGTGGATAGGATGGGATACCTTGCTGTTGATCATGTAAGAAACAGCTATGCCAATAAAGCACCCTTACAGCAGAACAGATCTAACCCAGACGGTTGTGTTTCCCTACTGTCGACTTGTACCTTAATAGCACCTATTTCAAAACAGGGATAAGTTTCTATACGACAAAAACATGGATGGTGCTTATGGGATCTCACAGTTTTACCCCACTGTGGAAACCTTTAACTGAAGGAAGTAAGGCATAGCACACCAGCCAGCTGGTTCAGATACTTGAAAGCACTTGGGTTAAAATCCACCAGAAGGAATTACAAGCCTTCACACAGAACACATCAATGCCATAACCCAAGAACATCAAATGTACAAGGGAATTACAAACAACACCACTGGCTTTCTTGGGAACGCTTGGTATAAGTCAGGGAGAATGGTAAACTGGAAAGTAGGAAAACCAACCCACACGATCAGTATTTGCTTGTTTGACTCCACCACCCTTTAGATCACAAACTGGGGGTCTCAAAATACCCGGCAACACAGAGCTGAGACATCCCACTAGCACAAGGCGAAGGCTAAGAGAATGAAACCTCTCAGAGGAGCCCTTAAAACTTGTGGATATCAGACTGGGCCTTGTCAAAAGAAGTAGAAGGAAAGAAAAGAAATGAATACACCGTTAGAGTGGAAAAGCAAGACAGGAGAAAGAACATGGCCATCCCTATGTATGCAGGGTCTCCGAGAATTAAACAAGAATTAATCAATAAACACGTATCTGTCTGGCTTTAAACCAACCAACACCTGAGGCAGTAATTGTACATCCGAAAGCATCTGAAGGATAAAGCCATACCTTTCATAGATATAATGTAACATATTGGCAAGAGACGTGGACCTGGTTTCAAGAGGTCATTATGTGAAAAAAGGAACCAACCGAATAGAGGGTGGGGTTCACACACTGTCTGCCATGTAACATGCTGTTTTGACACCTTACCCTTGGAAGTTTCAGTAACACCTCCTAAAGATGGTACCACACTACATGATTATTTTTGAAAGATCTGAGGTATGGGGCTTCGTGTGTGTACCGGCTTTAGGTCCCTAACACCTGTCTGTTATAGCTAATTTGATTTTCCAGGGAACATCATTGCAACATATTCTTGTACAGTTATTCTGAATTGAGAGATCCAGTCGATGACTTAGCAAACGTCTTCAAGAACTAAACTTCAAGTCCAGTTGATCAATTGAAATACAACAGATATAACATATAAATGGCACACTTCTTCCCTTAAGTCTGTAAGAAACGATAAATGGTGCACTTCCTTTAATCTGTAAGAAACACATAAGTGGTTGCCTTTCTCTTTATTAAAGAATAACAATATACATAAAAACCAAACTGCTGCATAAATGGTTGACTTTTGTGTTGCTTTGACCTGACCTGAAGAATATTACAGATATACCGTGACCTGGGAATGAAATTACAATATACCTGACGTCTGGTGAATGAATATTCAGGTATACTGTGACCTGATGAATGAATATTACAGATATTCGCACTGACTCTGGATAGAACTATATGAGCAGATATACCGTGCACCTGATGGATGACTATTAGATTTACCATGACCCTGGATGAAGACCTATTACAGATACCATGACCTGTGATGAATGATCATTACGATTACCGGTGAGTCCTGGACTGATTGAATGTTACAGATATACCGTGACCTGATGAATGAATATTACAGATATTCATGACCTGGATGAATGAATCATTACAGATATAACCTGACTCTGGATGGATGACTATTATCCATATAACCATTGACGCCTGGATGTGATGAATATTACAGATATACCATGACCTGGATGAATGAATAGTACAGATAATTCCATGACCCTGGATAATGAATATTACAGTATATACCATAACCTGGATGATTGAATATTACAGATATGCCGTGACCTGGATGAATGAATATTACACAGACATACCATGACCTGGATGAGTGAATATTACCGATATAATATGACCTGGATGAATGACTATTACAGATATACCACACCCTGGATGATAAATATTACAGATAACCACGACCTGGATGATAAACTTTTACAGATAGACTGTGACCGGATGTAATGAATATTACAGATATACCGTGACCTTGATGAATGACTACTTCAGATTACCGGACCTGGATGAATGCACTATGTACAGATATAGCCGTGACCTGGTGGATTGAATATTACATATATACTGACTCATTGACCTCGGATGTGACCTGGATGAATGAATTTACATATAAACCATGACCCTGTGACTGAATGATATACAGATATAGACCATGACCTGGATGAATGAATATTCACAGATATACATGACCCTGATGACTGACTATACAGATAGTACCATGACCTGGATGAATGAATATTACAGATATACCACAACCTGGATGGATGAATATACAGCTATATCCGGTGACGCTGATCGAATATATTACAGATTAGCATACCTGATGGAATGAAGTATTACAGCTATACCGTGACCTGGATAAATGAATATTAAGATATAACCATGACCTGGATGAATGAATATTACAGCCATACATACGCAACTCTGGATGATGAATTTACGATCACCACTGACTGGATGATGAATATTACAGATCATACCATGACTCTGGATGGGATGAATATTCAGATTATAACATGACCTGGATAAGGATATTTACAGATAACTCAATGACCTGAGATGAATGAATATTACGATATTACGCTCAGACCAGGATGGAGATATTACAGATACCTGCGACTCAGATGATTGAATATTACGATAACCATACCAGGATTGGATGAATCTTACTATATACCATCGTGGAGATGAATATAACAGATATACCATGACCTGCTGACCTGAATAATATTACACGATATAGCCATTACCTGGATGAATGAGAACCTTCACAGCACCTCTTTCTACAGAGCATTGGTCATATTATATAGGATTGGCTACATTTACAGTTATGCATTGTTAAACTCTTCCTACATCGAACCGAATCTCATTGTCCCATCATTAGTCTTTCCTTTTAATACAATAAGGAATACTGGATGTTTTCCAGGGAAACATTTTCTAACAATTTTTTAGAATTAAATGAAAATTTACTTTCCGCTTTGGATTTAATAAAAAATGATGATGATTTTGATGAATGAAAGGATAGTACATTTTAGCATGGTAATATCCCGACAAACTCTATAAAAAAATAACGTAACCATGGATGTTACGGTCTCAAACCTGAGAACTACACCACGAAACATTACAGTACAAATGTTTGCAACACTTCTTTTACTCTTAGTTAAGTAAAAAATAAATGTTAAGCAAAACATTTTTGAAAGAAAGTTCCCGCCTTTCGGGCAGCATCAATTACATGGTTAGCCATAAATAAAATACTATTGAAAAAGACAGTGATAGAAGGGTCACAGCCAGTGAATGCTATTCAGAAATGCTTCACTGGCCCTAAACTTCATCCACAAACGAAAATAAGAGGCAGCGCACTCCGGTTGAATAAAATATTGCAGCTCGTTGTGATAGTAATCTAATTTTATTAGACACATCATTACAAAAGCATATGTACACGACTGAATCATTGCTTACGCGTTCGAGCGAATAGCTGTTACTCATAGGCTTAACCCTGGGCATACAACCATCTTCGACGAGATTTTAAACTGATGAAAAACCCACATCCCCAATCCGCCCCACCCCCCGTCCGATCATAAGTACGGAGAGGTGATGTGAAATACTGCTGAAGAATAACCCAATAACCCACCAAATCGTCAAACCTCTAATAACCCTGTGTGCTTAATAGATTTAGATAGAATACATCGTGTAAGAAAAAAGTATTTAAACTCGTCCAATAATGATTAATGATACATGTCCCAAGAAAAATATCATCCTCATATTACCGTCGAAATTGACACTAAAATAACAGCATACGAAGATAAATATATAATATAGCGGCAAATGGAATGATAAGTAAAATAACCATTAGACTCATATACATCTATACTGGACTCATGTATAAGATAAACAGACTATTATCTATCTTACGGTGGAAGAACAATGACCAATGTTTGAGAATAACTAATCAACATAAATGTACGTCGATCAAAACCACCTCTAACTGCAAAAAATACAAACCCCGTGTATGAAATAGATAAATAAAGCTGAGAATAATATCGACCGCATGTCCTCACTCCTCTAATTCCCCAAAATCTATCCAATCTATTAATTAAGTAAAACTGATATATCACATATGAATTCACCCCCACGGTGTTCTGGTTTCTAATAAATAAATCCATTTTACCTCACATTTGAGTAAAATGCTGGTCGCTATACCTATCCTTGGAAGATTGTAATGTTAACATGACTGGCAAGGAACGTGACTGGTTCAAGATAGGTGTTAAGGAGCCCATTTATTTGAAAATAAGAAACAAGCCTAATAGAGTGGGGGGTTCGACACCAATGTCTGCATGTCAATGCTGTTATTATACACCTTACTCTGGGCGTTCCTATAACACCTTATCCGCCACTATCTAATCAACCCCAAGCTTAACCCTGGCTGGTGATATGAATTGGGATTTTCCAGGGTATCATAATTTGCACAGATTCTTGTACAGTCATTCCTGACTTGAAAAGCCAGTTCGATGACTACAAAACGTTTCAAAACTACATTTCAAGTCCAGTTGATCTAATTGAATCAACCAGATATACCATGACCTTGGATGAATGAGACCTTCACAAGCATATATCGATGGACAAAAACACTCCCTTTTTTTATCTTTAGGCTCAACAATATTCTTATTATTAGGGAATACTCCTTCAGTGCTACCCTTCCTGTCTATACCAATTGCTTTTTCATAAGCTGTTGTTAAGAATCGACTATCGTTATCCCCTGACTAATCTGCGTTGATCATGATGTCGCTGGCTTCCTGAAATGCACTAAACGTAGAACATACGGCCTCAATCTACTCCGAATTGACCGAAAGGAATAGTCACTAATACTTGTGAGAGGAGACAGATCTAGCATGCCTATGGTACTTTTTAGCGAGTTAGGCTTCCGAAATCCACAATTGGTCAGTTTTTAACCCCCCACTTGGCCTAATAGTCCAGTCCAAAAAGAATGGATTCACCACCAATTTAGATGTAAATCTAATGTTGTAGCATTTTCATTCATTTTGATAGCCCTTGATCAAATTCTCTTTGGAACCCAACCCACCCCAATCAAATCATCTATGTTACCTTCGGTCAGGCAGATAACCTCTTCTTACTTACAACAAAATGAATTCAGGTGGTGGAGAGACAAATTTCCTCGCACCCACCCTAGAAACAGGTTGGGCCATAATATGGGGGGCAAAAAATTCGCCCCCATTGATGCCCTCACATACTGTTTTATAGAAGGTTCCATTGATTTAAAATTATGTTGGGTAATAGATATTGTAGGCTTCTCAAATAATGCGATCCATTCTTTAGAATAAACACCTACTAATGAGAGATAAATGAATAACTCCATCTACCACTACGCCTGTAACCCCGATTATGGGTATACACATGGGGTACAATGACACTACATCTGTTGTGGCCAACATTATACTTTTCACAAAGCCTCATTCTACACATTCACTAATTCTCTGATAATCTCCGTGTTTCCTTGATATAGAGAAAAGGCCCGTTTAACATATGGTTTAATACAAATTCAATCAATTCTTTCTCACGTGCCTTTCGATATTTCTCTGATGAAAGACCCTACTCAGTCTCTGGCGGGCCATGCCAGGCACAGTGCCCATCCTTCGCTGGGGAAGTAAACGGGGGAATGTGAAAGCTTCGCGTAGGTCACTATGAAAATGGACGGTAAGCTGCTGTGGCTATGTGGTGCTATAGGGCCCTATGAAATGGACGGTAAGCACCTGTGACTGTGTGGTGCTATAGGACCCTATGAAATGGAGGGTAAGCAGCTGTGACTATGTGTGGTGCTATAGGGCCCTATGAAATGGACAGTAAGCTGCTGTGACTATGTGGTGCTATAGGGCCCTATGAAATGGACGGTAAGCTGCTGTGACTATTGTGGTGCTATAGGACCCTATGAAATGGACGGTAAGTTACTGTGACTATGTGTGGTGCTATAGGGCCCTATGAAATGGACGGTAAGCTGCTGTGACTATGTGTGGTGCTATAGGGTCCTATGAAATGGATGGTAAGCTGCTGTGACTATGTGGTGCTATGGGGCCCTATGAAATGGACGGTAAGCTGCTGTGACTATTTGTGGTGCTATAGGACCCTATGAAATGGACGGTAAGTTACTGTGACTATGTGTGGTGCTAGGTTCCTATGAAATGGATGTGTAAGCTGCTGTGACTATGTGTGGTGCTATAGGGCCCTATGAAATGGACGGTAAGTTACTGTGACTATGTGTGGTGCTATAGGGCCCTATGAAATGGATGGTAAGCTGCTGTGACTATGTGTGGTGCTATAGGGCCCTATGAAATGGATCGTAAGCTGCTGTGACTATTGTGTGCTATAGGACCTATGAAATGGACAGTAAGCAGCTGTGACTATGTGTGGTGCTATAGGGCCCTATGAAATGGATGGTAAGCTGCTGTGACTATGTGTGGTGCTATAGGACCCTATGAAATGGACAGTAAGCAGCTGTGACTATGTGGTGCTATAGGGCCCTATGAAATGGACGGTAAGTTACTGTGACTATGTGTGGTGCTATAGGACCCTATGAAATGGACAGTAAGCAGCTGTGACTATATGTGGTGCTATAGGGCCCTATGAAATGGTCAGTAAGCTGCTGTGACTATGTGGTGCTATAGGCCTATGAAATGGACGGTAAGCTGCTGTGACTATGTGTGGTGCTATAGGGCCCTATGAAATGGACGGTAAGCTGCTGTGACTATGTGTGGTGCTATAGGGCCCTATGAAATGATGGTAAGCTGCTGTGACTATGTGTGGTGCTATAGGGCCCTATGAAATGGATGGTAAGCTGCTGTGACTATGTGGTGCTATAGGGCCCTATGAAATGGATGGTAAGCTGCTGTGACTATGTGTGGTGCTATAGGGCCCTATGAAATGGACAGTAGCAGCTGTGACTATGTGTGATGCTATAGGGCCATATGAAATGGACAGTAAGCAGCTGTGACGATGTGTGCTATAGGGCCCTATGAAATGGACGGTAAGTTACTTGATTATGTGTGGTGCTATAGGGCCCTATGAAATGGACAGTAAGCTGCTGTGACTGTGTGGTGCTATAGGGCCCTATGAAATGGACAGTAAGCTGCTGTGACTATGTGTGGTGCTATAGGGCCCTATGAAATGGATGGTAAGCTGCTGTGACTATGTGTGGTGCTATAGGGCCCTATGAAATGGTCAGTAAGCAGCTGTGACTATGTGTGGTGCTATAGGGCCCTATGAAATGGATGGTAAGCTGCTGTGACTATGTGTGGTGCTATAGGACCCTATGAAATGGACAGTAAGCTGCTGTGACTATGTGTGGCTATAGGGCCCTATAAATGGACGGTATAACTGTGACTATGTGTGGTGCTATAGGCCCTATGAAATGGACAGTAAGCATGCTGTGACTATTGTGGTGCTATAGGGCCCTATGAAATGGATGGTAAGCTGCTGTGACTATGTGTGGTGCTATAGCCCTATGAAATGGACGGTAAGCGGCTGTGACTATGTGTGGTCTATAGGCCCATGAAATGGCAGTAAGCAGCTGTGACTATTGTGGTGCTATAGGCCCTATGAAATGGACGGTAAGTACTGTGACTATGTGTGTGCTATAGGCCCTATGAAATGGACAGTAAGCAGCTGTGACTATTTGTGGTGCTATAGGGCCCTATGAAATGGATGTAAGCTGCTGTGACTATTGTGTGGTGCTATAGGGCCCTATGAATGGAGGTAAGCTGCTGTGACTATGTGTGCTATAGGCCCATGAAATGGACGGTAAGCTGCTGTGACTATGTGTGGTGCTATAGGCCTATAGAAATGGACGGTAAGCTGCTGTGACTATGTGTGGTGCTATAGGCCCTATGAATGGACAGTAAGCTGCTGTGACTATGTGTGTGCTATAGGGCCCTATGAAATGGATGGTAAGCTGCTGTGACTAGGTGTGGTGCTATAGGGCCTATGAAATGGATGGTAAGCTGCTGTGACTATGTGGTGCTATAGGCCCTATGAAATGGATGTAAGCTGCTGTACTATGTGTGGTGCAATAGGGCCCTATGAAATGGAGGTAAGCTGCTGTGACTATGTGTGGTCTATAGGGCCCATAAATGACAGTAAGCTGCTGTGACTATGTGTGGTGCTATAGGGCCCTATGAAATGGTCAGTAAGCAGCTGTGACTATGTGTGGTGCTATAGGGCCCTATGAAATGGACGTAAGTTACTGTGACTATGTGTGGTGCTATAGGGCCCTATGAAATGGACAGTATGCAGCTGTGACTATGTGGTACTATAGGCCCTATGAAATGGACGTAAGCTGCTGTGACTATGTGTGGTGCTATAGGGCCCTATGAAATGGATGGTAAGCTGCTGTGACTATGTGTTGTGCTATAGGGCCCTATGAAATGGACGGTAAGCTGCTGTGACTATGTGTGGTGCTATAGGGCCCTATGAAATGGACGGTAAGTTACTGTGACTATGTGTGGTGCTATAGGGCCCTATGAAATGGACAGTAAGCTGCTGTGACTGTGTGGTGCTATAGGGCCCTATGAAATGGACATAAGCTGCTGTGACTATGTGTGTGGCTATAGGGCCCTATGAAATGGCAGTAAGCTGCTGTGATATGTGTGGTGCTATAGGGCCCTATGAAATGGATGGTAAGCTGCTGTGACTATTTGTGGTGCTATAGGGCCCTATGAAATGGACGGTAAGCTGCTGTGACTATGTGGTGCTATAGGGCCCTATGAAATGGACAGTAAGTTACTGTGACTATGTTGGTGTCTATAGGGCCCTATGAAATGGACAGTATGCAGCTGTGACTATGTGGTACTATAGGGCCCTATGAAATGGATGGTAAGCTGCTGTGACTATTTGTGGTGCTATAGGGCCCTATGAAATGGATGGTAAGCTGCTGTGACTATGTGTGGTGCTATAGGGCCCATGAAATGGACAGTAGCAGCTGTGACTATGTGGTACTATAGGGCCCTATGAAATGGATGGTAAGCTGCTGTGACTATGTGTGGTGCTATAGGGCCCTATGAAATGGACGGTAAGCTGCTGTGACGATGTGTGGTGCTATAGGGCCCTATGAAATGGACGTAAGTCTGTGACTATGTGTGGTGCTATAGGGCCCTATGAAATGGATGGTAAGCTGCTGTGACTATGTGTGGTGCTATAGGGCCCTATGAGATGGATGGTAAGCTGCTGTGACTATGTGTGGTGCTATAGGGCCCTATGAAATGGACAGTAAGTAGCTGTGACATGTGGTGCTTAATGGCCCATGAAATGGATGGTAAGCTACTGTGACTATGTTGGTGCTATAGGGCCCTATGAAATGGCTGGTAAGCTGCTGTGACGATGTGTGTGCTATTGTGACTATGTGTGGTGCTATAGGGCCCTATGAAATGGAAGGTAAGCTGCTGTGACTATGTGTGGTGCTATAGGGCCCTATGAAATGGACAGTAAGCAGCTGTGACTATGTGTGGTGCTATAGGGCCATATGAAATGGACAGTAAGCAGCTGTGACGATGTGTGGTGCTATAGGGCCCTATGAAATGGACGGTAAGTTACTGTGATTATGTGTGGTGCTATAGGGCCCTATGAAATGGACAGTAAGCTGCTGTGACTGTGTGGTGCTATAGGACCCTATGAAATGGACAGTAAGCTGCTGTGACTATGTGTGGTGCTATAGGGCCCTATGGCACCACACATCGTCACAGCTGCTTACTGTCCATTTCATATGGCCCTATAGCATCACACATAGTCACAGCTGCTTACTGTCCATTTCATAGGGCCCTATAGCACCACACTAGTCACAGCAGCTTACCATCCATTTCATAGGGCCCTATAGCACCACATAGTCACAGCAGCTTACCATCCATTTCATAGGGCCCTATAGCACCACACACAGTCACAGCTTACCATCCATTTCATAGGGCCCTATAGCACCACACATATCACGCAGCTTACCGTCCATTTCATAGGGCCCTATAGCACCACACATAGTCACAGCAGCTTACCGTCCATTTCATAGGGTCCTATAGCACCACATAGTCACAGCAGCTTACCATCCATTTCATAGGGCCCTATAGCACCACATATAGTCACAGCTGCTTACTGTCCATTTCATAGGGTCCTATAGCACCACACATAGTCACAGTAACTTACCGTCCATTTCATAGGGCCCTATAGCACCACATAGTCACAGCTGCTTACTGTCCATTTCATAGGGTCCTATAGCACCACACATAGTCACAGCAGCTTACCATCCATTTCATAGGGCCCTATAGCACCACACATAGTCACAGCTGCTTACTGTCCATTTCATAGGGCCTATAGCACCACACTAGTCACAGCAGCTTACGATCCATTTTATAGGGCCCTATAGCACCACACATAGTCACAGCAGCTTACCTCCATTTCATAGGGCCCTATAGCACACACATAGTCACAGTAACTTACCGTCCATTTCATAGGGCCCTATAGCACCACACATAGTCACAGCAGCTTACCATCCATTTCATAGGAACCTATAGCACCACACATAGTCACAGTAACTTACCGTCCATTTCATAGGGTCCTATAGCACACAAATAGTCACAGCAGCTTACCGTCCATTTCATAGGGCCCCATAGCACCACATAGTCACAGCAGCTTACCATCCATTTCATAGGACCCTATAGCACCACACATAGTCACAGCAGCTTACCGTCCATTTCATAGGGCCCTATAGCACCACACATAGTCACAGTAACTTACCGTCCATTTCATAGGTCCTATAGCACCACAAATAGTCACAGCAGCTTACCGTCCATTTCATAGGGCCCTATAGCACCACATAGTCACAGCAGCTTACTGTCCATTTCATAGGGCCCTATAGCACCACACATAGTCACGAGCTGCTTACCCTTCATTTCATAGGGTCCTATAGCACCACACAGTCACAGGTGCTTACCGTCCATTTCATAGGGCCCTATAGCACCACATAGCCACAGCAGCTTACCGTCCATTTCATAGGGCCCTATAGCACCAAATTAGTCATTAAAGTTACCATAACATCACATTTTGTAACAATGGCTGAATAATATGGTTCCATTTCTTCAACCCCAAGAGATGGAATTGAAGTCCATGAAAAGTGAACTTGAAGTTTGTGTTATGAGGTTAAACATTTGTTATATGGCGGTGAACAGGCTTTTTAACTCAGACATTGTTGCTTTGGAGTTTTGAATTTCAATTACAAAGTAAAGCTGAGTTTTTATTGTGTCTTTTAAAATACTTTTTATCTGTCAATGTTAGTCGTTGAGGTTATTTATTGCCTGGCTTGCCGTAGTAGAGTTATTAAATGATTAGACAATCTTCATTAGACAAGAGATAAATGGTCAGATAGTCCAGATTTTAATTAATAATCTAATAGACGCCATTATGTAGAGTGATTTACTCTTTTTGCTGCAGATTTTGATAAGATAAAACACAAGTGAAGTTGAGAGCAAATGTCAGAGACAAGGTTAAGGGCTGGAAAAAAATACACTGTGTTTTCTACAGTTATTAAATGACTGACTCATTCTAATCTATAATTAAATACATGTATCGCTTACTCTGAGGTGTGGCGTGTTTCTACATGTTACTCCAATCTTGTTTTGCTCAGGTGCCATGTACCTCCTCCTTGACTAATCGACTTTCTGTTAGTCAAGCACATGCTCAGTAATCACTATGAGCCAGTAATAGGAGAGGGAATTCCCACAATGTAATTCACACATACCAACAGCCACAATGAATTATAACCAGCCTTATTTAATCAGAAGTGCTGGGCTTTTCTATAAAAGTATTTGCACCAGCTGCAATTCCAGAAACTAACTGTGCAGCCCTATCAATAACCAAATAACACAGCCCTTGTGTTGTGTGGGGGGAAAAAATTCACCCCTAAATTTTTTTTTAATATTCTGTTCCTTAGCCTTTCCCACCTCCAACCGCCATATTAATACTAAAAAAAAAGTTTCCGATTAATACTTACAGCCCCTTTGTTCCTGCGCCTATATTCTCCCCCCCTCTGCACCAGACACAGCAGAGAGGGTCTGGACTGGCAGCCGTGTTTGATTGGATCAGGGAAGATAGGCGCGGGAGCGAAGGGTTGTAAGTATGAATCAGATTTTTTTTTAGCATTAACACAGCGGTTGGGGTGGGAAAGGCTAAGGAACATAATATTAAAAGGCTTTCAAGCTAGTTAAAAGGGCACAGATGGGATCCGGAGGGATGGAGAGGGGGGGGGGAACTCCCCTGTGCAAATCACTAACAACTAAGAGGACAGATCAGAGGCAGATACCTTTTGGACAGGAAGACAGCTCCTACCTATACTTTCTGGACTTTGGACCTGGACTGCAGGAGAACCATAAGGAGCATGGGTTCGGTAATTTTCTAACACTGCAGAGTGAGGCCAGTAGTTTTTTACAATGCCCACTTTTTTTTCCTTAAAAACTAGTTTAGCATTTGGTAAATATAGTTAGTGTAGGCTTTTAAAGACAAAAATCAGGAGCACACTGTGTGGCCTACATCCTTAGCATGCAGGTACAATATTTATATATATTTTTGGCTCATTGGTTGCACTTGAAGGACAACTGAAGTGAAAAAAAAAACATACCCTCCAACATTCCCTGTTCAAAGGGTACATTTATAATACAACCTAGTGCTAAGGTGCAAGGGGAGGATAATGAAGTGAACTGATCTTAGCACAGCTCTGGCAATGTATTTCTCAACAGTGTACCTAATTAAGGGAATTGGAGGGTATTCAGAAATCTGCTTCTTTTTTATTATTGCCTGGTTGTTGTGGCATTCATTGCTGCCCTGAATGATGCCATTTTTTTTTACTTTTTCTGATAATGGATAATGGGAGGTATAGTTCAAACACAACAAGGGCAGTTTTTTAAAATAGTTTTTATTTATACAAGGGCTCTTCCGTGCTTAGTTAACTATAGCGCGCATTATCGTGCATGCACACTATAGTTAAACTAAACAAGGAAGCGGTCGGGACTTGTCAACGGAGCTGGTGGTGGTTGAGCACAAGGTAAATATACTCACTTTCGTTCCTGGCTCCTGGTCGAGTGATTGAAGAATGGAAGGTATGGAATAGGTCCTTACCTCCGGTCTTCATTCACTAGTTAAAGGAATAGTTAGACAATCTAAGCCCTATGGGTAAGGGCCTGATGGGAATATTCACTTACATAAACATGATGCACACACACAGGTCCGAGCCCAGCCAGCCCCCAAGAGACCCAGTAGGCTTATAGACTGTCCAGTATGTAGGTGATACCAAGATGATTACTCCCTTGTCTATTGTCTATATGTATAGACAGAGTTCCACACCCAGTCAGCCCCAACACTAGAGCTTTTCTCAAGCGCTTACGATCGCATGTCAGTGCATGTGAATGTGGGTAGCCACATGGCATGCCATGCGTTACATTTATGGAGCACATACAATCAGCAATTTTTCGTGTGTTGCATGCGTTGGTGCTAACTATGGACTAATGTGGAAATCACAGCAAACAGACTGTTACACTTTTTACTTACCTAGCTTCCCGCGTTGGGGTCAGCTGGGTACCCAGAGTACATAGGGCCCTATAGCACCAAATTAGTCATTAAAGTTACCATAACATCACATTTTGTAACAATGGCTGAATAATATGGTTCCATTTCTTCAACCCCAAGAGATGGAATTGAAGTCCATGAAAAGTGAACTTGAAGTTTGTGTTATGAGGTTAAACATTTGTTATATGGAGGTGAACAGGCTTTTTAACTCAGACATTGTTGCTTTGGAGTTTTGAATTTCAATTACAAAGTAAAGCTGAGTTTTTATTGTGTCTTTTAAAATACTTTTTATCTGTCAATGTTAGTACGTTGAGGTTATTTTGACTGTGCCTTGCCGTAGTAGAGTGACTATTAAATGATTAGACAATCTTCATTAGACAAGAGATAAATGGTCAGATAGTCCAGATTTTAATTAATAATCTAATAGACGCCATTATGTTAGAGTGATTTACTCTTTTTGCTGCAGTATTTTGATAAGATAAAACACAAAGTGAAGTTGAGAGCAAATGTCAGAGACAAGGTTAAGGGCTGGAAAAAAATCACTGTGTTTTACTTACAGTTATTAAATGACTGACTCATTCTAATCTATAATTAAATACATGTATCGCTTACTCTGAGGTGTGCGTGTTTCTACATGTTACTCCAATCTTGTTTTGCTCAGGTGCCATGTACCTCCTCCTTGACTAATCTGACTTTCTGTTAAGTCAAGCATGCTCAGTAATCACTATGAGCCAGTAATAGGAGAGGGAATTTCCCACAATGTAATTCACACATACCAACAGCCACAATGAATTATAACCAGCCTTATTTAATCAGAAGTGCTGGGCTTTTCTATATAAAGTATTTGCACCAGCTGCAATTTCCAGAAACTAACTGTGCAGCCCTATTCAATAACCAAATAACACAGCCCTTGTGTTGTGTGGGGGGAAAAAATTCACCCCTAAAATTTTTTTTTTAATATTCTGTTCCTTTCCCACCTCCAACCGCCATATTAATACTAAAAAAAAAGTTTCCGATTAATACTTACAGCCCCTTTGTTCCTGCGCCTATATTCTCCCCCCTCTGCTAACCAGACACAGCAGAGAGGGTCTGGACTGGCAGCCGTGTTTGGGATTGGATCAGGGAAGATAGGCGCGGGAGCGAAGGGTTGTAAGTATGAATCAGAATTTTTTTTTTAGCATTAACACAGCGGTTGGGGGTGGGAAAGGCTAAGGAACATAATATTAAAAGGCTTTCAAGCTAGTTAAAAGGGCAGCCAGATGGGATCCGGAGGGATGGAGAGGGGGGGGGGACTCCCCTGTGCAAATCACTAACAACTAAGAGGACAGATCAGAGGCAGATACCTTTTGGACAGGAAGATAGCTCCTACGCTATACTTTCCTGGACTTTGGACCTGGACCGCAGGAGAACCATAAGGAGCATGGATGTTCGGTAAGGATTTTCTAACACTGCAGAGTGAGGCCAGTAGTTTTTTACAATGCCCACTTTTTTTTCCTTAAAAACTAGTTATAGCATTTGGTAAATATAGTTAGTGTAGGCTTTTAAAGACAAAAATCAGGAGCACACTGTGTGGCCTACATCCTTAGCATGCAGGTACAATTATTTATATATATATTTTGGCTCATTGGTTTGCACTTGAAGGACAACTGAAGTGAAAAAAAAAACATACCCTCCAACATTCCCTGTTGAAAGGGTACATTTATAATAACAACCTAGTGCTAAGGTGCAAGGGGAGGATAATGAAGTGAACCTGATCTTAGCACAGCTCTGTGCAATGTATTTCTCAACAGTGTACCTAATTAAAGGGAATGTTGGAGGGTATTCAGAAATCTGCTTCTTTTTTATTATTTGCCTGGTTGTTGTTGCATTCATTGCTGCCCTGAATGATGCCATTTTTTTATTACTTTGTCTGATAATGGATAATGGGAGGTATAGTTCAAACACAACAAGGGCAGTTTTTTAAAATAGTTATTTATTTATACAAGGGCTGCTTCCGTGCTTAGTTAAACTATAGCGCGCATTATCGTGCATGCACACTATAGTTAAACTAAACAAGGAAGCGGTCGGGACTTGTCAACGGAGCTGGTGGTGGGTTGAGCACAAGGTAAATATACTCACTTTCGTTCCTGGCTCCTGGTCGAGTGATTGAAGAATGGAAGGTATGGAATAGGTCCTTTACCTCCCGGTCTTCATTCACTAGTCTAAAGGAATAGTTAGACAATCTAAGCCCTATGGGTAAGGGCCTGATGGGAATATTCACTTACATAAACATGATGCACACACACAGGTCCGAGCCCAGCCAGCCCCCAAGAGACCCAGTAGGCTTATAGACTGTCCAGTTGTACGGTGATACCAAGATGATTACTCCCCTGTCTATTGTCTTATTAATGGTATAGACAGAGTTCCAACAGCCCAGTCAGCCCCAACACTAGAGCTTTTCTCAAGCGCTTACGCATGTCAGTGCATGTGAATGTGGGTAGCCACATGGCATGCCATGCGTTACATTTATGGAGCACATACAATCAGCAATTTTTCATGTGTTGCATGCGTTGGTGCTAACTATGGACTAATGTGGAAATCACAGCAGAAACAGACTGTTTACACTTTTTACACGCGTTATCTTCTGACCCAGAGTACTTTAGTATGTGCAGAATATGGAAAAAAAGTAATTCAGTGTTGATCCCCTTTAATATGTATCATAACAGCTTTATTATGTATTATGTAACAGTGTTGTGTTAGGAGAAAATTTCATTCATTAGGAGGACAGTGTTTCTCAGAGGTAGACGTTGTTTTTTTAAATGAATTTCTAAAATAAATATTTTGCAAACTACCATTACAAAATTTCAGCAAACCACTATAAAAAAATATTATTTTACTGTTATTATAAATAAAATCTTTGGCAAAACATTCCGCTTTGAGTTGACCTTTTTTCACTATTTTCTGTAGGTGGAAGACTTTACAGCCCCCTCGCGAATGAAGTTTTCTGCATATTTTAAAAGAAACTGAAAGTAAATGCCAGGCACACAGCATCAAACTGAGTCACCTAGAAGACGTGGGCTGCACTATATTGCTTATTGTATCAGTCACACTAATTGCACATTGGTCAGGTCTATGAGAACAATATGTTAGACTTCTTATAAGAACAAACACTGAAAAAACTGAATTTTCTCTATAATGTTAAATAGTTGTTTTGCATTTCACTAGTATGGATGAATATTACAGATATACCGTGACCTGGATGGATGAATATTACAGATATACCGTGACCTGGATGAATGAATATTACAGATATACCATGACCTGGATGGATGAATATTACAGATATACCATGACATGGATGAATGAATATTACAGATATACCATGACCTGGATGAATGAAGATATACCATGACCTGGATGAATGAATATTACAGATATACTATGACCTGGATGAATGAATATTACAGATATACCATGACCTGGATGAATGAGAATCTTCACAAGCATATCTCTATACCAGGGTATAGCTACGCCCTAGCTCGTCTCTGCATTTTACTAGGTATACAATTCACCTGCTAGCAGTGTCTGGAAAACTATATATGTAATACAACTTATATATATATATATATATGTAAACATACACAAAATGAATATGTCCCCACCCAAGCTCTCTCCATATTTGCAATATATATAATCAGACTACATAGACCAGCCTTGTTACCAGCACGGATGCTTATTACCCATACAAGGCTCATAAAGTAATAGTCTTACAACTCTGAAATAGCTGAAAGCCAAAGGGAACATTTCTTAAACACAATTTTGCAGTTGAAAGACTTCCTGCTAGGTTCTTTAACATATTTCACCATCAAAGACATAAATTTCCTCTCTGCGAGTCAAAGATGCAGATGAAGAAAATCTACAAAAATAACAGAACATAGAGCAGAAAAGCACATAAGTGGAGCTGGGAAAGAGAAGAAAAATAGGTTTGTCCTGCCTTCCTTTTATAGCCGCAAAAGGAGAGCCTAAAACCAGCAAATAGGTTAAGCCCATTTGCAATGTATAGAGAGCCGCTATCGGCTTGGTGCATTATCTTAAGGGAGCAGTAGAGAGCGATAGAGGCTCTCGTATATAGCCCTATATGGCCATTATTTATAAACCCATTTTTCGTTACTGTATAACCGTGGCCATACATTGTATAACCGTGGCCATACATAGAGGCTTCCGTTGTGATTTTATAACACACGTGATCACCATTTTTGGTCCATATTTTTACCATGGTTGCCATGGAAACAAAAGTGTAGCATGCGACCCAGGTTCAGGAATTTGATCACATGACCTTGAAACCTCAGAATTTGAATATTTGAGGATGATGTTATGTGCCAGTCATGTGACATTATTAGTGATGTCATACAGGATGTTATGAAACAACTCCTGGAAGATATTACTCATTTCTGTTGCAGTAACAGTTAGCGTGAGTACATTTTTTTTTTGCTCTGTAACAGTTTGTTATTTCCATAGATATCCAGGCACAATTCTATACCCACTATTTGACTGTGTCTGTCTGTCTTTCTCTTTGTCTCTGTACCTGTTTATCTCTTTCTCTCTCTGCATCTCTCTCACTAAGTGACTTTCTATCCATGTGTGTCCATTTCTATTAAATTCCTCATACGCACTATGTACAGTACATACATCTCCTGCTAGCTCCTGGATGTTGTCTGAAACCTAGAAACGTCCTTGACAGAGTCTGACTTACCTTGCCCCACCCTGCTGCTGCCCTCCACCCCCAACAGATTTAAGGTTCGTACAAACGTACGATTGCGGTTCCCGACCCGCGATGCATGATGTGTCCGAACGTTCATTTCGGCCCGTGTAGCGGCACTCTATCGGCCAAAACGGCTTATTTTTTCCGGAGACCCCTGCTACAATATGGGATGACCATGTTCTTTCCTTCTGTCTTGCTTTTTCCGCCCCTCCACTGTTGGTATTCATGTTCTTTTCTTTCTCTCTACTACTTCTTTTTGACAAAGGCCCAGTCTGGATATCCACAAGTTTAAGGGCTCTCTGAGATGTTTCATTTCTTTAGGCCTTTCTTTACCCAACACAACGAACACAAAGAAAAGCGACAATCATATACACAGTGCAGTGCAGTGAAGAATGCTCTGATTTGTATGTGGGGGAGACCAAACACAACTGCATCAACGTATGGCCCAGCACAGAAGAGCCAATTCCTTGGGTCAGGACTCAGACACCAACTGTCTGCCATCTACAATGCTGTTTTGACACCTTACTCTAGGCGTTCCTATAACAGCTCTTAGCCACTATCCAATCACGCCTTAACACTTGGCTGTGATATGCTAATTGGGATTTTCCAGGGTACATAATTGCAACAGATTCTTGTACAAGTCATTCTGAATTGAGAGATCCAGTCGGATGACTAGCGAAACTCTTCAAGAAACTAAACTTCAAGTCCAGATCTAATTGAATACAACAGATATACCATGACCTGATGAATGACTATACAGAATACCATGATCCTGATAATGATATACAGATATACCATGACCTGGAGAATGAATATACGATATACCGTGACCTGGATGAATGAAATATTACAGATATACCATGACCTGGATGGATGAATATTACAGATATACCATGAACCTGGATTAATGAATACAGATATCCATGACCTGGATAATGAATATTACAGATATACCATGACCTGGATGAATGAATATACAGATATACCATATGACCCTGGATGAGAAAATATTACAGATATACCATGACCTGGATGAGATGACTATTACAGATATACTATGACCCTGGATGAATGAATATTACAGATATACTTGACCTGGATGAATGAATATTCAGATTACCATAACCTGGATGAAAGATATTACAGATATACCATATGACCTTGATGGATGAATATTACAGATAACCATGACCTGGATGAATATATTACAAGATATCAAACCGTGACCGGGATGGATGAATATTACAGATA
The DNA here is from genome assembly GCA_019447015.1 of Hymenochirus boettgeri. Lineage (NCBI taxonomy): Eukaryota > Metazoa > Chordata > Amphibia > Anura > Pipidae > Hymenochirus > Hymenochirus boettgeri. The sequence goes on from CM033472.1 coordinate 260,300,692, forward strand.
TACCCGGACCTGGATGAATGAATATTACAGATATACCATGAACCTGATGGATGAATATTACAGATATACCATGACCTGGATGAATAATATTACAGATATAACCATGACCTGGATGAATGATATACATACAGATATACCATACCTGGATATGAATATTACAGAATACATGTGACCTGGATGAATGAATATTACAGATATACCCCAAATGACCTGGATGAGAATATTACAGTATAACCATGACTTTTGGATGATGACTATTACGATATACCATGACCTGGATGGATGAATATTACAGATATACTATGAACTGGATGAATATTACAGATATACCATGACCTGGATGAAAGAATATTACAGATATACTATGACCTGGATGAATTAATATTACAGATATACCATGACCTGGATGAAAGAAAAATATTACAGATATACTATGACCTGGATGAATGAATATTACAGATATACCATGACCTGGATGAATGAGAAACCTTCACAAGCATCCTCTTATGTGTATGTAATTCCCCCTCCCCTGGCTGGGCGCCAATGGCAAACTAACTGAGCAATGGCCTCAATGGCCAGATCACTAAACAGTCAACAGTCCAGGTGGCTGGGAGTAGCTGGTCTTCTATAGCTTGTTAAGGAAAGTATATACAGAGCCAGAGGTGAGAAACCAGCAGTTAAGGTCCTAACCATAGTGTAGGGGTTTGGGGGCTTATTTTGAATTTAAATGTCAGTAATTAGCCAGAAAAGGTGTCCCATCATTTTGTCACAGATTGCATTGTAAGACGTACATTTTGTCATAAGTTGTGTGATAAAATCTAGATTTCACCAATGAAATTTTCCGGTATTTTATCCAAATGGTTTGCCATGCGTTTTTTTCAGTGGCATAAATTTTTACCTGGTTATGTGAATTCTTTCCAGAACATAAGATCACAATATCTGATCGGTCCCTATGCAGATATCTTACTTTAAAGTTAATCAATGTTTTTATTTTTACCATTTGAATTGAATGGGGGAAAATGAAGCTTTTAATTAGCACAGATTAATAGACATCTGCGGCCATGTTCACTTCTGTTAAGGAGCCGGTGAGTATTATACTGTAAATCGTATGTATAACACAATAACATGATGAAACCAACCAGGGATATTGTTCCCAAAGTAAATATTTTATCCTTCTGGTAATAAAAGAATTTAGGGACAAGAGTAATCCAGTTTATCTGCTAGATAAGCTTTAAAGGTTCTCTCCAATCCTAAAATAGAACTGGAAGTTAAGGAGCTGTGTCTTATCTCCCGTTCTTCAATTAAATGATCAGCAGCAGGCAGGGAAGTTACAAAAAGGCCAAGCGTGGGACAACTTCTCAACCAGGTGCGATAACAAATTTATTCAATATGGTTCAATACTTCAACGGTGCAGTGGGAGAGAACACAGGAAAAATGCCCGACGCGTTTCTAGACTGCCAGTCACTTCATCAGAACTTACCAAAGATTGTGCTCAAAAAGCTGCTCCTCCGATAGGTCCTGACGGAGCTTACACATGCGCACGCCCATACAGTGCTCCATCAGGACCTGTGAAAGAAGCCAACGCTGGCGCGTGATCGAGGGTAAGTACTGTAAATTCTCTGCCTGCTCATGACTTAGCTCCTTTACCTCTTGTTCTTCAATTAAACTAAAAAAAATGGAGATGTTCTTTAAGTCTAAACTCTCTGTGCTCACAGATACTACCACTACTACTACTAATAATAATATTAATAACAATATATGACCCAGATCAGGCCTTACATGTAACTGTATAGTGCATTTCCAGGAGAAACGTATGCCTTATTCTGCATGTTTACTACTATCTATACAAGCCACATACATATACAATATGACCTCAGCTGGTCTGCCTTCATATAATACACACACACACACACACACTTCTAAATCTAACAGTTAAATTCTTAAAAACACCCCCAGGATATTTGTATTGGGAAAACACTCCACAATGTACTGACACCTTCCATGGACCCCACTGGCAGGCTAGATATATGGGCACTTATGCGCTTTTTGCCACCTAACACAAAGTTGCGTTGTATGGGGATGTGTGGCAATAGATGATGGTAATGATTTCGCTGCGGTTATCACCGGTTACAAGTTAAGGAACCTTTATGATATGCCCTTTAATAATATACCCTATATATTGCCTTTAATATGTAACCCAGCACCCACGTCCCATTACAGGCTCTCCTAGAAACCCGTTTTGGAATGTTCCTTAGTGAAATGGTTCAGTTTACAAGCAGGGACATCAACATTATACTGCAAACTCTGAAGCCGTCTCGGGAAATGTGATTATGCTTTGTTCACTTTAAAGGGATGTTATTACAGGGAAATAGCTCTCAAGCTTTTTAAGAGTGTTTACTTTTTCATCCAGACTACAAATAAGATGGAAACTACCTTACAACTAAGGGGGTCTATCTTCAATTTATTTTACCTTAAAGTGCTGCAAATGCCTCTAATCTATTTAAATTACAGATTTGGCTTGTTAAAAAAATTGTTAGCGTGAACAAGATATGAGACTTTAGTCTCCCTTCTGTTTACTGGACTAACCTTGGAAGTTCTAACCTGGGGTGGTCTAGCCTTGGAAGGTAAAACCTTGGCTGGTCTAGCCTTGGAAGGTATAACCTTGGCTGGTCTAGCCTTGGAAGGTATAAAACCTTGGCTGGTCTAGCCTGGAAGGTATAACCTTGGCTGGTTAGCCTTGAAGGTATAACCTTGGCTGGTCTACCTGGAAGGTAAACCTGGGCAGCCTTGGAAGTAAACCTGTGGTCTACCTTGGAAGTAAACCTTGGCTGGTCTAAAGCCTTGGGAAATGTTAACCTTGGCTGGTCTAGCCGGAAGTTCTAACCTTGGCTGGTCTAGCCTTGGAAAGGATAACCTGGCTGGTCTAGCCTTGGAAGGTATAAACCTTGGCTGGTCTAGCCTTGGAAGTATAACCATGGTGTTCTAACCTTGAAGGTATAACCTTGACTGGTCTAGCCTTGGAAGGTAAAACCTTGGCTGGTCTAGCCTTGGAAGGTATAACCTTGGCTGGTCTAGCCTTGGAAGGTATAACCTTGGCTGGTCTAGCCTTGGAAGGTATAACCTTGGCTGGTCTAGCCTTGGAAGGTATAACCTTGGCTGGTCTAGCCTTGGAAGGTATAACCTTGGATGGTCTAGCCTTGGAAGGTATAACCTTGGATGGTCTAGCTTGGAAGGTATAACCTTGGCTGGGCGCCATTATTGGAATGATTGGAAGGACAATGGGGCCGATTTACCCAGGGCTAACCAGGGCTAACCAGTTCGCTACCAGTTAGCATGACTTTAACTCCATATTAGTGTCGGCGTGTAGGTTTAGTAAAAGTTACCCAACACACATCGACGCTTGTGATTCAATATGCGTTTTAGCGCGGATTTAACAGCAGCAAATAGCTGGCATTAACATCCTGTAGTGGGTAAATCCCTTTTCGGGATATTGAATTGTGGTCACGACATTTACCCAGAGTTGATAGCGGATCTGGGTAAATGAACCTGAAAGAAAATAACGAGATAAAGGAATCTGGTAAGTTTCTGATCCACAGAACTGTCGAACTTTAAAAAATCCGATTTGAACCCGATTGAATAGGAATTAGTCCTGGTTTCATAATTAACCTGGTTTACAGTAGATTCGGAACTGCTGGTTTAAAAACCTATGGAATTTTTAACTGGAAATCAAAAATTGCTTTAGAAAATGTTATAATTTTATATCGGCGGATTTTGAAAAGCAGCAGTTCCGAATCTAACACCGGGTTGATTTTGAAATCAGACTTACCTCTAGCGAGAAAAAACTCTGTTCCATTGTCTATCCCGGTCAAGGGAGAGTAACCAGTTAGAAGCAATATTTGGCTACAACGTGCCCCACAAAACATAGAAGAAATCACCACCCCTCGGTCTATCCCACACAATGGCATGGACCAGCAGCCAGATAACACTTATTGCTTAATTTCCTCCCCTTGAATGAAAGTCAAGAGCCAAGTGGCTGGTGATTGGCTGGTAAAACTGCCAGTGTGATGAAGACAGATTGGTTTGTGTTTCCAGATCCACTGCTCGCTACAAATAGGGGAAGCTCATTTCAAGTTAACAATTCGGTTAACAATTGTTCCAAAATCGATGCAGTAATGTGCAATGTTAAAGAATGTCACCCATGTACATATATGATATATGAAAGCTACAGGAAGTGATATTTCCAACAAAGTTGATAATGTTTGCAGCACCCCTAATAGTGTCTGTTATGCTCTACTGAGCATGTTTGATCCACCCAACAGCCAATCAGTAGAAATTACTGTTAGGAACATTCCAAGGAAGTGATGCAATTTGGGAAGTAGATGGACCATTACAGAACCAAACATGGCAGCTCACTACTGACCACAGTAAAGTGTAGCAAGGGGTATGAAATCAATAGATTTTTCAAAAATGAAGACCATATGTAGAATACCTAGGTAGGTATGGATAATATAGATAAATAATGTGAGTAATAATACATTTTTCCTCTGAGCTGTTCCTTTAAAGACAGCTGTATGTTACTTGACACTCACCTAGAAAATGTATAGAGTTTGTCTGTTTGTAGTTACCGGCCTATGAATTTTATTTATGTCTTTCCTATGAGCAACACTAGGGAAATGTCTGCAAGTAAAATGAGCATGTTATTCAGTTAAGAAATCGTGCTCCTGTCTATCATTTCCCTTTACTGTGGCCAGCACAGTCTGTTTGAGATGGTTCGGGATGATGGGGAGGACCAGGGCAGAAATGTGATTTTCCTACTGTAAGTCATCTGGATCCTGCTGTGCTAAATGGAGCATCAAACCTGTTTCAATAGAACGCTGAATAAATAAGCCACAAAGGAAAATTGATATGTAATAGTGGGAGAGCAAAAGATTCTCATGCAAGTTCCTTAACCCTTTAGATACTAAAGCATCTGGCGCCAAACGCCAAGCATCTAGGGTAATAAAAAAAGAAATAAACAAAAGGATAAAACATTTAAAGATTGAACAAACCAATAATGCTGTACATTAAAAATGAAAAGAATAGCCATTAAATAAAATATGTCCAGCAATAAAATGAAAATTTTATCCATAGGTGCAGCACTCCCCCCCAAACAGTGGCGGTAGTAGGGCCTGCCACAAGCCCAAGATCTCCTCCGCGTACCTGGAGAGGCCCTTCCCCCCCTGGGAGATTGGAGGCTGAGACCCTGACCCCCTACTCCCTCTAAAGGTGGCCTACACTATGAGATATTACTTACCCGACCGAGGGCTCACGCGATGTTCCTTCTTCCTCCGGAACCGCTTCTCCCGATCTCATTCGACCGACATGCGATCGCAAAATGAATGGGATTTTGCGATCGCATGTCGGTCAAATATATGATCGGGAGAAGCGGTTCCGGCAGCATCGATGAACATCGCGTGAGCGCTCGGCGGGCAAGTAATATCTCATAGATGTATGGCCACCTTAAAATCTCTCCGCGACCAACCGTTTTAAAACAGCTGATCGGACGTTTCCCAAGTGCAACAGTGCTTACATTGCCTTTTTAGATAGTAACTCACAGGTGGATTTCCTACTTAAACGGAGTTTGGATCCCTGAGTTTTGGACTGGAACTGACACCTGCTTGTTCTCAGTCAGTTTTAGTAGCCATTTACCCTCACTACTGGTAGAGTTCGTATCTGTGCTAGTGCACGGGTTCTGTATACCATTTTAACTTTGGGTTTATGGTTATCTGTGTGAGCTGGTCAGCTCATAATATTTCATTATTTCTATTATTTTACATTGGTAATGTTTTTTATAGTAATATTGACTATTTCATCTGTTTTTGTCGGGTCCTACCCACAGGGTACTTTGCTATGTAGGCATGCTGGGATCTGTATGCTCCCTTAGGGCTAGGCCCACACTAGCGTGTTTTTGTTGCGTTTTGCTCTGTTTTCGCTTTGCAATCCACCATGACATTTCATTTATATGTAAATCGTGAGAAGTGAGCCCCACTGTGCGATACGAGTCCGTTGTGATTTTATAACACACTGATCACCATTTTGGTCCATATTTTTACCATGGTTGCCATGGAAACAAAGTGTAGCATGCGACCCAGGTTCAGGAATTTGATCACACTGACCTTGAAACCTCAGAATTTGAATATTTGAGGATGATGTTATGTGCCAGTCATTGACATTATTAGTGATGTCATACAGGATGTTATGTAAACAACTCTGGAAGATTACTCATTTCTGTTGCAGTAACAGTTGCGTGAGTACATTTTTTTTTTGCTCTGTAACAGTTTGTTATTTCCATAGATATCCAGGCACAATCAATCCCAAGCAGTAAATATCATTTATCATCTTATTTAATGTAAATCTTGTATTGGATGTTTTGCATCTTTGTTGGGTCTTGATATTGGGAGCGCTATGTTTATTAAGGATCGGTAGTGTTTCTTACAGTCTAATATTTTATTGAGAATCAGCTGTATGTTTTACGGATCAATATTCTGTCAGGGATCAGTAATGTTATATATGGATCAGTTCCTTATAAAGAATTCAATTGATGGGGCCTATTTATAAAGGAACAATATTGACAATATCCCATGCGGTGCCTCTATGAAACCGCCATCTTTGTTGTATGTCCAGATCATGTCATCATGTTATATCTGTGCTGACCTGACTTTCTGTTAAATTAAACCAACTGTTAAAACTGCACACAGAAAACCAACTGTCAGAACTCTTCTATACCCACTATTTGACTGTGTCTGTCTGTCTTTCTCTTTGTCTCTGTACCTGTTTATCTCTTTCTCTCTCTGCATCTCTCTCACTAAGTGACTTTCTATCCATGTGTGTCCATTTCTATTAAATTCCTCATACGCACTATGTACAGTACATACATGCTCCTGCTAGCTCCTGGATGTTGTCTGAACCTAGAAACGTCCTTGACAGAGTCTGACTTACCTTTGCCCACCCTGCTGCTGCCCTCCACCCCCACACGATTTAAGGTTCGTACAAACGTACGATTGCGGTTCCCGACCCGCGATGCATGATGTGTCCGAACGTTCATTTCGGCCCGTGTAGCGGCACTCTATCGGCCAAAACGTCTTAATTTTCCGGAGACCCCTGCTACAATATGGGATGACCATGTTCTTTCTCCTGTCTTGCTTTTCCCCTTCACTGTTGGTATTCATGTTCTTTTCTTTCCTTCTACTTCTTTTGACAAAGGCCCAGTCTGGATATCCACAAGTTTAAGGGCTCCTCTGAGATGTTTCATTTCTTTAGCCTTCTTTACCCAATACCGAAACACAAGAAAAGCGACATCATATACACAGTGCAGTGCAGTAAGAATGCTCTGATTTGTATGTGGGGGAGACCAAACACAACATACGTGCATCAACGTATGGCCCCAGCACAGAAGAGCCAATTCCTTGGTCAGAGACTCAGACACCAACTGTCTGCCATCTACAACAATGCTGTTTGACACCTACTCTACTGGCGTTCCTATAACAGCTCTTAGCCACTATCCAATCACGCCTTAACACTTGGCTGTGATATGCTAATTGGGATTTTCCAGGGTACATAATTGCAACAGATTCTTGTACAAGTCATTCTGAATTGAGAGATCCAGTCGGATGACTAGCGAAACGTCTTCAAGAACTAAACTTCAAGTCCAGATCTAATTGAATACAACAGATATACCATGACCTGGAGAATGACTATACAGAATACCATGACCTGATAATGATATACAGATATACCATGACCTGGAGAATGAATATACGATATACCGTGACCTGGATGAATGAAATATTACAGATATACCATGACCTGGATGGATGAATATTACAGATATACCATGAACTGGATTAATGAATACAGATATCCATGACCTGGATAATGAATTTACAGATATACCATGACCTGGATGAATGAATATACAGATATACCATAGACCCTGGATTGAAGCAAAATATTACAGATATACCATGACCTGGATGAGATGACTATTACAGATATACTATGACCCTGATGAATGAATATTACAGATATACTTGACTGGATGAATGAATATTCAATTACCATAACCTGGATGAAAATATTACAGAATACCATATGACCTTGATGGATGAATATTACAGATAACCATGACCTGGATGAATATATTACAAGATATCAACCGTGACCGGGATGGATGAATATTACAGATATACCGGACCTGGATGAATGAATATTACAGATATACCATGAACCTGATGGATGAATATTACAGATATACCATGACCTGGATGAATAATATTACAGATATAACCATGACCTGGATGAATGATATACATACAGATATACCATACCGGATATGAATATTACAGAATACATGATGACCTGGATGAATGAATATTACAGATATACCATGACCTGGATGAAAGAATATTACAGATATACCATGACTTGGATGAATGACTATTACAGATATACCATGACCTGGATGGATGAATATTACAGATATACTATGAACTGGATGAATATTACAGATATACCATGACCTGGATGAAAGAATATTACAGATATACTATGACCTGGATGAATTAATATTACAGATATACCATGACCTGGATGAAAGAATATTACAGATATACTATGACCTGGATGAATGAATATTACAGATATACCATGACCTGGATGAATTAGAACCTTCACAAGCATCCTCTTATGTGTATGTAATTCCCCCTCCCCTGGCTGGCTGGCCAATGGCAAACTAACTGAGCAATGGCCTCAATGGCCAGATCACTAAACAGTCCAGGTGGCTGGGAGTAGCTGGTCTTCTATAGCTTGTTAAGGAAAGTATATACAGAGCCCAGAGGTGAGAAACCAGCAGTTAAGGTCCTAACCATAGTGTAGGGGTTTGGGGGCTTATTTTGAATTTAAATGTCAGTAATTAGCCAGAAAAGGTTGTCCCATCATTTTGTCACAGATTGCATTGTAAGACGTACATTTTGTCATAAGTTGTGTGATAAAATCTAGATTTCACCAATGAAATTTTCCGGTATTTTATCCAAATGGTTTGCCATGCGTTTTTTTCAGTGGCATAAATTTTTACCTGGTTATGTGAATTCTTTCCAGAACATAAGATCACAATATCTGATCGGTCCCTATGCAGATATCTTACTGTAAAGTTAATCAATGTTTTATTTTTACCATTTGAATTGGAATGGGGGAAAATGAAGCTTTTAATTAGCACAGATTAATAGACATCTGCGGCCATGTTCACTTCTGTTAAGGAGCCGGTGAGTATTATACTGTAAATCGTATGTATACACAATAACATGATGAAACCAACCAGGGATATTGTTCCCAAAGTAAATATTTTATCCTTCTGGTAATAAAAGAATTTAGGGACAAGAGTAATCCAGTTTATCTGCTAGATAAGCTTTAAAGGTTCTCTCCAATCCTAAAATAGAACTGGAAGTTAAGGAGCTGTGTCTTATCTCCCGTTCTTCAATTAAATGATCAGCAGCAGGCAGGGAAGTTACAAAAAGGCCAAGCGTGGGACAACTTCTCAACCAGGTGCGATAACAAATTTATTCAATATGGTTCAATATCTCAACGGTGCAGTGGGAGAGAACACAGGAAAAATGCCCGACGCGTTTCTAGACTGCCAGTCACTTCATCAGAACTTACCAAAGATTGTGCTCAAAAGCTGCTCCTCCGATAGGTCCTGACGGAGCTTACACATGCGCACGCCCATACAGTGCTCCATCAGGACCTGTGAAAGAAGCCAACGCTGGCGCGTGATCGAGGGTAAGTACTGTAAATTCTCTGCCTGCTCATGACTTAGCTCCTTTACCTCTTGTTCTTCAATTAAACTAAAAAAAATGGAGATGTTCTTTAAGTCTAAACTCTCTGTGCTCACAGATACTACCACTACTACTACTAATAATAATATTAATAACAATATATGACCCAGATCAGGCCTTACATGTAACTGTATAGGGTGCATTTCCAGGAGAACGTATGCCTTATTCTGCATGTTTACTACTATTCTATACAAGCCACATACATATACAATATGACTCAGCTGGTCTCGCCTTCATATAATACACACACACACACACACACTTCTAAATCTAACAGTAAATTCTTAAAAACACCCCCAGGATATTTGTATTGGGAAACACTCCACAATGTACTGACACCTTCCATGGACCCACTGGCAGGCTAGATATATGGGCACTTATGCGCTTTTTGCCACCTAACACAAAGTTGCGTTGTATGGGGATGTGTGGCAATAGATGATGGTAATGATTTCGCTGTCGGTTATCACCGGTTACAAGTTAAGGAACCTTTATAGATATGCCCTTTAATAATATACCCTATATATGTGCCCTTTAATATGTAACAGCACCCATTCCCATACAGGCTCTCCTAGAAACCCGTTTTGAATGTTCCTTAGTGAAATGGTTCAGTTTACAAGCCAGGGACATCAACATTATACTGCAAACTCTGAAGCCGTCTCGGGAAATGTGATTATGCTTTGTTCACTTTAAAGGGATGTTATTACAGGGAAATAGCTTCAAGCTTTTTAAGAGGTTTACTTTTTCATCCAGAATACAAATAAGATGGAAACTACCTTACAACTAAGCAGGGGGTCTATCTTCATTTATTTTTACCTTAAAGTGCTGCAAATGCCTCTAATCTATTTAAATTACAGATTTGGCTTGTTAAAAAAATTGTTAGCGTGAACAAGATATGAGACTTTAGTCTCCCTTCTGTTACTGGAACTAAACCCTTGAGTTCTAACCTGGGGTGGTCTAGCCTTGGAAGGTAAAACCTTGGCTGGTCTAGCCTTGGAAGTATAACCTTGGCTGGTCTAGCCTTGGAAGGTTATAAAACCTTGGCTGGTCTAGCCTGGAAGGTATAACTTGGCTGGTCTAGCCTTGAAGGTATAACCTTGGCTGGTCTACCTGGAAGGTAAACCTGGGCTAGCCTTGGAAGTATAACCTGTGGTCTACCTTGGAAGTAAACCTTGGCTGGTCTAAAGCCTTGGGAAATGTTTTAACCTTGGCTGGTCTAGCCTGGAAGTTCTAACCTTGGCTGGTCTAGCCTTGGAAAGGCATAACCTGGCTGGTCTAGCCTTGGAAGGTATAAACCTTGGCTGGTCTAGCCTTGGAAGTATAAACCTGGTGTTCTACCTTGTAAGGTATAACCTTGACTGGTCTAGCCTTGGAAGGTAAAACCTTGGCTGGTCTAGCCTTGGAAGGTATAACCTGGCTGGTCTAGCCTTGGAAGGTAAAACCTTGGCTGGTCTAGCCTTGGAAGGTATAACCTTGGCTGGTCTAGCCTTGGAAGGTATAACCTTGGCTGGTCTAGCCTTGGAAGGTATAACCTTGGATGGTCTATGGAAGTATAACCTTGGATGTCTAGCTGAAGTATAACCTTGGCTGGGCGCCATTATTGGAATGATTGGAAGGACAATGGGGCCGATTTACCCAGGGCTAACCAGGGCTAACCAGTTCGCTACCAGTTAGCATGACTTTAACTCCATATTAGTGTCGGCGTGTAGGTTTATGTAAAAGTTACCCGCACATCCGACGCTTGTGATTCAATATTGCGTTTTAGCGCTGGATTTTAACAGCAGCAAATAGCTGGCATTAACATCCTGTAGTGGGTAAATCCCTTTTCGGGATATTGAATTGTGGTCACGACATTTTACCCAGAGTTGATAGCGGATCTGGGTAAATGAACCTGAAAGAAAATAACGAGATAAAGGAATCTGGTAAGTTTCTGATCCACAGAACTTGTCGAACTTTAAAAAATCCGATTTGAACCCGATTGAATAGGAATTAGTCCTGGTTTCATAATTAACCTGGTTTACAGTAGATTCGGAACTGCTGGTTTTAAAAACCTATGGAATTTTTTAAACTTGGAAATCAAAATTGCTTTAGAAAATGTTATAATTTATATCGGCGGATTTTGAAAAGCAGCAGTTCCGAATCTAAACCGGGTTGATTTTGAAATCAGACTTACCTCTAGCGAGAAAAACTCCTGTTCCATTGTCTATCCCGGTCAAGGGAGAGTAACCAGTTAGAAGCAATATTTGGCTACAACGTGCCCACAAAACATAGAAAGAAATCACCACCCCTCGGTCTATCCCACACAATGGCATGGACCAGCAGCCAGATAACACTTATTGCTTAATTTCCTCCCCTTGAATGAAAGTCAAGAGCCAAGTGGCTGGTGATTGGCTTGGTAAAACTGCCAGTGTGATGAAGACAGATTGGTTTTGTGTTCCAGATCCACTGCTCGCTACAAATAGAGGGAAGCTCATTTCAAGTTAACAATTCGGTTAACAATTGTTCCAAAATCGATGCAGTAATGGCAATGTTAGATGTCACCCATGTAAAATGATTATATTGAAAGCTACAGGAAGTGATATTTCCAACAAAGTTGATAATGTTTGCAGCAGCACCCTAATAGTGTCTGTTATGCTCTACTGAGAGCATGTTTGATCCACCCAACAGCCATCAGTAGAAATTACTGTTAGGAACATTCCAAGGAAGTGATGCAATTTGGGAAGTAGATGGACCATTACAGAACCAAACATGGCAGCTCACTACTGACCCACAGAAAGTGTAGCAAGGGGTATGAAATCAATAGATTTTTCAAAAATGAAGACCATGATGTAGAATACCTAGGTAGGTATGGATAATATAGATAAATAATGTGAGTAATAATACATTTTTCCTCTGAGCTGTTCCTTTAAAGACAGCTGTATGTTACTTGACACTCACCTAGAAAATGTATAGAGTTTGTCTGTTTGTAGTTACCGGCCTATGAATTTTATTTATGTCTTTCCTATGAGCAACACTAGGGAAATGTCTGCAAGTAAAATGAGCATGTTATTCAGTTAAGAAATCGTGCTCCTGTCTATCATTTCCCTTTACTGTGGCCAGCACAGTCTGTTTGAGATGGTTCGGGATGATGGGGAGGACCAGGGCAGAAATGTGATTTTCCTACTGTAAGTCATCTGGATCCTGCTGTGCTAAATGGAGCATCAAACCTGTTTCAATAGAACGCTGAATAAATAAGCCACAAAGGAAAATTGATATGTAATAGTGGGAGAGCAAAAGATTCTCCTGCAAGTTCCTTAACCCTTTAGATACTAAAGCATCTGGCGCCAAACGCCAGCATCTAAGGGTAATAAAAAAAGAAATAAACAAAAGGATAAACATTTAAAGATTGAACAAACCAATAATGCTGTACATTAAAAATGAAAAGAATAGCCATTTAAATAAAATATGTCCAGCAATAAAATGAAATTTTATCCATAGGTGCAGCACTCCCCCCCAAACAGTGGCGGTAGTAGGGCCTGCCACAAGCCCAAGATCTCCTCCGCGTACCTGGAGAGGCCCTTCCCCCCCTGGGAGATTGGAGGCTGAGACCCTGACCCCCTACTCCCTCTAAAGGTGGCCATACATCTATGAGATATTACTTACCCGACCGAGGGCTCACGCGATGTTCCTTCTTTCCTGCCGGAACCGCTTCTCCCGATCTTACATTCGACCGACATGCGATCGCAAAATGAATGGGATTTTGCGATCGCATGTCGGTCAAATATATGATCGGGAGAAGCGGTTCCGGCAGCATCGATGAACATCGCGTGAGCGCTCGGCGGGCAAGTAATATCTCATAGATGTATGGCCACCTTAAATCTCTTCCGCGACCAACCGTTTTAAACAGCTGATCGCGACGTTTCCCAAGTGCAACAGTGCTTACATTGCCTTTTTAGATAGTAACTCTACAGGTGGATTTCCTACTTAAACGGAGTTTGGATCCCTGAGTTTTGGACTGGAACTGACACTCTGCTTGTTCTCAGTCAGTTTTAGTAGCCATTTACCCTCCCTCTACTGGTAGAGTTCGTATCTGTGCTAGTGCACGGGTTCTGTATACCATTTTAAACTTTGGGTTTTATGGTTATCTGTGTGAGCTGGTCAGCTCATAATATTTCATTATTTCTATTATTTTACATTGGTAATGTATTTTTATAGTAATATTGACTATATTCATCTGTTTTTGTCGGGTCCTACCCACAGGGTACTTTGCTATGTAGGCATGCTGGGATCTGTATGCTCCCTTAGGGCTAGGCCCACACTAGCGTGTTTTTTGTTGCGTTTTGCTCTGTTTTCGCTTGCAATCCACAGCATGACTTTCATTTATATGTAAATCGTGAGAAGTGAGCCCCACTGTGCGATACGAGTCCGTTGTGATTTTATAACACACTGATCACCATTTTGGTCCATATTTTTAACCATGGTTGCCATGGAAACAAAGTGTAGCATGCGACCCAGGTTCAGGAATTTGATCACACTGACCTTGAAACCTCAGAATTTGAATATTTGAGGATGATGTTATGTGCCAGTCATTGACATTATTAGTGATGTCATACAGGATGTTATGTAAACAACTCTGGAAGATTACTCATTTCTGTTGCAGTAACAGTTGCGTGAGTACATTTTTTTTTTGCTCTGTAACAGTTTGTTATTTCCATAGATATCCAGGCACAATCAATCCCAAGCAGTAAATATCATTTATCATCTTATTTAATGTAAATCTTGTATTGGATGTTTTGCATCTTGTTGGGGTCTTGTATTGGGGAGCGCTATGTTTATTTAAGGATCGGTAGTGTTTCTTACAGTCTAATATTTTATTGAGAATCAGCTGTATGTTTTACGGATCAATATTCTGGTCAGGGATCAGTAATGTTATATATGGATCAGTATCCTTATAAAGAATTCATGGGGCCTATTTATAAAGGAACAATATTGACAATATCCCATACGGTGCCTCTATGAAACCGCCATCTTTGTTGTATGTCCAGATCATGTCATCATGTTATATCTGTGCTGACCTGACTTTCTGTTAAATTAACCAACTGTTAAAACTGCACACAGCAAACCAACTGTCAGAACTCTGTCACCATTCCAGCTACAGACAAACTCTTTACAGCAGAAGTTTAAAGGGCATCTCCCCCCTATGTAAAAGGTTTCATATGTTGTAGGGCCCCCCTTCCCACCCCAACCTACAGCTCTCTGATCTTGCTCCCTGCTTGCTTGTGGTTGGGAAGAATTAGAGTTTCCAGTAATGGTCAATTTAATCTTTTTTTCAGTATAGATGCCCTTTAAACTATAAGAATAATATTGTGTGCAATGTAAAACTAACTTTGTGTTTTTTATTTCATTATAGCAGTTAAACACAATGCTGTTTAACCAGAATAACAAGGCCTTCATTGACCTTAACATTATGAAGGTAAGATGCCGTTTATCTATTTCCTTTAGTTTATAGATATATTCTATGTAGATTCATTGCTATTTCCTGTCGTATCCAAGTTGTATTACGCCTGGGATGGCTTATGTTTGCTACCTGTTATGTTAGCAAATAGTACCGGAACTCCTGCTGTAACTGGGGTATTCCAATAATCCCGTAAGTACTGCATTGTTTGTACTTCTTTTCTTGTAAGTAATGCAGTACTCGGTATGACCTGTTACTGGTATTACATAAGTACCGGTATGCTCGCCACACTCAGTGCCGGTTTCGTAGCAAGTAAATCTTAATCCCGGTGGCTTGCCCAGTAGAAATAATCCCGGGTATTGTGCCCTGTAGCAAAAATCCCGGTATGCTGCTGCCTCCGTAGCAATAATCCCGGTATGCGCCCTGTTAGCAATTAATCCCGAGTATGCTTACTAGTGCCTGCCAACCTAGCTAGACTAATAATCAGGTTATGCTGCACCCGGTAGCTAACTAATACCGCTTTAATAAACGAACCGCCCGCGCCTCTGAGTGGTCTTCTAATCTGCGTCCTCCTTAGTTGCTTGTCCCTGTAGCAATAATTCCGGTATGCGTGTTGCACCTAGGTGTAGAACTATTCTGCCACTACTCGGATCAGCGCTTTGTTTTGTCCTCTTTTTCTTCTAAAAGCTCTCCAGCACTGATCTTCCCTTTCCACCCCTCTCGCTGTCCCCCAATTTTTACTTTTTCCATTCCATTCGCCCTTCATTTATCGCTCCCTTTCTCTCCCACTTTCTCGCAGCCGTCGTCTACACACCCTTCTATAGCTTGTCTCTGTCCGTTCTTCCAGCAGGCCGATGCTCCTCATTCTCACGGGTCCGCCTATCGTATCCCCCTTCACCCTATGCATTTTCACTCTCATCATTATAGAGTTCCCGGTATGCTGACACTTTCGACGTCGCTCCACCTTTATGTTCCCGACCCTATACTACCCATGACTCCTCGGTCGTTCTTTCTTTCTATAACTTTTGACGGCCGTATTACTCCTCCCCACCCCCTTTTCTTGTACCTGCTTTCTTTATTTTTTATCAGAAAAAAGTTATTTCATCCGATATTCTTTCACTATCGTCTTTCCTCCTTCTTTTCTCTCCGCTTCTTTATTCCTCCCCTCTACTACCCTCACTTGATGTTCTATCTTAGGTCCAATCCTAAAACCATCACATTATGTGATGTTGGGGGAGGAAACGGGAGCCGAGAATGTGCCGGGGAAACCCACGCAAGCACGGGTTAGAAAATACCAAAAACTCCTTGCAGGATGTGTCCAAGGCTGGAATCGAACTCCGGGACTCAGCGCGCCAGGCATTCAGTGCAACCCCTGCGACACCGTTGCTTTTTTTAGCTTGTCCTATCTATCACTATTTGACTGTTTTTGTCTGCTGTCTTTCTCTTGTCTATGTACCTGTTATCTCTTTCTCGCTCTGCATCTCTATCACTAAGTGACTTATCCATGTGTGTCCATTTCGATTAAAGTCCTTCATACGCACTTATGTACAGTACATTACAGCTCATTGCTTAGCTCTGGATGTTGTTTTCTGACCGTAGAAGGAAGAAGAAAAGAAACAGTCTCCTTGAACCAGAGGACTTCCTGTTTGACTTACCTTTGCCCACCCTGCTGCTGCCGCCCTACACCCCACAGACAAGTTTAAGGTTACGCGATGCAAAAGTATTACGGAGTGAGGGGGTTCACGACCACCCCGCGATGCATGATGTGTCCGAACGGTCATTTCGGCCCGTGTAGCGGCACTCTATCGGCCCCCAAAACGGCTTCTCTTCTTCTGCTTCTTAATTTCCGGAGACCCCCCTGCTACATTGGGTAAATGACCCTGTTCTTTCTCCTGTCTTGCTTTCCCTTCACTGTGGGTATTCATGTTCTTTTCTTTCCTTCTACTTCTTTTGGACAAAGGCCCAGTCTGGGATATCCACAAGTTTTAAGGGGCTACTCCTTGAGAGGTTTTTCATTCTGTGAGCCTTCTTTCCCAATACCCGAACACGCCGAAAACAACACAAGGAAAAAAGCCGACTTCATATACACAGGGCAGTCTTGCGGCAGGGGCAGGGTTTCTGCAGTGAAGACATCAAAGAGCAGCACAGTGAAAGTAGTTTGTTTGAAGTGATTGTTGAAGGAAATTGAAGAAAGAATGCTGAAGAATGAAGAAATGAAGATAAGAATTTGAATGATTAGAGTGTGATGACTTGAAGTGTGAAGTTGAAGAAAGATGTGATTGAAGAAAAGAAAGATAGAAAGATGAAGAAAAGGTTTGTAAGAAAGAAGAAGAAGAGGAAAGAAGATTGAAGAATTTGAAGATGATGTGAGTTGAAGCCACTTTTTTGTTTGTAAGATGAAAGAAAGAGGACTGAAAGAATTGCTTGATTGTGATTGTTGGGGGAGGGAGAGACAAACAACAATGGCCAAAAAAACCCCGTATTGGCCCAGCACAGAAGAACGAGCCAATTCCTGGGTCAGCACAGGACTCAGACACCAACTGTCTGCCATCTACAATGCTTGTTTGACACCCTACTCTAGGCGTTCCTAGAACACGCCTCTTAGCCCACTTATCCAATTCCCGCGCCTTAAAACTTGCCTGTGAACTTATGCTCCCATCCGCATTAGAGGGCCCCAAAATTGGATTTTTCCAGGGTTACAGAATTGCAACAGGATTCTTGTACAAAGTCATTCTGAATTGAGCGATCCAGTCGCGGGATGGCGGATGACTACGCGAAAATTCCTTCAAGGAGCTGATGAAGGACAGGCCCTTCCTCCTCCTCGTTAATTACCAATAAACTTCAAGTCCAGTCAGAGCTAATGAATGAGAACGATATACCATCGACTGGATGATGAGGATAAGACTTTTATTACAGTAGACATGACATGGAATGAAATGAAGGGATCCAGAGATACCATGACTTTTTGGATGAATGAATTATTATTACAGATTATACCGTTGAACCTTGGATGTGAAATTATGAATATATACAGATATTTTACCAGAGCCGGATGGGAATATTACAGATATAACTCATTGACCTCCTTGTTTGGTGGATTTAATGAAATTTACAGATTATACCATGACCCGGATGAGATGAATATTACAGATATACCATATGACCTGGATGAGGCTCTGGATTGATGCAATATGAATTATTACAGACGATACCATTGACCTGGATGAAAAAGAATTATTACAGACTACATATACATGACAGTTGGTAGGGATGACTATTACAGAGTCCATTCATATTCATTGCACCGAGGAATTGGATGAGCGAATATTTACAGAAGACGCCCTCGTACTAATATGAGCGTTGCGATGAGGGTCTACTTACCCCGCAATGAATATACAGGGAGTATACCATAACCTGGATGAAAGAACTATTTACCATGAGATTCTTAATCCTATTGACCTGGGACCTGGATGGCTATAGAATATTCAACCGATTACCATGACTGGATTTGAAGAATATTACAGACTATACCGTGTACCGTGACCTGGTGGAATGGGATGAATATTTACAGAATACCCGTTTGGTGACCTCGGGACTGAGAGATTTTTGAAGGAGAAATATTTACAGATATTTGATACCCACATGACCTGGTATGGAGACAGGAAATATTTACAGATAGACCATGGACCTGTTCCTTCTTTTTGACATGAATGAGGAATGAATATTAAGAATACCAACCTGGAGGATGAAATTACAGATATAACCATACCTGGATGAATAAATATTACGATATAACTCATTACCGGTGGATGAATGAAATTTACAGATTCCTGCCTGAATTCCAGACTAAATTGATGAGTATTACGATAACCATACCTGGATGAAAGAATATTCAGTATACAGACATTGATGAAGTCTATTACAGATATTACCATGACTCTGGATGGAGATATTAGAATACTTACGAGAATATTATATACATGACTGGATTAAGATAATTACAGAGTTACAGACCTGGATTGAAATTAATATTACAGATATACTATACCGGATTAATAAATTACAGATATACATGACCTGGATGAATGTAAGATATACTGACCTGGATGAATATTTACAGATATACCATGACCTGGATGAATGAGAACCTTCACAAGCATCCTTCATGTGTATGTAATTCCCCCTCCCCTGGGGGCCAATGGCAAACTAACTGAGCAATGGCCTCAATGGCCAGATCACTAAACAGTCCAGTGGGCGGGAGTAGCTGGTCTTCTATATCTTGTTAAGGAAAGTATATACAGAGCAGCCAGAGGTGAGAGAACCAGCAGTTAAGGTCCTAACCATAGTGTAGGGGTTTGGGGGCTTATTTTGAATTTAAATGTCGTAATTAGCCAGAAAAGGTGCCCATCATTTTGTCACAGATTGCATTGTAAGACGACATTTTGTATAAGTTGTGTGATAAAATCTAGAATTTCACCAATGAAATTTTCCGGTATTTTATCCAAATGGTTTGCCATGCGTTTTTTTCAGTGGCATAAATTTTTACCTGGTTATGTGAATTCTTTCCAGAACATAAGATCACAATATCTGATCGGTCCCTATGCAGATATCTTACTGTAAAGTTAATCAATGTTTTATTTTTACCATTTGAATTGGAATGGGGGAAAATGAAGCTTTTAATTAGCACAGATTAATAGACATCTGCGGCCATGTTCACTTCTGTTAAGGAGCCGGTGAGTATTATACTGTAAATCGTATGTATAACACAATAACATGATGAAACCAACCAGGGATATTGTTCCAAGTAAATTTTATCCCTTCTGGTAATAAAAGAATTTAGGGACAGAGTAATCCAGTTTATCTGCTAGATAAGCTTTAAAGGTTTCTCCAATCCTAAATAGAACTGGAAGTTAAGGAGCTGGTCTTATCTCCCGTTCTTTCAATAAATGATCAGCAGCAGGCAGGGAAGTTACAAAAAGGCCAAGCGTGGGACAACTTCTCAACCAGGTGCGATAACAAATTTATTCAATATGGTTCAATACTTCAACGGTGCAGTGGGAGAGAACACAGGAAAAATGCCCGACGCGTTTCTAGACTGCCAGTCACTTCATCAGAACTTACCAAAGATTGTGCTCAAAAGCTGCTCCTCCGTCCTGACGGAGCTTACACATGCGCACGCCCATACAGTGCTCCATCAGGACCTGTGAAAGAAGCCAACGCTGGCGCGTGATCGAGGGTAGACTGTGGAAATCTTCGCATTTTGCCTGCTCTAGACTAGCTCTTTATTATTCTTGTTCTTCAAATTAAACTAAAAAAATGGAGATGTTCTTTAAGTTAAAACTCTTGTGCTCACGATTACTACCACTACTACTACTAATAATAATATTAATAACAATATATGACCCAGATCAGGCCTTACAGTAATAACTGTATAGGGTGGCATTTCCAGGAGAACGTATGCCTTATTCTGCATGTTTACTATTTCTACACCCACATACATATACAATATGACCTCAGCTGGTCTGCCTTCAATAATACACACACACACACACACACTTCTAAATCTAACAATTAAATTCTTAAAAACACCCCAGGATATTTGATGTGGGAAAACACTCCACAATGTACTGCACCTTCCATGGACCCCACTGGCAGCTAGATATATGGCACTTATGCGCTTTTTGCCACCTAACACAAGTTGCGTTGTATGGGGATGTGTGGCAATAGATAATGGTAATTGATTTTCGGGTCGGTTATCACCGTTTACAAGTTGAGGAACTTTATAGATAGGCCCTTATTACATTGTATGATTAATTTTGCCTTCTATGTAACCTCTGCTACACACGTTTTGGCTTCCGTTCCTCTTTTTTTTTTTCCAGAATATTATCATTCACCCTGTGAATGCGTCTCTTCATTGTTTATTCCCATGACAGGATCCGTATCGCAATTGAAAGGTAGCCTCGGTAATTAATTATCTTTGCGTTCACTTTGGTGCATATCAGAGCTTATTGTCTATTCAGAAGCTGTTTTTACAGTTTTTACGATCAGATTTCTACATTTTCAATCTACAGATAGGAATACAAATAAGCCATGGAATACTACACTTCAAGCGACAACTGATGGTCTTACAATCTAGAGGGGTCTATCTTCAATTTATTTTACCTTAAAGTGCTGCAAATGCCTCTAATCTATTTAAATTACAGATTTGGCTGTTTAAAAAAATTGTTAGCGTGAACAAGAATGAGACTTTAGTCTCCCTTTGTTACTGGACTAACCTTGGAGTTCAACCTGGGGGTTCTAAACCTGGCTGGCGCTTGAAAGATGGTAGGTAAGAAAGAACCTTGGCTGGTCTAGCCTTGGAAGTATAACCTTGGCTGGTCTTCTAGCCTTGGAAGGTATAACCTTGGCTGGTCTAGCCTTGGAAGGTAAAACCTTGGTTGGTCTAGCCTTGGAAGGTATAACCTTGGCTGGTCTAGCCTTGGAAGGTATATGGAGGTCGCTTGGAAGTTCTAACCTTGGCTGGTCTAGCCTTGGAAGTTCTAACCTTGGCTGGTCTAGCCTTGGAAGGCATAACCTTGGCTGGTCTAGCCTTGGAGGTATAAACCGGCTGTTGCCTTGGAAGGTATAACCATGGCTGTCTAGCCTTGGAAGGTATAACCTTGACTGGTCTAGCCTTGGAAGGTAAAACCTTGGCTGGTCTAGCCTTGGAATGTATAACCTTGGCTGGTCTAGCCTGGAAGGTAAAACCTTGGCTGGTCTAGCCTTGGAAGGTAAACCTTGGCTGGTCTAGCCTTGGAAGGATAACCTTGGCTGGTCTAGCCTTGGAAGGTATAACATTGGATGGTCTAGCCTGGAAGTATAACTTGGATGGTTCTAGCCTGGAAGGTATAACCTTGGCTGGGCGCCATTATGGAATGATTGGAAGGACAATGGGGCCGATTTACCCAGGGTAACCAGGGCTAACCAGTTCGCTACAGTTAGCATGACTTTAACTCCATATTAGTGTCGGACGTGTAGGTTATGTAAAAGTTACCCGCACATCCGACGCTTGTGATTCAATATTGCGTTTTAGCGCTGGATTTTAACAGCAGCAAATAGCTGGCATTAACATCCTGTAGTGGGTAAATCCCTTTTCGGGATATTGAATTGTGGTCACGACATTTACCCAGAGTTGATAGCGGATCTGGGTAAATGAACCTGAAAGAAAATAACGAGATAAAGGAATATGGTAAGTTTCGATCCACAGAACTGTTGCGAAACTTTAAAAAATCCGATTTGAACCCGCGATTGAAAGGAATTAGTCCTGGTTTCATAATTAACCTGGTACAGTAGATTCGGAACTGCTGGTTTAAAAACTATGGAATTTTTAAACTGGAAATCAAAATTGCTTTAGAAAATGTTATAATTTTATATCGGCGGATTTTGAAAAGCAGCAGTTCCGAATCTAAACCGGGTTGATTTTGAAATCAGGACTTACCTCTAGCGAGAAAAACTCCTGTTCCATTGTCTATCCCGGTCAAGGGAGAGTAACCAGTTAGAAGCAATATTGGCTACAACGTGCCCACAAAACATAGAAAGAAATCACCACCCCTCGGTCTATCCCACACAATGGCATGGACCAGCAGCCAGATAACACTTATTGCTTAATTTCCTCCCCTTGAATGAAAAAGTCAAGAGCCAAGTGGCTGGTGATTGGCTGGTAAAACTGCCAGTGTGATGAAGACAGATTGGTTTGTGTTTCCAGATCCACTGCTCGCTACAAATAGGGGAAGCTCATTTCAAGTTAACAATTCGGTTAACAATTGTTCCAAAATCGATGCAGTAATGCGCAATGTTAAAGAATGTCACCCATGTCATATATGATATATGAAAGCTTCAGGAAGTGATATTTCCAACAAAGTTGATAATGTTTGCAGCACCCCTAATAGTGTCGTTATGCTCTACTGAGAATGTTTGATCCACCCAACAGCCAATCAGTAGAAATTACTGTTAGGAACATTCCAAGGAAGTGATGCAATTTGGGAAGTAGATGGACCATTACAGAACCAAACATGGCAGCTCACTACTGACCACAGTAAAGTGTAGCAAGGGGTATGAAATCAATAGATTTTCAAAAATGAAGACCATATGTAGAATACCTAGGTAGGGTAGTGAAATATAGATAAATAATGTGAGTAATAATACATTTTTCCTCTGAGCTGTTCCTTTAAAGACAGCTGTATGTTACTTGACACTCACCTAGAAAATGTATAGAGTTTGTCTGTTTGTAGTTACCGGCCTATGATTTATTTATGTCTTTCCTATGAGCAAAACATAGGAAATGTCTGCAAGTAAAATGAGCATGTTATTCAGTTAAGAAATCGTGCTCCTGTCTATCATTTCCCTTTACTGTGGCCAGCACAGTCTGTTTGAGATGGTTCGGGATGATGGGGAGGACCAGGGCAGAAATGTGATTTTCCTACTGTAAGTCATCTGGATCTGCTGTGCTAAATGGAGCATCAAACCTGTTTCAATAGAACGCTGAATAAATAAGCCACAAGGAAAATTGATATGTAATAGTGGGAGAGCAAAAGATTCTCATGCAAGTTCCTTAACCCTTTAGATACTAAAGCATCTGGCGCCAAACGCCATCTAAGGGTAATAAAAAAGAAATAAACAAAAGGATAAACATTTAAAGATTGAACAAACCAATAATGCTGTACATAAAAATGAAAAGAATAGCCATTTAAATAAAATATGTCCAGCAATAAAATGAAATTTTATCCATAGGTGCAGCACTCCCCCCCAAACAGTGGCGGTGTAGGGCCTGCCACAAGCCCAAGATCTCCTCCGCGTACCTGGAGAGGCCCTTCCCCCCTGGGAGATTGGAGGCTGAGACACCTGACCCCCTACTCCCTCTAAAGGTGGCATAAACTATGAGATATTACTTACCGACCGAGGGCTCACGCGATGTTCCTTCTTCCTGCGGAACCGCTTCTCCCGATCTACATTCGACCGACATGCGATCGCAAAATGAATGGGATTTTGCGATCGCATGTCGGTCAAATATATGATCGGGAGAAGCGGTTCCGGCAGCATCGATGAACATCGCGTGAGCGCTCGGTCGGGCAAGTAATATCTCATAGATGTATGGCCACCTTAAGATCTCTTCCGCGACCAACCGTTTTAAACAGCTGATCGAGCGTTTCCCAAGTGCAACAGTGCTTACATTGCCTTTTTAGATAGTAACTCTACAGGTGGATTTCCTACTTAACGGAGTTTGGATCCCCTGAGTTTTGGACTGGAACTGACACCCCTGTTGTTCTCAGTCAGGTTAGTAGCCATTTACCCTTCTACTGGTAGGTTCGTATCTGTGCTAGTGCTACGGGTTCTGTTATACCATTTTAAACTTTGGGTTTTTGGTTATCTGTGTGAGCTGGTCAGCTCATAATATTTCATTATTTCTATTATTTTACATTTAGGTAATGTTTTTAGTAAATATTGACTATTTCATCTGTTTTTGTCGGGGTCCTACCCACAGGGTACTTTGCTATGTAGGCATGCTGGGATCTGTATGCTCCCTTAGGGCTAGGCCACACTAGCGTGTTTTTGTTGCGTTTTGCTCTGTTTTCGCTTGCAATCCACAATGACATTTCATTTATAATGTAAATCGTGAGAAGTGAGCCCCACTGTGCGATACGATCCGTTGTGATTTTATAACACACGTGATCACCATTTTTGGTCCATATTTTTACCATGGTTGCCATGGAAACAAAAGTGTAGCATGCGACCCAGGTTCAGGAATTTGATCACATGACCTTGAAACCTCAGAATTTGAATATTTGAGGATGATGTTATGTGCCAGTCATGTGACATTATTAGTGATGTCATACAGGATGTTATGTAAACAAATCCTGGAAGATATTACTCATTTCTGTTGCAGTAACAGTTAGCGTGAGTACATTTTTTTTTTGCTCTGTAACAGTTTGTTATTTCCATAGATATCCAGGCACAATCAATCCCAAGCAGTAAATATCATTTAACAATACTTTATTAATGTAAATCTTGTATTGGATGTTTAGCATCTTGTGGGGTCTTGTTAAGGAGGATCGCTATGTTATTAAGGATCGGTAGTGTTCTTACAGCTAAATATTTTATTGAGAATCAGCTGTATTGTTTACGGATCAATATTCTGGTCAGGGATCAGTAATGTGTATATATGGATCAGTTTTCCTTATTAAAGAATTCATGGGGCCTATTTATAAAGGAACAATATTACAATATCCCATACGGTTGCCTCTATGAAACCGCCATCTTTGTTGTATGTCCAGATCATGTATCATGTTATATCTGTGCCTGACCTGACTTTCTGTTAAATTAAACAACTGTTAAAACTGCACACAGCAAACCAACTGTCAGAACTCTGTCACCATTCCAGCTACAGACAAACTCTTTACAGCGAGTTTTAAAGGGCATCTCCCCCCTATGTAAAAGGTTCATATGTTGTAGGGCCCCCCTTCCCACCCCAACCTACACGCTCTCGGATCTGGCTCCCTGCTTGTTGTGGTTGGGAAGAATTAGTGTTTCCAGTAATGGTCAATTTCATCTTTTTTTCAGTATAGATGCCCTTTATTTAAACTATAAGAATAATATTTTGGCAATGTAAAACTAACTTTGTGTTTTTATTTCATTATAGCAGTTAAACACAATGCTGTTTAACCAGAATAACAAGGCCGTCATTGACCTAAACATTATCAAGGTAAGATGGCCGTTTATCTATTTCCTTTAGTTTATAGATATATTCTATGTAGATTTATTGCTATTTAACCTTTTTAGAGAAGAAAGTGATGCTAGGGGTGCACAGTAGAGATGTTCGAAACTGTTGAGTTTCATTTTGTTTACGAATTCTCAAAATTTTTGAAAATTTGGAAAGTTCGATTTTCGACAATCGGCTACTTTCCATTTTCGTTTTTTGAAAATCGTCTATTTTGGATTTTTGATTTCCGAAAAAATCATCCACTTTCAAATTTTGATTTCCGAAAATCGTCTATTATCGAAAATTGTCTACTTTTCGATTTTTGATAATCATCTACTTTCGATTTTAAAAAATTATCTACTTTCTATTTTCGATAAAAATCAAAAATTTGAAAAATTCGGGTTCCGTGAAATTTGGGAGTTCTGAAATTTTGTCGGGCCTTCGAAACCATCAGTTTCGATTCGAAACTGGGTTCTATTCGAACCTACATTACATCTCTAGTGCACAGTAGGGATGCCCGGTTCGCGGATCCGAACCCGGATCCGCCGCGGATTTATCCCGTTCGTGAACGGCGGATTTTTGCGGATTTTCCGCCTTCCGAACTTCCGATTCGCGGATTTTTAATATTTTCGAAAATTTTTGAAATTACGAGTTTCACGTAACTTCGAAAATTTTCGAAAATACGAGAAAAGACGTAATTTCGAAAATTTTCGAAAATACAAGGGTTTCTTTTATTTCCATTCATACGTATTTTCGAAAATTTTCGAAATTACGAGGATTACTCGTATTTTCGAAAATACATATTTTCGAAAATACTAGTTTTCTCAAATTTTTGAAAATTTTCGAAAATACGCAAAACCCCGTAATTTCGAAAATTTTCGAAAATACGAAAAATCACGTAATTTCGAAGGTATTTTTCATTTTAATGGGTCCGCTCGCGGATTTTCGAATTTTTTTGAAAATTCACGGCTCCTCGAGCGGACCGGATTTTGCAAAGTTCGGACATCTCTAGTGCACAGTACGTCTGGTATATACTGGAACATGGCACCTATCGTTCCTATCTTATCCTATACCCTCTCCCTTCTCTCATATTAGCTACATGTAGTTATATTATTTATATCCATTTATATATTTATTACAATTTTATTTTACTTTGTTCACAGTCTTCCCCAGGAGAAAAAGAGGCCATGGAGAGGATAGCCAGTGGATACATTTCTCTGGTAATTATACATAAGGAAATATATTCATTTAAACATTTTCATTAATTAATTTATTAAAAATGAACAAACTATTTTCTCTTTCCCTAGCACCAAGAGCCGGGCCCAACTTCTGTGTCGGAAGTAAGTAGAAATTAAATTGTAACAAAACAAATAATATATTCCGGTAAAACTGTACAAATAAAGAAATACAATTTGTACAGTTTTATGTCATATCCTTGATCTACCTGTGTTCTGTGTTCCCACCTTTCATAGTATTTAATGATCTATTTGTTTTTTTTTAATTTTTTTGTAATTTTTACTATAAAATTAAAGGCTGTGTGATTGATCCTGACTTTGGTACCTTGTAGATATATCAATGTTGAGAGTTCTAAGTCTTCACATTAGCCCATCACATTATTTCTTTACTGCCATAACTATATGTTCATAGAATATCTGTTGTATTCAATTAGATCAACTGGACTTGAAATGTAGTTCTTGAAGACGTTTCGCTAGTCATCCGACTGGCTTTCTCAATTCAGAATGACTTGTACAAGAATCTGTGGCAATTATGTACCCTGGAAAATCCCAATTAGCATATCACAGCCAGGTGTTAAGGGTGTGATTAGATAGTGGCTAAGAGGTGTTATAGGAACGCCCAGAGTAAGGTGTTAAAACAGCATTGTACATGGCAGACAGTTGGTGTCGAACCCCCCCACCTCTATTTAGGCTTGGTTTCTTTATTTTCACATAAATGGCCTCCTTAACACCTCTCTTGAACCAGTATGTTAACATTACAATCTTCAAAGGTATGTCCTTTATCCTTAAGATGCAGATACACGGCTGAGTCCTGACCCGAGGAATTGGCTCTTCTGTGCTGGGCCATACGTTGATGCAGTTGCTGTTTGGTCTCCCCCACATACAAATCAGAGCATTCTGCACTGCACTGCACCGCATATATGATGTCGCTTTTCTTGTGTTTTGGTATTGGGTCTTTCGGATGTACCAATTGCTGCCTCAGTGTGTTGTTCGGTTTAAAGCAGACAGGGATACGATGTTTTTTGAAAATTCTTCTTAATTTCTCGGAGACCCCTGCTACATATGGGATGACCATGTTCTTCCTCCTGTCTTGCTTTTCCCCTTCACTGTTGGTATTTGTGTTCTTTTCTTTCCTTCTACTTCTTTTGACAAAGGCCCAGTCTGGATGTTTTAACACCTTACTCTGGGCATTCCTATAACACCTCTTAGCCACTATCTAATCACACCCTTAACACCTGGCTGTGATATGCTAATTGGGATTTTCCAGGGTACATAATTGCCACAGATTCTTGTACAAGTCATTCTGAATTGAGAAAGCCAGTCGGATGACTAGCAAAACGTCTTCAAGAACTACATTTCAAGTCCAGTTGATCTAATTGAATACAACAGATATACCATGACCTGGATGAATGAGAACCTTCACAAGCATAGTGCCTGGATAGGTTTTGCAGAGATCACTGGGTAAAAAAAGCAGTTAAAGGGACTGTCCACTCCTCTTTCCAAAAACTGATATAATGTAGATAACCCCCCAAAACCTTAGCTTCATTTAAGTCCCAATTTACAAATCAGCTCCCACACAGAGATATTATACTTACATGCTCCTCGCTCCACCGCCACTTCCGGGTTCTTCTCCCAGTCTCCACTGCGGCTGCTCTGTTCGTTTTGGGTTCTTGAGCAGCCGCAGTGGAGACTGCTCCGGGAATGGCAGTCAGTGATTGCAATGAATATTTTATAGTGCTGTGTATTTCAACCACAGTGCAGACACTTTTATCTACAGATCACAACTCATAGTCTAGAACATTCTCTAACTTTTCATTATACTGTTATTTGAATAAGAATGTCCTATAGGCTAAAACTGAATTTATATTTTATTTTCTTAATGCAACATCAAGTTGGTGATCGTCAAGGATTCCTGGTGGAAGCGATTTAAAAAATGCTTCAAGTGTTTCCGATGTTGTAGACGGCAAAAGAAGGTAAGACCATTTCTTATGTCAATCCC
This sequence comes from Hymenochirus boettgeri, assembly GCA_019447015.1. Taxonomy (NCBI): domain Eukaryota; kingdom Metazoa; phylum Chordata; class Amphibia; order Anura; family Pipidae; genus Hymenochirus; species Hymenochirus boettgeri. The sequence goes on from CM033472.1 coordinate 260,329,961, forward strand.
TGTAGTTTGAACATATAATATAATTTGTACACATTTTAATTCATAGGAATATATTTACTATCATTAAAACTGGAACTGGTTTGTTATGTGACATTACAATATCTTATTATGTTATTATACCCTGTTAGAACATGTTCCGTTTCCTATATCAAATATGTAACACGTCTTTTTTTTTTTATTTAAGAAAACTCCACCGGAAATGGAAGACAAAGTAAGTAAAAGACAATAGTAAATAGTAAAGAGTAGCAATAATAGAAATAGCAGTTCATTTACATTTGACTTTGAAAAGTTTTTTGCACAATGCTATTTCCATAATGGAAAATAGCAAAATCGCATGCGCAAACGCAGAGCAACACATGACAAAGCACCAAAATAACACACGCAATTGTATGCGATAACATGCGCTTCGGTGCGTTGTAATGGGGCCTCAGCCGTAGGGATAGGCCCCACTAATGTATTTTTAGCACGTTTGTGCACGCGCCACCAATTTTTTACACAAACACATGCATTTTTATAATATTAAATTCCAAACGCATGCGTAAATGCGGCCCAACGCGTGACAACGCACACAGAAATCGCACACGCAATCGTATGCAATAACGCGCCTGATTCAGTGTATTGTAGTGGGGCCTCAGCCTAAGTGGATCTTTTTATTGAAAATTAATAATATTTCTTATTTCTTAAGGAAACAGACCCGCTCCAGTGCCGACTTCACTGACAGTCTCCGATGTGTCTTTGCTCCTTTGCACTGTGTGCGAATGCACAGTGCAAAGGAGTGGAGATGCTTTGGGCGGTGGGGAATTTCGGCACTGGGTCGGGGGAGTGGAGATGCTTTGGGCGGTGGGGAATTTCGGCACTGGGTCGGGGCCGCGGGTAAGTGTCTCCTCCTCTTCAGTAAATCAGATAGAAACCAACTTACCTCTTCAGTAAATCAGATAGAAACCAACTTACTTTTTTGATGGACATTATTTTAACCGTAATTTATTAGAACTTTTCAAACTATTTGTCCCTATTGAATTTAATGGGGTCGTTTTCAAACTATCAAACAATCAAACTTTTGCTGAAGTTTGAAAATGAGCCAAACTTTAGGAAGTTCGACCATTTCTAATCCAAACCAAGAACCTTCAATTCTCGTCATTTCCTTCCCCATGAACCGGACCTTAGCCTAATAATAGACTGATCTATGTACTTGGTCTACTGACTATAAATTAACCTTTTTATTAAAAACGTATCCCAATTCTTGTTTTTTTCTTAAGGAAATCCAGACATCGGACGTGAAAATTCACTGTGTAAGTAAAAACAATAATAATAATAATAATAATATACCGGTAAGTAATAGATTTTGTTTTATGGATATTCAAAAACATTGATTAGAACACTAAAAACTAAACCTAGTTGCTAAACCTAGTTCTCCTTTAAATTGATAAAAAAAATTCTGGATTCATGGCACTTCCTGGATTGAAGGATTCTTTTATACAATTTCGTAAAAACAATTCCCAAAAGATAAGATCATTTGTAGCAGGAGGTAAAACTGCAGCATTACAATCGATTTAACATTAGTTCCTATGTCCTTATTTGATTTATTTCCCTTTATTTTGTTTTCTTTTGGATTTTTTCTGAAATACTGGTTTTTTTTCTACTTTAGGGAATTCAAGTGCCTGATATTTCTGAAGAGAAAGTTAAGGAAAATGAAGAATTTCCATTGGTGGCTGGCGTAAGTAAAAGACAAATGTTATCATAATTTTCCCTTTAAGGGTTTAATCTTGAATGGTTAAGATTAGTCTGGTTTTTTTTAAAGGGTATGTCTTTAAAGGGTATGTCCATCAAAAAAGTAAGTTGGTTTCTATCTGATTTACTGAAGAACAGGTGATAAATGCACTCTCTTACCTCCCATTTTTCAGTAAATCTTACAGGAGAGGAGGAGACACTTACCTGCAGACCCGCTCCAGTGCCGACTTCACTGACAGTCTCCGATGTGTCTTCGCTCCTTTGCACTGTGTGCGAATGCACAGTGCAAAAGAGTGGAGATGCTTTGGGCGGTGGGGAAGTTCGGCACTGGGTCGGGGCCCGCGGTAAGTGTCTCCTCCTCTTCAGTAAATCAGATAGAAACCAACTTACTTTTTTGATGGACAAACCCTTTAACTGCAAATATAGTGATCATGTGCTGATATTGCAAAAGAAATTGTAGTTTGAACTCTGACTGCTTGTGCATGACATCATCAGACTCTTACTTTGTGTCATAAATACATACAAGGCATACAATCAAGTATTTTATTTTGTTTTTTAGGATCCCCAACGTTTATTTGAAAGTCTAAAACTAATCGGAAAGGGGCTTTGGAAAGTATACAAAGTAAGTTTTATATGGTAACAAGTTCAATGCTGTATCTAATTTAAAGTCTCTATTTTTAGCATCATATGTGAATAATTCCAACCACACCCTATCCGGTTACTGGTAAAATAATTACAGGGAATATTTAAATTAAACATCATGGGACAGGTAATTGTTGATATGTGGAAGATGATATCCTTATAATAGAAGCTGGCCTTCACTGACCATGAGGATATTTTATTGTCTAATATTATGGATCCTTAGCAGATTTACTTAACATGATTGCTGTTCCTAAAAGGACTTTATATCTAAACACGCAATGTTTTTGATCATAATGCAAATCATTTTATATATAATAACCATGAGAAATCTTTTCTGTTACAGTGCAGATTGGAAAATGACTCATTCCACTTTGGCGGTGAAAGTTGTTGAAATGAGACCGGTAAGTTACCTGTCTGTTATATATTATCCAAAGACACATTTACATTTTCCTCTAAGGCCAATAATTTCAAAAAACTTAATCAACTATTGTTTGTTTGTTTTTTTAAACAGGAAAATCAACACAGTGAATTAAAAGAGGCTGCTTTCCTCGCAGATGTAAACACGAATATCGTGCATTTTGTAAAGGCATTTATTCAAGTCACCGAAGTACAACTCCATTTATGGGTAAGAAATGCTTGTCATGTACTTGGTTAATATAATACTATTTAGGTTGGTTGATTAATCTCACCTTAACATACATATATAAGATTTATAGCTGACTAAATTTCCATCATAAAATGTAGCATTTGCTCACTTAAGCTTACACTTATACTTTTCTGCTTTGTAGTAGATACTTGATACAATTCCAATGTCTGTAACCTGTTACAATTTCCTGTATCATTGGGATCATGGGGGCGGCATATAGGATAGTGACCAATAGAAAAGTTTGGTCACAACTGACCATCCAGGGGCAGACAATAAGGCTGGGTACACACCATTAGATATTTTGGCCGACCAACTATAGTGACGGTTAGCTGTTGGCTGTAAATAACTTATGGTGTGGGGGCGGCTGGCCGTGACCAAGCTCAGTCGTCCATTTGTCAGTATCGGACGAATGGGCAACCGGGCCTGTTGGGTAAATCACGATCGGTCGATCAACATCATTTCATATACATACAGAAATCTGCTCGCAAGCTATATAATATATTTATTTATATTGCAGATAATGCAGGAATATTGTGGAGGAGGCTCTCTGAATGACCTCATCGCCTTTCACTTTTAGTCCTGAAAGATATTTCTATGAACACTGGATCCAGTACATCGCTAATCAAATCCTGCAGGTAAGGCTCAGAAACTGATTTTTTATGTTTTTTATATTAAAGTATGGTAAATATTTAAAATATATATCAAGTAGAAACTTTAATTCAAAGAAAAAAAATTAAGTATAATTTGAAATAAATTAAGCTGCTCTTGGCCAAATAAGATGTTAACCAGAAATATATATTTACTTGTGCTGGCATTCTTTAATAAACGATATGGGGTCGGAATAATTAAAAACAGTCCTCATTTTAAAAAAGTTAATTTCTACAGTGTAGTTGCCCTAAAAGTGGAAAACTTCCACTTTCTATTAATGCTTTATATACTGGGTGCTATATATAAGGCTGGGTACACACGGAGGTACTTTTTGTCCCGACCAGCGCTCTGCTACAGCGAGCGCTCGGCCAGGACAATTCTCCGTCGGTTCGCAGCAAATTCCGCCACGCTGCCGAATTTGCAAACGATAATCATGCGTTCCCATAGGGACGACACGATGATCGGAATTTCCGACATGCCCGATTCCAGACGAACCAACGATCGATACAGCCGCGGCGCCATCCCCACCGAAAATGCCGCAAATCGGTTGGTCGGCCGAAAATATTGGCTGGTGTGTACCCAGCCTAGACGCTCGTCCACAATATAAACCTTTTCTCCGTGGGAAAGATCATTAACAGAGACCATAGACTAGGATTCTTTTAATACAAGTTTAATTTTCAGGTATCAACTGAAAATTATATAGATACAGAAATAAATGTTTATCGATTTCCTCAGGGATTGTGTTACCTGCACCAAAGACACATCGCCCACCGCGACATAAAAGACCTGAACATCCTTCTTACCACAGACGCAGAGTTAAAATAGGTAAGGGAACCTCCTGTCTTTAAATGAGCTAATAGCAGCCTACGGTTTAGATTATACCCCTGTAATATTAAAGAAAGACTAAAGATCAAATTTATCAAATTGCTCAAAATGTCAAAAACAGTTTTCGGTTTTTCTGATCGGCCACATCAAACTTTCGACTTTCATTGGAAAAACCAAGATCAGGCCAGGTGGATATTTCCACTTGATTTCTGATCGTTGCACTCGGATGGAATTCCGCTCGGAAGAACATCTGGCCATGTAGCTGTAGTCACGACTCAACATACGTTGGGTGCAATGCGTAAATAATACTTACATCCATAGTAGGCTGGACTGTGCCAGTCTTTAATTGTTTTGATTAGTTGTCAGCTTTTCTCATTGTGGGATTCTTATTTTCTTACCTGTATCACTGCGATGTTTCCCTTATGAAATACCAATAATTCATAATTCTAATTTTCCATTTCAGTATTTCGGTTTGGCGACAGAAGTTTATGGGCCCAGTCAGACCAACCGAGATAATCAAGGGGCAACTTTACCTTTATTTGGGCACCAGAAGTAGATTCGGCTACTTTGTTAACAGGAACCCCATAATGTAAAGGTATGTTTTTTTTTTTCTATATTTAATCAGTATATTGTCCATCATAGTTTGATTTCCTCTCTCTTGTTTTGATATTGGTAGGTAAACGTATTATTGAATAGAAAATGAATCATTCAATATATAACATTCAGGCTTGTGCCCCACTAGCAGTGCAACGAAGCATGGGGATTGGGCAATGTCAGCATTCCCGTGACATGGTAATTAAACACTATTCGGAGTACATGCGATACTGGCAAAAATTAGTGATGCAATGTGGCCCTATTGAAATGGGATGGGGCCATGTAGTGGGGGCCGCTGCAATAGGCTAATTACACAGGTTTGGCAAAATCCTCGATCCGAAAACAAAAAGCGGCTGGTGGTGGCCTAACCCTTAGTATAACTAGCCACCCTTTATGGAATGTCATGGCTTCACCCCATACTGTCTAAGCCAGCCAATCACCCTGGATAAGTCCCGGCAGTCGGACAATAGGAATAAATCTCCCGAAATAGAGCTATCACTGGGAAACTGGGGACACAGCCTGGTATTTCAGGAACAAACAAAAACCCCCAACCCCCCCCCCCTCACCCCACCTCCCCTCCCAAAAAAAAAGAATTAATCATTGTAGCATCTGACATTAGCCCACCATTTAACAGAATAAGGATTTATGTTTTCTTGGTCCATGTGTGGGAGACATGGACCTCTTCTAGCTCGATTCTAATATTTTCTTTTATATTTACTGTTTTCCCAGTGTGACAATCTTGGTCCTTTGGAATGTATGCAGATGAATGCTGAAGGATTCCACGTAGTTAAAACTCACTATTGTCACATGTTGAACCAGGCTCTCATCACATATCCATGTGTGGATGTGGGTTCTACTTCCCCTTTTAAGGAGGGCAAATCATATCGTATATCGTCAGGCCGACCGGTCACAAGTTCGATAATCGATATAAATTTATTTCACGGCTTTGCTGTTTCTAATGTGTTTTTGTTTTTCAATTTTTTAGCACATTAACGGTTTGTCCAAGGATATCAATAGTACGGATGATTCTCACGCGGAAAGACCAACCACTGAAGTCTCCATCCTTGGTGAGTTATTCTTGTTAGTGTAAAACCCTTTAGACCCTTATTGTAAACTGTCTATTTTGATATTTTAAGAGTCGCCAGAAAAATATAAATGGAATTTAGCCATTAGAGTTTAATATGGAATAGTTTGAATCTCCAGTCTGAAGAATTCCACAGTTTCCTAAATCTGTGCTAACGAAAAATGCACAAAAGAGACCCCGGGAGAACTTATTATTCACACGATTCGTACAGGAACAGGACAAGGGGCGCTATGTAAGACTACTAGATGTGTCGATGCTCATGAAGACCTAAACTCTAATGGAAAGGTTTTGATATTTATTAGAATATTTCAGAATATAAATAAGATGCTTAAGTAAAATAGGTAACAGAAAAGAATGTGGATTTCCACCTCTTAAATGGAATAAAACCGTGGAACTACCCCCTGTGCTGTACAGTCACCAGGATGGGAGCTATACTTTCAATTCCCATATCTGATAAATTCCGGATAAACTTTTTACTTTCTTAACATTTTCCTTACCCTGTTACTATTCTGTTTGACGGGCAACAGTGCATATGGTTTTACATTACACGTAGGTTCATATAGAGTTATGGTATCTCATAAGTCCTGAAATTTTAACTGTACTGCAGTACAGTACAGTGTAAGCAACTGATACAACAATGCCAATCTTATAATGTTGTACGGAAAAATTGGAGAAAAAGTGAAAATCATTGGGGACGTACCCAAACTCGAAGACCCCCCCAGATCCCCAGCTCCACAGCGGCCATAAACCGTAGGATCCAGATTTGGAGCCCGTCAGGATCCAGACAGTAGGCCTGTCAGGATCCCGACAGAGGCGCGGGGGGGATGGCGTTTCTGGACTGGCTGGGTACAGGGTGAGCGGCGTGCCTGGAGTCATCGGAGTAGGGGCCTTTTTCCGTCATTTTTTTCTTCCTTTCTCTGGTTTGGGCCAGTCTTACAGACGCTCCCCGCAGGATCGGCACAGTAGGCCCTCAGGACTCCAGACAGAGGCCCGTTCAGTCTAGAACCCGAGGCCGTGCAGGAGTCGAGACATGGCCCTTCAGTGATCCGACAAGGCCCGTCATGATCCAGACAGCAGGCCCGTCACGAGCGAGAGCCATGGTCAGGACATAGGCCCGCGATCCAGACAGAGCGCCCTATCGAGATCCAACAGAGACGCCCATCGAGATCAGACGACCCCATGAGGCCACGTCAGGTCGCATTGTACCAGGTGCTGCCTCAGGTATCCATACACAGCCCTCGATCCAGAGAGTCCCAAGGCAGACAGGCCCATCATGGGTCCAGTACAGAGGCTCATAGATCCGGGAGCCAGACATGGACCAGCCCCTCGAGATCCAGATGCGCCATCGATCCAACGCCATGAGATCCAGGCGCAGGTCCCATCTGTATCCGGCATGCCTAACAAAGGGATCAGACTGAATAGCCCTCAGGATCCAGATCGACAGAGGCCTCGAGTCCAGACGCGGCGCAAATCTATTCATCGAATTGATTACGAGCGGTCAAATTGCTCCTTGCTATCTGGTTAGTATTTGGATAGAACTGGTAGATTGTGTGTTCCTAGGTCCTATACGGATGGTTATTGTGAGCTATGGTTTCCTGGTCTGTTTAATTTGCTCTTGTATTCTATAAATCTACTTTTTTTTTTTTAAAATTTATCTCTATCGAGGGACTGGCGATACGACGCAATAAATGGGAATATGACTGGATGTGTCACTATATTCTGTTTTTGTTTGTATTATATAGGCTAGCAGCAGCGAAGTGTAAAAGAGAGGAAGAAAAGAGGAGGGCGCCCCCTGATTTCCGGAGAGGGTGGGTGGAGATTGGTTGCGAGTGGACTGTGTTCTGGACCTTTGGTGGAGTGGATTGATCCAGGGATTTTTTCCGATTGCCATTTGGAGTCCAGGAAGGAATTTTGCCCTTCACCATTTCCCCTCAAGCTGTCGTTTGTGGGCATGTCACACCACGTAACAAGTGCACCCCACCGACCCCCCCGTATTCTGCTGGAATATAAGCCTGCACACTGTTGGAATCTTAAGGGAAACATCCGACGATTGGGTTTTTCGCCTCTCCTCTGGATCAACGGGGAAATCGAACATTGACCCTTAACAGATAATTATTGTTGCAATTGTTTTCCTGTGCCCTCAATTTGTTTTGCCACGTACTAAATGACTTGGTCTTATGTACATATTTCTTTTGTATACTTTTATGGTTGTTTTGTCTGTTATTGCAAGATCACAACATTAGCTATACAGCCCACATGCAAGAGGTTATTTTCCTAGTCCTATGAAATGTGGATCCCTGGTACCGCTAACCCTACACGAGACCTGTCCTGGGCATGAATTTTTATTATTGAGTTTTTATTATCTATTGATTAATATCGTGTTAGCTTCCGAAACCTCAACTGCTGGCCAATCCCACTGGGTATCTGGGACCCCCCGCCTCTAACCTCAACGACAGACATTGTCAGTGTTAACAATCATAGTGGAGGAATAATGGATTATAATGTGACCCACCTACCTGGCTCACTTTCCTTTTATCACTATCCTTGAAATAAAGTGGTAAATCACATATTTTTATATTAATAAATTAATAGAAACATACAGGAGATTCAATAAAAGTTTCTTATCGTTTAAAATGGTGCTAATTTTGGCCTCAACCAATCAGATCTTATTAGCACATTTGAACTTTTTTTGAATAACTGATACTTCCCTTTAATCCTCTTAAAATAGTATTGCATAATCCCTTTAAAGACAACAATTGCACCTTGATAATCATCTTTTGGAAGCATGACCCATCTTAAAATATTTGAGTATCTACATTTCCTTGGATTTTAGCTTTATGTTCGGTTATAACCCCTGTATGCCTTGTGGAAACGAAGTTTCAGATAGCAAATGCTGTCACAAGACTACCGAATCTGCAAGACAGAAGGAAACCACGTTCCAATCAGTTCTCCCTATATAAATATATATAAGATATAGGGAAACGTTAGTGACCGCCATACTCCCGTATATAAAGTAGATAAAAGTACTAGGAAGAAACGTTATGTGACCGCCATACTCCCTATATAAGTATATATAAAGTATATGGGAGAACGTTAGTGACCGCCATACTACTCCTATATAAGTATATAATAGTATAGGAGAACGTTAGTGACCGGGAGCACGTTGCCGCACTCCCTATATAATCATATAAAAGTATAGGGAGAACTTAGTGACCGCCATACTCCTATATAAGTTATATATAAAGTATAGGGAAACGTTAGCGCCACCGTACCTCCCTATTAAAGTAATATCAGTATAGGGAGACAATGTTATGACCCGCCATACTTCCTATAAAGTAAATAATAAAGTTCAAGAGAACTTAGCGACCGCCAACCTAAGAAGCGTAGCGACCGCTACTCCTATATAAGTAATATATAAAGTATAGGGAGAACGTTAGCGCCGCCATACTTCCTATATAAGTATATATAGTATAGGGAGACGTATATGACCGCCATCTTCCCATATCAATATATAGTCTATATAATATAGGGATAACTTAGTACCGAAGGAAAATGAGGGAATTTCCATTGGTGGACTGGGTAAGTAAAAGACAAATGTTATCATATTTTCCCTTAGCGGTTAATCTTGAATGGTTAAGATTGTCGGTTTTTTTAAAGGGTATATGTCTTTAAAGGGTAGCTACCTCAAAAAAGTCAAGTTGGTTTTATCTGATTTTACTGAAGAAAGGTGATAAATGCACTCTCTTACCTCCCATTTTCAGTAAATCTACAGGAAGGAGGAGACATTACTGCAGACCCGCTCAGTGCCGACTTCACTGACCAGTCTCAGAGTTGTCTTTGACTCCTTGCACGGTGCGAATGAACAGTGCTAAAGTAGTGGAGAGCTTGGGCGGGGTGGGGAATTTACGGCACTGGCGGCGGGGCCGCGGTAAGGTCTCCTCCTTCAGTATATCAGATAGAAGAACACCCCCCAAAACTTACTTTTTGATGGACATTATTTTAACCGTAATTTATTAGAACTTTCAACTATTGGTCCCTAGAATTTAATGGGGTCGTTTTCAAAACTACAAACAAGTCAAACTTTTGCTGCAGTTTGAAAATGAGCCAAACCTTTATGGAACGTTCGACCTTTCTAATTCCAAACAAGAAAAACCTTCAATACTCGTATTTCTTACCCATGAACCGGACCTTAGCCTAATAATAGGATGATCTATGTACTGTGTCTCTGACGTATAATATTACCTTTTGATTAAAAACGTTTATCACAATTTCTTGTTTTTTTCTAAGGAAATCCAGACATCGACGTGAAAATTCATGGTAAGGTAAAACATAATAAAATTAATATACGCGGTAAGTAAAGTAAGATTTTGTTTTATTGGAATATTCAAGAAACATTGATTAGAAACACAAAAACTAAAAACCTAGTTGTACACCTTAGTCTCCTAAATGCATAAAATAAAATTCTGGGATTCAGGGCATTCTGGATTGAGAGTATTCTTTTATACATTTGTAAAAAAACAAATTCCCAAAAGTAAGATCATTGTAGCAGGAGGGTAAAACTGCAGCATTCAATCGATTTTTAATTAGTTCTATGTCCTTATTTGATATTCTTCCCTTTATTTTTTTCTTTTGATTTTTCTGAAACTACTGGTTCCTTTTTTTCTACTTGGGAGATTCAGAGTGCCTGATATTGTCTGAAGAGAAAGTTAAGGAGGAAAATGAAGGATTTCCATTGGTGGTGGCGTAAGTAAAAGACAAATTGTTATCACTATTTTCCCCTTTAAGGGTTTAACTTGAATGGTTAAGATTAGTCTGGTTTTTTTAAAGGGTATGTCTTTAAAGGGTATGTCCATCAAAAAAGTAAGTGGGTTCTATCTTGATTTACTGAAGAAAAACAGGGGATAATGCACTCTCTTACCTCCCATTTTTCAGAGTAAATCTTACAGGAGAGGAGGAGACACTACTGCAGACCCGCTCCATGCCGACTTCACTGACAGTATTCCGATGTGTCTTCGGCTCCTTTGCACTGTGTGCGAATGCACAGTGCAAAAGAGTGGAGATGCTTTGGGCGGTGGGGAATTCGGCACTGGGTCGGGGCCGCGGGTAAGGTCTCCTCTCTTCAGAAATCAGATGAAAACCAACTTACTTTTTTGATGGACATACCCTTAAATGCAAAATAAGTGATATCCTGTGCTGATATTGCAAAAGAAATTGTAGTTTGAACTCTGACGCGTGCATGAACATATCAGACTCTTACTTTGTGTCCATAAATACATACAGGCATACAATCAAGTATTTATTTTGTTTTTAGGATCCCCAACGTTTATTTGAAAGTCAAACTAATCGGAAAGGGGCATTTGGAAGAGTATATACAAGTAAGTTTATATGGTACAAGTTCAATGCTGTATCTAATTAAGTCCTATTTTTAGCATCATATGTGAATAATTCCAACCCACACTATCGGTTACTGGTAAATAATTACAGGGAATATTTAAATTAAAATCAGGGACCGGTAATTGTTGATAGTGGAGATGCCTTATAATAGAAGCTGGCCTTCACTTGACCATGAGGATATTTTATTGTCTAATATATGGATCCTTTAGCAGATTAATTAACATGATGTGCTGTTCCAAAAGGACTTTATATTCAAAACAGCAATGTTTTGATCATAATGCAAATCATTTTATATATAATAACCATGAGAATCTTTTGTTTGTACAGTGCAGATTGGAAAATGACTCATTCCAATTTGCGGGGTAAAGTGTTGAATGAGACGCGTAAGTTACCTGTCTGTTAATATATTATCCAAAGACACATTTACATTTTCCTCTAAAGGCCATAATTTCAAAAACTTAATCAACTATTGTTTGTTTGTTTTTTTAAACAGGAAAATCAACACAGTGAATTAAAAGAGGCTGCTTTCCTTCGCAGATGTAAACACGACAATATCGTGCATTTTGTAAAGGCATTTATTCAAGTTCACCGAAGTACAACTCCATTTAGGGTAGAAAATGTGTTCATGTACTGGTAATATAATAATATTTAGGTTGGTTGAGTAATCTCACCTTAACATACATATATAAGATTATAGCTGACTAATTCCATCATAAAATGTAGCATTTGCTCACTTAAGCTTACACTTATACTGTTTCTGTCTTTGTAGCTAGATACTTGATACATTCCAATGTCTGTAACCTGTTACAATTCCTGTATATTGGGATCATTGGGGGGCCCATATAGGATAGTGGCCAATAGAAAGTTGGTCACAACTGCCAATCCAGGGGCAGACAATAAGGCTGGTACACACCATTAGTATTTTTGGCCGACCCAACTGATAGTGACGGGTGTAGCGTTGGCTGTAAATCATTATGGGTGTGGGGCGGCTGGCGTGAACCAAGCTCAGTCCATTTGTCAGTATCGGACGAATGGGCAACCGGGGCGTTGGGTAAATCACGATCGGTCGATCAACAGTCATTTTTACATACGAAATCTGCTCGCAAGGCTAATATAATATATTTATTTATATTGCAGATAATGCAGGAATATTGGGGAGGAGGCTCTCTGAATGACCTCATCGCCTTTCACTTTTTAGTCACTGAAAGATATTCTATGAACACTGGACCAGTACATCGCTAATCAAATACTGCGGTAAGGCCTCAGAAAAACTGATTTTTATGTTTTTTATATTAAAGTATATGGTAAATATTAAAAATATATTCAAGTAGAAACTTTAATTCAAAGAAAAATTTAAGTATTAATTTGAAAAAAATTAAGCTGCTCTGGCCCTAAATAAGATGTTAAACCAGAAATATATATTTACTTTGTGTGGCATTCTTAATAAAACGATATGGGGGTCGGAATAATTAAAAAAGTCCTCATTTAAAAAAGTTAATTTCTACAGTGTAGTTTTGCCTTAAAGTGGAAAACTCCACTTTCTATTAATGCTTATATACTGGGTGCTATATATAAGGCTGGGTACACACGGATGTACTTTTTGTCCGACCAAGCGCTCGCAACGAGCGACGCTCGGCCAGGACAATTCTCCGTCGGTCGCAGCAATTCCGCCACGGCCAATTTGCAAACGATTTAATCATGCGTCCCATAGGGAAGACACGATTGATCGGATTTTCGCATGCCCGATTCTAGACTAACCAACGATCGTTAACCAGCCGCGGGGCGCATCCCCCACGAAAGTGCCGCAAATCGGTTGGTCGGCCGAAATATTGGCTGGTGTGTACCCAGCCTTAGACGCTCGTCAACAATATAAACCTTTTTTCCTGGGAAAGATCATTACAGAGACCATAGAACTAGGATTCTTATACAAGTTTATTTTCAGGTATCAATGAAATTACTATAGATCAGAAAATAAAATGTTTATCGATTTCCTCAGGGATTGTGTTACCTGCACCAAGACACATCGCCCACCGCGACATAAAAAGTGACTGAACATCCTTCTTACACAGACGGCAGAGGTTAAAATAGGTAAGGGAAACTCCTGTCTTTAAAATGAGCTTAATAGCAGCCTAAGGTTTATATTATAACCCGTAATATTAAAGAAAGACTAAAGATCAAATTATCAAATTGCTCAAAATGTCAAAAACAGTTTTCGGTTTTTCTGATCGGCCACTCAAAACTTTCGAACGGTTTATTGGAAAAACCAAGATCAGGCCAGGTGGATAATTTTCCACTTGGATTTCTGATAGTTGCACTCGATCGGAAATCCGCTCGGAAGAACATCTGGCCATGTAGCTGTATGTCACTGTATTACATACGTTGGGTTGCCATGGAAATATACATTACATCCATAGTAGGCTGGACTGTGCCAGATCTTTTTGTTGCAGTTAGTTGTCAGCTGTTTCTTTGGGATTCATCTATTTTACCGTATTCACTGCGATGTTCCCTTAAGGAAATACAATAATTCATAATTCTAATTTGTCATTTCAGGTGATTCGGTTTGCGCAAAGCAATTTAGGGACCGGCAGACCGAACCAATGAACTCAGGGGCACTTACTTTATATTGGAACCAGAAGTTGATCGGCTACCTTTGTAATAAAGGAACCCCTATAATGTAAAGGTATGTCTATATTTAATCATTATATGCCATCATAGTTTATTTCTCTCTCTTGTTTTTTATATTGGAGGTAAGATATTATTGAATGAAAATAATCATTTCAAATATTAACATTCAGGCTATGGCCCACTCGCAGTACACGGAACATGCGGATTGCAATGTCACAATTCCGTGTACATGGATAATGTATCACTATTGAGGAGTACATGCGATACGGAGCAAAATGGTTGATAGCATGGCTCCGATGTATGGGATGGTGCATGTAGGGGGCCGCTGCAATAGGCTACCACAGGTTTGCAAATCTCGTATCCGAATGCGCTGGTGGGGCCTAACCCTTGAATTGAAACTAGCCACCCTTTATGGAATGTCATGGGCTTTAACCCCCATACTGTCTAAGCCACAATCCACCCTGGGATAAGTCTCGGCAGTCTGGACAATAGGAAAATCTCCCGAAATAGAGCTATCCTGGGGAAACTGGGACACAGCCTGGTATTCAGGGGAATTAATCATTTAAGGCAATTGACATATAGCCACATTTAATCAGAATAAGGATTTATGTTTTCATTGGTCCATGTTGTGGGAGACATGTGACTCTTCCTAGATCAGTTTCTAATATTTTCTTATATTTCTTTTTCCCAGTGTGACATCTGGTCCTTTGGAATGTACAGATGAAATGGCTGAAGGATACACGTAGGTTAAAACTCACTATTGTCAAGTTGAACCAAGGCTCTCATCACATATCCTGTGGGATGTGGGTTCTACTTCCTTTTAAGGAGGGCAAATCTATCGTTTGTCCAGGGACCGGTCACAAGTGTCGATTATTATCGTTATTATTTCCGGCTTTGCTGTTTTCATGTGTTTTTGTTTTTCATTCTTAGCACATTACGGTTTGTCAAGGATACAATAGTACGGATGATTCTCACAGCGGAAAGACAACACTGAAGATCCATCCTGCTGGTGAGTTATTCTTGTAGTGTAAAACCCTTTAACCCTTATTGTAAACTGTCTATTTGATATTTAGAGGTCTGCAAGAAAAATAAATAAATGGAATTTAGCCATTAGAGTTTTAATAGGAATATTTTATCTCCCGGTCTGAAGAATTCCACAGTTTCCTAATCTGTGTCTAACGAAAAAAATCACAAAAGAAGACCCCGGGGAGAACTATTATTCAGCACAGTTCGTTCAGGAACAGGAAAGGGACGCTATGTAAGACACGAGATGGTCGAGCTCATGAAGCACAAACAATCAAAGTGGAAGGTTTGATATTATTAGAAATATTTCAGAATATAATAAGATGCTAAAAATAGGGGTAACAGAAAGAATAGTGATTTCCACCTCTTAAATGGAATAAAACCTGGAACTACCCCCTGTGCTGTACAGCCAACCCAGGATGCGGAGCTATAACTTTCAAGTCCATATCTAATAAATTCCCAGGAGTAAAACTTTTTTACTCTTTCTTAACCATTTTCTTTACCCTGTTACTTTCGTTGTGACAAAAGGTGCATATGGTTTACATCTTACAGTAGGGTTCATAGAGGTATGGTATCTCCAGTAAGTCCTGAAATTTTCTAAACTGTAACTTCAGTACACGTACGTGTAGCAAACTGATACCAACAATGCCAATCTAATGTTGTAGGAAAAAATGAGGAGAAAAAGGAAAATCATTGGGGGGTATCCCAAAACTCAGACCGCCCCCTCAGGATCCAAACAGAGGCCCATCAGGATCCAGGTAAAAGCCCGTCAGGATCAGATATTCTCAGGATCCGAATGGAGGACCGTCAGGATCCAGAAAGAGGCCCGTCAGGATCGAGACAGAGGCCCGTCAGGATCCAGACAGAGGCCCGTCAGGATCCAGACAGAGGCCCGTCAGGATCGAGACAGAGGCCCGTCAGGATCCAGACAGAGGCCCGTCAGGATCCAGACAGAGGCCCGTCAGGATCGAGACAGAGGCCGTCAGGATCCAGACATAGGCCCGTCAGGATGCCAGCAGAGGCCCGTCAGGATCGAGACAGAGGCCCGTCAGGATCCAGACAGAGGCCCTTCAGGATCCAGACAGAGGCCCATCAGGATCGAGACAGAGGCCCGTCAGGATCGAGACAGAGGCCCATCAGGATCCAGACAGAGGCCCGTCAGGATCCAGGCAGAGGCCCGTCAGGATCCAGACAGAGGCCTGTCAGGATCCAGACGGACGCCCATCGAGATCCAGATGGACGCCCATCGAGATCCAGACGCACGCCCATGAGGATCCAGGCGCAGGCCCATGTATCCAGGTGCAAGGCCTATTAGGATCCACATAGGCCCATCAGGATCCAGACGCAGAGGCCCATCGATCCAGACGCAGAGGCCGTCAAAATCTGAAATTACATCCGTCGAGATCTAGACGTATATCCTTCGAGATCCAGACGGACCAGATTGTGCTGTTGCCTTGCCATCTGGTAGTATTTGGATAGAACTGGGTAATTGGGTTTCTCGGGTCCTATACGGATGGTTATGTGAGCTATGGTTTCTGGTCTGTTTTATTGCTCTGTGTATTCTATAAATCACTTTATTTATTCTATAGAGGGACTGGCGATAAGACAGCAATAAAATGGGAATATGACTTGGATGTGTACTAATATTCTGTTTTGTTTGTATGTATATAGGCTATGCAGCGCGCAAGATGTAAAAGAAGAGGAGAAAAAGAGAGATGGCGCCCCCTGATTCCGGAGGGGGTGGGTGGAATGGTTGCGAGATGGACTGTGTCTGGACCTTGTGGGAGGGAGTTGAAGTGATCCAGGGATTTTATTCGATTGCCATTTGGAGTCAGGAAGGAATTTTTGCCCTTTCAGACCATGTTCCCTCTAGAGCAGTCTGTTTGTGCATGTGCACACAACTAAACAAGTGCACACAGATATCTGCTGAATATAAGCATGCACACTATGGATCTAAAGGGGGAACATCGCCAGATTGGGTTTTTCGCCTTCCTCTGGATCAACTGGGGGGGTAACTAAATGTATGTTTTGTCCTTAATGTACAAATAAATTTCTTGTATATTTTATGGTTGTTTGTCTGTTATTGCAAGATCCACAACATTTCTATACTGCCACAATGCAAGAGTATTTTCCCAGTCCTATGAATGGTGGTCCTGGTACCCTAACCCTACACGAGACCTGTACTGGGGCAAGTGAATTTTATTATTGAGTTTTTATTTATATTGATTAATAATCGTGTAGCTTCCAGAACCTTAACTGCTGAGCCAATCACACTGGGTATCTGGGGCCCGTCTCTAACATCAACACAGACCATTGTCAGTGTTATAACATCATAGTGGAGGGATAATGGATTATAATGTGACCCACCTACCATGGCTCACTTTCCATTTTATCACTATCTTGAAATAAAGTGGTAAATCACATATTTTTTATATTAAATTAAATTAATAGAAAACATACAGGGAGATTCAATAAAAGTTCTTATCGTTTAAAATTGTGCTAATTTTGCCCAAACCAATCAGATCTTATATAACATTTGAACTTTTAATGAATAACCCTGATACTTTCCCTTTAATCACTTTAAAAAATTATTGCATATCCCTTTAAAGGACAACTTACCCTGATAATAACATCTTTTGGAAAGAATGACCCCTTTAAAATATGTTGAGATATCTTACATTGTCCTCTGGAATTATTAGCTTATGTCTGTTATACCCCTGTATGCCTTGTGGAAACTAAAGTTTCAGAACAAATCGTGCAAAGAGACAGACAGAATCTGTAAGACAGAAGGATAAAACACACGTTCCAATCGTACTCCCTATATAAAGTCTAAAATGAATTAGTGACAGTCTAATAAGTATATATAAAGTATAGAGAACGTTAGTGACCGCCATACTCCCTATATAAGTATATATAAAGTATGGAGAGACGTTAGTGACCGCCAACTCCTATATAAAGTATATTAAAGTATAGGGAGAACGTTAGTGACGGGAGAACGTTAGTGACCGCTCATATCCCTATTATAAAGTTATATAAAGTATAGGGAGAACGTTAGTGACGCCATAATCCCTATTAAAGTTATAAAAGTATAGGGAAACGTTAGGACCGCATACTCCCTATATAAAGTATATATTAAAGATAGGGAGAACGTTAGTGACCGCCATACTCCTATATAAGTATATATAAAGTATAGGGAGAACGTAGTAGTGACCGCCATACTCCCTATATAAAGTCTATATAAAGTATAGGGAGAACGTTAGTGACCGCCATACTCCCTATATAAGTATATATAAAGTATAGGAAGAACGTTAGTGACCGCCATACTCCCTATAAAGTATATATAAGTATAGGGAGAACGTTAGTGACCGCCATACTCCCTATATAAAGTATATAAAAAGTATAGAGAGAACGTTAGTGACCGCCATACTCCCTATATAAAGTATATATATAGTATAGGGAGAGCGTTAGTGACCGCCATACTCCCTATATAAAAGTATATAAGTATAGGGAGAACGTTAGTGACAGCCATACTCCCTATATAAAGTCTATATAAAGTATAGGGAGAACATTAGTGACCACCATACTCCCTATATAAAGTATATATAAAGTATAGAGAGAACGTTAGTAATCGCCATACTCCCTATATAAAGTATATATATAGTATAGGAAGAGCGTTAGTGACCGCCATACTCCCTATATAAAGGATATATAAAGTATAGGGAGAACGTTAGTGACCGCCGTACTCCCTATACAAAGTATATATACAGTATAGGGAGAACGTTAGTGACTGCCGTACTCCCTATATAAAGTATATATAAAGTAGCGGTATAGGGAGAACGTTAGTGACAGCCATACTCCCTATATAAAGTATATATAAAGTATAGAGAGAACGTTAGTGACCGCCATACTCCCTATATAAAGTATATATAAAGCATAGGGAGAACGTTAGTGACCGCCATACTCCCTATATAAAGTATATATAAAGCATAGGGAGAACGTTAGTGACCGCCCTACTCCTATATAAAGTATATATAAAGATAGGAGAAACGTTAGTGACAGCCATACTCCCTATATAAGTATATATAAAGTATAGGGAGTAAGTTAGTGACCGCCGTACTCCCTATATAAATTATATATAAAGTATAGAGAGAACGTTAGTGACCGCAGTACTCCCTATATAAAGTATATATAAAGCATAGGGAGAACGTTAGTAACCGCTTACTCCCTATTAAAGATATATAAAGGTAGGGAGAACGTTAGTGACCGCGTACTCCCTATATAAAGTAATATTAAGCGTAGGGAGAACGTTAGTGACCGCGTCATTCCCTATATAAAGTATATATAAAGCGTAGGGAGAACGTTAGTGACCGCCTACTCCCATATAAAGTATATATAAAGGTAGGAGAACGTTAGTGACCGCCGTACTCCCTATATAAAGTATAATAAAGATTAGGGAGAAGTTAGTGACCGCCGTATTCCCATATAAAGTATTATAAAGTATAAAGAGAACGTTAGTGACCGCCAGTACTCCCTATTAAAGTATATATAAAGCATAGGGAGAACGTTAGTAACCGCTTACCCTATGTAAAGTATATATAAAGCGTAGGGAGAACGTTAGTGACCGCCGTACTCCCTATATAAAGTATATATAAGCATAGGGAGAACATTAGTGACCGCCGTCTCCCTATATAAAGTAATAAAAAGCATAGGGAGAACGTTGGTGACGCCATACTCCCTATATAAGTATATATAAATATAGGAGAACGTTAGTGACCGTCATACTTCATATAAAGTATATATAAAGTATAGGGAGAATGTTAGTTACCGCCATACTCCCTCTATAAGTATATATAAGTATAGAGAGAACGTTAGGGACCGCCATCTCCTTATTAAAGTATATATAAAATATGGGAGAACGTTAGTGACGCCATTCTCCTTATATAAAGTATATATAAAGTATAGGGAGAACGTCAGTGACCGCAATACTTCCTATATAAAGTATATTTAAAGTATAGCGAGAACGTTAGTGACCGCCATACTCCCTATATAAAGTGTATAAAGTATAGGAAGAACGTAGTACCGCATACTCCCTATATAAAGTATAGCGAGAACGTTAGTGACCGCCATACTCCTTATATAAAGTATATATAAAGTATAGAGAGAACGTTAGTGACCGCCACACTCTCTATATAAAGTATATATAAAGTATAGGGAGAACGTTAGTGACTGTCATACTTCCTATATAAAGTATATATAAAGTATAGGGAGAACGTTAGTGACCGCTATACTCCCTATATAAAGTATATATAGTTTAAAGAGAACGTTAGTGACCGCCATACTCCCTATATAAAGTATATATAGTTTAAGGAGAACGTTAGTGACCGCCATACTCCCTATATAAAGTATATATAAAGTGTAGGGAGAACGTTAGTGACCGCCATACTCCCTATATAAAGTATATATAAAGTATAGGGAGAACGTTAGTGACCGCCATACTCCCTATATAAAGTATATAAGTTAAAGGAGAATGTTAGTGACCGCCATTCTCCTATATAAAGTATATATAAAGTATAGGGACAACGTTAGTGACCGCCATTCTCCCTTATATAAAGTATATATAAAGTATAGGAACAACGTTAGTGACCGCCATACTCCCTATATAAAGTATATATAAAGTATAGAGAGAACGTTAGTGACGCCGTACCCTATATAAAGTATATATAAAGTATAGAGAGAACGTTAGTGACCGCCGTACTCCCTATATAAAGTATATATAAAGTGTAGGGAGAACGTTAGTGACCGCCGTACTCCCTATATAAAGTATATATAAAGTGTAGGGAGAACGTTAGTGACCGCCATACTCCCTATATAAAGTATATATAAAGTATAGAGAGAACGTTAGTGACCGCCATACTCCCTATATAAAGTATATATAAGTATAGGGAGAATGTAGTGACCGCCATACTCCCTATAAAAAGTATATATAAAGTATAGGGAGAACGTTAGTGACCGCCATACTCCCTATATAAAGTATATATAAAGTATAGGGGAGACGTTACTGACGCCATACTCCCTATATAAAGTATAATAAAGTATAGGGAGAATGTTAGCGACAGCCATACTCACTATATAAAGTATATATAAGTATAGAGAGAACGTTAGTGACGCCATACTCCCTATATAAAGTATATATAAGTATAGGGAGAACATTAGTGACGCCATACTCCTATATAAAGTATATATAAAGCATAGGGAGAACGTTAGTGACCGCCATACTCCCTATATAAAGTATATTTAAATATAGGGAGAAAGTTAGTGACCGTCATACTTCCTATATAAAGTATATATAAAGTATAGGGAGAATGTTAGTTACCGCCATACTCCCTATATAAAGTAATATAAAGTATAGAGTGAACGTAGTGACCGCCATCTCCTTATATAAAGTATATATAAAGTATAGGGAGAACGTTAGTGACCGCCATTCTCCTTATATAAAGTATAATAAAGTAAGGGAGAACGTCAGTGACCGCAATACTCCTATATAAAGTATATTTAAAGTATAGGAGAACGTTAGTGACCGCCATACTCCCTATATAAAGTATGTATAAAGTATAGGAAGAACGTTAGTAACCGCAATACTCCCTATATAAAGTATATAAAGTATAGCGAGAACGTTAGTGACCGCCATACTCCTATATAAAGTATATATAAAGTATAGAGAGAACGTTAGTGACGCCATACTCTCATATAAAGTAATATAAAGTATAGGGAGAACATTAGTGACCGTCATACTTCCTATATAAAGTGTATATAAAGTATAGGGAGAACGTTAGGTACCGCCATACTCCCTATATAAAGTATATATAAAGTATAGGGAGAACGTTAGTGACTGTCATACTTCCTATATAAAGTATATATAAAGTATAGGGAGAACGTTAGTGACCGCTATACTCCCTATATAAAGTATATATAGTTTAAAGAGAACGTTAGTGACCGCCCTACTCCCTATATAAAGTATATATAGTTTAAGGAGAACGTTAGTGACCGCCATACTCCCTATATAAAGTATATATAAAGTGTAGGGAGAACGTTAGTGACCGCCATACTCCTATATAAAGTATATATAAAGTATAGGGAGAACGTTAGTGACGCCATCTCTATATAAAGTATAATAGTTAAAGGAGAAGTTAGTGACCGCCATTCTCCCTATATAAAGATATATAAAGTATAGGACAACGTAGTGACCGCCATTCTCCCTATAAAGTATATAAAAGTATAGGAACAACGTTAGTGACCGCCATACTCCCTATATAAAGTAATATAAAGTATAGAGAGAACGGTAGTGACCGCCGTACTCCCTATATAAAGTATATAAAGTATAGAGGAGAACGTAGTGACCGCCGTACTCCCTATATAAAGTATATATAAAGTGTAGGGAGAACGTTAGTGACCGCCGTACTCCCTATAAAGTATATATAAAGGTAGGGAGAACGTTAGTGACCGCCATACTCCCTATATAAAGTATATATAAAGTATAGAGAGAACGTTAGTGACCGCCATACTCCCTATATAAAGTTATATAAAGTATAGGGAGAAACGTTAGTGACCGCCATACTCCCTATATAAGTTATATATAAGTATAGGAGAACGTTAGTGACCGCCATACTCCCTATATAAAGTATATATAAAGTATAGAGAGAACGTTATGACCGCCATACTCCCTATATAAAGTATATATAAAGATAGGGAGAACGTTAGTGACAGCCATACTCCTATATAAAGTATATATAAGTATAGAGAGACGTTAGTGACCGCCATACTCCCTATATAAAGTATATATAAAGTATAGGGAGAAAGTTAGTGACCGCCCATACTCCATATATAAGTATATATAAAGTAGGGAGAACGTTAGTGACCGCCACACTCCCTATATAAAGTATATATAAAGTAAGGGAGAACGTTAGTGACCGCCACACTCCCTATATAAAGTATATATAAAGTATAGGGAGAACGTTAGTGACCGCCACACTCCCTATATAAAGTATATATAAAGTATAGGGAGAACGTTAGGACGCCCAACTCCCTATATAAAGTATATATAAAGTATAGGGAGAACGTTAGTGACCGCAACTCATATAAAGTATATATAAAGTATAGGGAGAACGTTAGTGACCGCCACACTCCCTATATAAAGTAATAAAAGTATAGGAGAAGTTAGTGACCGCCAACTCCCATATAAAGTTATATAAAGTATAGAGAGAACGTTAGTGACCGCCACACTCCCTATATAAAGTATATATAAAGTATAGGGAGAACGTTAGTGACCGCCATACTCCCTATATAAAGTATATATAAAGTAAGGGAGAACGTTAGTGACCGCCAACTCCTATATAAAGTATATATAAGATAGAGGAACGTTAGTGACCGCCATACTCCCTATATAAAGTATATATAAAGTATAGAGAGAATGTTAGTGACCGCCATACCCCCTATATAAAGTATATATAAAGTATAGGGAGAACGTTAGCGAAAAAGCGGAAGTAAATTTTCATTTTAATTTTAAAAATTGTAGAAAATGTTTCTCCCTGGAAAACAATCCAGTATTCCTTATTGTATTAAAAGGGAAAGACTAATGTGGAAATGGATGGATGAATATTACAGATATACCATGACCTGGATGGATGAGTATTACAGATATACCATGACCTGGATGATGAATAGTACAGATATACCGTGACTGGATGGATGAATATTACAGATATACCATGACCTGGATGAATGAATATTACAGATATACCGTGACCTGGATGGATGAATATTACAGATATACCGTGACCTGGATGAATGAATATTACAGATATACCGTGACTGGATGAATGAATATTACATATACCGTGACCTGGATGAATGATATTACAGTATCTGTGACCTGATGAATATTACAGATATTCCATGACCTGGATGAATGAATATTACAGATATACCGTGACCTGGATGGATGACTATTACAGATATACCATGACCTGGATGAATGACTATTACAGATATACCATGACCTGGATAAATGAAATTACAGATAACCGTGACCTGGATGATGAAATTACAGATATACCTGCCGGAGAATGAATATACAGATATCCATGACCTGGATGAATGAATATTACAGATATACCATGACCTGGATGGATGACTATTACAGATATACCATGACCTGGATGGATGAATATTACAGATATACCATGACCTGGATGAATGAATATTACAGATATTCCATGACCTGGATGAATGAATATTACAGATATACCATAACCTGGATGATTGAATATTACAGATATGCCGTGACCTGGATGAATGAATATTACAGACATACCATGACCTGGATGAATGAATATTACAGATATAATATGACCTGGATGAATGACTATTACAGATATACCACAACCTGGATGAATAAATATTACAGATATACCACGACCTGGATGAATAACTTTTACAGATAGACTGTGACCTGGATGAATGAATATTACAGATATACCGTGACCTCGATGAATGACTATTACAGATATACCGTGACCTGGATGAATGACTATTACAGATATACCGTGACCTGGATGGATGAATATTACAGATATACCATGACCTGGATGTGACCTGATGAATGAATATTACAGATAAACCATGACCTGGATGAATGAATATTACAGATATACCATGACCTGGATGAATGAATATTACAGATATACCATGACCTGGATGAATGACTATTACAGATATACCATGACCTGGATGAATGAATATTACAGATATACCACAACCTGGATGGATGAATATTACAGCTATACCGTGACCTGGATGAATGAATATTACAGATATACCATGACCTGGATGGATGAATATTACAGCTATACCGTGACCTGGATAAATGAATATTACAGATATACCATGACCTGGATGAATGAATATTACAGACATACCATGACCTGGATGAATGAATATTACAGATATACCATGACCTGGATGGATGAATATTACAGATATACCATGACCTGGATGGATGAATATTACAGATATAACATGACCTGGATAAATGAATATTACAGATATACCATGACCTGGATGAATGAATATTACAGATATACCATGACCAGGAGGATGAATATTACAGATATACCATGACCAGGATGGATGAATATTACAGATATACCATGACCAGGATGGATGAATATTACAGATAAACCATGACCAGGATGGATGAATCTTACAGATATACCATGACCTGGATGAATGAATATTACAGATATCCATGACCTGGATGAATGAATATTACAGATATACCATTACTGGATGAATGAGAACCTCACAAGCACCTCTTTCTACAGCATTGTCATTTGCATATTATTAGGATTGCTACATTTACAGTTAGCAGTGTTAAAACTATTCCTACATACGAACCGAATCCATTTCCACATTAGTCTTTCCCTTTTAATACAATAAGGAATACTGGATTGTTTTCCAGGGAGAAACATTTTCTACAATTTTTAGAATTAAAATGAAAATTTACTTTCCGCTTTGGATTTAATAAAAAATGAATGATGAATTTTTGATGAATGAAAGGATAATAACATTTTACATGGTAATATCCCACAAACTGCTATAAAATAACGTACCATGGATGTTACGGTCTCAAACCGAGAAATACACAGAACAGAACATTACAATGTTTGCACCATTTCTTTTAACCTTTAGTTAAAGTAAAAAATAAATGTTAAGCAAAACATTTTTGGAAGAAAGTTCCGCCTTTCCGGCAAGCACAATTACATGGTTAGCCATAAAATAAAATAATAATTGAAAAGAACATTGAGAAGGTCCAGTCACAGTGAAATGCTTATTCAAATGCTTCACTTGCCTAAACTTCCATCCACAAACGAAAATAAGAGGCAGCGCACTCCGGTTGAATAAAATATTGCAGCTCGTTGTGATAGTAATCTAATTTTATTTAACACATCATTACAAAAGGCATATGTACAACGGAAACCATAGCCTTACGCGTTTCGAGCGAAATGCTCTTACTCATAGGCTTAACCCGGGACACCATCTTACGACTTTTTAAACTGATGAAAACACTCCCCCAATCCGCCCACAGGTATCATAAAGTACGGAGAGAAGTGATAGTGAAATACTGCTGAATGAAATTAACCCAATAACCACCAAAAATCTCAAACCTCTAAAACCCTGTGTGCTTAATAGATTAGATAGAATAAATAGTGTAAGATAAAAGTATTTAAAAACTCCAATAATGAATTAATGAGTAACAGTGTACCCAAGAAAATAAATCCGTCATATTACAGTCGAAATTGACACATAAATATGAACATGCATAAGAATATAAATATATAAATATAGCGGCAATGGAATGATAAGAAAATAACCATTAGACTCATATACATATATACTGGACTCATGTATATAGATAAACAGACTATTATCTATCTACGGGGAAAGAAAAATGACAAATGTTGAGAATATAATCAAAAACTAAGTACGTAGATCAAAACCACCTCTAACTGCTAAAAATACAAACCCCGTGTATGAATAGATAAATAGCTGAGAATAATATCGATCCATGTCTCACATACTAAATTCCCAAAATCCATATATTAATTACGTAAAACATGATATATCACATATGGAATTCACCCCCAACGGTGTTCTGGTTTCTAATAAAATAAATCCATTTTACCTCACATTTGAGTTAAATGCTGGTCTATCCTACCTTTGAAGATTGTAATGTTAACATACTGGCGAAGGAACGTGACTGGTTCAAGAGAGGTGTTAAGGAGGCCATTTATGTGAAAATAAAGAAACCAAGCCTAAATAGAGGTGGGGGGGTTCGACACCAACTGTCTGCCATGTACAATGCTGTTTTAACACCTACTCTGGGCGTTCTATAACACCTCTTAGCCACTATCTAATCACACCCTTAACACCTGGCTGTGATATGCTAATTGGGATTTTCCAGGGTAAATAATGCCACAGATTCTTGTACAAGTCATTCTGAATTGAGAAAGCCAGTCGGAGACTAGCAAAACGTCTTCAAGAACTAAATTTCAAGTCCAGTTGATCTAATTGAATACAACAGATTAACCATGACCTGGATGAATGAGAACCTTCATACCCCCTCAACCAGACCCAGGTACACACACCTACTGATTTACTTACCCATTACTGTGGCAGCCATACTTAAAGGGTAACTAAAGTCAAAAAAAGGTAAGTAAATCAGTAGGTGTGTGTACCTGGGTCTGGTTGAGGGGGTATGTCTTTTTTGTTTTTACAACCATAAAACTATATTTATTGAGGATAAATCTAAATTATTTTTTTTGACTTAGTTACCCTTTAAATAGGGCCACCGTAATGTATAAGTAGATCAGTAGGTGTGTGTACCTGGGTCTGGTTGAGGAGGGATGTTTTTTGTGTTTACAACCATAAAACTGTCTTTTATTGAGAATAAATCTAAATTAGTTTTTTTTACCTTAGTTACCCTTTAAATATGGCTTCATGGGAATGGAAAGTTAGGTCAGTAGGTGGGTGTACCTGGGTCTGGTGTGGGGGTTGGGGGTTTCATAGTTTGTATTTATGACCATGAAAAAAACTGTTTTTAATATCCACATTTGAGGATTGTTACCATTATAGTCTATGGAAAAAAATGTCCGGAAATTCACCGATAATGACGTAACGCTTCCGCGGATTCCTTAGCTAGAAGATAGCACACTTCTCCTATATGCCCCGCACGTCTGTGGGAGGAGATACGGTCCAAAAAAGCGGAAGAATAAAACGGAAGAAAAAGAAAGAAGAAAAAGAAGAAGAATAAGAAAGAACAGTAATTTGGCTTTTTCAAGCCAAATTAAAATGTATGCTTTGTATAATGATGAAATAAGGTAAATTTGCAGCAGGGTTTTTTTCAATTGGCTATTTCCTTAACAAGCAGTTAAATATGAGGACATAGCTTTTTGCAAACATAAACATTTATCATAGCTGGATTTGCATTTACACATAAAAAAAGATATGACAGTTTGTGTTCATAAGATAAACCTCAGATGTGCGTTTACAAGGCCAATGGTAGGCTCTGAAGAGACCTAAAAAGAAAAAAAAAAACAAAACAAAAAAAGGTTAGTAAGGGATACATCTTCTATTTAAACTTATATGTTTTTGACGTACTTATCCTTTAAGCAAAACATTTTTGGAGCACAATTACACGGTTAGCCAAAAAATAAAAAATATCTGGACAGACGCAAGACAGCGCATATAATTATGGACACACCCCACTGTTAAAGGTCTCTCCATAAGAAGCAAATGTTACTATAGTTGTTTGCGCAGGTTGGTTGTTAGGGAATTAAATCAGAAATCTAAATTTTATATTCTGTTCTGCTATGAAATTTCTACTTTTGGAATGGAAAAGAACATTGAGAGAAGGTCCAGTCACAGTGAAATGCTATTTCAGAAATGCTTCACTTGCCTTCCTGAATTTCTCTGATGAAAGACGCCTAATCAGTCTCTGCGGGCCATGCAGGCACAGTGCCATCCTTCCTGGGGAAGTAAACGGGGGAATGTGAAAGCTTTTCGCTTTAGGTCAAAATCCTCCACCTTCCATTCTATCTTCTGGTCCCAGCTTGCAGCAATGAAAATACAAACTGGGGGACAGAGTATTAGGGAATCTGACCAAACAGCTGCTCAGCTGAATGTAGCAGGATGAATGGGATGGATCAAGCAGCGAGTTTATTTGGACTGCAGGTGGTTTCTTAAATGGTCTTAGGAAACCACCATGAAGAAATGTAGATCAGCTCTGATGCAGGTTGGCATAATCCTTGTGAATTCCGCTAAGACATTCAGCTGAAAATTTTACCAGCAAATTTTCTACATCAGTATACAGCGGTTCAGTCATAAAAATGTTTAATGACAACATAACAGTAAATTTGACGAAATTCCGAATTTCAATACGTTCTGAACGAAACGCACCAGATTCATTTATCACAGAGTTGTGAAACCAGTTCTGTATGTGTGCTTAACGCAAATCTCTAATTATGTCTGTGTGAGTAGGGTAGATGTCTAGTTAGTGATTGTAATATTGTATGTGTGGCTGCTTGCTTTATGGTGAGTGGTACATGAAAGGAGTTGACTGGAGGTGCGCCCCTGACAACACACCTCGCCAGCGCGACAAAGGTCCGCAATCAGCTTTTTTTAAACATACGCACGATCAGCTGTTTAAAAGACCGGATAGGAAACGGAAGTTTGGGTCCAGTTTAGTTTAAGTCTTTTAAAAAGCTGTGTGTTGTATGTTTACTTTACTCGTGTTCAGTTGTTTAAAAACAGCTGATCGCGGACCATCTTACCTCCTGCCCCCCACCCAGTTGCAGGGGCTTTAGTTCTGCCAACTGAGTTGATCCTAAAACACCTTTTTTATGACACAGGAACAAACTGCTAAATTAAACAAAATATTTATTGGTTTATGTACACGTGTGTTTGCGGGCTGACCCACACAGCGTGGTGTATAGTGAACATCCATCGGTGACGATCATTCTGTGTTGGTCGCTTGGGTCTGCTGAACCAGTCGTTTGGTCGTTGCTCGTTGATGATCCACCTGGGTCGTTCGCTGTGGATTGCACATGTGTATTAACCTTTACACTAAAGTTACTGCCCCTCTCTAACCCAGAGAGCCCAGAACCTAAACTGCTGGGTCCTCACTCTGGAATGTCTTTAGTTTTCCTAAATGAAGAATATCTGGGGCTGGCGGCACTGCCCCTTTAAAGGAGCCCAGGACTCCTCCCGATTGTCCAATGGGAAGATGCACTTTTGATAACATGTTGGGGTTAGCAAGACCGGCACAGCATGATGGGTCATTTGGACAAACTAAAAGTACCCAGGGGTGAAGACCTAATAGTTTAATTCCTCACGCTGGGACTGTTAGAATAGGGGTGGTTTGGTTCATTTTATGGGTAGTTTAGTTTTCCTAAATCCTCAGTCCCATCAAACTATCCTAGTTCCTCCTCTGAAATCTTATGTTTTCTGCATCTAATGTTTAGTTTTATTTTTAAAGGAAGATGTCAGAATTGGGTAGTATATGATAAATAAAAACAATGCGGGGTTGGAGGTAAGTTGCATAGAGTATTATTCCCCCATCGCCATCATTGTAGGAAATAAATGTCCAACTTGTGTTAAAGAATAATATAATAATAATATAATATCCTTATCGTCCTTTTAGGAGAAAGGTTAATGTCATTAAAGTCAGGAGTGAGAAGATAATTCCCAGAAGGCTTTGAGTTAAACAGGGTCTGTTATTTAAGTGGCTCACGTTAAGGTTTAACTGTTGCATGACCATTTGAATTCTGGTGCACGGCGCAGGATACAACTGCAAGAGACGGTAATAAATGAGTGACGGTCCGGGAGACGTACGATAGAGTTAATATTTGGCAGACGGAATTCTGCATTTTCAGTCTCTCTGGCACAGGAGAGTTTTGTTTAAATGGTGAATAATTGAAGTTATTTCCATTTTTATACAATTTCCGAATGGAAATTTTCCAACTGGTGTAAAATATACAATCAGGGCCGTGAAAAACATAGAACAACGGCAAGGAAATGGCACAAATTAAATGCTATACACCTGGAAAATTCCACGGGTGTTTGACCTGTACACGTTAATAAAGACATACGTCCATCTAGTCCAGTCTTATACCCTACCCATAATGTCTGTATAACAGTTACATAGTAACATGGTATTGGAGGTTGTATAAAGACATACATCATCTAGTCCAACCTTTATAACCTACCCATAATGTCTGTATAACAGTTCATCGTAACATAGAATGGAGGTTGTATAAAAGCATACATACATCTAGTCCAACCTTTATACCCTACCCATAATGTCTGTCTAACTGTTACATAGTAACATAGTATTGGAGGTTGTATAAGACTACATCCATCTAGTCCAGTCTTTATACCCTACCCATAATGTCTGTTAAAAAGTTACACAGTAACATAGTGTAGGGGTTGTATAAAGACATACGTCCATCTAGTCCAGTCTTATACCCTACCCATAATGTCTGTATAACAGTTACACAGTAACATAGTGTAGGAGGTTGTATAAAGACTACGTCCATCTAGTCCAGTCTTTATACCCTACCCAAATGTCTGTTAACAGTTACACAGTAACATAGTGTAGGAGGTTGTATAAAGACATACATCCATCTAGTCCAGTCTTTAACCCTACCATAATGTCGTATAACAGTTACACAGTAACATAGTGTAGGAGGGTTGTATAAAGACATACGTCCATCTAGTCAGTCTTTATACCCTACCCATAATGTCTGTATAACAGTTACACAGTAACGTAGTATTGGAGGTTGTATAAAGACATACATCATCTAGTCCAAATTTATACCCTACTCATAATGTCGTATAACAGTTACAATAGTAAACTAGTATTGAGGGTTTATAAAGATATACATCCATCTAGTCCAACCTTTATATCCTACCCATAATGTTGTATAACAGTTACATAGTAACAAGTATTGGAGGTTGTATAAAGACATACGTCCATCTAGTCCAACCTTATTACCCTACCCATAATGTCTGTCTAAAAGTTACATAGTAACATAGTATTGAAGGTTGTATAAAGACATACGTTCATCTAGTCCAACCTTTATGCCCTACCCATAATGTCTAACAGTTACAAAGTAACATAGTATTGGAGGTGTTATAAAGACATCCATCCATCTAGTCCAACCTTTTACCCTCCCATAATGTCTAACAGTTTAGTAACATGTATTGGAGGTTGTATAAAGACATACGTCCATCTAGTCCAACTTTTATTCCCTACCATAATGTTTGTCTAACAGTTACATAGTAACATAGTATTAGGTTGTATGAAGACATACGTCCATCTAGTCCAACCTTTATACCCTACCCATAATGTCTGTATAACAGTTACATAGTAACATAGTATTGGAGGTTGTATAAAGACATACATCCATCTAGTCCAACCTATATACCCTACCCATAATGTCTGTCTAACAGTTACATAGTAACATAATATTGGAGGTTGTATAAAGACATAGGTCCATCTAGTCCAACCTTTATACCCTACCCATAATGTCTGTCTAACAGTTACATAGTAACATAATATTGGAGGTTGTATAAAGATATAGGTCCATCTAGTCCAACCTTTATACCTCATAATGTCTGTCTAACAGTTACATAGTAACATAGTTTGGAGGTTGTATAAAGACATGTCCATCTAGTCCAACCTTTATACCCTACCCATAATGTCTGTATAACAGTTACATAGTAAAATAGTATGAAGGTTGTATAATACATACGTCCATCTAGTCCAACCTTTATACCCTACCCATAATGTTTAACAGTTACATAGTAAAATAGTATTGGAGGTTGTATAAAGACGTACATCCATCTAGTCAACACTTTATACCCTACCCATAATATCTGTCAACAGTTATATAGTAACATAGTATTGAAGTTTGTATAAAGACCTACGTCCATCTAGTCCACTTTTAACCTCTATCCATGTCTGTCTCACACAAAATACATAAAAATGGGATAGTATACATCCATATTAAGTGCAACTAGTAACTAGAGACGGCCGAACTTTATAAAATTTGGTTCATTTTGGACCCATTAAAGTCAATGGGAGTCAAATAATTTGAAAGTTAGTCTGAAATACAGTTAAAATAACAATGGTAACTTAATGTAAATCACCCTGGGACCTGGGAACTGTCAAAAAAAAAAAAACGATTTTATTCTTACGCGTGCTACTTTCGGATCCCGCGTTCGATTTTCGATAATTATCCCACAAACGATAGTAGATTGAGGGTTACCGAAACCGAAAAATTCGGGTCTGGGATAGATCGAAAAGTCCGGGTCCGTTCAAACTTGATTCGAGTTCTAGTCCATCTCTTCTAGTGAGTGACCAATTTACAATAGTACACATACACATAGATCTAGTACACACCTTCTAATTTGTATGTGTACCATAATGTTGTCTAACAGTTACATAGTAACATTCAGGGAGATTCAATAAGTTCTTATCCTTTAAAATGGTGCTAATTTTGCCCCAACCAATCAGATCTTTTAAACATTTGAAAGCTAACATGCTTGGTTGGGGCAAAATTAGCACCATTTTTAACGATAAGAACTTTTATTGAATAACCCTGATAGTATTTATCTAGAATAAAGACATAAGCTTGTGAAGGTTCTCATTCATCCAGGTCATGGTATATCTGTAATATCATTCATCAGGTCATGGTATATCTGTAATATTCTCAGGTCATGGTATATCTGTATAATTCATTCATCCAGGTCATGGTATATCTGTTGTATTCAATTAGATCAACTGGACTTGGAGTTTAGTTCTTGAAGACGTTTTGCTAGTCATTTGACTGGCTTTCTCAATTTAGAATGACTTGTACAAGAATCTGTGGCTATTATGTACTCGGAAAATCCCAATTAGCATATCACAGCCAGGTGTTAGGGCGGGATTGGATAGTGGCTAAGAGGTGTTATAGGAAAGTCCAGGGTAAGGTGTCAAAACAGCATTTACAATGGCAGACATGGGCGTTTTCTTGTTGTTTCGATCAACTGCTTAAAGATATTGAGCAGTCAATCAAAAAAAGGGCCGTGGGGTCAGATGGATAATTTCCTGTTTATCAAGATGGTCTATTTTGATTGGTCTTTCATTCGACCCATGTATGGCCTGCTTTATTTCTCTGATTGTGTTGCACATTTAGGGAATAGGAGGTATTATAAAGGACATGTTCACCCTTAAAGGGACTCTAAACTCCCATAATCCATAAATATAACTATTTGCCATTCGTTTCTATTATTCACAGGGAGGTGAGAACGTTTATTCTCACCTCCCTGTGAATAATAGGACGCTCGGGGACCTGTCCACTGCAAGCCGCTCCTTCACTAACAGCCATTCTGTCCCAACCGCGCGCCCTATCTTAGGCGCATGCGCACCAATACAAAAGATAGGGCGCACGATCGGGACAGAACAGCTGTTCTGTGCAGGAGGGCTTGTGAGTGGAGAGCGGTATGGTAAGTTCCAGGTCCCCCGAGTGTCCTATTATTCACAGGGAGGTGAGAATAAGCGTTCTCACCTCCCTGTGAATAATAGAAACGAATGGCAAATAGTTATTTTTATCAATTTAGTGTTCCTTTAAAACAAAAAAATTATGATTTATTACATGGTTATTACATATATATGTAACCAGATATTGAATGATAAGTTCTGTTTTTTCTGTTCTGGCAAAGGGATCTGCCTCCTCCCTCTGCTCAATGAGCTTTTTATAAGCTTGAGCATGTGCAGAGGAGACAGCAGGGAAATCAGCAGTCAATATGTATCCCGTATATATTATATTTTAGCAAGTTATTAACTGTAGGTATCCCAATATTTGTTTGTCAACTGTTGTCAAAAGGCACAACCCTCCATTCTAACATTTCTACAGTAAATGCCGGGGGGCCCCAATCCAAAATCTTCAACGTCCTCTGACAGCTTTACCAGCTCTTTTGCGGGGGGATAGGTTAGAGGTTAGGGGGTTTCCCTGGGATATAGTAATTTGGTTGAGGGATGGAATAGTCTTTGCCACACAAACCCCTTTATTTACTCTCCCTGCTCTCCTGCCCCCGTCCTGTATTAACTAGTAGGTTAAATGAGAACATTGGTGTAAATAAATAAGCTCTGACTCCAAGGGTTTATTTCCCCTTATCTCCGTATGTGAATTAAAAAAAAAAAAAAATATTTACATGGGTGAATGATCTGTGGGCCCACCAGGGGGGGCGCGTGTATCATGGTTGACCAGTCGACCCTATATCTTGACTCTACCTCTATAGCAGCGGCTGGGGAGCAACCGCAGGTGTCACATTTTTCTATTTTCCTATGACAGATATAGCCTCCTCTCAGAAAACCACTGTGGATGAAGCACGGATAGGGGACCATCATAGTTTGGCTGGGGGGCCCAGAGATTCCTAGTTACACCACTGTTCTATTGGAATGTTCCCTAATGTGAAAGGATTTGCAGTAAGCGTAGTTTAAAGATAAAGTGGTCACTTCTCGATCATGCAAGAAGCTACAAGGGTAAGTAGTGTAATGTGTACAATCTATATATAGGAACCTAGAGCCATAAACACTAGATGAGGACAATGTGGAACAGTATCAGATCTCCACGGAGAGAAATGAATCTTTAAGAATCTGATTTCTGTTAAATTCCAAAAGAGAACTTAAAGAATTGGAACATTCCAGCATTGTTTGGTTTAAAGGGATTTTCGTTTTTAAGGGAATGAGAGTGTTAAAAAACTAAAGCGTTATTAACTGTGGTTTGCAGCCTAGTAAATGTACTAACCTAACACTATTTATTTCTAGGAGTGTGCCTGTGTAAGTAATTAATCACTGGTGTGTTTTTGTTTTTTACTACTTACTGCTTGAATAAGGTAGTAGGAATTGTTTGAGTAAACTCAAAGCACTGGGTTACTGAAACAAATACTGGTATTAAACAGCACTGTTACCGAGTGCGGGGGTTGGTAAGAGAAAAGGAAAGGCATTTTTTTTCCCTTTTCACTGATTGGATGGGGGTGTAGCTAATTGGTTTAAATTGGCTGAGGGCTGTGGGCTTGTGGTTTTGAACCCCATTTAAGTCATTTCTACAGAGCGATCAAGCTCTTGAGCGATTTTCTGTTTTGAAAGGATTTTTTTGTTTTTAAGGGAATTAAGAGCGTTAAAAAACTAAAGCGTTTAAAACAAGAAAAGCGTTTAAGAACAACACTGCTATTTCTCTGCTGTGTATTGCAATTTTCTGCGTTGTATTGCTGTGTCTTGCGTGTATTGCGTTCCTGTGTCTGGTGTGTAATGCTGTTTAGTGGACAGTTTTGTTGGGGTCGTGCAATAGCCGCCAGGGGCCTACTGATGTGTCAGATGGAGTGGGTTGCCCATTTGGAATCTGAGGTCCAGAATTAAGGGGTAAACTTGCAGCATTGCAGGGCTTGGCAAATCTGGGGGAAATGCAGGTACTGGCAGGGGCCAGTAAACTGGAGGGTGGACATGGGGCAGATAAGGTGGAGAAGGAAGATAGATTTGTAAGGGTCACCAGGGGAAGTAGGGGACGGAAGGATAGAGGCGCTTCTTCACAGCTGGGCGATCCCAACAGATTTGCCATTTTAGGCGAAGATGTGGAGGACGATGGCTCGGAAGCACGCATGTATGGAGCGGGCCTTTCCCTTGAGCACCCAGGGGACGGCCATCTCCAATACAAGGGAGGGAGAAATGGGGGCTAGGAAGGATAGGCAGGTGGTAGTGTTAGGGGACTCCATTATTAGAAGGGTAGATAGGGTAATCTGTCGCCAAGACCCTACATGCCGAACAGTGTGTTGTCTGCCTGGTGCTAGGGTTCGACATGTGGTGGATGTGTGTAGACAGATTATTGGGTGGGGCTGGGAGTGACCCGGCGGTTGGTTCACATTGGTGCCAATGACAAAGTTAGAGGTGGAGGTGAGGTCCTTAAAAATGATTTCCGAGAATTAGGGGCCAAGTTAAAAGCAAGGACATCCAGGGTAGTGATTTCAGAAATACTACGCAGCCACGTGCTACGCTAGGGAGACAAGGGAGCTCAGGAGTATAAATGTGTGCTAGAGGGTGGTTGTAAGGAGATGGGGTTTGGGTTTTTAGAGAACTGGGCTGATTTTTTGTTGGTACAGGCTCTTTGTAGAGACGGATTGCACTCAATGGTGATGGTGCAGCTGTTTTGGGGGAGAAGATGGCTAGGGGGTTGGAGGAGATTTTAAACTAGGTATGGGGGGGAGGGAATGTTTAAACTACACAGGGGGATAGAGAAGTTAGGGATCTGGGGGCTCAGTAACACAACGGAGGGAGGAGAAGGGGGAGGGGGAGCATAGAGGATAAGGGGCATGTACGAACATGGATGGAGAGTAAACCAATGATAATCTAAAATGTATGTTTACAAATGCAAGGAGTCTGGCTGGAAAAACCGGCGAACTTGAACTAATAGCATTAAAGGAAAGGTTTGATGTTGATGTATAGAAGATCATGGCTTAATGATTCACACGACTGGACAGTAAATATTGAAGGATACTCCTTATTTAGACATGACTGAGTTAATAAGAAAGGAGGAGGAGTAGTTGTAGTATGTTAAACAGGAATTGAAGCCAAATTAAAAGATAGAATGATGGGGGAGCAAACGTACGGCAGAAACATTATGGGTGGAACTGTGTACAGGAAGCAAGAAGTAGGTCAATTAATTGTTGGAGTATGTTATAAGCCGCCAAATGCTGAGGAAGAGGTGGAAATGAATCTCCATATGCAGTTGGGAAGGCTGCTGGTGTGGGGCATGTTCTGGTCATGGGGGATTTTAACTACCCTGACATAGATTGGAGTAAGGGAACTGCCAGCACCTCTAAAGGTACCAAGTTCTTAAATTTCCTATATGAGCATTTTCTTTCACAGATGGTAGAAGTTCCTACTAGACAGAATGCGTTGTTGGATCTGGTGATATCTAATAACCCTGAGCTCATTGTGGAGATAAAGGTAATGGGAAGCTTGGAATAGTGACCATGATATAGTGTCATTTAATATAGGTTGCAAAAAACTAAAGTGCACTGGTTAACAAAAACTTTTAACTTTAGAAAAGCTAATTTTATGCTTTTAAAGGAATCGCTCCTGCTCATAGACTGGGGGGAACTGTTTCTAGGTAAAGAAACTGAGCAGATGTGGACCACTTTAAAGGGATATTAAACTATTACATTTCCAAATCGGTACCTTTAGGTAACAAGTGTAAAAAAATTAGGTCCAGTCCTGCATGGCTTAATGCTCAGGTAAAAAGGGAAATGGAAAGAAAAAAAGAAAGAGCTTTTAAAATTTTGAAAACAGAAGACACAGAACAGGCTTACAGGGAGTACAAAAGCTGTAATAAAGAGTGCAAGAAAGCAATTAAAAATCTAAAATAGAAAATGAAATACGGATTGCCGAACAAGCAAGTCCAACCCCAAAATGTTTTTTAAGTATATAATGGTAAAAAGATGAGGACTGAGAATGTGGGACCATTATAATGGAGCTGAGGTGGGTTGTAGAGGATGCCGAAGGGCTAATCTGCTAAACCGTTTTTTTACATCGGTTTTTACTGTTGAGAATCCTTGTCCTTACGGTAGGGATTGTAGCAATATGCAGGGAAGAAATGAAGAGTTTTCACATTGGATAACGGAGGATATGGTACGGAAAACAATTAGACAAAGTTAATATCAATAAAGCGCCAGGACCAGATGGAGGGCATCCTAGGATTTTAAAAGAGTTAGTTCAGTTCTAGCTAGACCAGTTTCTCATATTTTCAGATTCGCTTTTGTTGGGGATGTGCCGCTGGATTGGAAAAAAGCCAATGTAATACCAATATTCAAAAAAGGTAGTCGTTCACAGCCTGGTAACTATAGACCTGTAAGCCTAACATCAGTGGTAGGGAAGGTGATGGGAACTTGTTAAGGGATATATCCTGACTTTGTCTCCAGAGATCATCTTATTAGTAGTAGTCAGCATGGATTTATGAGAAATAGATATGCCAGACAAATTTAATTGGTTTTTATGAGAAGTGAGTAAGAAGTTAGATTCAGGCACAGCTGTGGATGTGGTATATTTGGATTTTGCAAACGCCTTTGATACTGTGCCACATAGGCGACTAATGTATAAACTGAGGATGTTGGCTTGAAGAAAACATTTGTTCATGGATAGAGAACTGGTTATTGGACCGCAAACAGAGAGTGGTGGTTAATGGAGCTATCTATGTGGGCTAAAGTTCTAAGCGGAGTGCCTCAGGGTTCTGTACTGGGGCCGCTTCTGTTTAATCTGTTTATAAATGACTTAGAAGGGGGCATTGAGAGCAAGGTCTCTGTGTTTGCTGATGACACTAAATTATGCAGAGCTTTGGAAACTTCCAATGATGTGCAAGTGCTGCAAGCAGACCTAGATAGATTATCAAAATGGGCAGCAGAAGGCAGATGAGATTCAATGTAGATAAATGTAAGGTGATGCATTTGGATTTAATAATCCTGTGCCATCTACACCATAATAACTCCTGTGTTAAGTTCATCTGTAATGGAAAAAGATTTGGGGGTTCTGGTAGATAACAGACTTAGCTGTAGCAACAATGCCAGGTAGCAACAGCTAGG
Source organism: Hymenochirus boettgeri (assembly GCA_019447015.1). Lineage (NCBI taxonomy): Eukaryota > Metazoa > Chordata > Amphibia > Anura > Pipidae > Hymenochirus > Hymenochirus boettgeri. The sequence continues at coordinate 260,369,401 of CM033472.1, forward strand.
CTAGCAAGATATTGTCTTGTATAAAAAGGGGAATAGATTCAAGAGAGAAAAATATATTCTCCCCTCTTACAAGGCACTGGTAAGGCCTCAATTGGATATGCGGTGCAGTTTTGGAATCCCCTATACAAAAGGGACATCTTGGAAATTGAGGCAGTTCAGAGAAGGGCAACTAAATTAATAAGGGGAATGGAGGGGCTTGAATATGCAGGCAGATTAGACAAGTTAGGGCTGTTTACATTGGAGAAGTGGCGGTTGCGTGGGGACATGATAAACTTGTACAAATATATTAATGGGCCATTCAATGAGCTCTTGGTGCATTGTTCACTAATAGGTCATATCAGAGGACAGGTACATCCTTTAAGGTTGAAGAAAAAGAAGTTTCATCTTCAGGTTAGGAGAGGTTTCTTTACAGTGAGAACGGTTGAAACTGTGGAACTGTCTTCCAGCGGAGGTGGTAATGGCAAGTTCATTGAATACTTTAAAAAAGGCCTGGATAAGTTCTAAAATAAGAATATGAGAATTACTGGTATTAATGCTATAGATCTGGTTGATCCAGGGTATTTTCCAATTGCCGTTTGGAGTCAGGAAGGAATTTTTCCCCCTTTTTGGCTGGGGTTTTTGCCTTCCTCTGGATCAACTGTTAAGTAGGGTTAAAAAAAAAAAAAGTTAATAGGTTGGACATTGATGGACGTATGTCTTTATTCAACCTTAATACTATGTTACTATGTTCCGTGGATACATTGGCCAAATCCAGAGCGATGTACGGAGAGCCCTATCCATCTCTTTCCCCCATAATGCATTGTACTTCTGATTGCAGCTCTCTGTACATTGCGGATGGATTAACCCATTTTGAGTCTTTAATGCCAGCTAATTGTGTGGGTGTTAAAGATTTCGCACGAAATAGTCGCTATTGGCTTAGTACATAGTTGCAGCGGTTGCGCTATCCTCCCGCATCCGCCGTTAATCCGGTCTTAAAGCCATGCTAACCCTTGGTACATTGCCGCAAAGGGTCTTATTGCAGCTTTAACAATATAACAGCTGCTATTGGCTCTCTGTACATGGCCCCAATCATCTCTGTAAGTTGTATTAAAATATCAATAAAGGAAAACTAAAGCTAACATCATTTTATAACAAAAAAAACAGATAGATGTATCTCTCCTAAATCAACTGCCTAGTATAGAAATTATCATGGTATTCTGTAGGTTTCCAGATTTTATAGAGGGCATAGACCCAGATACATAGCTGCACATATTGCAGTATCCCCTGCTGAAGCTGGCATACAGTAACTACAGGATGACTGCCAGTGAACTCAATAATAATTCTACTAATAAGAATTCTGATCATGCAGACACTGACTGTTTCAAGCTCCTCCCCCTCACTCATTAACATATGTTCTCCAATGTCAGAGATGGGAGAATTGTCAGTGACAATGACTGTGGGAGGAGCCAGAAATCAGTTAATTACTGCATGAGTTTACATTACTCATTTACATTTTAGCTTTAGTTCCTCTGTAACGATAAGTTACTGTGGTATATCTGAGATCATGGGGTTCAGGACCATGGAGAGCGATATCCTGCAATGCAAACAATCCAGATATCAGGAGAGAATAGGCATTAGCCTCACGCCAGCTTCCACCTCCACAATCAAGTCAATGCGTATCATTAATACAAACAACAGTCATCTATATAACGTATGGTACATGGGCACAGTATATGTCACGTCCATCGTTGGCTCTGAAGGAGGAGGGGGGACCTGATACTGAACGCATTCAATGCTATTTCTTATATGTTATATTCTACCTGGCAGTGAAAGTAATTTAGTAGAATAGGGCTCCCTCCTCTGGAGGAAATATAAAACTACCAACAAGACGGTGGGTCCTATTTACAGACACGGGATATATTATATTTTAGGTGTAGTTATCCTATCATGTCTCATATCACTTCCAGCCTTTTATCATAGACAGTCTAGTCACCGATATCCACTGTACGTACCACAATATATACTGCTGTTTCTAGAGGAAATCTAATATCCATGGCTCAGACGCAGTCTCAATCCTGTATCCTATGAGGCCACGACTGTCTCTTTTACTGGATTTCATGTTTTGATGGACAATACCTAAATCCATGATTGTTCACATAATTCAGAGATGCTTAAAGGGGAACTTTGGTCAATACACAACAATATCTTTGTATTACCTTTAAAACAATCCTGCACGAAGATAAGGGTAGTGACGTCTGAGAAGAAAGACGGTGAAATCTGCATTGGAAAGCCCTGCGTGTATTCACCAGTACCCTTAATTTCTTTGTGAGATTAACAGCCCACACCGTGCATGTTTTGACCGATTGGTTGCATATCTCTACCCTCTCTAGTCATGTAAACTTAGTTATACAAGTTATACACGAATTTTGGGATTCTGGTGAAATTATCAATACTTACCATAAGATTACAGCCCAAAGTAAAGGGCGGGACCGTATTAATATGCATTCAACACGTCTCTATATAGAGTGGATCTTTATCTGGGGGATGCATATTAGTATGTTGCACTCAACCAGCATCCAAGCAGAGAAGGTCCCTGTCAATCTTGCTATCGGGTATAGAGAGGGGAGATTATCTAACCACTGAGGGCAGTAGACATGTTTCTGATTTGATCTCCCATTCAGCCGTGAAGCCCTAAGACAGGTCATGTGTCATCTACAGGAAATGTGTTTCAGAAAAAACAGTTAAAAATTACAAATTCTATATATATTAATATAAATCAAAAACAATATAGACAAAGATCAACAGAAGTTGTGTTGATCGTTTAGAGACTGTTACCTCGTGGTATTAATTCCACTGCCGGTTAACAAAATTTTATGCTGAGGGATCAATTTGTAAATACCAGAGCCCAGGCTGCTTGGCCAGGCAGCTACGTACCCATTTCTCAGCTTGGGGAACAGATGCTTAGAAGAGAAGGCAGGATTCGTGGTAGAGCCAAGCAGGCACGGGATTGGCTGCCAGCACGGTACCGTAGAGCCAGAAAACAGATGTCACAGTCATTCGAGGTGTTTTTGGAAGGTCTATACAAAAGCAAATGTTTGCAAATTCGCAAGTGTTTCTCCGAGCCTCTCCACATCACAATACGTTAGAAGAAATGGCAACATCACAGAAATCTTCAAGGGTTTGATTCCCGACAGAAGCTGGGAATAAAACGTGCAGGGAGTACGGGGACGGTTTTTCTTGGCTTCACTGCAATTCCCAAGTTATTAAAAGAACCCAATCATTTAAATACCCATGAGGGTGAGGTTGTAAACTATTCATTGGCGACCCCTATGAAGTGGACATCACATAACATGAGATACAAGGAGGGATTTTACCAAGAGTTGTTTTAGGCCAAAATCCATCTAAATCACATGAACCTTTTTGTGCGAATTTACAAAGGGACTATGAGGTGTAAAGGGCATCTCCACCCTTAATATAACTTTGATATATTGTAGACGTTGCCCTCCTAACCCAAACTCTACTTACAGCTCCCCACTCCGCATTGTTCTGATCCGGCTCCCTGCTTGCCGGAAGTACAAGCAGGGGCCCTGAAAGGCAGCCACTGCTGTGATTGGTGAGAGGCAGTCAATAACAGGCTGCAATCAATGCAGAACGCTGTGGGGGCAAGGATCTAAAAGTAAAGTTCTGATTCTATTTTTACAGTTCCAATATAGGGGGTGGGAGGGAGCCGCAACAAAATATATAAAGGATTAATGCTACATGAAACCAGCAATGTTGGGATCAGGAGGGAGGAGGGGAAAGGGGGAAGGGGGAAGGACTCCTCTGCGCTTGCCAGAAGCAACTGAGAGGACAGATCAGAGGCAGAGACGTTTGGACAGGAAGACAGTCCCTACCCTTCAGTTTACTGGACTTTGAACAGTCACTGCAGGAGAACCGTAAGGAGCAGGGATGTAAGGTAAGGATTTTTTTAAATTACACGTGGGGCCAGTAGTGGGTTAAAAAATTTAGTTTGGGGGTTGGACATGCCCTTTAAAGAGTGTTGATTGTGCAAAGAGACTGCAAGGCTTTAAGACGTTATTGACGACAGCCGATGAAGTGATTTTTTTAAAAATCCACACAGACAGCAAAAAAATGTTTAAGGAGTAGTATTTAAACCTTAAAATACATAGGCCTGAATGGATTTTTATCATTCTTAATTAGTATTTTCACTCTCAGATTGTGGAGATATATCGTTGAATTCTACAGGTTTCCTGTTTTACAACCAGACTGAAAACTTTTACAGAGCTGACGTGCGTCAGTGAGTCTCTTACACCCCCTCCGCCCTACTAACATATCTTACTAGGAAGGAGAACATCAGAGAGAGGACTGGGACCATTTAGCCAGGGGGGGAAAATACAACCAAGTGGCCCCTTCACGGTAGGTGCAACACTTTTTACCAATCCACTTTGCTACGGTCACACACACTTTGTTTAAGCTACGCCCTAGGACAACATTCCAATTTTTATATATGCCAGCATATTTCAAGTGTATGATGGGTTAAAGGACAAATATAGTCACAAAATCTTCCCTTCCCCCCTTAAAAGTACCCATGGTGAGGACCTGAATCTTTCTAAGTCAAGTTACCCAAGTTTCCTTTGATACTAATAACTGGAGGGCTGACAATCACCAGCTAATGGATAGAAGTGTGACTAACACCTTTAATGAACTGGAGGACTGACAACATTGCTAATGAACTGGGGGGGGGGCTGACTTACACTGGCTAATGATCTGAAGGAATGACAACAATGGCTAATGATCTCAATGGCTGACAACACTTGCGTGAACTGGTGGGCTGACATCTGGCAAATTAACTGGAGGGTGATGACATTGGCTATGATCTGCAGAGCTGATGACAATGGCTAATGAACTGGAGGGCCACCTAACACTGCTAATAAATTGCGGGCTGACTGGTAAAGGATCTGAAGGAGGGTTTCCTGTTCCTTTCATGTTAGAGCTAGAGGCTTGTGCTTTTCAAAAATGTAACTTACTAATAGCTTTGTGGCAGTGAATTTTACATTGTAGACCAGCCCGGAAGGCATTTGCTCCTCAGCCTACTGGGCCTGTCCTCCCTAGACCAGGAAAAGTCAGAAAAACCTGCAGAATTATATGATTTCACCCAATTCTGCTGATTACAGAGGTGACAGGTACAGCGATTGGCTAGTAAGAAATTATAGAATCCATTTAGAATTATTATATTTAGCTTTAATTCTCGTAATATTGTAATTGTAGTACCTTTTGTATCCTTTTACACAAGCTGTCCATAAAGTAAAACAAAAAAAAATACAGACAGTGTATGTTACCTATTAGTGATGGACACAAAACCGAAATCAAACCCGAGTTCGGACGAACTTGAACTATTCAAACTAGTTGTTTTTCCGGACTAGCGGCTGTATTTTCGATAATTATCAAATTTAAGGGGCATCGCTACCCTAGAATGTATCGTTTGCGAACCCTCAAAGTATCGTTCGTTTTTTAGTAACCTCGAATGTAAGATCGTTTTCACTAAACCTCAAAAGTATCATTCGTTTTCAGTAACCCTCAAATATACGGATCGTTTTCGCTAACCCTCGAAGTATCGTTCGCTAACCCTCGAATGTAGCCTTTAATTTTCGTGGTAACCATCAAATTTATGGGTCTATTTTCGGTATCCCTCAAAAGTATCATTCGGTAACCCTCAAATTGCATAAACCTTGAATGTAGCTTGCGCAAAACCTGACAATTGTCCGCTCGTATTAGTGTTTTAACAAGTTTTGGTGATAGTGACATGTTCCCCAGACCATTTCCCAGGTGCCACAGCCATTTACAGTAAGTTACCATTGTTAGTTTCGCTGTAAATCATCGGACATTTCGAACTATCACCTTCCCCATTAACTTAATGTGTCCGAATTCGAATTTTCAAACTTTTACTGTTCGAAAGTTTGAAAACGGACCAAACTTTATGAAGATGGCCATCTCTATTACCTACATCCTGTACTGCAAATGGGCACAGATAATGAATTAAATTATGTATCTTGTGCCACTTTTTGGCCCCTGAACCTGGTTCCAAAATGGATTTCACGGGTCTGGCGAACTCGGATTTTGCAGATTTGTTTTCGACAATTATTAAAAACATTGAAAATTTAAGATATTTCTGGTACTGGATGGTGTTTTTAGATTTGGCCATTGATACATTGCCCAGACCATTTTCCAGCTCCCTGAGCTGTTACAGTAAGTTACCATTGTAATTTATACCTCCATTCATTTTAGGCGAAACATTCAAATTTTTTAACTCTCATTACTTCAATGGGTCCACTTGCGGATTTTCCAATTTTCAGATTTTTTAAAAATCTGTTAATCTGTTTGCTCTTCCCACAAACGTCTGGTGTCCCGGTACAGGTAGCTGGGTGGAACTAGTTGGGGCTTAAATAGGCTTCGCCCCGACAAACTCAATGTTGAGACCATACATTTAGTTGGGGAATGCTGTAAAAGTCTTTTTAAGATATAGCTTTCTTAAGAGCTCCATGGAAACAGGTAAATACCAGCTAGCCATATGCACTGAACTCTGTGTATCTAGATTTATCTGCAGCTACATAAATGGGGCAAAATTGGACAATTTCTCTTCTGTATGCACAGATATTTCAATAAACCAATGGTTCTGGGGTGGGCATTCATCCTTTATATTTCTTTTGAAGAACACAATATCCCTTTAAGATATTTCAAAGGAAAAACTCACCCAAAAAGACGCCACTTTTATTAGTAGCTACATAATATGAAAATATGAGCAAACTCTGCCAAGATCTTAGAAAAAACCCTGGGCAGGAATCCTCCTCTAATATTTGCGCGAAATTGGCCTACGATAAAAAAAATAAAAAATCCTGCGACTTAATATTTCTGATTCTTGTATCAGTTGGGATGACGCGGACATCATAAGGAATAATTACCTTGAATTTTCCAATGAAAAATGCATTTTTATTTCATCGGCTCTTTTCTGTAGTTCATTTAATGAAAAGGAGTGCGGGGTTGTGAAATAGCGAACATCAAACACAGAGCAGAACGACAATCGAGCGTTTATCTTGTCGGCAGGGTGGGCGAACTCCGCGGATTGTTCTCGAGCTCGGCCTCACAAAGAAGCAGCTGACTGGTCTGTTGTTAGAGTCACAATCGCATTTTACAACTGCCGGGACAGCCAATGTGAGAAATGAAGTTATAGACGTCCAGAATACCTTAGGAAAGGTCTGGCACTGATCACTGCCAATTAGTGTGATGGCGCGCGCAGTAAACGCAGACAAGATAAACCTGTATTCGTTAGATAGAACATTTTGCCTTACAGATGGCTCCATTCCATTTCACCGAGGCCTGTCCTAATTGAGTTTCCTTAAAGCTTTGTAGCATTACCGTTTATAGAGGCAGAGAGAGAGCATGCTGTGCAGAGATTAATGATATCTAAAGTGATATCAAGGCCAACGGTTATGGAATGGAAGGGCATTAGTCCTTTGCCCACAAAATGCCCTTGTCTGATTTATGTATACGGTATCGTACTGCATATAAATTGTTTTTCCCAATTATTTCACAGGTGTCCCAAACAACATCTTTATCACAGTGCAGTCAGTCAAAGTTATCATCCTAAAATGTCCAAGCATAAAAGGAAAAGATACACATTCTAATCCATACTGATGGAAAAACTCCTGTCAATTCTTAGCAATAATATCCTGCATTCGCTCGCAAAGGTACCCAAGGCATAGAGTGGGACTGGGAGAGGCTGGATACCAGGTTTCACTGAAAATATTGATTAACATTTGCTTGATGACTCCCTGGATTTGTGTGTAGACCCTATCAATGTGGCGTGTCATGTAGACCCTGCCAAGTAGACCCTGTCAAGTTAGACCCTGTCAATGTAGTAGACCTGCATGAGACCATGTCAATGTAGACCTGTCAATGTAGACCTGTCAATGTAGACCGTCATGTAGACCCCGTTCAACGTAGACCCTTTAATGTAGACCATGTCAATTGAACAATGTCAATTGTAGAACCTGTCAAGTAGACCATGTCAACGTAGACCATGTCAATGTAGAACATGTCATGTAGACCCAGTCACACGTAGACCCTGTCAATGTAGACCATGTCAAAGTAGACAGTCAATGTAGAACCTGTCAATGTAGAACCTGTCAATGTAGACCTGTCAATGTAGACCCTGTCAATGTAGACATGGCAATGTAGACAATGTCAATGTAGAACCTGTCAATGTAGAGAACCTGTCAATGTAGACCTGTCAATTGTAGAACACTGTCAATAGACATAGAACCTGTCAATGTAGACCATATCAATGTAGACTATAATGTAAGAACCTGTCAAGTAGAAACCTGTCATGTAGACCATGTCAATGTAGACCATATTAATGTAGACCTTGCAACATTGAGACTGCTCCTGAGCTCTAGGAAAGATAATTTGCATGGGCATGTCTCCCAGTCATCAGTGATCGTTGGGGCTTTTTTGCCCAATGTGCATTCCAATGCAGTTTTCCAGGTTTTGTCTACTGTCCTCCGACATTTGATGAGCTTGAGCATGTGCAGATTAGGCAAGGGGGGAAGAGCAGTCCATCATTGGCTTTTACAACAGTACGATGCTGCAAAGTATGGTGGTTAGGATTGGGGGCAGGTGACAGGCTAGTAGGTGCTTTTTAAATATGGGCGAACATACACAGTCCTATGTTTACCAGTATAATTAAAAATGCACCAAACCGAAGGCTGGATAAGAGAGCTGACAAAGGTAAGCAGCAGACATGTATTCCTCACATTTAAAGAATGTGTTGTTAAAAAAGCTTTTTCGTTTCAGGAACAATGGGAACCAAACAGAAGCAGAATGTTTATGATGTTTGGTTTATATTCAACCTAAAAGAAAGAAAAGGGTCTGTAAGAGAAGATAATAACTGAGCCTTGTGTACAGTGGGGGCAGTTCAGCCACATCTCCTCTCTATTAAACAGTCTCGTAATGTGTTTGTAAATGGACTAGGATGGTGATCGTGACATTTCGGTGCAGGGATAAACACAGTTCAGGCGGCTTAGTACTGATTATGTTTGTTTAAAAAAGGGATTGGAGGAGGAAACACACAGGAACATTGCTGCCAAGTCTCCATGTCTGTATTTATACTGATGGGGGCACATATAGCTGAGAGGTTGCGGTCTACAGGACACAGCAAATAGCACAATATTCTAAAGTGGATATTTTTACACAATGGGGCTTAGTTGGCGCATATCGGCGAAGATTTTTTTTCCTGATAGTAAGAAACACATCTCTAGAATGGCTCATCGTGCCAACCCTGTGTTTTATTTTCATGTCCACCCATAACATCCATAGACTACATAAACTCTTGGTAGAAATCCTGATGTATGGAAAAGTCCAAAATATGAGCATATGGAAGAAAACATAGAATTCATGTTTGTATATTATATACATATATATATATATATATATAATATGTATCTATTTCTGCATATGTAATGTAGGGGAATTGTAAAAGAGAAATAAAATTAACAGTCTTTATGAGTAATAAATTCTACAGTATATACAGTTTGAGGGAACAAGATTGGAAGGATTTCCTAGATCAACAGTGCAGGAGGCACGTTCCAAGTCTCCCAGGCCTCAGCAACTAAACGGACACTAGCACATAACACAGGGGAAGAGTACACACAGGCAACGCATTATAATATTTGGGGGGGGGGCTAAAGCTTAGGGTCCCCAGTTTCTGCCAGAAAAGACCTATTAAATCCGCCACGCGCACACTGAAGGGCCCTCAAAACCTTTCCATCATCCCTGGCTGTGATGGGGGGATAATGAAGTGAACCTGATCTTAACACGGCTCTGAGCCATGTATCTCTCATTAAGTACTATATTATTAAAGGGAAAGTTGCTAAATGTAACATGTTTGTGTGGGCAATTTCATTTATTCAAGATTCTCACAATGTTTGCTTTATTAATTCATTAACATAGTGTGAGACCAAAGTGTTAGGTATTTATAAGCTATCAAATAGATCAGTCACACGTTTCAGATATCGAGAGGGTAAATATTTGTAAAACCTCTGTTAACATAACGTATGGGCTAGGCACTCCTTCAGGCAATGTTGCAGCAGCCAGACTCCTTCCTCATCTCCAGTGAGGATTTTTTGCGCAGAGGCCCGCGGTCAAGGCTCATCCCCCAGTGGAAGAAGGACACGCAGAGGGCACAGAGGAAGAAAGGAGCGAAGAACAAGCAGCAACTGTGGATTACCAAGTAAAGAATTCCAGTGAGAACGCCGATTAGAGACTCACAAGAGGCATAGGACTAGTCTTTATTAACGTGTCAGGTCAACAGCCCGTGGAATATTTCCAGGTGTATAGCATTTAATTTTGTGCCATTTTCCTTGCGTTTTGTTGTCTATGTTTTTCTACGGCCCTGATTGATATTTACAACAGTTGGAAAATTAGCATTCGGAAATTGTATATAAAAATGGAAATACATTCAAATTATTTCACCATTTAAACAAACATCTCTCCTGTGCCAGAGAGACTGAAAATGCAGAATTCCGTCTGCCAAATACTTTAACTCTATCGACGTCTCCTGGACCGTCACTCATTAATACCGTCTCTTGCAGTTGTATCCTGCCGTGCACCAGAATTCCAATGGTCAGTGCAACAGTTTTAAACCTTAACGTGAGCCACTTAAATAAACAGACCCTGTGTTAACTCCAAAGCCTTCTGGGGAATTATCTTCTCACTCTGACTTAATGACATTAACCCTTTTCTCCTTAATACAGGTACGATAAGGATATAGTATATTTTATATATCTGTAACAAGTTGGACATGTTGTATTTCCTACAATGATGACGATTTTTGGGGATCCTACTTCTGCCATACCCGTCTCCCCCCTTTTTCCCCCCCCCCAGATCCTCCAGACACCTCTTACCCTATTGAACCCACCTAGTTCATCAGGCTTATTTTAACCTCACCTCCAGATCTTTATCCGGCAAGAACATCTCTTTTTTGTCTGGCATTTCGATGACGTCTCCTTTTCCGGCTTTAAAAACTAAACTCTAAACATTATGCACCCTGTCACTCTCCTAAGTCTTCAGAGGATACTACTGATAGCTTTATGCTGTGATGGCCTTCTTAGGTCGACAGCCTAACACTGACCCATTCAAATGGAACAGGAGACCTCCATGCATAGGCCCTCTAACGAGTCCAGCGGCTGACGGAAGTCTGGAGACCATTCTTCCACCTCCTGTACTTTTCAGTTCTAGTCGCAGAAGACACTGCGTGCCGAGCTGACGCCCAGGACAGTATCAACGAGCATTCCGTAGCAAGGTCGGAGGAGGAAGTCATACCCGGGGCCCTGTCGTAAGCAGTGCGCTCAGCCCCAGTGTCCGTTACTGTAGAACTAAGACTTCTCAGTTTGTCCGGCTCGCGCCGCTGCGTTTGTTGGCCCTGGTCCCAGTTCTCTCTTGTCTAAGAGGCGGCAGTACTCTTAGTGTATAGATAGTGTCAGTGAACACATGTGCAGACCCAGCCTTATGACAACACCAGTCAGGACAAGAACGAGAACAACAGGTAGCCCACACGACTGGTTCAGCAGACCCAACGCGACCATACACAGAATGATCGTCAACCGAAATGGATGTTCACTATACACCACGCTGTGTGGGTCAGCCCGCAAACACACGTGTGACATAAACAATAAAATATTTGTTTTAATTTATGCATGTTGTGTCCTGTGTCATTAAAAGGTGGTTTTAGGATCAACTCAGTTGGCAGAACTAAAGCCCTGCAACTGGGTGGGGGCAGGAAGTAAGATGGTCCGCGATCATGCGTTTTTAAACAACTGAACACGAGTATGAAGTAAACAATACACACTACCAGCTTTTTTAAAAGACTTAAATCAAGACTGGACCCAAAATTCCGTTTCCTATCCGGTTTTAAACAGCTGATCGTGCGTATGTTTAAAAAAAGCTGATTGGGACCTTTGTCGCCGCTGGCGGGGTGTGTGTCAGGGGCGCAGCCTCCAGTCAACTCCTTTCATGTACCACTCACCATAAAGCAAGCAGCCACACAATGACATAATACACATCAATAACTAGACATCTACCCTACTCACACAGGACATAATTAGAGATTTGCGTTAAGCACACATACAGTAACTGGTTTCACAACTCTGATAATGAATCTGGTGCGTTTCGTTCAGAACGTATTGAAATTCGATTGAATTTACTGTTATGTTGTCATTAAAAATTTTTTATGACTGAACCCTAAAGTAAAAATTTGCTGGTAAAATTTTCAGCTGAAATGTCATTACGGAATTCACAAGGATTATGCCAACCTGCATCAGGCTGATCTACATTTCTTCATGTGGGTTTCCTAAGACCATTTAGAGAAACCACCTGCAGTCCAAATAACTCGCTGCTTGTCCCTCCCATTCATCCTGCTAACATTCAGCTGAGCAGCTGTTTGGTCAGATTCCCTATACTCTCCCCCAGTTTGTATTTTCATTGCTGCAAGCTGGGACCAGAAGATAGAAGGAAGGTGGAGGATTGACCTAAAGCGAAAAGCTTTCACATTCCCCCGTTTACTTCCCCAGGAAGGATGGCACTGTGCTGCATGGCCCGCAGAGATGATTAGGCGTCTTTCATCAGAGAAATTCAGGAAGGCAAGTGAAGCATTTCTGAAATAGCATTTCACTGTGACTGGACCTTCTCTCAATGTTCTTTTCCATTCCAAAAGTAGAAATTTCATAGCAGAACAGAATATAAAATTTAGATTTCTGATTTAATTCCCTAAACCAACCTGCGCAATAACAACTAATAGTAACAATTTGCTTCTTATGGAGAGACCTTTAACAGTGGGGTGTGTCCATAATTATATGCGCTGTCTTGCGTCTGTCCAGATATTTTTATTTTTTGGCTAACCGTGTAATTGTGCTTCCAAAAATGTTTTGCTTAAAGGATAAGTACAGTCAGAAAACATATAAAGTTTAAATAGAAGATGTATCCCTTACTAACCTTTTTTTGTTTTGTTTTTTTTTTCTTTTTAGGTCTCTTCAGAGCCTACCATTGGCCTTGTAAACGCACATCTGAGGTTATGCTTATGAACACAAACTGTCATATCTTTTTTTATGTGTAAATGCAAATCCAGCTATGATAAATGTTTAGTGTGTGCAAAAAGCTATGTCCTCATATTTAACTGTCTTGTTAAGGAAATAGCCAATTGAAAATAAACCCTGCTGCAAATTTACCTTATTTCATCATTTATACAAAGCAAATACATTTTTAATTTGGCTTGAAAAAGCCAAATTACTGTTCTTTCTATTTCTTCTTCTTTTTCTTCTTCTTTTTCTTCCGTTTTATTCTTCCGCTTTTTTGGACCGTATCTCCTCCCACAGACGTGCGGGGCATATAGGAGAAGTGTGCTATCTTCTAGCTAAGGAATCCGCGGAAGCGTTACGTCATTATCGGTGAATTTCCGGACATTTTTTTCCATAGACTATAATGGTAACAATCCTCAAATGTGGATATTTAAAAACAGTTTTTTTCATGGTCATAAATACAAACTATGAAACCCCCAACCCCCCACACAGACCAGGTACACCCACCTACTGACCTAACTTTCCATTCCCTGGAAGCCATATTTAAAGGGTAACTAAGGTAAAAAAAACTAATTTAGATTTATTCTCAATAAAAGACAGTTTTATGGTTGTAAACACAAAAAGACATACCTACAAGCATATATCGAGTGACAAAAAACACTCCCTTTTTGTTATCTTTAGGCTCAACAATATTCTTATTATTAGGGATACTCTTCAGTGCTACCTTCCTGTCTATATCAATTGCTTTTTCATAAGCGTTGTTAAGAAGCCGACTATCGTATCCCCTAGACATAAGTCTGGATTTCATGGAGTCGGCTGCTTCCTGAAATGCACTTAACGTAGAACAATTACGCCTCAATCTACCGAATTGACCGAAAGGAATAGCTCTAATACTGTGAGGAGGATGACAAGATCTAGCATGCAATATGGTATTTTTAGCAGTAGGCTTCCGAAAATCCACAATTGTCAGTTTATCCCCACTTGCCTTAATAGTCAAGTCCAAAAAATGAATGGATTCACCACCAAATTCAGATGTAAATCTAATGTTGTACAGATTGTCATTCAATTTTGATACCCATTGATCAAAATTCTCTTTGGAACCCAACCACACCCAAATCAAATCATCTATGTACCTTCGGTACAAGATAACCTGCTTATTACACGAATGGAATTCAGGGTGGTGGAAGAGACAAGTTTCCTCCCACCACCCTAGAAACAGGTTGGCATATGTGGGGGCAAATTTCGCCCCCATTGATGCCCCACATAGCTGTTTATAGAAGGTTCCATTGAATTTAAAATAATTGTGGGTAAGTAGATATTGTAAGGCTCTCAAAATAAATGCGATCCATTCTTTAGAATAAACACTATATGAAGATAAATGATACTCTACCGCCTGTAACCCCCATTTATGGGGTATACATGGGTACAATGACACTACATCTGTTGTGGCCAAATTATACTTTTCACACCATTCTACACATTCCAATTCTCTGATAATCTCCGTGGTATCCTTGATATAAGAAAAGAGGCGTTTAACATATGGTTGTAATACAAAGTCAATCAATTCTTCACTTGCCTTTCTGAATTTCTCTGATGAAAGACGCCTAATCTGTCTCTGCGGGCCATGCAGACACAGTGCCATCCTTCCTGGGGAAGTAAACGGGGGAATGTGAAAGCTTTTCGCGTTAGGTCAAATCCTCCACCTTCCATTCTATCTTCTGGTCCCAGCTTGCAGCAACGAAAATACAAACTGGGGGGAATCTGACCAAACAGCTGCTCAGCTGAATGTTAGCAGGATGAATGGGATGGATCAAGCAGCGAGTTTATTTGGACTGCAGGTGGTTTCTCTAAATGGTCTTAGGAAACCCACATGAAGAAATGTAGATCAGCTCTGATGTAGGTTGGCATAATCCTTGTGAATTCCGGTAATGACATTTCAGCTGAAAATTTTACCAGCAAATTTTCTACATCAGTATACAGCGGTTCAGTCATAAAAAATGTTTAATGACAACATAACAGTAAATTCAGAATTTCAATACGTTCTGAACGAAATGCACCAGATTCATTCATCACGAGTTGTGAAACCAGTTACTGTATGTGTGCATTAACGCAAATCTCTAATTATGTCCTGTGTGAGTAGGGTAGATGTCTAGTTATTGATTGTAATTATGTCATTGTGTGGCTGCTTGCTTTATGGTGAGTGGTACATGAAAGGAGTTGACTGGAGGCTGCGCCCCTGACACACACCCTCGCCAGCGCGACAAAGGTCCGCAATCAGCTTTTTTTAAACATACGCACGATCAGCTGTTTAAAAGACCGGATACGAACCGGAAGTTTGGGTCCAGTCTTAGTCTTTTAAAAAGCTGGTAGTGTGTATGTTTACTTCATACTCGCGTTCAGTTGTTTAAAAACAGCTGATCGCGGACCATCTTACCTCCTGCCCCCCACCCAGTTGCAGGGGCTTTAGTTCTGCCAACTGAGTTGATCCTAAAACACCTTTTTAATGACACAGGACACAAACTGCTAAATTAAACAAAATATTTCTATTGGTTTATGTACACGTGTGTTTGCGGGCTGACCCACACAGCGTGGTGTATAGTGAACATCCATTTCGGTTGACGATCATTCTGTGTATGGTCGCTTGGGTCTGCTGAACCAGTCGTTTGGTCGTTGCTCGTTGATGATCCACCTGGGTCGTCTGCTGTGATTGCACATGTGTATGAACCTTTACACTAAAGTTACTGCCCCTCTCTTAGCCCAGAGAGCCCAGAACCTAAACTGCTGGGTCCTCACTCTGGAATGTCTTTAGTTTTCCTAAATGAAGAATATCTGGGGCTGGCGGCACTGCCCCTTTAAAGGAGCCAAGGACTCCTCACCGATTGTCCAATGGGAAGATGCACTTCTTGATAACATGTTGGGGTTAGCAAGACCGGCACAGCATGATGGTCATTTGGACAAACTAAAAGTAACCCAGGGGTGAAGACCTAATAGTTTAATTCCTCACGCTGGGACTGTTAGAAGATAGGGTTGGTTTGGTTCATTTTATGGGTAGTTTAGTTTTCCTTTAAATCCTCCAGTCCCATCAAACTATCCTAGTTTCCTCCTCTGAAATCTTATGTTTTCTGCATCTAATGTTTAGTTTTACTTTTAAAGGAAGATGTCAGAATTGGGTAGTATCATGATAAAATAAACAATGCGGGGTGTGGAGGTAAGATGCATAGAGTATTATTCCCCCATCGTCCATCATTGTAGGAAATAACATGTCCAACTTGTGTTACAGAATAATATAATAATAATATAATATCCTTATCGTCCTTTTAGGAGAAAGGTTAATGTCATTAAAGTCAGGAGTGAGATGATAATTCCCAGAAGGCTTTGAGTTAGCAAACCTTCCATGAGAATTTTCTGCCAACAAGAATAAAGGTGTTAAGCAGCCAGTGGTCCCCCCACCCTCTCTGCAGACGAAGCATAAACAATATACTGAGAGATGTGGACATTTTGAGTGGCAGAAGATGAATTCATGGGGAAATCTTATCCACCCCCTAAATCAACCCAAAGTGAGTCTGCCTGACAAGACCTCACCTAGAATGTCCTTCATCCTAAAAACAAACTGTCACCCGGGATACATCGCATCCTCTCTTACTTGATAGCGAGACATTTCGCTTCTCCCCGTCTCCCTCTGCATCAATATAAACAAAATAAATAAAAAAATATTTTCCTAATTAACTTTCTCACTGACCCGCATATAAACATTTCTCTATGTACTTGGCGTCGTTTTTTTTTTCCTTCTGACATTGTGCTACGGTGGTTTTGTAATTTTTCTTTAATTTATGCTTGTAAATCATGCATAAGTAATATAAAAATTCTTCCACCTGAAATTAAGCCCCCCTACTTAAAGAGAAGAGCATGCGATATCCTCATTTTCATATTTACTGCTAAATGGCTCAAGGGTCTGTTTATTTAAGTGGCTCACGTTAAGGTTTAACTGTTGCATGACCATTGGAATTCTGGTGCACGGTGCAGGATACAACTGCAAGAGACGGTAATAAATGAGTGACGGTCCGGGAGACGTACGATAGAGTTAAAGTATTTGGCAGACGGAATTCTGCATTTTCAGTCTCTCTGGCACAGGAGAGTTTTGTTTAAATGGTGAAATAATTTGAATGTATTTCCATTTTTATACAATTTCCGAATGCTAAATTTTCCAACTGGTGTAAAATATACAATCAGGGCCGTAGAAAAACATAGAACAACGTCAAGGAAATGGCACAAATTAAATGCTATACACCTGGAAATATTCCACGGGCTGTTTGACCTGTACACGTTAATAAAGACATACATCCATCTAGTCCAGTCTTTATACCCTACCCATAATGTCTGTATAACAGTTACATAGTAACATAGTATTGGAGGTTGTATAAAGACATACATCCATCTAGTCCAGTCTTTATACCCTAACCTGTATACAGACATTATGGTAGGGTATAAAGACTGGACTAGATGGACGTATGCTCTTTATACAACCCTCCTCCACTATGTTACTGGTGTAACTGTTATACAGACATTATGGGTAGGGTTAGACTGGACTAGATGGACGTATGTCTTTATACAACCTCCTACACTATGTTACTGGGTAACTGTATACAGACATATGGGTAGGTATAAAGACTGGACAGATGATGTATGTCTTATACAACCTCCAATACTATGTTACTATGTTAACAGTTAGACAGACATTATGGGTAGGTATAAAGGTTGGACTAGATGTATGTATGTCTTTATAACACCTCCATTCTATGTTACGATGTAACTGTTATACGACATTATGGGTAGGGTATAAAGGTTGGACTAGATGGATGTATGTCTTATACAACCTCCATACCTGTTACTAGGTAACTGTTATACAACATTATGGGTAGGGTATAAAGACTGGACTAGATGGACGTATGTCTTTATTAACGTGTACAGGTCAAACAGCCCGTGGATATTTCCAGGTGTATAGCATTTAATTTGTGCCATTTCCTTGCCGTTGTTCATGTTTTCTACGGCCCTGATTGTATATTTTACACCAGTTGGAAAATTTAGCATTCGGAAATTGTATAAAATGGAAATACATTCAAATTATTTCACCATTTAAACAAAACTCCCTGTGCCAGAGAGACTGAAAATGCAGAATTCCGTCTGCCAAATATTTAACTCTATCTACGTCTCCGGACCGTCACTCATTTATTACCGTCTCTTGCAGTTGTATCCTGCCCGTGCACAGAATTCCAATGGTCATGAACAGTTAACCTTAACGTGAGCCACTTAATAAACAGACCCTGTTTAACTCAAAGCCTTCTGGGAATTATCTTCCACTCCTGACTTTAATGACATTAACCTTTCTCCTAAAAGGACGATAAGGATATTATATTATTTTATATTATTCTGTAACACAAGTTGGACATGTTATTTCCTACAATGATGGACGATGGGGGAATATACCTATGCAACTTACCTCCACACCCCGCATTGTTTATTTTATCATGATACTACCCAATTCTGACATCTTCCTTTAAAAATAAACTAACACTTAGATGCAGAAAACATAAGATTTCGAGGGAGGAAACTAGATAGTTTGATGGGACTGAGAGATTTAAAGGAAAACTAAACTACCCATAAAATGAACCAAACCAACCCTATCTTCTAACAGTCCCAGCGTGAGGAATAAACTATTAGGTCTTCACCCCTGGGTTACTTTTAGTTTGTCCAAATGACCATCATGCTGTGCCGGTCTTGCTAACCCAACATGTTATCAAGAATGCATCTTCCCATTGGACAATCGGTGAGGAGTCCTTGGCTCCTTTAAAGGGGCGTGCCGCCAGCCCCAGATATTCTTCATTTAGGAAAACTAAAGACATTCCAGAGTGAGGACCCAGCAGTTTAGGTTCTGGGCTCTCTGGGTTAAGAGAGGGGCAGTAACTTTAGTTAAAGGTTCATACACTGTGCAATCACAAGACGACCCAGGTGATCATCAACGCAACGACCAACACTGGTTCAGCAGACCCAAGCGACCATACACAGATGATCGTCAACCGAAATGGATGTTCACTATACACCACCTGTGTGGGTCAGCCCGCAAACACACGTGTACATAAACCAATAGAAATATTTGTTTTAATTTAGCAGTTTGTGTCCTTGTCATTAAAAAGTGTTTAGGATCACACTCAGTTGGCAGAACTAAAGCCCCTGCAACTGGGTGGGGGCAGGAGGTAATGGTCCGCGATCAGCTGTTTTTAAACAACTGAACACGAGTATGAAGTAAACATACACACACCAGCTTTTTAAAAGACTTAAAGAGACTGGACCCAAACTTCCGTTTCCTATCCGGTCTTTTAAACAGCTGATCGTGCGTATGTTTAAAAAAGCTGATTGCGGACCTTTGTCGCGCTGGCGAGGGTGTGTCAGGGCGCAGCCTCCAGTCAACTCCTTTCATGTACCACTCACCATAAAGCAACAGCCACAAATGAATAATTACAATCATAACAGACTCTCCCTACTCAACAGACATAATTAGAGATTTGCGTTATGCACACATACAGTAACTGTTTCACACTCGTGATAATGAATCTGGTGCGTTTCGTTCAGAACGTATTGAAATTCGGAATTTCGTCAATTTACTGTTATGTTGTCATTAAACATTTTTTATGACTGAACCGCTGTATACGTGATTAGAAATTTGCTGGAAAATTTTCAGCTGAAATGTCATTAGCGGAATTCACAAGGATTGCCAACCTGCATCAGAGCGATCTACATTCTTCATGTGGGTTCCTAAGACCATTTAGAGAAACCACCTGCAGTCCAATAAACTCGCTGCTTGATCCATCCCATTCATCCTGCTAACATTCAGCTGAGCAGCTGTTTGGTCAATTCCCTAATACTCTGTCCCCCAGTTTGTATTTTCATTGCTGCAAGCTGGACCAGAAGATAGAATGGAAGGTGGAGGATTTTGACCTAAAGCGAAAAGCTTTCACATTCCCCCGTTTACTTCCCCAGGAGGATGGCACTGTGCCTGCATGGCCCGCAGAGACTGATTAGGCGTCTTTCATCAGAGAAATTCAGGAAGGCAGTGAAGCATTTCTGAAATAGCATTTCACTGTGACTGGACCTTCTCTCAATGTTCTTTTCCATTCCAAAAGTAGAAATTTCATAGCAGAACAGAATATAAAATTTAGATTTCTGATTTAATTCCCTAAACCAACCTGCGCAATAACAACTAATAGTAACAATTTGCTTCTTATGGAGAGACCTTTAACAGTGGGGTGTGTCCATAATTATATGCGCTGTCTTGCGTCTGTCCAGATATTTTATTTTTTGGCTAACCGTGTAATTGTGCTTCCAAAAATGTTTTGCTTAAAGGATAAGTACAGTCAAAAACTATAAAGTTTAATAAATGTATCCCTTACTAACCTTTTTTTGTTTTTTTTTTTTTTTCTTTTTAGTCTCTTCAGAGCCTACCATTGGCCTTGTAAACGCACATCTGAGTTTATCTTATGAACAAACTGTCATATCTTTTTTTATGTGTAAATGCAAATCCAGCTATGATAAATGTTTAGTGTGTGCAAAAAGCTATGTCCTCATATTTAACTGTCTTTGTTAAGGAAATAGCCAATTGAAATAAACCCTGCTGCAAATTTACCTTATTTCATCATTATACAAAGCATACATTTTTAATTTGGCTTGAAAAAGCCAAATTACTGTTCTTTCTATTTCTTCTTCTTTTTCTTCTTCTTTTTCTTCCGTTTTATTCTTCCGCTTTTTTGGACCGTATCTCCTCCCACAGACGTGCGGGCATATAGGAGAAGTGTGCTATCTTCAGCTAAGGAATCCGCGGAAGCGTTACGTCATTTCGTGAATTTCCGGACATTTTTTTCCATAGACTATAATGGTAACAATCCTCAAATGTGGATATTTAAAAACAGTTTTTTTCATGGTCATAAATACAAACTTGAAACCCCCAACCCCCCACACAGCCCCAGGTACACCCACCTACTGACCTAACTTTCCATTCCCATGAAGCCATATTTAAGGTAACTAAGGTAAAAAAAACTAATTTAGATTTATTCTCAATAAAAGACAGTTTTATGGTTGTAAACACAAAAAACATACCTCCTCAACCAGACCCAGGTACACACACCTACGTGATCTACTTACTCTTACGGTGGCAGCCATATTTAAGGGTAACTAAAGTCAAAAAAAATAATTTAGATTTATCCTCAATAAAATATAGTTTTATGGTTGTAAAAACAAAAAAGACATACCCCCTCAACCAACCCAGGTACACACCCCTACTGATTTACTTACCCATTACTGTGGCAGCCATACTTAAAGGGTAACTAAAGTCAAAAAAAAAGGTTGTTTTTTTTAACCCCCATGTGGCACAGTTACATACACCTACTGACCTACCCCTCCATTAATGTTGCAGCCATACCTAAAGGGTAATTAAAGTCAAAAAATTTTTTTGAACAATCATCAAAATTTGTTTTTTTAACCCCCAACCCGACACAGGTACACACACCTACTGATCTACTTATCCATTACTGTGGCAGCCATACTTAAAGGGTAACGAAAGTCCAAAAAAATTTTTTGACCAATCATCAAAAGATCACAGAGAAATTCATAAAAGTTCTTATCATTGAAAATGGTGCTAATTTTGCCCTAACCAATCAGATGTTAGCTTTCTGATTGATTGGATCAAAATTAGCACTACTTTGGGCTGGGTACACACAAAAGTTTTTTTTTGTCCCACACAAGCGTTCACTACAAACTCATCATTCCCATTATTGAGTTTTAAAATCTGCAGCAACACACATATTCCCTTCCAAATGCAGCCTTCAAGCCAAATTCAAAGTTTATACTTAAACTTTCCCTTTCTAGTTTTTTTTGCTATTGGAACTAAACCAAAATAATTGCTTTGAAGGTAAGATAAGCAACAAATTCATGCTGTAACCTTCCCAAATGTTTTAGGAGTAACCTATCCTAAGCTGGCCCAAATTACAAACTTACCACCTATCGTTCCCACAACATTCCAACAACCCACAACATGATCTGACCGGAAACATCGATTTGACATGTCAGATTTAATGTCTAATTGGTAATGTTCAGGATAATGAGTGGCCAGATTTAGTACCAGGCCCAGGTGATGTATTTTCATTCTCATATCATTCAGTAACTGGTTCGACAAATTATAGAAAGGCTTCCTGGGATATGATTGCACTGGTGGCCAGAAAAGATGAACTAAACTGATGAGTTTCATTCCAATAGCAGTTCCACGGAACCATTAAAGGGTAACTGTAATCTAAAATCCTCCACCTTCCATTCTATCTTCTGGTCCCAGCTTGCAGCAACGAAAATACAAACTGGGGGGAATCTGACCAAACAGCTGCTCAGCTGAATGTTAGCAGGATGAATGGGATGGATCAAGCAGCGAGTTTATTTGGACTGCAGGTGGTTTCTCTAAATGGTCTTAGGAAACCCACATGAAGAAATGTAGATCAGCTCTGATGCAGGTTGGCATAATCCTTGTGAATTCCGCTAATGACATTTCAGCTGAAAATTTTACCAGCAAATTTTCTACATCAGTATACAGCGGTTCAGTCATAAAAAATGTTTAATGACAACATAACAGTAAATTTGACGAAATTCCGAATTTCAATACGTTCTGAACGAAACGCACCAGATTCATTCATCACGAGTTGTGAAACCAGTTACTGTATGTGTGCATTAACGCAAATCTCTAATTATGTCCTGTGTGAGTAGGGTAGATGTCTAGTTATTGATTGTAATTATGTCATTGTGTGGCTGCTTGCTTTATGGTGAGTGGTACATGAAAGGAGTTGACTGGAGGCTGCGCCCCTGACACACACCCTCGCCAGCGCGACAAAGGTCCGCAATCAGCTTTTTTTAAACATACGCACGATCAGCTGTTTAAAAGACCGGATACGAACCGGAAGTTTGGGTCCAGTCTTAGTCTTTTAAAAAAGCTGGTAGTGTGTATGTTTACTTCATACTCGCGTTCAGTTGTTTAAAAACCCTCTTACCTCCTGCCCCCCACCCAGTTGCAGGGGCTTTAGTTCTGCCAACTGAGTTGATCCTAAAACACCTTTTTAATGACACAGGACACAAACTGCTAAATTAAACAAAATATTTCTATTGGTTTATGTACACGTGTGTTTGCGGGCTGACCCACACAGCGTGGTGTATAGTGAACATCCATTTCGGTTGACGATCATTCTGTGTATGGTCGCTTGGGTCTGCTGAACCAGTCGTTTGGTCGTTGCTCGTTGATGATGCACCTGGGTCGTCTGCTGTGATTGCACATGTGTATGAACCTTTACACTAAAGTTACTGCCCCTCTCTTAGCCCAGAGAGCCCAGAACCTTAACTGCTGGGTCCTCACTCTGGAATGTCTTTAGTTTTCCTAAATGAAGAATATCTGGGGCTGGCGGCACTGCCCCTTTAAAGGAGCCAAGGACTCCTCACCGATTGTCCAATGGGAAGATGCACTTCTTGATAACATGTTGGGGTTAGCAAGACCGGCACAGCATGATGGTCATTTGGACAAACTAAAAGTAACCCAGGGGTGAAGACCTAATAGTTTAATTCCTCACGCTGGGACTGTTAGAAGATAGGGTTGGTTTGGTTCATTTTATGGGTAGTTTAGTTTTCCTTTAAATCCTCCAGTCCCATCAAGCTATCCTAGTTTCCTCCTCTGAAATCTTATGTTTTCTGCATCTAATGTTTAGTTTTACTTTTAAAGGAAGATGTCAGAATTGGGTAGTATCATGATAAAATAAACAATGCGGGGTGTGGAGGTAAGTTGCATAGAGTATTATTCCCCCATCGTCCATCATTGTAGGAAATAACATGTCCAACTTGTGTTACAGAATAATATAATAATAATATAATATCCTTATCGTCCTTTTAGGAGAAAGGTTAATGTCATTAAAGTCAGGAGTGAGATGATAATTCCCAGAAGGCTTTGAGTTAGCAAACCTTCCATGAGAATTTTCTGCCAACAAGAATAAAGGTGTTAAGCAGCCAGTGGTCCCCCCACCCTCTCTGCAGACGAAGCATAAACAATATACTGAGAGATGTGGACATTTTGAGTGGCAGAAGATGAATTCATGGGGAAATCTTATCCACCCCCTAAATCAACCCAAAGTGAGTCTGCCTGACAAGACCTCACCTAGAATGTCCTTCATCCTAAAAACAAACTGTCACCCGGGATACATCGCATCCTCTCTTACTTGATAGCGAGACATTTCGCTTCTCCCCGTCTCCCTCTGCATCAATATAAACAAAATAAATAAAAAAATATTTTCCTAATTAACTTTCTCACTGACCCGCATATAAACATTTCTCTATGTACTTGGCGTCGTTTTTTTTTTCCTTCTGACATTGTGCTACGGTGGTTTTGTAATTTTTCTTTAATTTATGCTTGTAAATCATGCATAAGTAATATAAAAATTCTTCCACCTGAAATTAAGCCCCCCTACTTAAAGAGAAGAGCATGCGATATCCTCATTTTCATATTTACTGCTAAATGGCTCAAGGGTCTGTTTATTTAAGTGGCTCACGTTAAGGTTTAACTGTTGCATGACCATTGGAATTCTGGTGCACGGTGCAGGATACAACTGCAAGAGACGGTAATAAATGAGTGACGGTCCGGGAGACGTACGATAGAGTTAAAGTATTTGGCAGACGGAATTCTGCATTTTCAGTCTCTCTGGCACAGGAGAGTTTTGTTTAAATGGTGAAATAATTTGAATGTATTTCCATTTTTATACAATTTCCGAATGCTAAATTTTCCAACTGGTGTAAAATATACAATCAGGGCCGTAGAAAAACATAGAACAACGTCAAGGAAATGGCACAAATTAAATGCTATACACCTGGAAATATTCCACGGGCTGTTTGACCTGTACACGTTAATAAAGACATACGTCCATCTAGTCCAGTCTTTATACCCTACCCATAATGTCTGTATAACAGTTACATAGTAACATAGTATTGGAGGTTGTATAAAGACATTACACAATCTAGTCCAACCTTTATACCCTACCCATAATGTCTGTCAACAGTACACAGTAACGTAGTATTGGAGGGTGTATAAAGACAAACGTCCATAAGTCCTCTTTATACCTACCCATAATGTCGTGTCTAACAGTTACACAGTAACATAGATTTGGAGGTTGTATAAAGACATACGTCCATCTAATCCAACCTTTATACCTACCCATAATGTCTGTCTAACAGTTACATAGTAACATAGAATGGAGGTTGTATAAAAGACATACATTCCATCTAGTCCAACCTTTATACCCTACCCATAATGTCTGTCTAACTGTTACATAGTAACATAGTATTGGAGGTTGTAAAACATAGTCCATCTAGTCCAACCTTATACCCTACCCATAATGTTTGTCTAACAGTTACATAGTATGGAGGTGTTATAAAGACATAATCTATCTAGTCAACACCTTTATACCCTACCCATAATGTTTGTCTAACAGTTACATAAACATAGTATTGGAGGTGTATAAAGACATAAGTCCATCTAGTCCAACCTTTATACCCTACCATAATGTCTGTCTAACAGTTACATAGTAAATAGTATGGAGGTTGTATAAAGACATACATCCATCTATCAACCTTATACCCTACCCATAATCTGTCTAAAGTTACATAGTAACATAGTATTGGAGGTGTATAAAGACATCCATCCATCGATCCAACCTTTATACCTACCCATAATGTCTGTCAACAGTTACATAGTAACATAGTATTGGAGGTTGTATAAAGACATACGTCCATCAGTCCAACCTTTATACCCTACCCATAATGTCTGTCTAACAGTTAAATAGTATTGGAGGTTGTATAAAGACATATGTCCATCAGTCCAACTTTATACCCTACCCATAATGTCTGTCTAACAGTTACATAGTAACATAGTATTGGAGGTTGTATATAAGACATTCCATCCATCTAATCCAAACTTTATACCCTACCCATAATGTCTGTCTAACAGATTACATAGTAACATAGAATTGGAGGTGGTAAAAGACATACGTCCATCTAGTCCAACCTTTATACCCTACCCATAATGTCTGTTAACAGTTACATAGTAACATAGTATTGGAGGTTGTATAAAGACATACGTCCATCTAGTCCAACCTTTATACCCTACCCATAATGTCGTCTAACAGTTACATAGTACATAAGTATTGGAGGTTGTATAAAGAATAGTCCATCTAGTCCAACCTTTATACCCTACCATAATGTCTGCTATACAGTTACATAGTAACAAGTATGGAGGTTGTATAAAGACATACGTCCTCTAGTCCAACCTTATACCCTACCATAATTGTCTAACAGTTACATAGTAACATAGTATTGGAGGTTGTATAAAGACATACATCCATCTAGTCCAACCTTTATACCCTACCCATATAGTCTGTATACAGTTACATAGTAACAGTATTGGAGGTTGTATAAAGACATACGTCATCTAGTCCAACCTTTATACCCTACCCATAATGTCTGCTAACAATACATAGTAACATAGTATTGGAGGTTGTATAAAACATACATCCATCTAGTCCAACCTTTATACCCTACCCATAATGTCTGTCTAAACAGTACATAGTATTGGAGGTTGTTAAAGACATATGTCCATCTAGTCCAACCTTTATACCCTACCCATAATGTCTGTCTAACAGTTACATAGTAACATAGTATTGGAGGTTGTTAAAGACATCCATCCATCTAATCCAACCTTTATACCCTACCCATAATGTCTGTCTAACAATTACATGTAAACATAGTATTGGGGTTGTATAAAGACATACGTCCATCTAGTCCAACCTTTATACCCTACCCATAATGTTTGTCAACAGTTACATAGTAACATAGTATTGGAGGTTGTATAAAGACATACGTCCATCAGTCCAACCTTTATAACCTACCCATAATGTCTGTCTAACAGTTACATAGTAATATATTGGAGGTTGTATAAAGACATAAGTCCATCTAGTCCAACCTTTATACCCTACCATAATGTCTGTAACAGTTACATAGTAACATGTATTGGAGGTTGTATAAGACAATAGTCCATCTAGTCCAACCTTTATACACTATCCATTATGTCTAACAGTTACAATAGTAACATAGTATTGGAGGTTGTATAAAGACATACATCCATCTAGTCCAACCTTTATACCCTACCCATAATGTCTGTATAACAGTTACATAGTAACCAGTATTGGAGGTTGTATAAAGACATACGTCTATTAGTCCAACCCTTTATACCCTACCCATAATGTCTGTCTAACAATACTAGTACATAGTATTGAGGTTGTATAAAGACATACATCCATCTAGTCCAACCTTTATACCCTACCCATAATGTCTGTAACAGTTACATAGTAACATAGTATTGGAGGTTGTATAAAGACATACGTCATTAGTCCAACCTTTATACCCTACCCTATAAGTCTGTCTAACAAATTACATAGTAACATAGTATTGGAGGTTGTATAAAGAATACATCCATCTAGTCCAACCTTTATACCCTACCCATAATGTTGTCTAACAGTTACATAGTAACATAGTATTGGAGGTTGTATAAAGACATACGTCCATCTAGTCCAACCT
Organism: Hymenochirus boettgeri; assembly: GCA_019447015.1. Classification (NCBI taxonomy): domain Eukaryota; kingdom Metazoa; phylum Chordata; class Amphibia; order Anura; family Pipidae; genus Hymenochirus; species Hymenochirus boettgeri. The sequence goes on from CM033472.1 coordinate 260,397,201, forward strand.
TAATACCCTACCATAATGTCTGTCTAACAATTACATAGTAACATAGTATTGGAGGTTGTATAAAGACATACTCCATCTAGTCCAAACTTTATACCCTACCCATAATGTCTGTCTACAGTTACATAGTAAAATAGTATTTAGGTGTATAAAGACATACATCCATCTAGTCCAACCTTTATACCCTACCCATAATGTCTGTCTAAACAGTTACATAGTAACATAGTATGGAGGTTGTTTAAAGACATCGTCCATCTATCCAACCTTTATACCCTACCCATAATGTCTGTCTAACAATACAGTAACATAGTATTGGAGGTTGTATAAAGACATACGTCCATCTAGTCCAACCTTTATACCCTACCCATAATGTCTGTATAACAGTTACATAGTACACTAGTATTGGAGGTGTATAAAGACATACGTCATCTCTAGTCCAACCTTTATACCCTACCCATAATGTCTGTATCACAACATAGTAACCTAATTGGAGGTTGTATAAAGACATAGTCCATCTAGTCCAAACTTTATACCCTACCCATAATGTCTGTATAACAGTTACATAGTAAAATAGTATTGGAGGTTGTATAAAGACATACGCTATCTAGTCCAACCCTTATACCTACCATAATGTCTGTCTAACAATTACATAGTAACAATAGTATTGGAGGTTGTATAAAGAAATACATCCATCTAGTCAACCTTATACCCTACCCATAATGTCGTCTAACAGTTACATAGTAACATAGTTGGAGGTTGTATAAAGAACGTCATATCTAGTCAAAATCCCTAATAACCTACCTATAATGTCTGTCTAACAATTACATAGTAACATAGTATTGAGGTTGTATAAAGACATAATCCATCTAGTCCAAACTTATACCCTACCCATAATGTCTGTTAAACAGTTACATAGTAACATAGTATTTTAGGTGATAAAGACATACATCCATCTAGTCCAACCTTTATACACCTACCCATAATGTCTGTCTAACAGTTACATAGTAACATAGTATTGGAGGTTGTATAAAGACATCGTCCATCTAATCCAACCTTTATACCCCACCAACCCATATGTTGTATAACATACATAGTAACATAGTATTGGAGGTTGTATAAAGACATACGTCCATCTAGTCAAACCTATACCCTACCCATAATGTCTGTATAACAGTTACATAGTAACATAATATTGGAGGTTGTATAAAGACATAGCTCCATCTAGTCCAAACTTTATACCTACCCATAATGTCTGTATAACAGTTACATAGTAACATAGTATTGGAGGTTGTATAAAGACATAGTCCATCTAGTCCAACCTTTATACCTACCAATAATGTCTGTATAACAGTTACATAGTAACATAGTATTGGAGGTTGTATAAAGAAATACGTCCATCTAGTCCAACCTTTATACCCTACCCTAATGTCTGTATACAGTTACATAGTAACATAGTATTGGAGGTTGTTTAAAGACATCCATCATCTAATCAAACTTTATACCCTACCCATAATGTCTGTCTAACAGTTACATAGTAACATAGTATTGGAGGTTGTATAAAGACATACGTCCATCTTTCCAACCTTTATACCCTACCCATAATGTCTATATAACAGTTACATAGTAACATAGTATTGGAGGTTGTATAAAGACAACTCGATCCCTATAGTCCAACTTTATACCCTACCATAAATGTGCGTCTACAGTTACATAGTAACATAGTATTGGAGGTTGTATAAAGACATACGTCCATCTAGTCCAACCTTTATACCCTACCCATAATGTCTGTATAACAGTTACATAGTAACATAGTATTGGAGGTTGTATGAAGACATACGTCCATCTAGTCCAACCTTTATACCCTACCATAATGTTTGTCTAACAGTTACATAGTAACATAGTATTTTAGGTAGAATAAAGACATAAGTCTATCTAGCCCAACCTTTTTAGCCAGCTCATGCAGCTAAGCACACGTTATATGACCACGAATGAATAACAACAGCAGTTATTTTACCTAGTTGATTATTTGCCTTTACCATCTCTATTAATAAATGGCATGACGGCTTATGGCCTGTTCAGTTATAGATTTACAAAATTACTAGCAGGGGGCTGGACCGACTCCCACGCCTGTGATTGTCCGGCAGTGTAAAACGCCGGGTGAATGAAGCACTGTAAGTACATTCCTGATTAGTTTTTTTGCAAACAAACACAGCGGTTGGGGGTGGGCTAAGGTCCTATACTACAGAAAAAGGATTAAAAGGTATGGCACCAGGCAGCAAACAAGGATCCAGAGGGAGGCAGGGAGGGTTCTCCACTGGGCATGCCAAAAATCTCTCAGAGGAAAGGAAAGGGGCAGAAACCTTAGGAGGAAAGCTCCTACTCTTCACTTTCTGGGACTTTGGCTAGACACTGCAGGACAACCATTTGGAGCAAAGGCTTAAGGTAAGAATTTTTTAACACTACACAGTGGGGCAAGTAGTGGGTAAAATTTTAGTTTCAGGGGTGGACATACCCTTTAAAAAGTTCCCAGAAATAGACTTGCCCACCTTCTTTTCCTCGGCCTCTGCCTGCATTGCTACTTCCGGAAACGGAGCAGCAATAGGGGCTGGACCATCAGCCACATCTGTGATTGTCTGAGAGTCAGCCAATCACAGATGAGGCTGCAGTTTATTGAGAGAGCCGAGGAAACAAAGGTTGGGTAAGTCTATGGGGGCAGTAGCTGTTGTGGGAAGCTATAAACTAGTTACCCTTTAGTCTTTTTGTTCTGACAGGAATTGGCAAGTAGGGGCCACTGTGCAAAAGTATAAAAGGGGAAGCATCTATGTGCTCAGCTCCTTTCTGACTTCCTGGAGTTTCCCCAGAGGAGAGGGAGAGAGCGTGGGACCTTAGATAACCGGTAGGCCCAGTTAATGTGAAATTAGAAATAGGAGTAGGAGTCGCTAGTGAGCAGCCTGAGCTCCAACAAGGAGATTTAGTAAGGACTAGAGACCTGGGTATACCACCCAAGAATAGGGACATAGTACCAGACATAGTACCAGCTGTAATTGATATGTTCCATGAGACAGTAAGGACAATAATCCTGAAGATGATGAGTTCCAATTTGTGCTACTGGCCACTATCTATGTGATCAGTTTCACACCAACACTTACTTTTCATTGCTCTATAGTGACTCCCATTGTTTTAATCCCCTTTCACACTGACACTCCTTGCAACTCACAAGTGGCCATCGTTTTGCTTGACCCCTAATTTTTATGCTCTTGGTATGTAGCTGGGATTTGAAGAGGGATCCATACCTCAACACTGTAGGGCTAGTCTAAAACATCTTGACCAAATACCATCCCTGAATTGCAGAGGGAGCAAGGAAACAATTCTGTTTATTACCATTACACAATGTGTTCAGTTTGGTTAAAACAAAAACTATCATTTCCAAACATTTCTTTGTAAATATACAGAAAAATCCAAAAGCAACTTACTCGTTTTCCATAACCTATATTGTTTTTATAGCTTCCAAATGGACTGTGTGCTGACTTGTGGATAGCACAGGAGTCCTGGACTCTAATCCCCCCGCAGGGCACATCTGCAATAAGTTTGCCTGATCTCCCTGTGCTGGTGTGGGTTTCCTCCAGGCACAATCTTATAAACATACTAATAGGTTGTGTGTGTGAGATAAAGTTATCAGATTGTAAGCTCTTCGGGGCAGAGATACATATTAAAAAATCATACAACCTTTAAGAATAATTGTTTTAATTCCCTACTTGTGAATATATATTATTTGAGGCGTGATTGGTTGTGTTTGATTTTCTCAATCTCTATAGAATGGAAGAGATTGTGTATTTTACATTAAACTAAAAATAATGAACATTTCAGTTTGTGTCATTCATTTTCATTGCAATTAACATGACACTGAAGATTCAGCTGTAAATTAAAGGGGAACTAAAGTGTTAAATTAAAGGGTATCTCCACCAATAAATGGAAATAGCCAGTGGCATAACTAGGGGTCACTGGAACCCCTGCAAAACTATGATGCTTAATCTACAGTAAATTTTCTGTGGGGAAACAATCTGTCATAGGGAAAGCAAGAATATGGGCCCCCCCTTCAGTCACAGGGTCTGCTCCCCTGGTATCTCTTAGCTTAGCTATTTCAGTTTAATTGAAGTACGAATGTGCGGTCACTATAAGGGCGCGTATGGACCTGTCAGAGAAGCCAGCACTGGAGCACATTGCCTATAAGTTCTCTGTGTTCCCTGCCTTCTCCTGACATTTTAATTGAAAAAATATGAGTGGAGATCCCCTCGCATATTCTTTAACCAGGATGAGGACCTGAAATGCTAGGTCCATACTCTGTGTAGTAAAGAGAGTAAAGTTAATACTTACCACTAAAGTCCCAATATGGTTCTGCCTCCTCCCCTAGACCAGCGAGCCAGGAGAAGGACTGCCTATGGGAGGATGGCTTCTTGCAGAGCACATTTTCCAATAGGTTGGCCCAGGGAATGGGGCAGGCACAGAAAAAACTAACGTCCTGATCTGGTCCCAAGTGTTCCCTTTAAACTGCAAACTATGGCCATATTCTAGCATTTCTGGCCTTTTAACCAACTAACCAAATTAAATTCTGCAAAGATACAGGAGATCTTAAGAACAATATTTAGTCAGGATTGGAACACGGATGACCAAACATCAGTATAATAGACCGTGTTTTCTTTGCCTCCAATCTAGTATTCTGTTAATACTATACTGAAAAATGCTATGTCTAATACTATGTCTAATACAATATTCCAATGGGAGTCATTTTCTGTGAATGTTTCATCTGAATAAATTGATATAATATTTTGGTTTTAGAATAGTTCACATGAGCTAAATAGTGAGGAAGAATCATAAATTCCATCAATAAATATGATGTCACACCATATATCACATCACATGATGACAAACAGGTGTTATAAGCAATCTATGGTTCTTTAAAGAACCGTACATAACACTAAATTGTTGCAGTGTCTGCATTGATGCAGTAGAGATCCGAGCACGTTTGGTCCAAGGAAGTGGTGCATCATGGGAAGAAGGACCATTACAAAACCCAAAATGGCAGCTCACTTCTGACCACAGCAGGGCCTATAAGATGATATGAAATCAACTGATTTTTTCGAAAGTAATGTAGAATACCTAGATGCGTGTAATATAAATTATTCATTTAAAATAATATTGATTTTTTTCCCCCCACTAAACTTCCCCTTTAAATATATCACTAAATTGTTTAACCATAAAAAGTCCCCAAATGCCCAGATAGATTCCTGGGGTGGGTTAAAAATGAATCATTTCCCTATTTCTTCTGGGCTGGTTTACTTTAATGAGCGTGGTTCTCTGTAAAAAAAAAAACCTGTAAGGTCCAAGACATCTGTTATACGACATGGAATCCTGAGGAAGGATCAAAACACTTGACAATAATATATTCGCTCTTACCTCGCAAAGTGTTTCCTCCCCACCCGGACATTATTTTGGGAACAGAGAAAACACTCGGAATGACAGAAGCCATTTTCTTTCCCTACAACCGAGCAATGTCATTAGACGATATTGTCTGGGTAATTATATCAGAGACTGTTCATTCGTAAAAACAATTGCAAGCTGATAGGGTAGAGGGGGGTCTGTAAAATATTTGATGAAATGTTTGGGCTTTTCAAACACAGATGAGGTCACCCCCCGTTCACTAACGTGGACCTGGAGAGGTAGGAGGGAGAGGGGAATTTAATTCACAGCTGGCCACAGAGATGGCAAATTTCTTGCTATGTCTGCCAACTAGCTATAAGGCAGCCTATCCTCCTGGACAAAATCCACCTTCATTATTCATTATCTGCCATGCTGATACTGCAAGGAAAGGTGTTGGTGTTATTAATATGCTTTATTTTACCCTTTAATTGCACCGGGCAGCACTTTATTGGGAAGCCCATTTACATTTCTCTAGGAATCTGATTGTGGAGAAAAAGAAAATACTGTACCTTCAATGCCCTGTTATTATGGGAAATGGACAGTGCTGAATAGAAGAGGTTGATCGGAATACGTGTTTTATACTTTATTGATCGTTCTTAAGCGCGAGGGGTCGCTATTTTGATAGGCCGAAAAATTGATGGGCATTTTCTTGTTCTTTTGATCAACTGCTTAAAGATATTGAGCAGTCAATCAAAAAAAGGGCCATGTCGATTTCGATTCCATTTCGATTGGTCTGTCATTCGACCTATGTATGGCCTGCTTTATTTTCTCTGATTATGTTGCATTTTAGGGAATAGGGAGGTATTATAAAGGGAATGTCCACCCTTAAAAAAAAAAAATGGTGACTTGTTAGTTATCTGCCCGCAACCCCAACTGCTATTTTTACCAGTTTATTACATGCATTACCGATACAGGTTTATTACATATATATGTAACCAGATATTGAATGTTCTGTTTTGTTCTATTCTGGCAAAGGTATCTGCCTCCTACCTCTGCTCAACGAGCTTTTTATAAGCTTGAGCAAGTGCAGAGGAGACAGCAGGGAAATCAGCAGTCAATGTGTATTCCGTATATATTATATTTTAGCAAGTTATTATGCTGTAGGCATCCCAAATATTTGTTTGTCAACTGTTTGTCAAAAGGCACAACCCTCCATCTTAACATTTCTACAGTAAATGCCAGGGGGACCCCCCAAAACTCACCAACGTCCATTAATAAAAATACCATTCCAGAATCTTCACACGTCCTCTGACAGCTTTTCCTATGACAGATACAGCCTCCTTCCAGAAAACCACTGTGGATAGGGGCCCCATCAGGGTTTGGCTGGGGGGCCAGTGATTCCTAGTTACACCACTGTTCTAGCGTTTTGTGTAGAAAATATTAGATAGTTTAAAGATAAAGTGGTCACTTCTCCGATCATGCAAGAAGCTACAAGGGTAAGTAGTGTAATGTGTACAATCTGTATAATAGGAACCTAGAGCCATAAACTCTAGATAAGGACAATGTGGAACAGTATCAGATCTCCACGGAGAGAAATGAATCTTTAAGAATCTGATTTCTGTTAAATTCCAAAAGAGAAATTAAAGAATTGGAACATTCCAGCATGTTCCGTGGATACATTGGCCACATCCAGAGCGATGTACGGAGAGCCCCTATCCATCTCTTTCCCCCCATAATGCATTGTACTTCTGATTGCAGCTCTCTGTACATTGCGGATGGATTAACCCATTTTGAGTCTTTAATGCCAGCTAATTGCTGGTGTTAAAGATTTCGCTATTGGCTTAGTACATTGGTTGCAGCGGTTGCGACTATCCTCCCGCATCCGCCATTAATCCGGTCTTAAAGCCACGCTAACCCTTGGTACATTGTCGCAAAGGGGTTATTGCAGCTTTAACGATATAACGCCGATATTGGTTTTCTGTAAATGGCCTATTATCAGTTGTTTTTAAATATCAATAAAGGAAAACTAAAGCTAACATACATTTATAACAAAATAACAGATAGATGTATCTCTCCTAAATCAACTGCCTAGTATAGAAATTATCATTCGTATTCTGTAGGTTTCCAGATTTTATAGAGGGGCATAGACCCAGTACATAGCTGCACATATTGGCAGTACCCCTGCTGAAGCTGGCAAGTAACTACAGGAGACCTGCCAGTCACTCAATAATAATCTATATAATAATTTCTGATCATGCAGACACTGACTGTTTTCAAGCTCCTCCCCCTCACTCATTACATATGTTCTCCAATGTCAGAGATGGGAGAATGGTCAGTGACAATGACTGTGGGAGGAGCCAGAAAATCAGTTAATTACTACATGAGTTTACATTTACTCATTTACATTTTAGCTTTAGTTCCTCTGTAACGATATTACTGTCTGGTAAATCTGAGATCATCAGGGTTCAGCACCATGGAGAGCAACTATCCTGCAATGCAACACATCCAGATATGAGAGAATAGGCATTGCCTCACGCCAGCTTCCACCTCCACAATCAAGTCAATGCGTATCATTAATACAAACAACAGTCATCTATATCCGTATGGTACATGGGCACAGTAATGTCACGTCCATCGTTGGCTGCAAGGAGGAGGGGGGACCTGATACTGAACGATTCAATGCTATTTTCTTATATGTTATATTCTACCTGGCAGTGAAAGTAATTTAGTAGAATAGGCTCCCTCCTCTGAGGAAATATAAAACTACCAACAAGACGGTGGGTCCTATTTACAGACACGGGATATATTATATTTTAGGTGTAGTTATCCTTTATCATTTCTCATATCACTTCCAGCCCTTACATAGACAGTCTAGTCACCAATATCCACTGTACGTACCACAATATATACTGCTGTTCTCTAGAGGAAATCTAATATCCATGGCTCAGACGCAGTCTCAATCCCTGTATCCTATGAGGCCACGACTGTCTCTTTTACTGGATTTCATGTTTTGATGGACAATACCTAAATCCATGATTGTTCACATAATTCAGAGATGCTTAAAGGGGAACTTTGGTCAATACACAACAATATCTTTGTATTACCTTTAAAACAATCCTGCACAATGCTTCTTGCAGGTTCCTTGAAGATCTGGATGTCTGAAGTCTGCAGAAATCAGAAGGTTGAGAAGAGACGCCCCATTCCCTAACGTCATCGAATGATGTCAGAGAAGAAAGACGGTGAGATCTGCAAACTTTTCCGAACTGCATTCCTTGGAATTCACCAGTTACCCTTTAATTTCTCTTGTAGATTACAGCCTACCACACGTGCATGTTTTGCCCGACTGATTATATAATACATAAGGCTAGGCATTTTCAATGGGGAGGCAGTGGCGAGAATCTATATTACAGTCACTCTGTGATGTCACTGAGTGACTTCCTGTATTCCCCTGCCCTCCCCCCGTCTCCCCCTCCCTGTATTAGTCATTTATATAAGAAGCCCTGATTATGTTCACAGACGATGTTCGGTTCTTCTTTCTCTTTTCAATAGAACAGTAATTAACTATTTATCACACTAAACAGGGATTCCTATAATACAGGGAGGAGAGACAGTGTGGGTACGGGCAGACTGTGTCTGTGCTGGGGGGTTTTCTTTTTGGCTGGTCGTATGTATTATAAAAAATAATACGCTACCTACAGTGTACTGTACGAACTCCTTGGTGGCGTAATATCCTTATTTACACGGTAGGTAGTGTATTATCCCTTTTATATTACACTGTAGGTAGCGCATTATCCCTTATATATTACACTGTGGGTAGCGTATTATCCCTTATATATTACACTGGGGGTAATGTATTATCCCTTATATATTACACTGTGTAGCGTATTATCCCTTATATTTACACTGTAGGTAGCGTTTACCCTTATATATTACACTGTAGGTAGCGTTATCCCTTATATATTACACTGTAGGTAGCGTATTATCCCTTATATATTACACTGTAGGTAACGTATTATCCTATATATTACACTGTACATATACGTATTATCCCATACTTACCTGCACGAATTTTGGGATTCTGCTGAAATTATCAATACTTACTATTAGATTATCAGCCCAAGAAAGGGCAGACCGTATTAATATGCAATCATGCGTCTCTATAAGAGTGGGATTTTATCTGGGGGATGCATATTAGTACATTTGCACTCAACCAGCATCCCAACAGAGAAGTCCCGTCAATCTTGCTATGGGGTATAGAGCGGGAGAGATCTAACCACTGAGGGCTAGAACATTTCTGATTTGATCTCTATTCACCATGTAGCCATTAGACAATCCATGTGTGTAATCGCTTTTGAAATCATTATAATGTGACTGTCAAGATAAATAGTTAAAAATTACAAATGTTATATATCCCTTATACTATATAAAATGTATAATTTCATGGGGAATACATTGGGTTTTTCGGAGGTACTATGTTGATGTGGGTGGGTAAAAGTAATATACAAAGGGACAGTGTTTATGTGTTGTTTTAGCACTAAATAAATAGATATATCAATATTACAAATATGTATAATGACATTAAAGTATATAGAAATGTAAATAAGGCAAAATCTATAAATAAATAAAAGTACTTGCACAGTCCCCACTCCTGTTTTGTAATGGAATCTTCAAAACGGACTGTAAGCCACACCCCAGGAAGTTTTACAGGGAGGCAATGAAAGCTTACAAAGGAACATATTTCTCACTTCCCTTTTAGTGATGTATCCAATGGTGTGCTTAATATTAGATTGACAGCAGTTGTTAGCCAATCAAAACATTTTGTGTGTGTTAGTAGGGAAGTAGGAAGTGTAAGTAGGAAGTTGCAAGACTTATATGTTACTTCCTTTGTAAAACATGTGACGTCTTAGTAAAACATTCTTCTCACTCTCACCCCTCCCCTCCCTTCTCAATAGACAAAGGAGAGCTGCTGTTTGCTGGACCAGGAAGGGATATCTATTTTCCAGCATTTCTGTGCAGCCAGGGAATGCTGGGAGTTGCGAGTTGTAGTTTTTAAACTGTAAAAAAGCAGGCAAGTCAAATAAAAATGGGGTGTATGTGTGTTTGATCATATTTTGCGGTGGGGTTGCCTGGGTCCTTTTAGGACTTACAGCTTATCCCATTTGAGCCTCCCCCATGACACTTGCTAGGAGTGGAAAGGAGAGCAAGTTCAGAATGGATCCTGATGCCTACCGGCTAACCACATGTAAGTAGCCTCTCTCTCGGCCCTACAGTTTAACAGCTACATGCATAGGAGAGGCAGACTGATCCCAAATCACTTGCATGTTTGTGCAATTTGTCTTGGTATCGCTGATAGCATGACCCGAGCTTTCAATAAAAATAATTACCTAGCATAACATCACACACTGATTTCCACTGTGCACCAACGGACACACTTTTGCTAGTATATATATTAAATAATCTAAAAACAATATAGACAAAGATCAACAGAAGTTGTGTTTATCGTTTTAGAACTGTTAACCTCGTGGTATTAATTCCACTGCCGGTTAACAAAATTTTACGCTGAGGGATCAATTTGTAAATATCCAGAGCCCAGGCTGCTTGGCTAGGCAGCTACGTACCCATTTCTCAGCTTGGGGAACAGATCTTAGAAGAAGAAGGCAGGATTCGTGGTAGAGCCAAGCAGGCACGGATTGGTGCCAGCACGGTATCGTAGAGCCAGAAAACAGATGTCCCAGCCATTCGAGGTGTTTTTGGAACTCTATTTACAAAAGCAAATGTTTGCAAATTCACAAGTGTTCTCCGAGCCTCTCCACATCACATACGTTAGAAGAAATGATGGCAACATCACAGAAATCTTCAAGGGTTTGATTCCCACAGAAGCTGGAGAATAACACGTGCAGGGAGTACGTGGGACGGTTTTCTTGGCTTCACTGAATTTCCCAAGTTATTAAAGAACCCAATCATTTAAATAACCCAATGAGGGTGAGGTATGTAACTATTCATTGGCGACCCCTATGAAGTGGACATCACTAACATGAGATACAAGGAGGGATTTTACCAAGAGTTGTTTTAGGCCAAAATCCATCTTAAATCACATGAACCTTTTTGTGCCAATTTACAAGGGGACTGAGGATTTATGGACGTTGATTGTGCAAAGGGACTTACAGGCTTTAAGATGTTATTGACGAATGCCGTCGATGTAGTGATTTAAAAAAATCCCACATGAAGCCAATAAAAAAAAAGGAGTATTTAAAGGGCATGTCCACCCTGAAAATGAAATTTTAGTATAAAGGTAGGAATCCCCTGCCCCACCCCAACCACAGATATATTTCTTCCAAAAAATGTTTAGATCGTACTTACAGCCCTTACACTTCTCACATCTCCTCTCCGCCCCTGTTTGGAGGAAGTTGCAATGGAATGGACCCAGCCACGCCTGTGATAGCTGAAAGGCACCCAATCACAGACATGGCTGCTTTCAATGGAGATGCCGCGAGAAGAAGGGGCTGTAAGTATCGATCTAAACATTTTTTGGAAGAAATATCTGTGGTTGCGGTTGGGCAGGGTCAAGGGCTAAAAGCATTTAACATTAGTCTGCGGCTGCAAGGAGGATCCGGATGGTGGGAGGGGGGGGCTCCCCTGAGCATACCTCAGTCCTTACTGTGGTTAAGAAAAGCAGGGACCAATGACAGCTTCTACTCTTCACTTTCTGTGAATTTAAAAGCACTGCAGGAGAACCATAAGGAGCAGAGATGTAAGGTGTGTTTACACTACACAGTGTGGCCAGTAGTGTGTTAAATTTTAGTTTTGGGGTGGACATGCCCTATAAACCTTAAATATACATAGGCCTAATGGATGTTATCATTCTTACTTATTGAATTGTCTGTTCAGGTTTTCCTGTTTGCAACCCTCCTACCAGACTGTGTCCTGGACACTATTATAGAGCTGCACATGCTCAGTGAGTTCCCCCTCCACCCTTACTGGAAAAGTAACTAGTGGTTAACCTTAATGTTACCCTCTATGCAATTCAAATAAGTTAGAAAGCAGAACATATCTTACTAGGAAGGAGAACATCAGAAACTAGGAGAGGTCAGAAACCTGCGAATTACATATGATTTCTCCACAATTCTGCTGATTACAGAGGTGACAGTTTACAGCTATGGCTAGTAAGAAATTATAGAATCCATTTAGACTTATTTATTTTAGCTTTACTTCTCCTTTAATATTGTGATTGCAGCACTTTTTTGTTTCCTTTTAACACAAGCGGTCATTAAAGTAACACAAAAATAATACCCGACACATCTATGTTACCTACATCTTGCACTGCACATGGCACTAGAAATGGGATCTGGGTCTGACTTGAACCCGGATCCGACACAGAACCACTCATTTTCCGAAATCCGAATGTTCTGTCCAAAACCGCACGGATCGTTCAGATTCCGGGACTTCGGAGTGTGTTTTCTGAAGCAGATTCCCCGGTCTGGGGTGACTCGGATTTTGGATTTACATATCTTTTAGATTTTCCCAACCTCCTCGAACTGTTTTTGACAAGTGTTGAACAATTGAAAATTTAAGATATTTCTAGAAATTTCAAATTTTCAAAATTGGCAATTTTCAAAATTTCTAGAAATAAATACTACACGAATGCCAAAACAGGAGCGCGTGATGTTTCCTCCGATACTGGGCGGTTGTTTTTAGATTTGGCCATTGATACTTGTTCCCCAGACCATTTCCCAGCTCTCTGAGCCATTTACAGCAAGTTACCATTTATACCTTAATTTTTGCGAAACATTCAGATTTTTTAACTCCCATTCACTTCAATGGTCCATTGCAGACTTTCCAATTTTCAGATTTTTAAAAAATCCATCATTCTGTTTGCTCTTCCCACAAACGTACTGGTGTCCCAGTGCGAGTAACTGGGTGGAAACTAGTTGGAGATTAAATTAGCTTTGCCCCTCCACAAACTCAATGTTGAGAGCTACTGTTGTCATACGCACTGAACTCTGCACTTTGTATCTACAGTAGATTTATCTGCAGCTACATTAGATGGGCAAAATTGGACAATTTCTCTTCTGTAGCACAGATATTTATCAATAAAACCAATGGTTTCTGGGGTGGGCATTCATCCTTATATTTCTTTTGAAGACAATATCCCTTAAGATATTTCAAGGAAAACTCACCAAAAGACGCCACTTTTTATTAGTAGCTACATAATATGAAAATATGAGCAAACTCTGCCAAGATCTAGAAAAAACCCTGGGCAGGATCCTCCTCTAATTATTTGCAGGAAATTGGCCACGATAAAAAAAATAAAAAACCTGCGACTTAATATTCTCTTATCAGTCTGTATGACGGCAACATCATAAGGAATAATTACCTTGACTTTTCCAATGAAAATGCATTTTTATTCATCCGGCCTTTTTCTGTAGTTCATTTTTAATGAAAAGGAGTGCGGGGTTGTGAAATAGCGAACATCAAACACAGAGCAGAACTGACATCGAGCGTTTATCTCTGCTCGGCAGCGGTGGGCGAACTCCGCGATTGTTCTCGAGCTCGGCCTCACAAGAAGCAGCTTGACTGGTCTTGTTAGAGTCACAATCGCATTTTAACAACGTGCCGGACAGACAATGTGAGAAATGAAGTTATCAACTTCCAAATTACCTTAGGAAAGGTCTGGCACTGATCACTGCCAATAAGCGCGAATGGCGCGCAAGTAAACGCAGACAAGATAAACCTGCATTTCCTGTTAGAACATTTTTGCCTTACAAATGGCTCCATTTCACCGAGGCCTGTCCTAATTGAGTCTTCTAAAGTCTTTGTAGCATTGCCGTTTATAGAGGCAGAGAGCGAAGCATGCTGTGCAGAGATTACTGATATCTAAAGTGATATCAAGGCCAACGTTATGGAATTGAAGGGCATTAGTCCTTTGCCCACAAAATGCCCATGTCTGCATTTATGTATACGGTATCGTACTGCATAATTGTTTTTTTCCCAATTATTTCACGGGTCCCAAACAACATCTTTTATCACAGTGCAGTCAGTCAAAGTTATCATCCTAAAATGTCCAAGCATAAAAGGAAAAGAAACACATTCTAAATCCCATACTGATGGAAAACTCATGTCAATTCTTACAATATATCCTGCATTCTCTCGCAAAGGTTACCCAAGGCCATAGAGTGGTACTGGGAGAGGCTGGATACCAGGTTTCACTGAAATATTTGATTAACATTTGCTTGATGACTCCCCTGGATTTTGTGTAGACCCTATCAATGTAGGCCGTGTCAATGTAGAACCTGTCAATGTAGACCATGTCAATGTAGACCATGTCAATGTTGACCTTGTCAATGTAGACCCTGTCAATGTAGAACCTGTCAATGTAGACCATGTCAATGTAGAACCTGTCAATGTTGACCTTGTCAATGTAGACCCTGTCAATGTAGAACCTGTCAATGTAGACCATGTCAATGTAGAACCTGTCAATGTAGAGCCTGTCAATGTAGAACCTGTCAATGTAGACCTGTCAATGTAGAACCTGTCAATGTAGACCATGTCAATGTAGAACCTGTCAATGTAGAGCCTGTCAATGTAGAACCTGTCAATGTAGACCATGTCAATGTAGAACCTGTCAATGTAGAGCCATGTCAATGTAGAACCTGTCAATGTAGAGCCTGTCAATGTAGAACCTGTCAATGTAGACCATGTCAATGTAAAACCTGTCAATGTAGACCATGTCAATGTAGAACCTGTCAATGTTGACCTTGTCAATGTAGACCCTTTCAATGTAGAACCTGTCAATGTAGACCATGTCAATGTAGAACCTGTCAATGTAGACCTGTCAATGTAGAACCTGCATGTAGAGACCATGTCAATGTAAACCTGTCATGTAAACCATGTCAATGTAGAACCATGTCATGTTGACCTTGTCAAAAAATGTAGACATGTCAATGTAGAACCTGTCAATGTAGACCATGTCAATGTAGACCTGTCATGTTGACCTGTCATGTAGACCCTGTCAATGTAGAACCTGTCAATGTAGACCATGTCAATGTAGAACCTGTCAATGTAAACCATGTCAAAATAGAACCTGTTAATGTTGACCTTGTAAAAGTAGAACCTGTCAATGTAGACCATGTAAATGTAGAAAACCTGTCAATGTTGACCATGTCCATGTAGAACCTGTCAATGTAGACCATGTCAATGTAAACCTGTCAATGTAAACCATGTCCAATGCAGAACCTGTCAATGTTGACCTTGTCAATGTAGAACCTGTCAATGTAGAACCTGTCAATGTAAACCTGACAATGTAGACCATGTCAATGTAGACCCTGTCAATGTAGACCATGTCAATGTAAAACCTGACAATGTAGACCATGTCAGTGTAGACCATGTCAATGTAAAACCTGACAATGTAGACCCTGTCAGTGTAGACCATGTCAATGTAAACCGACATGTAGACCCTTCAGTGTAGACATGTTCAATGTAGACCATATTAATGTAGACCATGCCAATGTAGACCATGTCAATGTAGACTTTGTCAATGCTGACCATGTCAATGTAGACCCTGTCAATGTAGACCATGTAAATGTAGAACCTGACAATGTAGAACCTGTCAATGTAGACCCTGTTAATGTAGACCATGTCAATTGTAGAACTTGTCAATGTAGAACCTGTCAAGGTAGACCATGTAAATGTAGAACCTACATGTAGACCATATCAATGTAGACCCTGTTAATGTAGACCATGTCAATTTAGACCATGTTAATGTAGACCCTGTCAATGTACACCCTGTCAATGTAGACCTATTAATGTGACCATGTCAATGTAGGCCCTGTCAATGTAGACCATGTCAATGGGGACCATGTTAATGTAGACCATGTCAATGTAGAACCTGACAATGTAACCATGTCAATGTAGACCATGTTAATGTAGACCATGTCAATGTAGACCGTGCAACATTAACCTGCACCTGAGCTCCAATAAAGATAATTTGCATGGGCATGTCTCTCAGTCATCAAGTGAACATTAGGGCTTTTTGCCCATAATGTGGAATTCCAATGCCTTTTCCAGGTTTTATCTGCTGTCCTACAACATCATTATGAGCTTGAGCATGTGCAGATTAGGCAAGGGGAAGAGCAGTCATCATTGGCTTTTACATCAGTATAAGTGCTGCAAAGTATGGTGGTTAGGATTGGGGGCAGGTGACAGGCTAGTAGGTGCTTTTTAAAAATATGGGCGAACATACCAATGTCCTATGTTTACCGATAATTAAAAATGTCACCAAACCGAAGCTGGATATAGAGCTGACAAAGGTAAGCAGCAGACATGTATTCCTCACATTTAAAGACTGTGGTTTGTAAAAAGCTTTTTCGTTTTCAGGAACAATGGGACCCAAACAGAAGCAATGTTTAATGATGTTTGGTTTATATTCAACCTAAAAGAAGAAAAGGGTCTGTAGAGAAGATAATATACTGCAGCCCTTGTGACAGTGGGGCAGTTCAGCCACATCTCCTCTCTATTAAACAGTCTGTAATGTGTGTTGTAAAATGGACTAAGGATGGTGATCGTGACATTTCGTGCAGGATAAACACAGTTACAGGCGGCTTAGTACTGATTATGTTTTTTTAAAAAAAGGGATTGGTGAGGAGGAAACACACAGGAAATTGCTGCAAGTCTCCATGTCTGTATTTATACTGATGGGCACATTATAGCTGAGAGGTGCGGTCTACGGACACAGCAAATAGCAATATTCTAAAGTGGATATTTTTACACAATGGGGCTTAGTTGGCGCATTATCAGTCGATATTTTTTTTCATGTTAGTAAGAAGCTGGCATTGTCTATTAACCACCATGTACGGTGTTCTGGCTGGCGATCTTTGGTGACACATCCCAAGACTGTCATTTTGTTTTCTGTCCACCCATAACATCCATAGACTACATAAACTCTTGGTAGAAATCCTGATGTATGGAAAAGTCCAAATATGAGCATTATGGAAGAAAACATAGAATTCCTGGTTTGTATATTTCATTTCTGCATAGTAAATGTAGGTGAATTAGAAAGAGAAATAAATTAACAGTCTATCATGAGTAGAAATTCTACCAGTTGGGTTCGTCCTCAAAGTTTCCTGGTTGCTGCTTGGATTGGAAAGGAGGGAACATGATTGGATGAATTTCCTAATCTACTGTGGCAGGAGGCACAATGAGGGCGGAGATTGGAGCCCTCAAGGAGGTGGAGACTGGTGGAGCGAAGGTAGGAGGCAGTGTGTCTGTGGTGTCTTTAACCTTTGCTGTGCTAGGTGTGTCAATGTACAAAGCGGAGTCCCCGGCAAGTAGGTGTATCGTAGGGCATTATGTCAATGTAAGACCCAAAGCTCCCAGGCCTTCCCAGCAACTAAACGCACACTGGCACTACACAGGGGAAGAAGTACACACAGGCAACGCATTATATTTTTTGGGGGCCTACAGCTTAGGGTCCCCAGTTTCTGCCATAAAGACCTTATTATAATAAACACTGAAGGGCCCTCAAAACCTTTTTGCCCAGTGACCCCTTACAAGGTCCATCCCTGGCTGTGACGGGAATATAATGAAACCTGATCTTAACACAGCTCTGAGCAAGTATCTCTCATTAAAGTACCTACTTATTTAAAAGGGAAAAGTTGCTACATTGTAACATGTTTGTTGGGCAATATTCATTTATTCAAGTTTCTCACAATGTTTGCTTTATTAATTCCCATTAACACAG
This sequence comes from Hymenochirus boettgeri, assembly GCA_019447015.1. Lineage (NCBI taxonomy): Eukaryota > Metazoa > Chordata > Amphibia > Anura > Pipidae > Hymenochirus > Hymenochirus boettgeri. Next base: position 260,415,352 of record CM033472.1, read on the forward strand.
TGTGAGACAAAGTGTCGTCTTTATAAGCTATCAAATTAGATCAGTCCACACGTTTCAGATATCGAGAGTGTAAATATTTGTAAAACTCTGCCTGTTTGTAAAGAATAAGTGCGCACAGTCCATCCACTCTTGTAATATATAAGGGATAATACGTCTACCTACAGTGTAATATATAAGGGATAATACGCTCCCTACAGTTTAATATATAAGGGATAATAACTCTACCTACAGTGTAATATATAGGGATAATACGCTACCTACAGTGTATATAGGGGATAATACATTACCCACAGTGTAAATATAAGGGAAATACGCTACCCACAGTGTAAATATAAGGGATAATCGCTACCTACAGTGTAATATAAAAGGATAATCACTACCTACCGTGTATATAAGATAATATTACGCCACCAAAGTTCCGTACGTACACTGTAGGTAGCGTATTATTTTTTATAATACATACGACCAGCCAAAAAGAAAACCCCCCAGCACAGACACAGTCTGCCCGTACCCTTTCACTGTCTCTCCCTCCCTGTATTATAGGAATCCCTGTTTAGTGTATAAATGTTATTACTGTTCCTATTGAAAAGAGAAAGAACCGACATCGTCTGTGAACATAATCAGGGCTTCTTATATAAATGACTAATACAGGGAGGGGGAGACGGGGGGAGGGGCAGTGGAATACAGGAAGTCACTCAGTGACATCACAGAGTACTGTAATATAGATTCTCGCCACTGCACCTCCCCATTGAAAATGCCTAGCCTTATGTATAATATAACAGTCGTCAAAACATCACGGTGTGTAGGCTGTTAATCTACAAGAGAAATTAAAGGGTAACTGGTGAATTCCAAGGAATGCTTCGGAAAAGTTTGCAGATCTCACCGTCTTTCTTCTCTGACATCATTCGATGACGTTAGGGATGGGGCGTCTCTTCTCAACCTTCTGATTTCTGCAGACTCAAGACATCCAATCTTCAAGACCTGCAGAAGCATTGTGCAGATTGTTTTAAGGTAATACAAAGATATTGTTGTGTATTGACCAAAGTTCCCCTTTAAGCATCTCTGAATTATGTGAACAATCATGGATTTAGGTATTGTCCATCAAAACATGAAATCCAGTAAAAAGACAGTCGTGGCCTCATAGGATACAGGGATTGAGACTGCGTCTGAGCCATGGATATTAGATTTCCTCTAGAGAACAGCAGTATATATTGTGGTACGTAACGTGGATATTGGTGACTAGACTGTCTATATAAAGGGCTGGAAGTGATATGAGACATGATAAAGGATAACTACACCTAAAATATAAATATCCCGTGTCTGTAAATAGGACCCACCGTCTTGTTGGTAGTTTTATATTTCCTCCAGAGGAGGAGCCCTATTCTACTAAATTACTTTCACTGCCAGGTAGAATATAACATATAAGAAATGCATTGAATGCTTTCAGTATCAGTCCCCCTCCTCCTTGCAGCCAACGATGGACGTGACATATACTGTGCCCATGTACCATACGGTATATAGATGACTGTTGTTTGTATTATGATACGCATTGACTTGATTGTGGAGGTGGAAGCTGGCGTGAGGCTAATGCCTATTCTCCTGATATCTGGATTTGTTGCATTGCAGGATAGTTGCTCTCCATGGTGCTGACCCTGATGTTCTCAGATATACCAGACAGTAACTTATCGTTACAGAGGAACTAAAGCTAAAATGTAAATGAGTATGTAAACTCATGTAGTAATTAACTGATTTCTGGCTCCTCCCACAGTCATTGTCACTGACATTCTCCCATCTCTGAGCTCCTCCCCCTCACTCATTAACATATGTTCTCCAATGTCAGAGATGGGAGAATTGTCAGTGACAATGACTGTGGGAGGAGCCAGAAATCAGTTAATTACTACATGAGTTTACATTTACTCATTTACATTTTAGCTTTAGTTCCTCTGTAACGATAAGTTACTGTCTGGTATATCTGAGATCATCAGGGTTCAGCACCATGGAGAGCAACTATCCTGCAATGCAAACAATCCAGATATCAGGAGAATAGGCATTAGCCTCACGCCAGCTTCCACCTCCACAATCAAGTCAATGCGTATCATTAATACAAACAACAGTCATCTATATACCGTATGGTACATGGGCACAGTAATGTCACTCCATCGTTGGCTGCCAGGAGGAGGGGGGACCTGATACTGAACGCATTCAGCTATTTCTTATATGTTATATTCTACCTGGCAGTGAAAGTAATTTAGTAGAATAGGGCTCCCTCCTCTGGAGGAAATATAAAACTACCAACAAGACGGTGGGTCCTATTTACAGACACGGGATAATTATATTTTAGGTGTAGTTTATCCTTTATCATGTCTCATATCACTTCCAGCCCTTTATCATAGACAGTCTAGTCACCAATATCCACTGTACGTACCACAAATAACTGCTGTTCTCTAGAGGAAATCTAATATCCATGGTCAGACGCAGTCTCAATCCCTGTATCCTATGAGGCCACGACTGTCTCTTTTACTGGATTCATGTTTTGATGGACAATACCTAAATCCATGATGTTCACATAATTCAGAGATGCTTAAAGGGGAACTTTGGTCAATACACAACAATATCTTTGTATTACCTTTAAAACAATCCTGCACAATGCTTCTTGCAGGTTCCTTGAAGATCTGGATGTCTGAAGTCTGCAGAAATCAGAAGGTTGAGAAGAGACGCCCCATTCCCTAACGTCATCGAATGATGTCAGAGAAGAAAGACGGTGAGATCTGCAAACTTTTCCGAACTGCATTCCTTGGAATTCACCAGTTACCCTTTAATTTCTCTTGTAGATTAACAGCCTACACACCGTGCATGTTTTGACCGACTGATTATATAATACATAAGGCTAGGCATTTTCAATGGGGAGGTGCAGTGGCGAGAATCTATATTACAGTCACTCTGTGATGTCACTGAGTGACTTCCTGTATTCCACTGCCCCTCCCCCCGTCTCCCCCTCCCTGTATTAGTCATTTATATAAGAAGCCCTGATTATTGTTCACAGACGATGTTCGGTTCTTCTTTCTCTTTTCAATAGGAACAGTAATTAACTATTTATACACTAAACAGGGATTCCTATAATACAGGGAGGGAGAGACAGTGAAATGGGTACGGGCAGACTGTGTCTGTGCTGGGGGGTTTTCTTTTTGGCTGGTCGTATGTATTATAAAAAATAATACGCTACCTACAGTGTACTGTACGGAACTCCTTGGTGGCGTAATATCCTTATATTACACGGTAGGTAGTGTATTATCCCTTTTATATTACACTGTAGGTAGCGCATTATCCCTTATATATTACACTGTGGGTAGCGTATTATCCCTTATATATTACACTGTGGGTAATGTATTATCCCTTATATATTACACTGTAGGTAGCGTATTATCCCTTAATATATTACACTGTAGGTAGCGTATTATCCCTTATATATTACACTGTAGGTAACGTATTATCCCTTATATATTACACTGTAGGTAGCGTATTATCCCATACTTACCTGCACGAATTTTGGGATTCTGCTGAAATTATCAATACTTACTATTAGATTATCAGCCCAAAGTAAAGGGCAGGACCGTATTAATATGCAATCAATGCGTCTCTATATAGAGTGGGATCTTTATCTGGGGGATGCATATTAGTACATTTGCACTCAACCAGCATCCAAGCAGAGAAAGTCCCTGTCAATCTTGCTATGGGGTATAGAGACGGGAGAGATCTAACCACTGAGGGCAGTAGACATGTTTCTGATTTGATCTCCTATTCAGCCATGTAGCCATTAGACAATCCATGTGTGTATATCGCTTTTGAAATCATTACATAATGTGACTGTCAAGATAAATAGTTAAAAATTACAAATGTTATATATCCCTTATACTATATAAATAAATGTATAATTTCATGGGGAATACATTGGGTTTTTCGGAGGTACTATGTTGATGTGGGTGGGTAAAAGTAATATACAAAGGGACAGTGTTTATGTGTTGTTTTAGCACTAAATAAATAGATATATCAATATTAACAAATATGTAGTAATGACATTAAAGTATATAGAAATGTAAATAAGGCAAAATCTATAAATAAATAAAAGTACTTGCACAGTCCCCACTCCTGTTTTGTAATGGAATCTTCAAAACGGACTGTTAAGCCACACCCCAGGAAGTTTTACAGGGAGGCAATGAAAGCTTACAAAGGAACATATTTCTCACTTCCCTTTTAGTGATGTATCCAATGGTGTGCTTAATATTAGATTGACAGCAGTGTTAGCCAATCAAAACATTTTGTGTGTGTTAGTAGGGAAGTAGGAAGTGTAAGTAGGAAGTTGCAAGACTTATATGTTACTTCCTTTGTAAAACATGTGACAGTCTTAGTAAAAACATTCTTCTCACTCTCACCCCTCCCCTCCCTTCTCAATAGACAAAAAGGAGAGCTGCTGTTTGCTGGACAGGAAGGGATATCTATTTTCCAGCATTCTGTGCAGCCAGGGAATGCTGGGAGTTGCGAGTTGTAGTTTTTAAACATGTAAAAAAGCAGGCAAGTCAAATAAAAATGGGGTGTATGTGTGTGTTTGATCATATTTTGCGGTGGGGTTGCCTGGGTCCTTATTAGGACTTACAGACTTATCCCATTTGAGCCTCCCCCATGACACTTGCTAGGAGTGGAAAGGGAGAGCAAGTTCAGAATGGATCCTGATGCCTACCGGCTAACCACATGTAAGTAGCCTCTCTCTGGCCCTACAGTTTAACAGCTACATGCATAAGGGAGAGGCAGACTGATCCCAAATCACTTGCATGTTTGTGCAATTTGTCTTGGTATCGCTGATAGCATGACCCGAGCTTTCAATAAAAATAATTACCTAGCATAACATACACACATGATTTCCACTGTGCACCAACGGACACACTTTTGCTAGTATATATATTAATATAAATCTAAAAACAATATAGACAAAGATCAACAGAAGTTGTGTTTATCGTTTAGAGACTGTTAACCTCGTGGTATTAATTCCACTGCCGGTTAACAAAATTTTACGCTGAGGGATCAATTTGTAAATATCCAGAGCCCAGGCTGCTTGGCTAGGCAGCTACGTACCCATTTCTCAGCTTGGGGAACAGATGCTTAGAAGAAGAAGGCAGGATTCGTGGTAGAGCCAAGCAGGCACGGGATTGGCTGCCAGCACGGTATCGTAGAGCCAGAAAACAGATGTTCACAGTCATTCGAGGTGTTTTTGGAAGCGTCTATTTACAAAAGCAAATGTTTGCAAATTCACAAGTGTTCTCCGAGCCTCTCCACATCACAATACGTTAGAAGAAATGGCAACATCACAGAAATCTTCAAGGGTTTGATTCCCGACAGAAGCTGGAGAATAACACGTGCAGGGAGTACGTGGGACGGTTTTCTTGGCTTCACTGCAATTTCCCAAGTTATTAAAAGAACCCAATCATTTAAATAACCCAATGAGGGTGAGGTATGTAAACTATTCATTGGCGACCCCTATGAAGTGGACATCACATAACATGAGATACAAGGAGGGATTTTACCAAGAGTTGTTTTAGGCCAAAATCCATCTTAAATCACATGAACCTTTTTGTGCCAATTTACAAGGGGACTGAGAGATTTATGGACGTTGATTGTGCAAAGGGACTTACAGGCTTTAAGATGTTATTGACGAATGCCGGTCGATGTAGTGATTTAAAAAAAATCCCACATGAAGCCAATAAAAAAAAAAGGAGTATTTAAAGGGCATGTCCACCCTGAAAATGAAATTTTAGTATAAGGTAGGAATCCCCTGCCCCACCCCAACCACAGATATATTTCTTCCAAAAAATGTTTAGATCGATACTTACAGCCCTTACACTTCTGCATCTCCTCTCCGCTCCCTGTTTGGAGGAAGTTGCAATGGAATGGACCAGCAGCCACGCCTGTGATAGGCTGAAAGGCAGCCAATCACAGACATGGCTGCTTTCAATGGAGATGCCGCAGGAGAGAAGGGGCTGTAAGTATCGATCTAAACATTTTTTGGAAGAAATATATCTGTGGTTGCGGTTGGGCAGGGTCAAGGGCTAAAAGCATTTAACATTAAGTGCTGCGGCTGCAGAGGATGGATCCGGATGGTGGGAGGGGGGGGCTCCCCTGAGCATACCTCAGTCCTTACTGTGGTTAAGAAAATAGCAGGGACCAGATGACAGCTTCTACTCTTCACTTTCTGTGAATTTAAAAAGGCACTGCAGGAGAACCATAAGGAGCAGAGATGTAAGGTGTGTTTAACTACACAGTGTGGCCAGTAGTGTGTTAAATTTTAGTTTTGGGGTGGACATGCCCTATAAACCTTAAATATACATAGGCCTGAATGGATGTTATCATTCTTAACTTATTGAATTGTCTGTTCAGGTTTTCCTGTTTTGCAACCCTCCTACCAGACTGTGTCCTGGACACTATTATAGAGCTGCACATGCTCAGTGAGTTCCCCCTCCACCCTTACTGGAAAAGTAACTAGTGGTTAACCTTAATGTACCCTCTATGCAATTCAAATAAGTTAGAAAGCAGAACATATCTTACTAGGAAGGAGAACATCAGAAACTAGGAGAGGTCAGAAACCTGCAGAATTACATATGATTTCTCCACAATTCTGCTGATTACAGAGGTGACAGTTACAGCTATTGGCTAGTAAGAAATTATAGAATCCATTTAGACTTATTTATATTTTAGCTTTACTTCTCCTTTAATATTGTGATTGCAGCACCTTTTGTTTCCTTTTAACACAAGCTGTCATTAAAGTAACACAAAAATAATACCCGACACATCTATGTTACCTACATCTTGCACTGCACATGGGCACTAGAAATGGGATCTGGGTCTGACTTGAACCCGGATCCGACACAGAACCACTCATTTCCGAAATCCGAATGTTCTGTCCAAAACCGCACGGATCGTTCAGATTCCGGGACTTCGGAGTGTGTTTTCTGAAGCAGATTTCCCGGATCTGGGGTGACTCGGATTTTGGATATTTACATATCTTTTAGATTTTCCCAAACCTCGGAACTGTTTTTGACAAGTGTTGAACAATTGAAAATTTAAGATATTTCTAGAAATTTCAAATTTTCAAAATTGGCAATTTTCAAAATTTCTAGAAATAAATACTACACGGAATGCCAAAACAGGAAGCGCGTGATGTTTCCTCCGATACTGGGCGGTGTTTTTAGATTTGGCCATTGATACTTGTTCCCCAGACCATTTCCCAGCTCTCTGAGCCATTTACAGCAAGTTACCATTTATACCTTAATTTTATGCGAAACATTCAGATTTTTTAACTCCCATTCACTTCAATGGGTCCACTTGCAGACTTTCCAATTTTCAGATTTTTTAAAAAATCCATCATTCTGTTTGCTCTTACCCACAAACGTACTGGTGTCCCAGTGCGAGTAACTGGGTGGAACTAGTTGGAGATTAAATTAGCTTTGCCCCTCCACAAACTCAATGTTGAGAGCTACTGTATGTCATACGCACTGAACTCTGCACTTTGTATCTACAGTAGATTTATCTGCAGCTACATTAGATGGGGCAAAATTGGACAATTTCTCTTCTGTATGCACAGATATTATCAATAAAACCAATGGTTTCTGGGGTGGGCATTCATCCATTATATTTCTTTTGAAGACACAATATCCCTTTAAGATATTTCAAAGGAAAACTCACCAAAAAAGACACAATATCCCTTTAAGATATTTCAAAGGAAAACTCACCAAAAAAGACGCCACTTTTTATTAGTAGCTACATAATATGAAAATATGAGCAAACTCTGCCAAGATCTTAGAAAAAACCCTGGGCAGGAATCCTCCTCTAATTATTGCAGGAAATTGGCCTACGATAAAAAAAATAAAAAATCCTGCGACTTAATATTCTTGATTCTCGTATCAGTCTGTGATGAGCGGACATATAAGGAATAATTACCTTGACTTTTCAATGAAAAATGCATTTTTATTTCATCCGGCCTTTTTCTGTAGTTCATTTTTAATGAAAAGGAGTGCGGGGGGTGAAATAGCGAACATCAAACACAGAGCAGAACTGACAATCGAGCGTTAATCTCTGCTCGGCAGCGGTGGGCGAACTCCGCGGATTGTTCTCGAGCTCGGCCTCACAAAGAAGCAGCTTGACTGGGTCTTGTTAGAGTCACAATCGCATTTTACAACTGCCGGACAGCAATGTGAGAAATGAAGTTATCAGACGTCCGAATTACCTTAGGAAAGGTCTGGCACTGATCACTGCCATAAGCGCGAATGGCGCGCAAGTAAACGCAGACAAGATAAAATGCATCCTGTTAGAACATTTTTTGCCTTACAAATGGTTCCATTTCACCGAGGCCTGTTCCTAATTGAGTTTCTAAAGTCTTTGTAGCATTGCCGTTATAGAGGCAGAGAAGCGAAGCATGCTGTGCAGAGATTACTGATATCTAAAGTGATATCAAGGCCAACGTTATGGAATGAAGGGCATTAGTCCTTTGCCCACAAAATGCCATGTCTGCATTTATGTATACGGTATCGTACTGCATAATAAATGTTTTTCCCAATTATTTCACGGTGTCCCAAACAACATCTTTTATCACAGTGCAGTCAGTCAAAGTTATCATCCTAAATGTCCAAGCATAAAAGGAAAAGATACACATTCTAAATCCCATACTGATGGAAAACTCATGTCAATTCTTAGCAATATATCCTGCATTCGCTCGCAAAGTTACCCAAGGCCATAGAGTGGTACTGGGAGAGGCTGGATACCAGGTTTCACTGAAATATTTGATTAACATTTGCTTGATGACTCCCCTGGATTTTGTGTAGACCTATCATGTAGGCCGTGTCAATGTAGAACCTGTCATGTAGACCTGTAATGTAGACCATGTCAATGTGACCTTGTAATGTAGACCCTGTCAATGTAGAACCGTCAATGTAGACATGTCAATGTAGAAACCTGTCAATGTGACTGTCAAGTAACCTGTCAAGTAGAACGTCAATGTAGACCATTCAATGTAGAACCTTCAATGTAGAGCCTGTCAATGTAGAACCTGTCATGTAGACCAGTCAATGTAGAACCTGTCAATGTAGACCATGTCAATGTAGAACTGTCAATGTAGCCGTGTCAAGTAGAACCTGTCAAGTAGACCAGTCAAGTAGAACCTGTCAATGGTAGACCATGTCAATGTAGAACCTGTAATGTAGAGCCTGTCAATGAGAACTGTCAATGTAGACCATGTCAATGAGAACTGTCAATGAGACCATGTCAATGTAGAACATGTCAATGTTGACCTGTAATGTAGACCCTGTCAATGTAGAACCTGTCAATGTAGGACCTGTCAATGTAAGAACCTGTCAATGTAGACCTGTCAATGTAGACCTGTCAATGTAGACCATGTAATGTATGAAACCTGTCAATGTAGACCATGTCAATGTAGACATGGGTCATTTGATTGTAATGTACCCTGTCAATGTAGAACCGTCATGTGACCATGTCAATGTAGAAACCTGTCAATGTTGACCTTGTCAATGTAGACACTGTCATGTAGAACCTGTCAATGTAGACCATGTCAATGAGAACGTCATGAAACCATGTCAAATAGAATGTATTTGACCTTGTAAAAGTAGAACCTGTCAATGTAGACCATGTAAATGTAGAACCTGTCAATGTTGACCATGTCAATGTAGAACCTGTCAATGTAGACCATGTCAATGTAGAACCTGTCAATGTAAACCATGTCGTCAATGCAGAACCTGTCAATGTGACCTGTCAATGTAGAAACTGGTCAATGTAGAACCTGTCAATGTAGAATCATGACAATGTAGACATGTCAATGTAGACCCTGTCAATGTAGACCATGTCAATGTAAAACCTGGACATGTAAGCCATGTCAGTGTAGACCATGTCAATGTAAAACCTGACAATGTAGACCCTGTCAGTGTAGACCATGTCAATGTAAAACCTGACAATGTAGACCCTGTCAGTGTAGACTATGTCAATGTAGACCATATTAATGTAGACCATGCCAATGTAGACCATGTCAATGTAGACTTTGTCAATGCTGACCATGTCAATGTAGACCCTGTCAATGTAGACCATGTAAATGTAGAACCTGACAATGTAGAACCTGTCAAGGTAGGACCCTGTTAATGTAAGGACCATTCAATGTAGAACCTGTCAATGTAGAACTGTCAATGTAGAACCATGTAAATGTAGAACCTGACAATGTAGACCATATCAATGGAGACCCTGTTTAATGTAGCCATGTTCAATTTAGGACCATGTTATGTGGACCCTGTCAACTGTCACCCTGTAATGTAGACTATGAATGGAGACCATGTCAATGTAGGCCCTGTAATGTAGACCATGTCAATGGGGACCATGTTAATGTAGACCATGTCAATGTAGAACCTGACAATGTAGACAATGTCAATGTAGACCATGTTATGTAGACCATGTCAATGTAGACCGTGCAACATTAACCTGCACCTGAGCTCCAATAAAGATAATTTGCATGGGCATGTCTCTCAGTCATCAAGTGAACATTAGGGCTTTTTGCCCATAATGTGAATTCCAATGCCTTTTCAGTTTTAATCTTGCTGTCTACAACACATTATGAGCTTGAGCATGTGCAGATTAGGCAAGGGGAAGAGCAGTCCATCATTGGCTTTTACATCAGTATAAGTGCTGCAAAGTATGGTGGTTAGGATTGGGGGCAGGTGACAGGCTAGTAGGTGCTTTTTAAAAATATGGGCGAACATACACAATGTCTCTATGTTTACCAGTAATAATTAAAAATGTCACCAAACCGAAGGCTGGATAATAGAGCTGACAAAGGTAAGCAGCAGACATGTATTCCTCACATTTTAAAGACTGTGGTTAAAAAGCTTTTTCGTTTTCAGGAACAATGGGAACCAAACAGAAGCAGAATGTTTATGATGTTTGGTTTATATTCAACCTAAAAGAAGAAAAGGGTCTGTAAGAGAAGATAATATACTGCAGCCCCTTGTGTACAGTGGGGCAGTTCAGCCACATCTCCTCTCTATTAAACAGTCTGTAATTGTGTTTGTAAAATGGACTAAGGATGGTGATCGTGACATTTCGGTGCAGGATAAACACAGTTACAGGCGGCTTAGTACTGATTATGTTTGTTTAAAAAAGGGATTGTGAGGAGGAAACACACAGGAAATTGCTGCAAGTCTCCATGTCTGTATTTATACTGATGGGGCACATTATAGCTGAGAGGTGCTGGTCTACAGGACACAGCAAATAGACAATATTCTAAAGTGGATATTTTTACACAATGGGGCTTAGTTGGCGCATTATCAGTCGAAGATTTTTTTTTCATGTTAGTAAGAAGCTGGCATTGTCTATTAACCACCATGTACGGTGTCTCTGGCTTGGCGATCTTTGGTGACACATCCCAAGACTGTCATTTTGTTTTCATGTCCACCCATAACATCCATAGACTACATAAACTCTTGGTAGAAATCCTGATGTATGGAAAAGTCCAAAATATGAGCATTATGGAAGAAAACATAGAATTCCTGGTTTGTATATTTCTATTTCTGCATATGTAAATGTAGGTGAATTAGAAAGAGAAATAAATTAACAGTCTATCATGAGTAAGAAATTCTACAGTTGGGTTCGTCCTCAAAGTTTCCTGGTTGCTGCTTGGATTGGAAAGGAGGGAACATGATTGGATGAATTTCCTAGATCTACTGTGCAGGAGGCACAATGAGGGCGGAGATTGGAGCCCTCAAGGAGGTGGAGACTGGGTGGAGCGAAGGTAGGAGGCAGTGTTGGGTCTGTGGTGTCTTTAACCCTTTGCTGTGCTAGGAGTGTGTCAATGTACAAAGCGGAGTCCCCGGCAAGTAGGTGTATCTAGTAGGGCATTATGTCAATGATATAAGACCCCAAAGCTCCCAGGCCTTCACAGCAACTAAACGCACACTGGCACTACACAGGGGAAGAAGTACACACAGGCAACGCATTATAATATTTTTGGGGGGGCTACAGCTTAGGGTCCCCAGTTTCTGCCATAAAAGACCTTATTATAATAAACCACTGAAGGGCCCTCAAAACCTTTTTGCCCAGTGACCCCTTACAAGGATCCATCCCTGGCTGTGACGGGAAGATAATGAAGTGAACCTGATCTTAACACGGCTCTGAGCAATGTATCTCTCATTAAAGTACCTACTTATTTAAAAGGGAAAGTTGCTACATTGTACATGTTTGTTGGGCAATATTCATTTATTCAAGTTTCTCACAATGTTTGCTTTATTAATTCCCATTAACACAGTGTGAGACAAAGTGTCAGGTCTTTATAAGCTATCAAATTAGATCAGTCACACGTTTCAGATATCGAGAGTGTAAATATTTGTAAAACTCTGTTATAAACATTACGTATGGGCCCTAGGCACTCCTTCAGGCAATGTGTGCAGCAGACCTCCCTCTCTCCATCTCCAGTGAGGATTTTTTGCAGAGGCCCGCGGTCAAGGCTCATCCCCCAGTGGAAGAAGACACGCAGAGGGCAGAGGAAGAAAAGAAGGAGCGAAGGAACAAGCAGCCAACTGTGGATTACCAAGAAAGACCAGGAGACGCCGATAGAAGCACAAGAAGGAGAGGACTAGTGGTAAATATCCTAACTCGCTTTATCTCCCATACAGACTGCCTACTTGAAAAAGGACTGGGTTTTACACCACACATAAAGGGACAATGTTTAACTTTAAAATGAATGGTTTAGGTTTATTAGGTCACTCAAGTTGAAAATGGTGTTTGGTAAAGAACTGACATAACCACTTTTTCTCCTTCAAAAAGAAATCCACGTTTGTACCCATGATGTGAACAGTTCACAAGTGTTTGAGAATATGGTTTGAAGGATGGTAACAAATTAAAATGGTCAAAGGGTAAAAAAATAATCTGTTCAAAAGAGAAAGAAAATGCCTTAAAAGAACTAGGGGAGAATGAGAGTGTTGTCTTTAAGAAAGCGGAATAAAGGGGTGCCTTAGTTATAATGGACAGGAATGCATATGTGGAGGAAGCCAACAGACAACTGTGTAATAAAAACACATTACACGGGTCCATAGGGACCCCAACACATAGATAAGAAAGAAAATTGACTCATTGTTAGAGGATGCCCTAAGTCAAGGTGTGATTGATAAAAAATTACTAAAGACTTTTTGACTTGCGGGACCATCCATGGAATCCCAGAGAAACCCCAGGCCGTCCTATAGTCTCAGGGATTGATTCACTGCTACAACCGCTTAGCAAGTATATGATCACTTCTACAGCCTCTTATAAGAAGTAACAAGACATGTCTTAAAGACACATCTGAATTCCTGAGACAATATAGGTAACCTTGGTTAGAGTGGGAGAACAATGCTTATTATTGTACTATGGACATTGAGGCACGTACACCCCATCCACATGATCTCGGTATGGAATGTGTGGAACATGCTTTACTGGATGGGCTATGAAGACTAAACTTATATATTTCCTATGGATCTATTGAACTTATGTCTCACTAAAAACTACTTCCGGGTTTTATGACACGTACTTTTTTCAGGCCCAAGGGACCAGTATGGGTGCCCACTTTGCGCCACGTCCGCTAATTAGTGGTGGCGGACTTGAAATAATATGTATTAGTAAATAAGGAAGTGGGAAGGTAAACTAAAGGGCTACACCAGGTATGTAGATGACATATTCTACATATGGGAAGGGACTTACCATTGATACAAGCATTTTCCAAACTTTGAATGATGCCCACCCCACCCTTAATTTACACTTAACTTAACAAAAAAAAATCAACTATTTGGTGTTCATGGTCTCAAAGGGGTGGAACAATCTTTGGATCACTGATTTATTATATTAAAGACACAGACGTAATAAACCTACTCAGAGCAGACAGTTTCCATCCCAAGAGCACTGTACAAAGCCTTCCTTATAGTCAATTCTTAAGGGTACGAAGGATAGTCAGTGAAGAAGCAACATGTAAGCAAAGACTGACAGAAATGAAGAAAAAGTTTGAGGACAGAAGATACGATAGTCGAAAGTTGGAGGAACAATGTGAGAAGGTCCTACAGCTAGAAAGAAACATACTATTAAAAGAAAGAGAGAAAGATACTGGAAAAAAGAAGGATAGAATTCCGTTTGTTACCCTCTTCAACACTCACTCCAAACAGGTTGGAAGAATTGTGAAAAAACATTGGAAGATAATACAGGAAGATCCAGAATACGGCAATCTGTTCACTGGAACCCCCTCTAATTTCTAAAAAAGGGCTCCAATTTAAGCAATCACCTGGTTAAAGCCAGATATGGTACCCCCTTCAAAAAAGAAAACAAATATTCTTTGGTTACACCACAAGAAGGGACATTTCAGTAGAAACTGTGGTATCTGTAACTCCATCATCAAGGGTCATGTCTATCACCCCAGTAAAGGCAACAAAATCAAACTAAGGGACTTTGCAACTTGCAACACAAGGGGTAATATACCTCATAAAATGTCCTGTGGGAAGGGATATTAGGGTAAGCGGGAAGAGAGGTAGAGAATCAGGAATAATGAACACAGAAGAGCATTACTAAATGATGAACGAATCACGTTATGAGACTCTCGTGAGTAAACACTTTTTTCAGTTTTTAAAAACACCAAGTCTCCCAATTTAAATGGCAAACATTGGAAGTGTGGTTAAAGGAACAAACCAGAGGGGGAGACTGTTAACAAAATACTCCGAGACAAGAGGAATGTGGATAGATAGATTTAAAAACTTAAGTCACCCTTGGCCTAAACGAAGACACAGGTTAAACAGTTCTAATAAACCAAGGCTAGATGATTTTTTCCACATTAAAATTACTTAGCTCATTGTATTTCCAAATCTTTTAGTTTAACCTTAAAGTTTAGATATAAAGTAGAATTACCTTGCAAAGTACAAATTTATTATGGACAATGACAGGTCAACTCATATCCTTTAAGGCATTAGACTTGCATCTAGGGCGTAGATTTATATTTAGTCAATTTGGTTACAAATTGTATTTTTGTAACTGTTGATTTTAAACTATTCCTTTTTTTGAAACCATGTGACATTGATTGCCACTATTTTTATACAGCTGGATATGCAGTTGAAACACCAGAAAGTGTTTGTAAAGAACACTCACCTACAAGTCAAGGATTATCAGTATGATCTCACGTTTATTTTGAATATTTTCAAAAGGGACACTTATGGACTTTTACACTGGGGAAGAAAAAGCCACATGATTGTGAAATGGTAATGAATTTGGCCCCTCCCAAGGGAGAGTGGTAAGAGTGGTGGGAGTAATCTTGGATCACGGGTCTATAAATTGGTGGTAGGGGTAGATAGAGTGTGGATTTACACCTGAAGAAGGAGACATAGCGTTATCTACGAAACGTGTGATATTTGTGTGATGCAATAAACAGAAACATTTTCTGATTCACAAGAGTTGCGCTTCCATCAAACTTTTATATTTGTAAAACTCTGCCTGTTGTAAAGCAATAAGTGCTAACAAGTCCATCAAGCTCTGAGAAAATTCCAGGGGATGTGAAATTGACTTACTGTAGGGCCAACAGGGTTTTCTCTATAAAGCTTACAGTACGTGTCCAATAAAATGGATGGTTCCGCCCTAGTCTGGATCGTACGTGTGGATATCAATGGAATCCAATATTCGGCACCTCTCCCGAGACATTTATTAATTATGGGAAGTGGAGCATTTTGTAATTGTGCTGCCTGAGGGGAATTAGCAGAAAAGCTGTCAGCTGTGGCCATAGTTTATACCTGATTGGCAATCAGCTGTGTATCCACGAATACGTCCGCGTTCCATGGATCCTTTCCACGTAACCATGCACCTATCCATGTGGAATAAAACCAATTCATACTCACTTAAGGGGAACTAAAGTCCCAATCAAACATCCTCTTCTTACGTCGTACCCAAGGCCTCGCATTAAACACTGGGTCCTAAACCCCTGGGAGTAGATTAGTTCATGAATTCCATTTATCCCAACCTTGTGTGCTCCCATCTGGTCCTGCCGGGGTAGTAAGACATGGAATGCACCACTAGAGATGGCTGAACCCACCGAAATCTCTTCCTCTTGCAGATTAGCGGATTCTTAAAAACATTTGAAAATCTGCAAGTCGCCTTTTATAGTCAATGGGAATGAAAAAAATCCGAGAATTCCGCCTAAAATGAAGGTATAACTAGCAAGGGTAACTTCCTGTAAATGGGTCTGGGCCTGGGAATACGTATCAATGCCCAAAATCTTAAAAAACAAACAAACACCTGCTTCCTGTTTTGGCTTTTCGAATAATATTTTCAGAAATGTTATTTTTCTTCTGAAATGTAGAATTAGAAAAAACGAAAATTGGCGAAAACGATGACGCGGTTTAGAAAAATACAAAATAGCCGCAAAGACCGAGTTCCGGCTGATCCGTGAAATCCACTTCGGAACCAGGTTTGGGTTCAGATTCGGGTCACTCTCTCTGCATCACTAATGAGAGAATGTGATCGCAGTCCATAGTTTCCTATTGGTTATCCCACCTGACCATTTAAGGGGATGACCAGAGTGTATCAGGGAACAGGTCTGGGTAAGTGTACTTTCTGAGCCTACCAGTAACCCCCCAATTCTTTCAAGAATGTGTAAACACACCCCCTGTGACACACTCCAATGGTGGCTAAAATGCGGTAATGAGTTGCGTTCGTCAAACTGTGCGATAATATACAGGATAATATCTATAATGACACTGTATAAGCACTGTAATTACTTAGCCATCTAGCCATACATGGGCTGATGGTTTCCAATCGGATTTACGATTGGCAGAGATGGTCGTAAATCTGGTCGGAAGAACCTATCACAATTCCCCACCTTGCACTGCCAGTGTTCTGTAGATTTCTGGAAGATGAGGGTTAACAGAATTTTTTTTGCCTTGCCCCGATCACATTTCTTTTTTGACCGGTCAATATCACCCATCGAAAACATGGAAAATGTCATCAATATTCCAATCAATTCAATAGAATTTGCTGAATTGATCAGACTATTGATGTCATGTATAGGGGCCTTAAAGGGGAGCTCCACCCCAAAAGCTTAAATTTTCTGTAGTGTAGGGGACCCCCCTCCAACCATAAACGCCATGGTTTTAACTTTAGAAAGTTCCCAAAAATAGACTTACCCACCTTTGTTCCCTCGGCCTCTGCTGTTACTTCCAGAAACAGAGTAGCAATAGGGGCTGGACAAGAAGCTGAGAGTCAGCCAATCACAGACGCGACTGCCAGTTATTGAGAGAGCCAAGGGAACGAAGTCAGGTAAGTCTATTTCTGGGAACTTTTAAAGTTAAAACCAGGTTGTTTAGGGTTGGAGGGGGGTACCCTACACTACAGCAACGCCAAGGGATCCAGAGCGGAGGGAGGCAGGAGAGCTCCACCATGGGCGTACCTGCAGGGGTCTGGGCCCCCCTGCCAGATTGTAGGCCGGGCCCCTGATTCCCTCTTCCATCTGTGGCTCTGCAGAGATCAGCCGTTTCTAAACAGCTGATCGCACCTATGAAGGAAACATACGCACGATCAGATGTTTAAAAGGCCACGCCCGAAATTCCTGAACGGAACCAGAAGTTCAGGTCGGATCGCAATAACCCGTTAGTTGTGAGGTGTATAACATTCATTTTTTAACATATACAGGGGGAGATTCAATATTGGTTAAATCCGTCTAAAACCCACAGTAACCCGAAGTTATATCGGGTTAACGTGTGCTTTACATGGATTTTAGTGCACGGCGCTCTGTGCTACCAATACAAAAGCCCATTTGTTAAGTTTAGCTCTACCTTGTAGCACAAAACTTCACGGGGTCTTGTATGGCACTTTAAAGGAGCGCAACCAGGAGCGTCTTACCTGTACGCGATCCCACAATCTCTTTTACGTCTAGTATTGCATCACGGGATTGCGCAATGGTAAGTAACGCGAGTCTTTTATATAGAATCTCCCTGCAAGTCTACTAAATCTCATGAAACTTACCTAGATTTTCGTCATGTAACACACGTCTGTGTAGAACATTGGTTGATAGTAACAAGGAATTTTCTAACTGACACTTGATAAGAGAGGAATCCCAGTTAAAAACAAACCTGGTTTGTTTCGAAAATCTGCTGATTTAAGTTGGAAATTATCGCAGACGAAAATTCTAAAATCGTTGTCGAAATCGTGGTCGGAAATGCACAAATCATGGAAAAACTCAAAAAGAGAGTGGAATGCTGAAAATCGCGGTGGTTCAATGATGGAACATACGACACGTGGTTTCTTCTGCAGCTACAAACTAAGAACAACACTGCAGCCAGTGTGTATTTCTGCAGCTACAAACTAAGAACAACACTGCAGCCAGTGTGTATCAATGTGTGAATAATTATTTCTTTAAAAGGACACCGCACCCTTCATTAAACTGAAGATGTGTTCTTATCCCAGGGGAATAACCTACATACTACATGATTTTCACTTGTTTGAAGAGCTTTTTTGCCTCCTTCCATCTGTTTTGTCCTTGTGGCCTCGATGTGCAAAGCTATTCAAGGTGAAGGAAGAACATTGTCAATCATGGTGGATTTCACAGCTTAGAAGACCACATCAGTCATGTCGGAATATCAGGCTGTGATATCCGTGTTCAGTGAGGGGTGTAGGGTAAGGAAGTTCCCAGCTTCAAAGAGGACCCAGTGACCAAACAAGTCATTTATGGAAGTTAAAGGACACGGTACTTTAAAGGGTGAAATAACTGCTAGTTCTTCATTACTATTTTATTTCAAGATACCCAACCAACAATTGTCCCCTTGTTATGAATCATATCAGTATCTCAATGGTGGCCAAAGGCCGTAAATAAAAACTGGAGTAAACTAATCCCACATTGGTTTCCCTAATGTTTTTTATTTCTAATTTGTGGCTCTGGTTTCAAGCATTGCCCTGTCCTGTCCTGTAAAGGATCGGAGGTCTGTGGAACAGAGTTTCGCTTTCAATGTTGTCCCTAGCGAGGTACCCGGCAACAGCAAGAGGGTCCATAGTACAGGGAAGGCAAACAGAGGACACCCGATATGGAACAGGAGACTGGCACTGGAATAACTGGAGACTGGCACTGAAATAACTGGAGACTGGCACTGGGATACTGGCACTGGAATACTGTACTGGCAACTGGATACTGGATACTGCTCGTGACCCGGTAGGGTCACTCCTTAGTCTTTACTTACCCTTATTTTGACCCACCCCCGCCAGAATATTGACAGACACATAGGGTTTGATAAATTGGCCACAGCTTGTATTGCACATAATACACCATTTATCTGTGTAATCAAGATACAACATTTATATAGCAATTTAAATGACCAACTTGAATAACAATTGTTAGAAACGATAATTAATATTTAACTTATATGAATCCCTGCCGTCTTTCCCTTCCAGTTAAACTTGGTGCCAGCCAGCCGTATAACCTGGCTCGGCGGCAATTATCACACAGTCAGGCTTAAACTTATCCTGCCACGTGTCCTGCCCTCCGGTAGTGAATTAACATTGATATAACCATAAACACTGCCCACCCACCTTAGGATTTAGGCCAGGACTTAACCACACATTCTGACAATTGGCTGTAGTTATTCTTGCAGAATGGCAAGATCCCCCCTAAAGCTGTGACAATTATGGCCATGACTGGACCCCTTAATGGTACCCTACCTTTTTTCATCCAGCCTTCCCCTTCTGGAGCACCTGAGACCTATGTGGCCAAACAACCTCCTTCAGGACAAAGGGGGCGGGTGGTATGGTTCTCTCCTGGGGATGTCCGCAGGAACAGTTTACCCTTAAACTAACCTATCGCCTACGTCCTGACTTACCTGGTCATTTCTCTCCTCTCCCTACTGTGTTTGGTCCGGGCGCTCCCCCTGGAATACTGGAGACTGGCACTGGAATAACAAGACTGCACTGAAACGATTGGATCCTGGCGAATCAATATCAGTATCTCAATGGTGGCCAAAGGCCGTAAATAAAAACTGGAGTAAACTAATCCCACTTGGTTTCCCTAATGTTTTTTATTTCTAATTTGTGGCTCTGGTTTCAAGCATTGCCCTGTCTGTCTGTAAAGGATCGGAGGTCTGTGGAACAGAGTTCGCTTTCATGTTGTCCTAGGCGAGGTACCAGGCAACAGCAAGAGGGTCATAGTACAGGAAGGCAAACAGAGGACACCCGATATGGAACAGGAGATACTGGCACTGGAATAACTGGAGACTGGCACTGAAATAACTGGAGACTGGCACTGGGATACTGGCACTGGAATACTGTAGACTGGCACTGGAATACTGGAGACTGGCTCTTGACCCAGGTAGGGTCAACTCCTTAGTCTTTACTTACCCTTTATTTTGACCCACCCCCGCCAGAATGATTGACAGACACATAGGGTTTGGATAAATTTGGCCACAGCTTTATTGCACATAATACACCATTTAATCTGTGTAATCAAGATAACATACATTATATAGCAATGTAAATGACACAACTTGAATAACAATTGTTAGAAAAGATAATTAATATTTAACTTATATGAATCCCTGCCAGTCTGCCCTTCCAGTTAAACTTGGTGCCAGCCAGCCGTATAACCTGGCTCGGCAGGCAAATTATCACACAGTCAGGCTTAAACTTATCTGCCACGTGTCCTGCCCTACGGTAGTGAATTAACATTGATATAACCATAAACACTGGCCACCCACCTTAGGATTTAGGCCAGGACTTAACCCAACATTCTGACAATTGGCTGTAGTTATTCTTGCAGACTGGCAAGGATCCCGCCCTAAAGCTGTGACAATTATGGCCAGGGACTTGACCCCTTAATGGTACCCTACATTTTTTCATCCAGCCTTCCCCTTCTGGAGCACCTGAGACCTATGTGGCCAAAACAACCTCCTTAGGACAAAAGGGGGCGGGTGGTATGGTTCTCTCCTGGGGATGTCCGCAGGAACAGTTTACCCTTAAACTAACCTATCGCCTACGTCCTGACTTACCTGGTCATTTCTCCCCTCCCCTACTGTGTTTGGTCCGGGGCTCCCCTGGAATACTGGAGACTGGCACTGGAATAACAGAGACTGGCACTGAAACGATGGATACTGGCAGAGGAGGGGAGAGGAGCAGAAGGTGTCTTAGTTAAAGGGTATGCCCACTGGAAACCCTACCAGTTTATTACATGCATTACCGATACAGGTTTATTACATATATATGTAACCAGATATTGAATGTTCTGTTTTGTTCTATTCTGGCAAAGGTATCTGCCTCCTACCTCTGCTCAACGAGCTTTTTATAAGCTTGAGCAAGTGCAGAGGAGACAGCAGGGAAATCAGCAGTCAATGTGTATTCGTATATATTATATTTTAGCAAGTTATTATGCTGATGGCATTCCAAATATTTGTTTGTCAACTGTTGTCAAAAGGCACAACCCTCCATCTTAACATTCTACAGTAAATGCAGGGGACCCCCCAAAACTCACCAACGTCCATTATAAAAAATACATTCCAGAATCTTCACACGTCCTCTGACAGCTTTTCCTATGACAGATACAGCCTCCTTCCAGAAAACCACTGTGGATAGGGGCCCCATCAGGGTTTGGCTGGGGGGCCAGTGATTTAGTTACACCACTGTTCTAGCGTTTTGTGTAGAATATTAGATAGTTTAAAGATAAAGTGTCACTTCTCGATCATGCAAGAAGCTACAAGGGTAAGTAGTGTAATGGTACAATCTGTATAATAGGAACCTAGAGCCATAAACTCTAGATAAGGACAAATGGAACAGTATCAGATCTCCACGGAGAGAAATGAATCTTTAAGAATCTGATTTCTGTTAAATTCCAAAAGAGAAATTAAAGAATTGGAACATTCCAGCATGTTCGTGGATACATTGGCCACCCAGAGCGATGTACGGAGAGCCCCTATCCATCTCTTTCCCCCCATATGCATTGTACTTCTGATTGCAGCTCTCTGTACATTGCGGATGGATTAACCCATTTTGAGTCTTTAATGCCAGCTAATTGCTGGTGTTAAAGATTTCGCTATTGGCTTAGTACATTGGTTGCAGCGGTTGCGCTATCCTCCCGCATCCGCCATTAATCCGGTCTTAAAGCCACGCTAACCCTTGGTACATTGTCGCAAAGGGGTTATTGCAGCTTTAACGATATAACGCCGATATTGGTTTTCTGTAAATGGCCCTAATTATCAGTTGTTTTTAAATATCAATAAAGGAAAACTAGCTACATTTGATTTAGGAGAGATACATCTATCTGTTATTTTGTTATAAAATGATATGTTAGCTTTAGTTTTCCTTTATTGATACCGATATTGGTTTTCTGTAAATGGCCCTAATTATCAGTTGTTTTTAAATATCAATAAAGGAAAACTAAAGATCATTTTATAACAAAATAACAGATAGATGTATCTCTCCTAAATCAACTGCCTAGTATAGAAATTATCATTGGTATTCTGTAGGTTTCCAGATTTTATAGAGGGGCATAGACCCAGATACATAGCTGCACATATTGCAGTATCCCCCTGCTGAAGCTGGCAAGTAACTACAGGATGACCTGCCAGTCAACTCAATAATAATCTATATAATAAGAATTCTGATCATGCAGACACTGACTGTTTTCAAGCTCCTCCCCCTCACTCATTAACATATGTTCTCCAATGTCAGGCTGTGATATCCGTGTTCAGTGAGGGGTGTAGGGTAAGGAAGTTCCCAGCTTCAAAGAGGACCCAGTGAGGGGTGTAGGGTAAGGAAGTTCCCAGCTTCAAAGAGGACCCAGTGACCAGAACAAGTCATTTATGGAAGTTAAAGGACACGTACTTTAAAGGGTGAAATAACTGCTAGTTCTTCATTAGTATTTTATTTCAAGATACCCAACCAACAATTGTCCCCTTGTTATACAGGCTCCATCCCTGGCGTGACGGGAAGCTAATGAATTGAACCTGATCTTAACACAGCTCTGAGCAATGTATCTCTCATTAAGTACCTACTTATTTAAAGGGAAAGTTGCCTACATTGTACATGTTTGTTGGCCATATTCATTTATTTCAAGTTTCTCACAATGTTTGTTTATTAATTCCCATTACACAGTGTGAGACAAGTGTCAGGTCTTTATAAGCTATCAAATTAGATCGTCACACGTTTCAGAATCAGAGTGTAAATATTTTGTAAAACTCTGCCTGTTTGTAAAGCATAAGTGCTAACAAGTCCATCAAGCTCTGAGAACAATTCCAGGGGATGTAAATTGACTTACTGTAGGGCCAACAGGGTTTTCTTTCCTCTTAAAGCTTACAGTACGGTCCGAATACAATAAATGGATGGTTCCGCCCTAGTCTGGATCGTACGTGTGGATATCAATGGAATCCAATATTCGGCACCGCTCCCGAGACCTTTATTAATTAGGGAAGTGTGAGCATTTTGTAATTGTGCTGCCTGAGGGGAATTAGCAGAAAAGCTGTCAGCTGTGGCCATAGTTTTACCTGATTGTGCAATCAGCTGTGTATCCCCGACTACGTCCCCGTTCCTATCCTTTCCACGTACCATCACCTATCCATGTGGAATAAAACCAATTCATACTCACTTAAGGGAACTAAAGTCCAATCAACATCCTCTTCTAACGTCGTACCCAAGCCTCGCATTAAAACACTGGGTCCTAAACCCCTGGGAGTAGATTAGTTTCATGAATTCCTTTATTATCCCAACCTTTTGTGCTCCCATCTGGTCCTGCCTGGGGTCGTACAGACATGGAATGCAACCACTAGAGATGGCTGAACCCACCGAAATCTCTTCCTCTTGCAATGTTACGCGGATTCTTAAACATTTGAAATCGCAAGTCGCCTTTTATAGTCAATGGAATGAAAAAATCCAGAATTCCCCGCCTAAAATGAAGGATAAACTAGCAAGGGTAACTTCCTGTAATGGGGTCTGGGCCTTGGGAATACGTATCAATGCCCAAAATCTTAAAAAACAAACAAACACCTGCTTCCTGTTTTGGCTTTTCGAATAATATTTTCAGAAATGTGATTTTTTCTCGAAATGTAAATTAGAAAAAAACGAAAATTGGCGAAAACGATGACGCGGTTTAGAAAAAATACAAAATAGCCGCAAAGACCGAGTTCCGGCTGATCCTGAAATCCACTTCGAACTCCGGTTTGGGTTCAGATTCGGGTCATCTCTCTGCATCACTAATAGAGAATGTGATCGCAGTCCATAGTTTCCTATTGGTTATCCCACCTGACCATTTAAGGGATGACCAGAGTGTATCAGGGACAGTCTGGGTAAGTGTACTTTCTGAGTCCTACCAGTAAACCCCCCAATTCTTTCAAGAATGTGTAAACACACCCCCTGGACACACTCCAATGGTGGCTAAAATGCGGTAATGAGTTGCGTTCGTCAAACTGTGCGATAATATACAGGATAATATCTATAATGACACTGTATAAGCCTGTAATTACTTAGCCATCTAGCCATACATGGCTGATGGTTTCCAATCGGATTTACTGATTGGCAGAGATGGTCGTAAATCTGGTCGGAAGAACCTATCACAATTCCCCACCTTGCACTGCCAGTGTTTCTGTAGATTTCTGGAAGATGATGGTTAACAGAATTTTTTTTGCCTTGCCCCGATCACATTTCTTTTTTGACCGGTCAATATCACCCATCGAAAACATGGAAAATGTCTCATATTCCAATCAATTCAATAGAATTTGCTGAATTGATCAGACTATTGATGTCATGTATAGGGCCTAAAGGGGAGCTCCACCCCAAAAGCTTAATTTTCTGTAGTGTAGGGGACCCCCCTCCAACCATAAACGCATGGTTTTAACTTTAGCAAGTTCCCAAAAATAGACTTACCCACCTTTGTTCCCTCGTGCCTCTGTGCTGTTACTTCCAGAACAGAGTAGCAATATGGTCTTTGACAAGAGCTGAGAGTCAGCCAATCACAGACGCGACTGCCAGTTTTTGAGAGAGCCAAGGGAACGAAGTCAGGTAAGTCTATTTCTGGGAACTTTTAAAGTTAAACCAGGTGTTGTTTAGGGTTGGAGGGGGGTACCCTACACTACAGCAACGCCAAGGATCCAGAGCGGAGGGAGGCAGGAGAGCTCCACCATGGGCTTAACCTGCAGGGGTCTGGCCCCCCTGCCAATTGTAGGCCGGGCCCCTGATTCCCTCTTCCATCTGTGGCTCTGCAGAGATCAGCGCTTTCTTCTAAAAACGCTGATCGCACCTATGAAGGAAACATACGCACGATCAGATGTTTTAAAAGGCCACGCCCGAAATTCCTGAACGGAACCAGAATTTCAGGTCGGATCGCAATAACCCTACCCGTTAGTTGTGAGGTGTATAACATTCATTTTTTAACATATACAGGGGAGATTCATATTGGTTAAATCCGTCTAAAACC
The DNA here is from genome assembly GCA_019447015.1 of Hymenochirus boettgeri. Lineage (NCBI taxonomy): Eukaryota > Metazoa > Chordata > Amphibia > Anura > Pipidae > Hymenochirus > Hymenochirus boettgeri. The sequence goes on from CM033472.1 coordinate 260,440,826, forward strand.
CACAGTACACCCGAAGTTATATCGGGTTACGTGTGCTTTACATGGATTTTAGTGCACGGCGCTCTGTGCTACCAATACAAAGCCCATTTGTTAAGTTTAGCTCTACCTTGTAGCACAAACTTCACGGGGTCTTGTATGGCACTTTTAAAGGAGCGCAACCTAGAGGACGTCTTACCTGTACGCGATCCCACAATCTTCTTTTACGTCTAGTATTTGGCATCACGGGTTGCGCAATGGTAAGTAACGCGAGTCTTTTTATAGAGACTCTCCCTGCAAGTCTACTAAATCTCATGAACTTACCTAGATGTTTCGTCATGTAACAAACACACGTCTGTGTAAACATGGTTTGATAGTACAACAAGAATTTTCTAACTGACACTTGATAAGAGAGGAATCCCAGTTACAAACACCCTGGTTTGTTCGAAAATCTGCTGATTTAAGTTGAAATTATCGCAGACGAAAATTCTAAAAATCGTTGTCGAAATCGTGGTCCGGAAATGCACAAATCATGGAAAAACTCAAAAAGAGAGTGGAATGCTGAAAATCGCGGTGGTTCAATGATGGAACATACGACACGTGGTGGTTTCTCTTCTGCAGCTACAAACTAAGAACAACACTGCAGCCAGTGTGTATCAATGTGTGAATATTATTTCTTTAAAGGACACCGCACCCTTCATTAAACTGAAGATGTGTTCTTATCCCAGGGGAATAACCTACATACTAACATGATTTCACTTGTTTGAAGCAGCTTTTTTGCCTCCTTCATCTGTTTTGTCCTTGTGGCCTCGATGTGCAAAGCTTATTCAAGGTGAAGGAAGAACCTTGTCAATCATGGTGGATTTCACACTAGAAGACCACATCAGTCATGTCGGAACATCAGCTGTGATATCCGTGTTCAGTGAGGGGTGTAGGGTCGGAAGTTCCCAGCTTCAAAGAGGACCCAGTGACCAAACAAGTCATTTATGGAAGTTAAGGACACAGTACTTTAAGGGTGAAATAACTGCTAGTTCTTCATTAAGTATTTATTTCAATAAGATACCCAACCAACAATTGTCCCCTTGTTATGAATCAATATCAGTATCTCAATGGTGGCCAAAGGCCGTAAATAAAAATTGCTATAATAAACCCCTTAAGGGCCCTCCAACCTTTTTCCCAGTGCACACAACAGGACCCTCCCTGCTGTGACGGAAATAATGAAGTGAACCTGATCTTAACACAGCTCTGAGCATGTATCTCTCATTAAGTACCTACTTATTTAAAGGGAAAGTTGCCTACATTGTACATGTTTGTTGGCCATTATTCATTTATTTCAAGTTTCTCACAATGTTTGCTTTATTAATTCCCATTAACAGTGTGAGACAATGTCAGGTCTTTATAAGCTATCAAATTAGATCAGTCACACGGTTTCAGATATCGAGAGTGTAAATATATTTGTAAAACTCTGCCGTTTGTAAAGCATAAGTGCTAACAAGTCCATCAAGCTCTGAGAACAATTCCAGGGGATGTAACTTGACTTACTGGTAGGCCAACAGGGTTTTCTTTCCTCTATAAGACTTACAGTACTGTCCAATAAATGGATGGTTCCGCCCCTAGTCTGGATCGTACGTGTGGATATCAATGGAATCCAATATTCGGCACCTCTCCCGAGACCTTTATTAATTGGGAATGGAGCATTTTGTAATTGTGCTGCCTGAGGGGAATTAGCAGAAAAGCTGTCAGCCTGTGGCCATATTTTATACCTGATATTGGCAATCAGCTGTGTATCCACCAATACGTCCCCTTCCATGGATCCTTTCCACGTACCATGCACCTATCCAGGTGAATAAAACCAATTCATACTCACTTAAGGGGAACTAAAGTCCAATCAACATCCTCTTCTTACGTCGTACCCAAGCCTTCGCTTAAAACACTGGGTCCTAAACCCCTGGGAGTAGATTAGTTTCATGAATTCCATTTATTCCCAACCTTTGTGTGCTCCCATCTGGTCCTGCCGGGGTAGTAGACATGGAATGCACCACTAGAGATGGCTGAACCCACCGAAATCTCTTCCTCTTGCAGATTAAGCGGATTCTTAAAAACATTTGAAATCGGCAAGTCGCCTTTTATAGTCAAGGAATGAAAAAAATCCGAGAATTTCCGCCTAAATTGAAGGTAGAAAAACTAGCAAGGGTAACTTCCTTACATGGGTCTGGGCCTGGGAATACGTATCAATGCCCAAAATCTTAAAAAACAAACAAACACCTGCTTCCTGTTTTGGCTTTTCGAATAATATTTTCAGAAATGTGATTTTCTTCTGAAATGTAGAAATAGAAAAAACGAAAATTGGCGAAACGATGACGCGGTTTAGAAAAAATACAAAATAGCCGCAAAGACCGAGTTCCGGCTGATCCTTAAATCCACTTCGACCTCAGGTTTGGGTTCAGATTCGGGTCACTCTCTCTGCATCACTTAAAATGTGATCGCAGTCCATAGTTTCCTATTGGTTATCCCACCTGACCATTTAAGGGAGTGACCAGAGTGTATCAGGGACAGTCTGGGTAAGTGTACTTTCTGATCCTACCAGTAAACCCCCCAATTCTTTCAAGAATGGTAAACACACCCCCTGGACACACTCCAATGGTGGCTAAAATGCGGTAATGAGTTGCGTTCGTCAAACTGTGCGATAATATACAGGTAATATCTATAATGACACTGTATAAGCACTGTAATTACTAGCCATCTAGCCATACATGGCTGATGGTTTCCAATCGGATTTACGATTGGCAGAGAAGGTCGTAAATCTGGTCGGAAGAACCTATCATCCAATTCCCCACCTTGCACTGCCATGTTCTGTAGATTTCTGGAATATGAGGTTAACAGAATTTTTTTTGCCTTGCCCCGATCACATTTCTTTTTTGACGGTCAATATCACCCATCGAAAACATGGAAAATGTCATCATATCCCAATCAATTCAATAGAATTTGCTGAATTGATCAGACTATGATGTCATGTATAGGGCCTAAAGGGGAGCTCCACCCCAAAAGCTTAAATTTTCTGTAGTGTAGGGGACCCCCCTCCAACCATAAACGCATGGTTTTAACTTTAGAACGTTCCCAAAAATAGACTTACCCACCTTTGTTCCCTCGGCCTCTGCTGTTACATTCCAGAACAGAGGTAGCAATAGGGTCTGTGACAAGACTGAGAGTCAGCCAATCACAGACGCGACTGCCAGTTTGAGAGAGCCAAGGGAACGAAGTCAGGTAAGTCTATTTCTGGGAACTTTTAAAGTTAAACCAGGTTGTTTAGGGTTGGAGGGGGGTACCCTACACTACAGCAACGCCAAGGATCCAGAGCGGAGGGAGGCAGGAGAGCTCCACCTGGGCGTAACCTGCAGGGGTCTGGGCCCCCCTGCCATTGTAAGGCCGGGCCCCTGATTCCCTCTTCCATCTGTGGCTCTGCACAGATCAGCCCTTTCTTTTAACAAACTGATCGCACCTATGAAGGAAACACACGCACGATCAGATGTTTTAAAAAGGCCACGCCCGAAATTCCTGAACGGAACCAGAGATTTCAGGTCGATCGCAATAACCCTTCCGTTGTGAGGTGGTATAACATTCATTTTTTAACATATACAGGGGAGATTCATATTGTTTAAATCCGTCTAAACCCACCACAGTAACCCGAAGTTATATCGGGTTTCGTGTGCTTTACATGGATTTTAGTGCACGGCGCTCTGTGCTACCAATACAAAAGCCCATTTGTTAAGTTTAGCTCTACCTTGTAGCACAAACTTCACGGGGTCTTGTATGGCACTTAAAGGAGCGCAACCAGGACGTCTTACCTGTACGCGATCCCACAATCTCTCTTTACGTCTAGTATTTGCATCACGTGGATTGCGCAATGGTAAGTAACGGCGAGTCTTTTTATAGAGAATCTCCCTGCAAGTCTACTAAATCTCATGAACTTACCTAGATTTTTTCGTCATGTAACACACGTCTGTGTAAACATTGGTTTATAGTAACAAGGAATTTTCTAACTGACACTTGATAAGAGAGGAATCCCAGTTACAAACACATGGTTTGTTCTTAAAATCTGCTGATTTAAGTTGAAATTATCGCAGACGAAAATTCTAAAATCGTTGTCGAAATCGTGGTCCGAAATGGCACAAATCATGGAAAAACTCAAAAAGAGAGTGGAATGCTGAAAATCGCGTGGTTCAATGATGGAACATACGACACGTGGTTTCTTCTTCTGCAGCTACAAACTAAGAACAACACTGCAGCCAGTGTGTATCAATGTGTGAATATTATTTCTTTAAGGACACCGCACCCTTCATTTAAACTGAAGATGTGTTCTTATCCCAGGGGAATAACCTACATACTACATGATTTCCTTTGTTTGAAGCTTTTTTGCCTCCTTCCATCTGTTTTGTCCTTGTGGCCTCGATGTGCAAGCTATTCAAGGTGAGGAAGAACCTTGTCAATCATGGTGGATTTCACACTAGAAGACCACATCAGTCATGTCGGAATATCACGCTGTGATATCCGTGTTCAGTGAGGGGTAGGGTCAAGGAAGTTCCCAGCTTCAAAGAGGACCCAGTGACCAAACAAGTCATTTATGGAAGTTAAGGGACACAGTACTTTAAGGGGTGAAATAACTGCTATTCTTCATTAGTATTTTATTTCAAGATACCCAACCAACAATTGTCCCCTTGTTATGGGGTAATATACAATTTAAATAAAAGGTTTTTTTGGAATGAACTTGCCCTTTAAGGGTAACATTCTAATCACTATGTAAACTCAGATGATGGACCAAGATCCCAACATACAACCTGGACATTGCCTATGATGGAGTTCGTATATCCAGCTATGTGTGAACACAAATGTTCTATTTAATTAGACTATGTGGAGAGTGACCTTTCTTATAGCAAGGCCACGGTCACACTACACAACAAAACGCATGAAAAAACACAGTAAATTGCGTTGCAATGCGTTTCTATGGGTTCTTATGCGTTTTTTTCCTCTTCCCCATTTCATTGAGTGCGTTATCACACTAAACTGCTGCAAGTTGTGTGTTCCAAAAACGCAAGGCAAAAAAATACAGTCGTGTGAACGGTAATATGACATCACTATGTGAATTTCATGTCCTAACATGAGCGTAATAAAAACGCACCGAAAAGCAATAAAACAAAAAAAAGCAAATAAAGCGTCTAGTGGGAACGAGCCCTTATTGTGTGGCCTGTGACAGAGCTCTTTAGATTCCACTCTAAATCAACATGCAGTCCTCCTACCTGTATTGTCACCAGTGGGTCTCTCTTTGTACTTATATCTTGTCCAAACAAGGCAAGGAAAAGAGATAAATAGTCTACGATTGCCTGATATTAAACTTGTTACCAATCCTGTTAGTAAAACAGCAAACACATTCACTAACCTAGGGTGTAGACCAACTACAGCTTCTGTAGTGCCGGGGTGTGCAATCCATTTTCCCAGGGGAACAGTTGTGGAAGTCCAGACCAATAGGTTAAAATGAATGAATAGTATTATTAATATTCCAGGTTGATTGTATGTGTTTAGATTATAATCTGCTGCAGATACTAAAAAACAAAACAAATATGAACCAGTCAATTCATATTATAGGATACAGTTGGCCGACTCTAAATAGGATATGGGGCAGTGGCTTGCCCAGGCCTGCTTCAGCCGTGAACTTCCGGTGCCTCCACGAGATTGCAGGGGAAGCCCCGTACAACCCTCCTCCCAACGCCCACCATAGCTTCTCAATCAGCTGTTTTTAAACATGGTCGGCTTATTTAGTAAAGTTCACCAATGAGCGGTTATAAAGACTAGGACACGAACTTCCAGTGGTTCTGGTCTTTCAACCGCTTATAGCGCTTTTACTTCACAGGGGTGGTCAGCCATGTTTTAAAACAGCTGATCGTGGAGCTTTGCTGCACAGATTGCAGGCCCGTTTAACTCCTTGGCCCCCCCATGGTCACACAAGATGTGGCACCCTAGCCACCAGCGTTCTCCCTATATATTATAGGGAGATGTTTGGGACTGAAGTGAGAAAACAATTGTATGGATATTTTATTTTAATTCAAACTTTCTGCATTGTCCGTGTTTCCCCAGGCCACCCCAGTCCCTATCAATTATAACACAGTTAATATGACATTAAACAATGTTTTATTTTCAAAACTTCTGGAAATTGCCTCCCATCATAGAAGAAACGAGATTATGTACCTCCCATCTCTAGGGATTCGAGGGTTCATGAATTATGTAAACCTCCCATCTATAGGGAATCGAGGGTTCAGATTATGTAAACCTCCCATATATGGGGAATCGAGGGTTTCATGAATTATGTAACCTCCATATATAGGGAAATCGAGGATTTGGGAATTATATAAACCTCCCATATATAGGGAAATCGATGGTTTATGAATTAGTAAACCTCCCATATATAGGGAATCGGGGTTCCGGAATTATGTAAAACCTCGCCATATCTGGGAGATCGAGGGTTCGTGACTTCGTAAACCCCCATATATAGGGAATTGGAGGGTTCATGATTATGTAAACCTCCCATATATAGAATCGGGGGTCGTGATTTGGAAACCTCCCATATAGGAGAATCGAGGTTTTTAATGATTAAACTCTCTCATATATAGGGAATCGAGGGTTTCATACTTTTAAACCTCCATATCTAGGGAATCGAGGTCAAGAATTATGTAACCTCCCAAGATGGGAATCGAGGGTTCATGAATTATGTAAACCTCCCATATATAGGGAATCGAGGATTTGTGAATTATATAAACCTCCCATATCATAGGGAATCGAGGGTTCCTGAATTTCTGTAAACCTTCCCATAGATAGGGAATCCAGGGTTCATGAATTATGTAAACTCCCTATATAGGGGAATCGGGGTTCAAGAATTTGTAAACCTCCCATATATGGGGAATCGAGGGTCAATGATTATGTAACCTCCCATATATAGGAATCGGGATTTGTGAATTATATAATACCTCCCATATAAGGGAATCGGTGTTCACAATGAATTATGTAAACCTCCCTATATAAGGAATCGAGGTTCGTGAATTATGTAAACTCTCCCATATATTGAGAATCGGGTTTCGTGAATTCTGTAAACTCCCAATTAGGGCACATTGAGGGTTCATGAATTATGTAAACCTACCTCCCATATATAGGGATCGAGGGTTCGTGAATTATTTAAACCTCCCATATATGGAGAATCGAGGGTTTGTTAATTATGTAAACCTCTCATATCTAGGGAATCGAGGTTTCATGAATTATGTAACCTCCCATATATAGGGAATCGAGGTTTGTGATACTGTGAAACCTCCCATATATAGGGAAGTGCGAGGCTTTGTGAATTATGTAACCTCCCATATATAGGGAATCGAGGCTTTGTGAATTATGTAAACCTCCCATATATAGGGAATCGAAGCTTTGTGAATTAGTAAACGTCCCTATATAGGGAATCGGGGTTTGTGATTATTAAACCTCCCATATATAGGGAACGAGGGTTTTGAATTATGTACCCCTTCCCATATATGGGAATCGAGGGTTCATGAATATGTCAACCTCCCATATATAGGGAATCGGGGTTTGTAATTATGTACCCTCCCTATATATGGAATCGAGCTTTGTGAATTAAATGTAATACCTCCATATATAGGGAATCGAGGCTTTTGAATTATGTCCCACCTCCCATAATTGGAATCGAGGGTTTGTGATTTGTAAACCTCCCATATATAGTGAATCGAGGCTGTGATTATGTAAACCTCCATATATAGGGAATCGAGTGCTTTTGAATTATGTAAACCTCCCCATATATAGGGAATCGAGGGTTCACATCTTTTTCACACTAATTCGATATTCCGAAAATCAATTACAAATTTTAAGCGGAATATTCGCAAACCCGCCAATGTGATTGATACCCATGACGTATAGAAAACTTAGATCGCGTTACAGATGAATACAGGGAGCCACGTGTTCACAGACATCCACGAGACAGAACTTAGTCCGGAAATATGAAACGCTTTAAGTATAACGCCTACCTTCCGGCCGGATGATATTTCTCCTTTGTAAGCGGTTGGGGCCTTCCAGGGTTTATTTTTGCCTTAACAGACGGTATTCTTGTAGCGCGGACGACAAAACTCTAAATTAATCTCTTGTGTAACCAGTACACAGAGCAACAAGCAAAGGAATTACGAGCATCATAGTACTTACGCAATCCATTAAAGGATCCACCGAGATTAGACTCAAACTCTAGTCGCCTCGTATTCCTTTCCTTTCACTTTACTCACCATCGCCTTTATGATAAAAGACTTTTTTTAATATTTCTTTCCCCCCTTGTAGAGTTTTGTAGAAAGAGAGAATAGCTTCAGCCACCTCACCCACAGAGAATCGTTGGGCCTAATGGTGAATAAATTAGACTGCGTGTTCTTGGTGAGAGTCCTTCTCGATACCGTTTGCATCCTCTTAATACCAGCAGGATGAAACGTATCATATCACCTTAATTGGCTTGACTCGCTAACTACATCAACAATCAATTGGACAGTTCGACGCAGGTGCGTGGGGATAAGATACGGCCATCTAACAGAGCACTGATAGATTCTTATCCTTCCCGCTGGAAGTAATCATTCAGCTGGTTTTGGGAAGAGATTCAGCGTCTGAACAGTGGAACCTTCAGTGCCGGAACCAAGAAAAAGGACAGACTCTAGTGGACAAAGAGTAAATCAGAGAATGCCTCATTAATAGATCTTAGTTAATCTATATTATAGTAAATATGTTACTGCCGATCGCAGAATATTAGCTCTAAGTGTAACTAAGGAAATTGTTTATATTCCAAAAATCGATTAAAAAAACCCAATTAAAACGCAATTTTTTTCAGAATGTCCGACCGTTATGTTTCCTTTTCGTTTCTTATTATAACCACAGTGGTGTATACTAGGAATCACTGTGCCCCCCGCAAAACTAGATAGGCCCCTATCGTGCTTCATCCGCTTATATCATAAGTCGATTGGTCTCCCTGTGTTGGCGGGTCTGTTCCCCCTGGTAATTACGCCATGAGTAACTACAATTTTCCGTGTTTTCACCAATATTTTTTGACTGTGATTTTCCATAACTTCCAGCTTTCAACATTACCGAAAAGTCCCCCAATCTTCAACTGACTATACATGTGAATAGCCCAATCAATACGATGTAAACTGGCTATAGTGCCCGTTACCTTTACACGCACAAGAATCTGTTAGCATTATATATAGTGGAGTACATCAGGCCGCTTGATATGGGCGGACTGTGCGGCACACTTGTTGCATTACCCCGGGGAGCACTACCCGGAGTCCTTAGGTCAAGTAGTGCCACAAACCCCCCAGTTAAGGTCATTCCAATAAAATGTATGTATCATAACCACAAAGCCCCAACAACACTTAAGCCTTACTAGATGTCCTTATGTTCGTGTTCTGTCTGGCATTTAATGTGTCACGTGTTTACTTATACTGTTAATGCTCAATTTAATACAAGCCCGCACGTAGATACTGAAAGCCAGTAAGAGCATATGGCGGACTTGATATTAGAACGGGGGTGGGGTGGGGGGCGCTAGTAAGTCTGCCTCGTTGGGTTCTGCGGTTACCCGTTTGTTGGGTCGGGTTTTCGGGAACCGTATTGATTTGGATTGGTTGCGGGTCTTGTCGGGTAAAGAGAATGTGGGTCGGGGTCGGGTATAAGACTTCCATCTTTAAAAAAAAAACTTTTTTTCCAGTCATAAAGAGCGATCTGTCTGTAATAACGGGAAACTGACAATACATTTGTGATCAATCCAATGTGCAGTGTATAAGCACCTTACAAACTCACACTAGGTCAGATAAAGGGCAAATAATCTACATGCCTAAAGCTCCCAGCCCTTACTCTTTACTGGTGGTTTTTGGCTGGTAAATATAATCTTACAATCTAATGGTACTTAAATTTTAGGATGGCCTTGTGGGGTAGGAATACAGACGCTATGTACAACGTTCACTCTGTAGTGCCTGTGTAGGGATTACAGAGATCCTGGGTAGTAGTTAGTAGTAACGGATGGCCCTGTGGTAGAATACAGACAGCTATTTACAAACTTTAACTCTTGTAGTGCCCGGGTAGGTATTAACAGAGATCACTGGGTAATGTAGTTAGATGTTATACCGGATGGGCCATTGTTGGTATGATACAGACAGCTTGTTCAACGTTAACGCTTGTAGTGCCTGGTAGGATATTACAGAGATCACTTGGGTAACGTATTATATGTTATACAGGATGCACTTGGTGGGTAGGGATACAGACAGCTATGTACAACTTTCACTCTTGTAGTGCCTGGGTAGGTATTCAGAGATCACTGGGTAATGTAGTTAAATGGTTATACAGGATGGCATTGGTGGGTATGAATACAGACGCTATGTACAACTTAACTCTTGTAGTGCCTGGGTAGTATTACAGAGATCACTGTATGGAGTTAGAATGTTATACAGGATGAGCACTGTGGGGATTGCATACAGACAGCTGTACAACTTTAAACTCTTGTATGCCTGGTAGGTCTTACAGAGATCACAAGGGTAATGTAAGTTAGAAGTTTACCAGGATGGCTTGTGGGTAGGAAATACAGACAGCTATTACAACTTTAACTCTTTTGTAGTGCCTGGGTAGGTTTACAGAGATCACTGGTACTGTATTTAGAATGTTATACGGATGGCTTGTGTGTAGGAATACAGTACAGCTATGTACAAAACTTTAACTCTGTAGTGCTTGGTAAGGTATTACCGAATCACAGGGTAATGTATTTATAATGTTATAAACAGGATGGCATTGTGGGTAGGAATACAGACAGTCTAATTACACTTTACTCTTGTAGTGCCTGGGTAGGTATTACAGAGATCACGTGGGTATGTAGTTAAATGTATACATATGGCATTGTGGGTAGGAATACAGACATCTTTATGTACAACTTTAACTCTTGTCTGCCGGGTAGGTATTTACAGAGATCACTGGTAATGTAGTTAGTATGTTATACAGGCTGGCACTGTGGGTAGGAATACAGACAGCGATGTACAACTTTAACTCTTGTAGTTGCCTGGGTAGGTATTACAGGATCACTGGTAATGTAGTTAGTATTTTATACTGATGGCAGTGTGGGTCTGCATACAGACAGCCTATGTACAACTTTAAATCTTGTATGCCCTGGTAGGTATACAGGAGCTCCCTGGTAATGTAGTTAGAATGTTTATACAGGCGGCACTGTGGGTAGAATAAGACAGCGATGTACAACGTTAACTCTTGTAGTGCCTGGGTAGGTATTACCAATCATGGTAATGTAGTTGAAGTTATACAGATGGGCATTGTGGGTAAGGATACAGAAGCTATGTACAACTTTAACTCGTGGTAGTGCCTGGGTCCGGTTCATTACAGGATCACTGGGTAATGTAGTTAGAATGTTTATACAGGATTGCATTGGTGGTAACTACAGACAGCATGTCACAAGTAACTTTAACTCTTTTAGTGCCTGGGTAGGTATTACAGAGATCAACTGTAATGTAGTTAGAATGTTATACAGGCTGGCACTGTTGGTAGGAATACCGACAGTGATGTACAACTTTAACTCTTGTAGTGCCTGGTAGGTATTTACAGAGATACTGGTAATGTCTTATATGTTATACTGGATGAATTGTGGGTAGGAATACAGACAGCTATTACACTTTAAATCTTGTAGTGGCCTGGGTAGGTATTACAGAGATCACTGGGTATGTAGTTTAGAATGTTGATACAGGCTGGTCCTGTGGGTAGGATATCAGACAGCGATGTACAACGTTAAACTCTTTGAGTGCCTGTAGGTATTACAGAGATCACTGGTATGTTAGTTAGAATGTTATACAGATGGGCATTGGTGGGTAGAATCCAGACATCTATGTACAACTTTACTCTTTAGTTGCCCTGGTAGTATTACAGGGATCACTGGTAATGTATTAGATGTTATACAGATGGCATTGTGGGTAGGAATACAGACAGCTAGGGACAACTTTCCTCTTGTAGTGCCTGTGTATTACAGAGATCACTGGGTAATGTAGTTTAGACTGTTATACAGGCTGGCACTGTGGTAGGACAATACAGACAGCGTGTACAACTTTAACTCTTGTAGTGCCTGGGTAGGATTACAGCGAAATCACTGGTAATGTTAGTTATATGTTTATACCGGATGGCTTTTGGTAGGAATAACAGACAGCTATGTTACCACTTTAACTCTTGTAGTGCTGGGTAGGTATTACGATCACTGGGTAAATGTAGTGTGTCAATGTTTATACCGTCAGCAACTGGTGGGTAGGCATACAGACAGCGTGTACAACGTTAACTCTTTGTAGTGCCTGGTAGGTATTACAGAGATCACTGGTAATGTAGTGAGAATGTTTATATCAGGAATGGCATGTGGGGTAGGAATACAGACCAGCTTGTACAACTTTAACTCTTGTAGTGCCTGGATAATCTGTTGTATTCAATAATCACTGGACTTAGAAATTTTATTCTGAAGGACGTTTTGCTAGTCAGACCGACGGCTTTCTCAAGTCGAATACTTGTACAAAATCTGTGCAATATATGTACCTTTAAATCCCAGTAGCATATCACAGCCAGTGTTAAGGGTGTGATTAGATAGTGGCTAAGATGGTTATAGGAATGCCCATAGTAAGGTGTTAAAAATCCAGACTGGGCCTTTGTCAAAAGAAGTAGAAGGAAAGAAAAGAACACAATACCAACAGTTAAGGGGAAAAGCAAGAACAGGAGAAGAACATGGTCAGCCCATATGGTAGCAGGGGTCTCCGGCAATTAAGAAATTTCAAACATCGTAGCCCTGTCTGCTTTGAAACCGAACAACTACACTGAGGGCGCATTGGTACATCCGAAAGCACCCAACCAAACACAAGAAAAGCGAACATCATATATCGGTGGAGTGGCAGTGCGAATGCTTCTGATTTGTAATGTGGGGAGACCAAAACAGCAACTGCATGCAACGTATGGCCAGCACAGAAAGCCAATTCCTCGGGAGGACTCACCGGGTATCTTGCTCTTAAGGAAAAGACATACCTTTGAAGATTGTAATGTTACATACTGTTCAAGAGAGTGTTAAGGCGGCCATTTAATGTGAAAATAAAGAACCAAGCCTAATAGAGTGGGGGGTCGACAACCCAAGCTGTCTGCCTGTAACAATGCTGGTTTTAAGTTAAACCCTTCCTGGGCGTTCCTATAACACCTCTTAGCCCACTATCTAATCACAACAAGGCACTACCCCGTACACCTGGTGTGATAAGCTAATTGGGATTTTCCAGGTACATAATTGACACAGATTCTTGTACACGTCATTCCTGATTGAGAAAGCCATTCGGATGTAGCAACGTATTCAAAACACTTCACTCCATTTGGCTCTCATTGAATACAACAGATCTACCTAACCTGGATGAATGAGAACCTTCACAAGCATATGCCTGGATAGGTTTTGCAGAGATCACTGGGTAAAAAAAGCATAAAGGGACTGTCCCCTCCGTCTTTCCAAAAACTTATATAATGTAGATTCAACCACCAAAACCTTAGCTTCATTTTAGTCCCCATTTATAATGCATTTCCACACAGAGATCTTATACTACTGCTCCTCGCTCCACCGCCACTTTCCGGGTTTCTCTCCCAGTCTCCACTGCGGCTTCTCTTTCGTTTTGGGTTCTTGAGCAGCGGCAGTGAGACTGCTCCGGGAATGGCGTCAGTGATTGTCCGTGAAGTCACAGTCTTGGCCGACACTGCCGTACCCGGAAGTGCAGATCGCGTGGTGGAGCGAGGAGGAACATTAAATTATAATACTCCGTGTGGGAGCTATTCTAAATTGTGACTAAAACGACGGTTTGGGGGGGTTATCTACATTATATCAGCCTTTTTTGGAAGGAGAGGTGGACAGTCCCTTTACTTTGAATACTGAAGGCGGGGATTAAACTTTCTAAACCTGGTTTGAAAAAACACTAGCAAGGTCAGAGCCAGCAAAGGAACAATCTCCACTAGAAAAAAGTCACCAACTTCTAACTGCACCTGCACCTATGCATGAGACAAAGTAAGTGTCTGCAGGGAACAGATTACATGTGACTCATTGGTCTTTGTAATCCTTCTAGCCATAAGGATCTATGGGATGTGGATGATTCTAATGATAATAAGAATAATCTACACGTTATTAGGTTCAGAACTACGCAGTATGCGGACCTCAGTGATTGACATTAAAAGTCCAATCATTGTAAACAGCAGAGTGCTGACAAGGGATGCTGGAGTTGTAGTTTTGCAAACATAGCCTGAATAGCTACCCCATATAGTGGTAGATATTTCACGCAGCTCCACCTGCTCCCTACCCATAGCTCTGTTTGGTCCTGCTCATTGATCACTGTACTGTCCCTCCCATAATGCAAAGTTTTACACATTGGGTGGATATTGAAATGTTATATTCTGCCGACATAGTTATAAAATCATAGATAGGTAACCAGTTGATCTCCGATGTAAAAACTTCTCTCTCACATTCCTTTGTTTTGATAGAGAATGCTGGGAGTTGTAGTTTTAAACCATCTGGATACTACTGGTTCCCTATTTCCTGTCCAGATCACAAGAAATTACTTCAGATAAAGAAATTTAAATGAGCTGAGGCCCATGGTAGGTAAAGTTGGGCCAGTAAGAGGCCCAATGGGTAGGTTTAGGGAACAGTATTGGCCCATGGGTTAGAGAAGTTGGGGACAGTAAGTCCATGGTAGGTAGTAGGAACAGTAGCGCCCATGGGTAGTAGAATGTTGGGGACAGTAGAGGCTCATGGTAGTAGTTAAACATAGAGGCCCTGGTTTTAGGTAGTTGGGGACAGTAAGGCCCATGGTTAGGGTAGTTGGGTACAGTAGATGCCATGGTTGAGGTAGTTGGGGACAGTAGAGGGCCCATAGTTAGGTGTTAGGGGGACAGATAGCGGCCCATGGTAGGTAGTAGTAAACAGTAAGGCCCATGGTTAGGTAGTTGGGGACATTAGAGGAGGGTAGCCAGGGCGCCATGGTTAGGTAGTTGGGGACCTTAGAGGCCCATGGGTATGTAGTTGTGGACAGTATAGGCCCATGGGGTATGTAGGTGAGGCAGTAGAGGGCCCTGGTGAGGTAGTAGGGGACAGTAGGACCATGGTTAGGGTAGTTGTGACAGTAGAGGCCCAGTAGTTAGGTAGTAGGGGGACAGGAGAGGCCCATGTTGAGGTAGTAGGGACAGTAAAGGCCCATAGTTAAGGTTATTTGGGGTACATTAGAAGGGCCCCCCATAGTTAGGTAGTAGGGGGAACAGGTAAGAGGCCGCCTGTTTAGGTAGTAGGGGACCGTAGAGGGCCCATGGTAGGTAGTTAGGACAGAAAGAGGCCCATGGTTCGGTAGTTTGGAACGGGATACATGATCTCTACCTTTGGCCTACATTGTTGAACAATATATTTTTTTCAAACAATATGTTTCAGACATTTGGATGACCCGCTATATTTAATGGGATGTAGGTTTTGTCTATGAACATTTGTTTAGAATAAAACATTATTTAACATTTTTTTTTAACTCCTGTACAAATTTTAAGAAAAAGAACATAAGCGGGTGGTCCGAACTTTCAGGTGGGTCGCGAGTATGAAGCGGATAGAAAAGTAGGTGAGGGACTGAATTTTTTCGGGCCAGGTCGGTGCGGTCGGAATATTAGACCCCGCGCAGGACTCCAGTGCTAGGTGCCATTACAATCTTGCACGGTGCTATTATCTAAGCGCACTGGGTTATCCTACTGTTCCTGCCTATTGGAATCTGTCCTATAGGAAAAGCATTAGCTGATGACATTTCAACAAAATTATTTGGGTCCTGGTGTTTACACAGGCCATAGTTTCCACTGAATCCCTTGCAAATCAGATCTCAACAGATTAAAGAACTATTATACTCACTTATCCTGCGATCCACACTTGAAAGTACCATGTGCGGACCCAACCGCTAATGGCCCAACAATCTTACCTGCCAGACATATACTGCCAGATAAATGTTTACGGCTGTAACATTGGTAATCGTCCCCATGCAGTTTGCAGAAAACCTGCGTAATTGTATCTCTTGTATAAAGCTTGTATGAACGATCTTAGCATAACAGCCTGTGTATACTACAGTAAGCTGTTTATAGTGTTTAGTTGTCCTTTTAAATCAACAGAGAATCATATAATTAACACAGCCTGGATTGTTTTTTTACCTTCCACAATCCAAATTAACACACAATCGCCCTCCCCTGGAAGCAAGAAGGTAACATAAAACATATGCTGCTTTCATATCCAAACTCTCTAAAAAACCGCACAGCACAACTCCTGGCCATAGCAAATCATAGACTCCATTAGATTGGGGGGGCCAAATCTTCTAATAGTGAATGTACTTACATCTTAAGGAACGGAAAAAGTACAAACACCAGTACTAACAGAGAAAGCCGTCTGCCTGCTTAATTGTCTTTGCAGTGGATCACATCAGAGTATTTTGATTCACCGCTACCAAATGCCCTTTCTCTGCTAGGACGGTCACCCCAGGGTTCCCATTAATCACATAACTCGGCTCGGACCTATGGTGTGTTTTATAATTGGCTTAAATAACTTATTTAAAATGGTGATTTAAATGTCGTCCTGTTATTAAAAGTTTATTTTATAAAAAAATCTCCCAACGGGTCCGAAATGAAATAAATTACGGCACGAGGCGCCATAATTGACATGAAACCTTCCGTCCCTTGCCCAATAAATAAGTTGATATGTTTTTGCCTTTCGTTTTTATTGACAACTTGGTGCACGGAGAACATCAATGGGTTTTAAACAAGCTCATCTGGGCCGTATAAGTCTTGGGATGCGCGGCCAGATCTAGAACCTGCTCCACTAGCGCATATCGATCACGTTTTGCAATCTAATGGGCTAGTGGGAGCGCACTCTTGTGTAAGCCTGTGTAATCTGGTGAGGGGCCCCACTAACATGCGCTGCGATCACCATAACTCAATTCCTTCCGGAAGTGCAGTGCACATGCATTGATTGCGTGACATTGCTAATCCGTGGCATTTGTGGCTAACTATGGGGAGTGTTTTTCTTACACAGTGGCAACTAAAGTTCCGAAAATCCCATTGAACGGAATTTTTCAAAATTTCGATTGTACAATTTTGAGTATTCAGTAATCATTTTTCATGGAATTTTTAGAATTTTTCAATGAATTTCGATGAATGTCGATCTTTTGGTGTTTGATGGTATTTTTTGGTGCTGAATGAGTTTTGTCATGTCGAAAATCTTCCAATTCCTCACTATTAGCTGGGTATCACACCATGCAAAAATATTTAGTTTCGCCCGTCCAGGTGCTGAAATGGTCACATTGTTTTCGGCTTGATTCGACAGAACCGTTGTCCTAATCGATGAACGGATGAATCGGACAGCGCGCAGAAACCAAGTCGGATCGTATTGTCCTCTATGGACCGCACAAGTTGGTCGGGTAAACGGTGGCGGTGGCCACTATTGTCTTGACCGATAGTCCTTTTGGCTTGACAGTCGAAGAGCAACCAAGTTGGTCCGGAGGACCTTTGCAATGTGGGTGCACATGGGGGAGGCTATTGTCCTGACCGAGCGTTTGCTACTACCGAATCTGCTGCGACAATGACTGTTGGTTGCGCATAGTGGCCGTGTCGACAGTTTGCGTGACCGTTGTTCCTAGGGACGATCTTGCCAAATGTGCAACTGATCTTGGGCGTGCCGCGTGCACGCCGCTTGCTAACTGGTCGCCCGGAAATATCTCATGGGTACCCCTGCGTAGACATACTCACAATCAATTACTCCCCAATCGAGTATTGATGGCTACAGGTTTTTGGTGTCCCCCTTGAGGGACGTTAACTGGACTGGTAGGTGTGACAGGCCCTTAAATAATCATTATCCCACAGTTCACAGGAAATAAATATCCCCTTTACTATGCATTGATTTGGGAATGGGAGTTATGGGCCAGCTTATCAATTAGCAATCAATTGTATAGAAGCCAGGGACGAATGTAAAGAATATCACTGCGGTAGTAAGCTGGCCCCTCCCTCCATGCAACCAATCAAGACTGTGCCGCTGACTTTCGATAACCAATGAATGACTGCTGTGTTATCTGCTGCCTCCCTGCACATCTCATACGTAAAAACAAAGCTCATGAGCAGAGGGAGGCTGCAGAAAGGAATAGAACATATTTTCAATCCTCTGTTACAAATCCATGTATAAAACGGTCAAATAGCAAGCTGGGTTTGTGGGCAGATAAATGACCATCCCAGTTTTTGTTTTAGGGTGGACCTGCCCTTCAAAGTCTAAAAGTATGACTTAATCGTTGGGGCCTTAATTTACCCTCCACAATAATAAAATTTCATACTCCTAATTCACTTGAAGATCCGGTTAAGTTATTTGTTAATAGATTATAGTTCATTTGTCTTTATTGAAACTGAACTGGACCCTTAAGTAACAAGACTGAATGGTAATGTCCATCCATGCATCCCACCACCCCTCCGGGAGTCGCGGGAGTCTCCTGAGAGACCCACCCCAAACTCCTGCGACCAACTTACCTGAGAAATCCGCCTCCAGAACGCCTTCTTTTCTTCTGGCACGCTCCTATGTGAAATGTAAATTACGTCACACGGTTCAGTTACGGTCCCCTAGCCACACCTCCAACTTGATGTAGTTTACGTTCATGATAGAGGCGTGGCTAAGGGGCTACTGGCCCTTTCCCCTGACTCTGCCCCACCCACCCCGCCCCTTTAGTGACGTCATGTCGCTCGGCCACCCTCCTTCTCCCCACCCTGTTTAGAGATCTTATTTTCTTCTAGCCTGTTTTAAACGACCCACTGGAGACACTCAGGTACAGGGAGTTAGGACTGCACGTTATATAGTAGCTCTGTCCCTGTGGCCATAAATAACAATAAAGTTACCCCCCCACAGCTTGCCTAATGAAGTAGGACAGACCTGTAAACTCGCATTACTGGATGTCTGAACTCCTCCGGGGTTCATCCAGTGCATGATGGGATCTTGTCTATCTCTAAATTTCATAGAATGTTCCCTCAACTAAGACTTAAAAGAAACAAGAACTAAAGCCAGGTTTAATTTGTTATCTATGGTTTCCTATTTACGCCTTTGGGATCTGATATTGATCATACAAGTGACAATTGTTGGTTGGGTTCTGTCCAGGAAGGTACTTACCTTTCGGGTCGCTCCATCCCTCTCAGATGGCAGCGCCCAGCAAGTCTCAGCGTGCAGAGCCCGCAACGTCATGAGAGAGCGCTGGAAGGCGCAAAGATTAACTGATGTCCTTCACTCAATCGGTGCCCAATAAAGCATTGTTTTGTACCTTGTCCAGGTTCCGCTTCTGTTTAGTATATCACTGATCCTGCCTTGCACTATAACAGTTCCTGCCCTTGCATTGTATCCTGATCCTGCCCTTGTCTATGCTTCCCAATCGGTTTCCAGTTTTGCTGTGCTCCCACCCTCCTCTGGGACTCCTACCCTCATTGGTTTCCGACTTCTGTGCACATGTGAGGACCTGTCCGAGGAAACGTCAAGATTTGGGGAATATTCAGCATAGTGGGAGCGGCACGGTGGCTGCTACAAGACGCAAATCGAATTGTCTAAGCCTCTATGCTCCCTTGAACGCACCCCCCCTCTGCTTTCCTGTGTCTCCCGCGCAGCTGCTCTAATAGCCCCACCCAAGTTGGGCTCATCATTTCCCTACTGGACGGGAAACAACCACACTGAATGGCTTCACCGTTGTGGGAAAAAACTTCCCTTATTACAATGGCTTCTGAATTGTTTTGTCTACTTTCCAAGTCGTGGGATTTGACGCCCCCCTACTTCTGAAGGTTGTCCTACTTTAAGTCAGTGTTTTTGGACGCCCCGGGCGAACTACTGTGCCTCACACGTCTTCTACGCTATACGCCAAATAACCGTACTTTGGGCACAGTTTACCAAAGTTCCGACCCTAGTGTCAGACTAACCTGGAGGCAAGCGAACCTTATGTTGCGGGCCTATTGGCAAGGTCTGTTTCTGATACATTAAAAATGACTTGGTCTCCAGAGATTACCACTACCACGGCTTGCTGAGAAGAACGCAGTAAGAGGCTTTTTCCCTCCTTGGTCCCCACGTTTTGTCATTACCCCTTCACCTTTCTGAAGAAGAGATTTACGAAGACGCAGTACTGTTTTTTGTCTTTATTGTGTGGTACGGGGTCACTTCGCCAAACTTGGAAAACACCACACTCGATTAATAGGGTGACTCATCTGGGCAGTGTTACCTACTTTCACCCTACCCGACTCTTCACGTTCCCTATTGCCAGTACAGCTTTCCTTTTGTTCCTCAACTTTGAAACTTTTGGCGGGCTTCGATTCCGAGCAGCTGGTAACTTTTTGGTATTTCACCTCTCGCATCAAGCAATCCAAGATTCCACTCCTACCTCTGACCACTACCCCCGATATTTTTCTCTGATGACAAGCCCCTATCACCATGTAATTTCTCAGTGTACCATGGGAAAATGGCCTCTTACAGGTTGGTCCCCACTTCACCACAAAAATATTTAAATTTCTTCTTCATTATTAACTGTCCTTCCACTCCTATTGTCCTTGACCTTCCCGGCTTTCTATGTCATAATCCCAAAATAGACTGGCACACTAACCATATTTCCCATGGAGTCCCTGGTCTGAGCAACTGTCATGTCCGTCCTCCCTTCTCTTTCTATCAATTCGATAAGACTTTTTTCAGATCCCACACAGTATCAAGAGTTTTCTGATGTATTTATAAAAAGGCACAGAGACGTCCCCCTCATCAAACATATGATTATCGCCATCCACAGGCTCTTTCATGGAACCATGGCCCCCAAGCGGTCAATACATATCCATGTCTCTATCTGAAACCCAGTCCATGAAGTTATAATAACCAAGAAAATTTAACAACAGGGTTTTATACGACCTCCTTCATCTCCTGCTGGAGAGGCTTTTCTTTGTTGAAGAAGATGGGGGTCTCCGCCCTTTGCTTGATTCCCGGGATCTGATAAAAAGACACTATCAAAAACCGCTACCCGCTACCATTAATATCCAAATTGTGTGGGGGGGGAACAGCTCAGAGGAGCCAGGTTTTTTACAATTGACTTACGTGGTGAATACAAATTAATCCGTATCCTTCCGGAGACGAATTGGAAAACATTTTTTCAACACACGGGATGGGCACTACGACTATCTTGTCATGCCCTTCGGCCTCTGCATGCCCAGCGGTTTTCAAGGAATTCCGTTCACAATCTGTTTCGTGACCTTCTAGGTCATTCTGTAGTCGTTATTTGGGGACGACATACGAGTTTTTTTTAAGATCTTCTATCTCACAGAACTCAGGTCAAGGAATTACTCTCTCGCCTCCGAAAAATCCCTTTAATCCAAGTAGACAAGTGTCCTATTTGAAGTTCCCAAAGTCCTTTTCTTTGATCATTGTTTCTCAGGAAGGCTCTTGAAATGGATTCATGCTTAAAATTATGCTATCAAGATTGGCTCTTACCCACGTTTCACTAAGGCCATTCAGAGTGTGTCGGTTTTCGCCAATTATTATCGACAATTCATTAAGTATTTTCTTATCCATCTCTCCCTTCTTAAAAACCTTAATCAAAAAAGAGGGAAACCCCATTCTTGGACTCCACAAGCTTTAAACACCTCAAAACACTGAGACCTCTTTCTCTCCGCTTCAATTCTTTGTCATGCAAACCCTTTCTCGCCTTTCTACATCAAAGTTGATGCCTTTAATATTGGGAGCCAGACATTACGCTCCTCAATGCCTTGACTCCGATCACAGAACCTCATCCATGTGCCTACTTCTCCCGTAATGTCCTGCTTCCTAACAAATTATGAATAGGTAATAGGGACTTCTGTGCCATCAAATGGGCAGTTGGAGGAGTGGCGACTTCTTCTAGATGGTACCCCCCTTCCCACTTATTATTATACAATCACAAGAATCTTGTAGTTCATTCAGACTCTTCTTGTAAAGACTTAAACCCCCGGCAGGCCCACTGGTACTTTTTTCTCCCGGCTTCAATTTAATTGTTGACCTACCGCCTGGTTCAACACAGGAAGCGCCTGTTGCCTGTCCCCAAAGATTCTCCTCTCGAGACTTATAAATCATCCTGATGAACCAATCATTCCATCCTCCAAATTTTTTTTTTTTTTTTTTTGTGCTACTATCATTCCCCTCTGGCTTTCAATTATTTAACCACTCAACCTTCTTCTGCTCCCATGAACCACCTGATCGGATGATTACATGTCACCTGAACATCGACTAGTACCTTTCATGCAAACACCAGTTTTCTAACAATCGCCCCTCCGGGAGTCTCAAACGCTCTACAACTTCTAACTGGCTGTATGGTGCCTACCTGCCAAAGGATGTTAAAGACATGTGTCCTGCCTGTGTAGGTTTGTTCCTCTGCTAAGACGGATCGCTCCGTCCCCAAGCATACTGAATCCCCTGCCTATTCCTTCTCGCCCCTTGGACCCCTCCTTGCTATGGACTTCATTGGAGAGGTTCCCTCTGCCAGGGAAGAGTCATTTTGGGTGGTTTTGGACCGTTTCAGCAAGATGCACATTTTGTTCCTCTCCCCAAAAGAGTCCCACTTTGTGTGGCCAAATTCTGGAGATCTTTGTGTAAATCCGTGAAGCATAATCATCCCCAATCTAATGGGCAGTTGAATGGCCTCAATCAATCTTTAATACAATTCCTTCATTGTCATGTTTCACGTGGCCAGGATAATTGACTGACTTAGTACCCCTGGCTAATTTGCTCATAACAATACACTCATTCGTCAACGGTAGATCATCCCTTCCTTGTTGTTTATGGTCAACACCCAACCACTTTTCTCAAGATTTCCTACTTTCTGATTCCTGGCAGCACTGACCCACGCTGCACAGATGTCCGGCTATTTGGAGGCTACCAAGAACATCTTGAAATCTTCCTCACAATGGAATCCCTATTCTGACAAGACGAGACATTTCCCATCACTTGAGAAATTCATTGTACTTGCTGTAGATCGTGCAACTCCCTCCTGGGGTAAATTCCTCATTCCTGCCTTGCATGTATCCTGATCCGAGCCTTTCAATTGTGTAAACCAAGATCTATTGTCCAGTTGCTGTTTATCACACTCCGACCTCCTCTGGGACACCTCCCCTTGTTGCGCGACTTCGCGTGACATCAGTACAGGTACCAACAGTATCTTGAAATAACAAGTAATGATATCCATCAGTTAGTTCAACCCTATAAAGTACCCCGTGTCCTTTAACTTCCTAATGAACTTGTTCTGGGCACTGGTCCTCTTGGAAGCTGGGAGCTACTTCCTTACCCTACACCCCTTACGAACACTGATATCCACCGCCATATTCCTACATGACTGATGTGGGTCTTCTGACTGTGAAATCCACCATTTGACAATGTTTTCTTCCTTCCCTGAATAGCTTTTGCACAATCGAGGCCACAAGACAAACAGATGGAAGGATGCCAAAAAGCTCTTCAACACGTGAAAAATCATGTAGTATGTAGGTTATTCCCTTGGATAAGAACACATCTTCATTTCATGAGGTGCGTTGTCCTTTTAAAGAAATACTTATTCACGACATTATCCACTGCTCAGTGTTTTTTCTTAGTTTGTAGCTGCAGGAACATAAACCATCACTGCATGACAGTCATATCACAGATTACATGTGTGGACTATGCAGTCAGCTGCTCTACTTCTACTTTGTTTGTCTAAGGTGTTGCCTTATTGATCCCAAGGCATCTGTCCTTTGCCACAAGGGCACTTATAGTGAACGGAGTGGGGGTCCCGTTTTGAGTTGCCTGGACCCCTTAAGCCACCAATGTCCTTCTAAGGTCTGGTTTTATTAAACCACCTATAGGGCGTGCAATTGTTCACATCCAGACAATGACACGCACAGCATTGTCCGAAAGAGATCTAACGTTGACAGCTGTAGCCAAGTATGTTCGTGTATTAACAATACCCCCTACAATACACTGAAATACACAGGCAGCTAAAGAAATACTCTAAGAAGATACACCATGTACACCAGGATTATTTCCTCTAATGTAGGCTGTACATACAAGCTAATAACCTCTTTTTCTTTAGCACTTAGTCCTGAAGGCTACATCCAGCCTGTTCACTCTCCTGCCTACTATCCTCGACAGATGTTTTCTGGGTAGACACTTCCTATCGTAGCATAATGCCATCAATTAACTTGAAGCCTATTGACTTCCTAAATCAATATGTCTGCCAATGCAAAGCACTGTGGGACAGGGCACAGCTCGTGCACGGTTTAGTGCTGCTATTCCGGAATAGCTAAGGGCTTAGTAAAAATAGAACGCAGCCTTCAGTATTCTCCGAGGAGCACAAAGAGATATGCTACTTCCGAAACAACTTGCTTCTGGACACAGAGAAATAACAATCCTATTGTGAGTAGAAACACGGACGGATGATTATAGCATGGGATTGTGAAATGTCATGGATTTATAGGACAGGATTCATATGGGAGGACTTGCTCTATAGTATAATTATTTACTAAGAATCCCCAAAGGAGTTAAAAATAACTGAGATTCAAATCACATTGAACAGCATAAGGAAAATAAATCATAATAAATTCTAGATGTGCCTTGTTTAGTAACTAAAGATCTCCACCACTTCTCAATGGCTGTCCTAAGGCTTGTAACACAGGTGCGATCGCTGGAGAATCACGATCCCAAAACATTGGTCCATACGTCCTAACATTATATATCACTTATGCGATCGCGGGCCCCGACCCGTGGCGCACGATATTCGAACGAACGTTCCGGATGAATAAATCGCGATATCTTATGTTTTTAGCATTTTCTAGTAGCAGTTTGCTGTAGCTAGGCTTGAAATGGTTTGACAGGTGGTGTGCTGTATACTGGTTTTGCACATGACAGTTACCGTATATACTCGAGTATAACCGAGTTTTTCAGCTGTAAAACCTGCCTGAAACTTGGACCGGTTTATACTCGATTCACTAAGTGAAGGGGACCTGGAGCGTCCTCCCATTCCCGGCAGCAAGCGTCCTCTCTATTCGATCATTCCATGTACTGGCGGCGCCGTCCGACGCACTGCCCGGCGCCATTAGTGCGTCACCGGCGCTCATAAGGGATGAGTGGCAGGGGAAGGGGAGGAGGATGCGGTAATGGAGAGGACGCTTCTGCCGGAATGGAGAATTACACTGCTCCGGAATGGATAAGACACTTACCTTCAATTCCAGCCACCTGAAACCCTTGAATGGAGGATAAGCCCACACTCCTGGATGAGAGGAGAGCCCATAGGGTACAACTGAACTGGGGAAGTGAGGGTGCATTCAAATGTTGGAAACTAGAACTCCCAGCATGCTTTGTAGCTGAGGAGTTGTGTTTTCCAAACATCTTGAAATCGAAGGGGGTGGCATTCAATTGTTTGGAACTACAACTCCCCTCTAATAAAGCATGCTGGATTGTTGTTTCCAAACATCTTGAATGCCCCCAGCTCACTTGGGCATCAAGATATTTGGAAACTACACCTCCCACTAAGATAAGCATGCTGGGGTTGTAGTTTCCAAACATCTGAATCCAAGTTACTACCCCTCGGTTTAATACTCAAGTCAACAACTTTATATATTTTTTAGGGGGAATTGGCACCTCGTGTTATACTCGGGTCGGTTTATACGCGAGTAAATACGGTAGTATGAGGGAAAATGTCAGGTCAGTGGTCAGAGCCTGATCAAAAAAATCCTGTTATTTGGAAGGCATGCAGCCAACACACACACCTCTATCTGTAAGTGCTACTTACAGGTATGTACTTCTAATTAGATGCACAAAAGTCATTTTTCAGTATAATACCCTTTAAAACAAACAACTGGTAAATTTCAGTTACCTCCCCAACCCAACGATACAGTATATTTTGTACTTTATTACCTGCATTACTTAACAGATCTTTCAGGAATAATTTGCCCATTATGCAGAGTAAAAAGCCCCTCCCTCCATGCAGTCAATCAGATTTGAAAACTGACATCACAGCCAATGATTTACTGCTGTTGCACATCTTTTGACTCCTTTGCACATGCTCAATCTTATAAAAAGCTCTTTGAGCAGAGGAGGAGGCATAATACCTTTACCAGTAGGAATGAACGTATCATTCAATATCTGGTTACAAATACATGTAATAAAACTGGTAAAAATATCAGTGTGTTGTTGGCATATAACTGATACGGAAGTCACAGTGTTTTTGTGGGTGAACATGCCCTTAAGTTTGTAACCATCCGTTATCTGGAATAGTCAGTAAGGCCCTCAACCAACGAACTGGTGTTAAGTTACATTTTCTTTTTATAAATATCATTCTTAGAATTTTTATGCCTTATAATTACATTTCTTGCAGTTAGAGTTCGTCCATGATCAGATCCCTCAATGGGGGTGGGGGGTGGATTGAACAATCCCTTGATATCTATAACTGGTTTTGGTTCACCTATGTCAAGCTGCAGGAAATGATTGTGATCCAACCCACACCAGGCAATGACTTCCTTTCCACCTAGATAATGGTCACGTCCCTATTATTCAACAGCATGCAGCCCCCAGATTTATTACTTGTTGAATGTCAGCAGTTAAGATCCTGTCGGAGATGCCTCGAACGAAAAAGAGATGCGGTAATTTTTAGTCCATTGGTTGTTTAATCAGTCATCGCAATGAGTTTAATAAGGGGAAAGGTCAGGCCCTTCAGTAGCGAAAGCATTAAAAATAAGGTCCCCTAGGCAAAGCTGTAAAAATTCGCCTCCTGAAATGCAGTGTTGCCAATTCCTACATTTTTCTTTTCCCTCTGGATATACCCTGTAGGATCATACGGGAAACTCCGAGGGACGGTCTATGTAGTGGCCTGGTCTGCATATAGACACATAGAAGGGAACAAGATAACGGTTTTATAAAATCTTCACATTTTATTCTAAGTGGTTAAAACACACTGACGAAATATTGGTATCAGTACATTTTCCCTTGTTAAAGGGGGAAAAAGAAATCCTTTTCTGATCCCACCATTCAGTACCCAGATGAAGATCTAACCCTGGAGTTTCCCAAGATCAGCGGTAATAAATACCGAAAAATTCACATGCACGCCAATGAATGCACACTTTAGCAGACAACCTTCTCACATTATCATGCCCGTGGACCCAAGAAGGGGGTGGGGCTAATCATCCAGCATAACAACTTCTACGCTGTGAACTTGCATGTGTTAACATTTTTATTAACTTATTAACAATGTATATTGTATCCCCTTACTAGTACCTTACTAGTCGGTTGCTGTTTTAATTTTGATCGGAAATAAAGTTTGACTGGGAGCTTTTCAAAACTGATTGAATCCGTATTTCAGAAATTCAGCAATTTTTGCAAGAAAGTTGGAACTTTCCGTCATTTCAATTTTTTACCTGTGTGTGCCATAACTGTGTACCACAGCTAAAACCAGGTGTTCCTAACCCATAGGCCTGTTTTTTTTGTAAGACTGGGTCTGGGTTGTTCATTTTTGGTTCAGAGTAACGAGCATCCTACTTGCTAAATACTCATTACAGTGGTATGTGAGAGACCAGTTACTAAAAACATCCAGAATTCCTGAGCGATAGTACAAAGTGAGTGGTGGGGAAGTCGGCCCTGTCCAGAGGAAGCAGCAAGGAAGAACCCGATAAATGGGTAAGTTTGTCCATTTCCTGCCTGCTACTGATGATTAATTGAAGAAATAGGAGGTAAGACATAGCTCCTTCACCTCCCGTCCTTTATGAAAGTGAAAATGGTACAGTCATGTTAATTGGTCAGTAGAAATACTTTTCCCTAACGCGTTTGAGCCATAAACAAATCCACCCTTTTTAGCCACTGCTTCTGCCATTTTTGAACAAAAATGGTGGGAAATGCCCAGGTCCCAGGGAGCCTACAGTAAGTTTAAATGCAGTGTGGGTACAGTTACTAGACCGCTATTTCTGATAATCAACGAAAGACGCTTTATTCACTAGAAGTAGGCAGCTACTGATATGTTGGTCTGACATGACCTTAAGGTCTAAGAGTCATACACTCATCATTAATTTAATCTCTGCAATTCGATGTCTATTTGTACTAAAATGACGAGAAAAGCTGCCGATTCTAAGACCACAGCCTCGTGGGTTTGCTATAAGCCTGGTTTATTTGCTGAGCATTCCAATACTGCCTATGCTGACTGCCCATAGTCTGTGCGTGCTGCTTGGCTGCTATTGAATCCACCTGCCCTCCTACGAACAAACCGCCATGACAGAGTCCAATGGACAAGCAAGACCTGAGTTCAGATGGACCTCAACTCTGTCTATTAAAGTTAATTGATTTCTGAACTCGCTCAGTCTTTTAATTCGGTCCTAAAATATGCTATAAAAATATGATGGAGCACAGCACACTTTAAAGGAAGGAATAAATGCCTATGGGAATAACTTTATCAAAATAAGCAAAAAGGACGCAATCAATCTGCAAGGACATCAACCCTTTGGAAAGATTCCCATGTACATTGATGTTTCAGAGCGGTTTGGGCTATGTACTTATGTAGTTTTCTTGGAATTTCTTTTCTAATGCTAGTCAACATACATGTTAATTTGTTGATAAAGACATATAGACAATGTCTCTATAAGTTTCAACTTTCCATGCTAATCCCAACAGGAACAGCTGCAGGTGCTAGGGCTTACCTTCCAACATTGCCCCTGACGGTCTCCGCAGAAACCATTTCTGCATTGGCCTGTTTTCTTTCGCTCCCCGCCTCCATGATGAATGAATGGCAGGCAGGGACGTTGCAAGATTGTTGGAAGAGAAACCCTAACGGGAGCTTCAATAACAAGTTTCTTATTGTTTAAAATGTGATCATTTTGCCCCAACCAATCAGATTTCATATCAGTATAATCATATATTAACATTTGAAATCTGACATCTGATTGGTTGGGCAAATAGCACCATTTTTAACAGAACTTTTATTGAATCTCCCGTTTTGTGACTGATGATTACTGGCCTCACATTGATGACAAAGCAAGTGTTCTCTGCCTCACAGTGTCTTGGGGACTTCACAAGGTATAATCAACTACTCCCTGACATACAGCCATTCGTACATTGGAATCAGCGTGCTACCAGTTAGGGTTGTTTTATTGCTTTTTGAACATAATGTCATCTAGAACTGTCATAATCAACCATTTACCTTTAAAAACCCCTGTTTGGGGTGTTTTATGCTCTGCATCAAAAGGTTTCATGTGACGTCTACAACACTCAATGAAAGCAGTGATGGTCGCTATGTACAACATAAATAATTATGAATGACCCTTCATTTCGTCCCCTACATATTATTTAACTCCTGCTGTCAAGGAAAGGGCTTCTCAACGTAAAACCGATGTAAGAAAACCGTCTTAGCAGAATAGCCTTTCGGCATCCTCAACCACCCTCAGCCCAACTTATTTAATGGTCCCACTTCTCAGTCTCAGCTTTTTGCCATTCATATATACTTAAAAACCCTTTGGGGTTGGACTTGCTTTGTTCGGCGGCAATCCGTATTCATTTCTATTTAGCTATGTTAATTGCTTTCTTGCACTCTTTATTACAGCTTTGACTCCCCTGTAAAACTGTCTGTTCCTCTGTTTCAAAATTTTAAAGCCTTTTCTTTCCCCCCTCGTATATATGATGAAATTGATAGTTGTGCTCCCCCTCTCGAATCTCACCATAAAACACAAATTCCAATGGACCTCCAGAAAGCCTCAAAAGTTCTTTGTTTCTTTTAACAACCAGATACACCTCATGCTCACACCTATCTTAGTCCCCCTGTTTCCGACTAGTGCCGTTTCCCCTTCTATAACGGACCATAAGAAATTTTTAGACTCTCAGAACACGCCAACGTGTTAAGACCCAGACAAGCTAGAGGCCCTGTTCTTTGCTCGTTTTAATTTCCCTCCATAACATTCCCGCCTGGTTTTAAGACAATGGAAGTCTGATGCCGCTTTCTCGGATGTTTCCTCTGATCTCCGCCCGAGGATCATACTCCTGAACCTCTTCTTAACCAACATCATTGTCTTCTTCGGGATCTGAAATCCTTGCCCTATCCACTCCAGTCCTGTTTCCCTTCTGTTCACAACTTCCCTAGGACTAACAGCTTCGAGTGGCTTTCTGTTTCTACACAGGATAAATCTCGACGCTGGTGTTACACCGATGGACCCATGACATCCTCTTCGGGTCATTTTTGGCTCCAAACAAATCTGGAACTTACAATTCTGGTGGCAAATCTGTCACAAGGGATGTACATCGCAATGTGGTTTCTTGACTGTTGCAAACAAGTAGTTGTCCTCTCTTCTCAATATTCATTCATTCATCTATCTTGTTTACTCCTTTTCAGTATAATTATGGCTGTCATCACTAGTCTCATCCTGATTCACTAATTATTCCTCTTATTCTACTCCTGCAGTGTCAAGAGTTGATAGACCCAAATCCAACCAGTATAACGACAGGTCCACAGAAAAATCTGAGAAGACTGCGTCTGACTCCGTTGGGGTCTAGTAATATCTGTCACCCAGCTAATTAAGACTGCTTGTCAGTTCTAGGAAGCTGGCCCAAATTTGTCGACCCATTTCAATTGTTGGAGAAAATTAATGAAGTTGGCCTACACTCAATGACCTCCTACCTCCTCATCCGTCATTCCCCGTTTCTTCTCTTTCCCTCTTCAACCTGCTCCATCAGGGGTCCAACTTCCTCCCAAGAGGATCTCCAGTTGCCATAGATGGCCAGAGATTGAGATGGAGTGCTATCAGGTGTTTGCAGAGTAGAGAAGGGTCTACAATTCCTATAAAATGGAAAATTTTAAAGCTGGATAAACTCTTGCAACCAGCCTAAATCTGTCTCACACCTCTGGATTTAAAAACTTCTTCAAGAAACACCCAGAAGGTCTTTTGTTGAGGTCGTCCAGATGACCTCCCTTAGGGCGGTGCCAGATGGCAGCATCAGCCCTTCCTTATCAGGTACCACGGCATCCAATCTTGAGGCGTGCACCCGCAAGCGCCTCCAGGCGTGTGGTGTGTTTTTGTGCACCATGCCATCATCGTTCTTGCGCAGGTCAATTGCTTTGCACGCACGGATGTGGCATCAGAATTTTAAAGGCAGGAAGGGCTGGGAAACCGGTGTGGATGTTGTTCCACACACACCGGCTTCTTATCTTACCTGTTTCCGCCCCTGTCCCAGTTCCTTGTCCTGCAACCTTGTTCCTGTGTCTCATTCCTGTGCCTCTTCCAGTCCTTGGTTCCTTGTGCCTCGTCCCTATGCTTATTCCCATTCCGGTTCCTTGTTCCGGTGCCTAGTTCCTGTCTTAGTTCCAGTCCTTGTTCCTTTCCTATTTCCTGTGCTTAGTTCCACGTCCTTGTCCTGTTGCCTCGTTCCTGTGTCCCTCGTTCCAGTCCTTGTTTCCTTGCCTCGTTCCTGTGCTTAGTTCCGTCCTTGTTCCGTATCGAGTGATTTGTAACAATTAAGTCGGGTTGCAGCACAGATGCAAATGTCCCGTTATTTTTTAAAGAACAGAATGTGAGATTACTTATTTATCTCGGAGAGTATGTTATGAATAGATAGCAATAAATAGGCAATTTCCCAATGTTAAATAGCCACGGCAACATTGAACATGTCCTTCCTTTCTTTGGGATATGGCGGTCTCACTTATGATTGGTTCATCATTATGATTCTCGTATGGGTTAGTGTTCCTTGTTTAAATAGAGTCCATATTATTTGAATCATCTCCCTGCCTTTTGGGTGTTGACTGACTCTTTGTGAGCTCACAACAACCACCTTTTAGTCTAATGAAAGACGAATATTGAATTATGTTCACGGGTAATGAGAACACAAACTGCTTGTGTTGTTTTAAACCCTTATCTATCGAATCAGTTATGTAAAAATGATGGAGTGTGTGTTCCCTGCTCGGTATTCTTCTTCCAAGCTCCCTGGCTTCTGTAAAACACTTCCTGGAGTCATCCCACTATAATGAACATAGAATAAGGTTACATCACCAACAGCCAAGAACCCATGGGGAGGGGACTGCAACGAATGATTGGATTGGTTTTAGGGTATTTGCTGTTTCATTTTCAAAAGCATTTGGATCCTTATTGGAGAACTTAAAGGGACTGTACTGAAAAAATAAAACTGCCCATTACAGGAAACAATAACTATCATGTACCATTTTTTTGTTGATCTGCCCCCTATCTTTAATATCCAATCTAAACCTCTACATTCAGCTGGTCCAATCAGTGGCTTTAATTTCACTAAACCTCTCTGCGTGTGTTACCTTTACTGTAAACTGGAATGGTGTGTGTAGAGTGCACGATGGGAAATTCCCTCTCCTAGTGCTTGCTAAAGTGATTACTGAGCATGCTTGCCCTCTTAGAAGTCTAGTCTGTTAAAAGAGGTGTTGGTTAAGAAGGGAGGGGGGGTACTGAGCCTGAGCAAATTAAGTACCGGATTCGAAGACTGGCAGCAACACACAGACCTCAGATAGGATGGGCTACTTACCTGTAGTAATTTAGAATTGAGAGCAAAGACATTTTTGATTATCGTTTCCGCTATTGATTGTATTAGTACCAACCTTCATCCTCCTTTATATTTCCTATAGAGGTACACAAGTGCAATATACATACAATACAACATTAGGGCCACACATCAGAGGTAAGAGAGGTAGTAGATGGTAAGTAAGTCAAGACTAGTCACAGAATTTGGAAACCTTAAGACTATTATTAATACTCTATCGGAATTGTATGTTTTTGCGTTAATTGTGTGTGCCCTCAACCTGAGTTACCTTGTATTGTTCAACACCTCAACATAGAGGCGCTGGTTTTTATGGTATTACTACCGCACACTGGTATGCCCCTGTAGCACTTGATAAAGGCCATTTGACCAAAACGTTGTGCTGTGTTTGTCTGCATATGGTTTATATTGCAATAAACGTGAGATCACTCTAGAATATTTGTCTGGTTCCCACATCTTTTTCATTTTGTTCCTACAGTTCTGGGGTAACCTAACCTAAAATAAAACCTTCTGTGTCACCCATAATCATAAGTATGAGCTACAAACCCACTGCACCTACATCCCTTCATGCAGCTCTGTATCAAGTTCAGTTACACTAACTGAAAAAAGCATCACTCGGAGACTGTAGGAAATATCAGTTATATTCTGTTCCTTCATGTTTTTGCAAATAAACCCATCCAAACACTGAAGTTTTCTAGAACTTCTTTAGGAAAACCTTTGTCCTGACAGTGAATAAATATAAAAAAATGTATTGTGAGTGAAACGACTTTATCTTTTAACTCAGACAACACAACCCGAGAACTCTGGATTATTGATCTACATTATCCACAACTTTTCTCTTGAAAACAACGTTGAACAACGTTCGGGAACGTTGTTTTTTGCTTCCTCATAAGGACAAAGCGTCCAGAAACTTTTCACAAATCGTTTTTCACAATACAATTATTGAAACACATCTGTAATTGCCTCTCCGCTTTTGTTAATCTACGTTTGGATGTGCCCTTAACCCTGGGAGTAGAGGGTTGGAGGATTTTCACCAACCTATAGTCTGGAAAACAGCCACATAAGTCGCTTTTTAGAGTGACTCAGGACCTTTCTATCTACCAGAACCCCCGCAAATTTCCCTATTTAGCAGATGCACTTTAACCACAGAGTTATTTATGGTTTAGGGTGGCCCAGGGATTATTCAAATCCCAATGCATCACCTTACCTTTATCAACATTAATCTCATCTGCCATTCTGCTGCGCCATTTTGATCATCTTCGATTTTGCTTGCATCAACTTGCCCATCATGGAAGTTTCCAAAGCTCTGCCTATTTAGTGTCCATCAGCATAACAAACCAGACCTGCTCTCATGCCCCCCCTTCATAGTCATTTTATAAACAGATTTTTAAACATGAAGTGGCTTCCCAGCATGAATCTGTACCCAGGCTCTTCCTGAAAGCGAGCAAGCTGTAGACATAGTCTAATAGTGCAAAGATATAACATTCTCTCGTCCCACACTATGTAGCCAACTTCATTTCACCCATTCACTATAACCCCCTCCATCAATCATCAAAATATTCCTCCTCCATCAATATGCTTCCAGTAGTCTTTCTCTGTAGCTGCTGTTTCTCTATACAATACACATGTTTGACTACTGCTACAGAGTCTGTTAAATAAAAAAACAAAACACGCTTCACATAAGAGTAAATAGAGCCTATCATATAGGATGGAATCCCCTGGCTATTGAGAGCTCATTTTTAAAAGTCATGTAAGGGGGAGGTTTGAGGCTGAACGCTGAACCAACCACCTGGAACAATATTTTTGGTTTGGTCAATTGAATATAACTTCCCCCCATAATCTTTTATTCGGATGTGGATAAATTTGAGCGGTAGTCATGTGTGTAATCTGCTAAGGAATTAGCATTTCAACCTGTTGTTCTCTTTTTTTTGTGGCTGCCAACAGACCTTGGGAGGGGGGGTGGTTTCTTCCAAGGCAGACGCCTAAACCTGCCTGGGTTTCTTGGTGGATAATCCCCCCTCTGACACCTGGTCTTCTAGCATTGTCCTAGTCTTCTTCCCCCTCATGTCATCCTACTTTAGCTTTGCTTGGATGAGTTTATTTATAACGTTTCCGCACCATTGCATTGCTTTCAGTTATTTGTGTAATCACGGGATGTAATTGGGTTAAAACTCATGTACCAGGCTTATATATTAACAATATGAAAAAAAAATTCACCAACACACAAGTGGTTATCTGAGAACATCATGGTACGAGCTATGTTTCAATTCTCTGCTAGAAGGGTGAGATTCCAACACAATTTTGGGATTCACAAACCTTCCTGGCTTTTAGAACACATCATGGGGTAATAGTTTGGAATAGCTATTAGGTACAAACAATCACTGTTCAAAGATATAACGTGGTTTTTTTCAAGCTCTGATATATGGCTCTCTCGTGTCGGCGTTAAAAGCCACTTTCCCTCTAAATAAAATGGAATATGTTTTGTTCCCAACCAAGCCTCGTCATTAACCATCTTGATTGTATTTTAGGAATCTGGCAGAAGCTGAATACCGCAAGACGAGAACACTCCTGGGGGGGGGGGGGGCACTTGGAGATAAGAGGAAGGTCGCTCTGCTACCTTACCGCGTTCATTGCATCGACCGTCGTTAGATTGGTAATTGTCTTTCGCTTCATTATGGGATCATCTTCTTTTTTTTGCCCTTCAGGACATTAAAAACCTCCACGATCCACGTTCCGCAATCCAAGTCTTGCAATGTAGAAAAAGTCACGTGATCCATTGTCTCGCGCGAATAAAATCGATATTGTTATACTCCACTTACTGTAGCTTCTCATTACAACTTGTAGAACAAACCCATGTCTAGTCTACTGATTCTGTCTTTTACCTCGCGTTCATATTCTTACTTGAATCGCTCGGGCAGTACACACGCCTTATAAAGAGCTAAGCTTGGTCCGCAGTGCGGAAATAGGAGTTAATGAGCTCCTCGCAAAATAGATGTGGCCATTCTGCCTCCCTTCATTTAAAGAGTTTTCTGGGAGAAGCTGTTTCTGTTATAGGAAAAATAAAACAGGCGGAAATATCAATTTCATATCTAAGGAAAGCTTCTATGTGCTCAACCTTTCTATACACTTGGCTATTCTGTACCCACGTGTTACATGTGCGTTACCTGTACATTTCGAGATTAGCTTAGGGTCTACCACAGTTCTGTCAGACTCTAATCTTATATTTACATTACAAATCTAACTAGTTTAAAGTAGGGAATTCCACAGAACTTTTCGGAACTTTCGAAAGCCGGGACACTTTTCCGAACTAGGGATCTTATGGAATTTCAATTTGAACATTATATCCAGCCTCCATGTGAATTTCCTACTTGAAATTCGTTGTGAAATGTCAAAAAGGTTGTAATCTGTCGAAATTCCTCCATTGACTTGATTCGCAATTTGTGGTTTTCCGCTGGTGAAACCGAACTTCTAATGTTAACACCACAAAAGTAATCGGTTACCAACATAATGAATTTAATCCTTTGTCTACAGTGGCCCTAATGCAGCTGGATAGTGAAATAGGCACGCTCCGGTTAGTGGACATGGCCAATATTTCCTGCCAAGTCCCTTTGGTTTCTTGCCTGGTGCACAATATGTTGGCCATCTTCACGACCCTTGGGCATGTGCCATTTTTGTGAATTATGTAAACCTCCCATATATAGGGAATCGAGGCTTTGTGAATTATGTAAACCTCCCATATATAGGGAATCGAGGCTTTGTGAATTATGTAAACCTCCCATATATAGGGAATCGAGGCTTTGTGAATTATGTAAACCTCCCATATATAGGGAATCGTATATAGGGAAGTGCGAGGCTTTGTGAATTATGTAACCTCCCATATATAGGGAATCGAGGTGTGTTTAGATTATAATCTGCTGCAGATACTAAAAAACAAAACAAAATAAAACAAAACAAAATATGAACCAGTCAATTCATATTATAGGATACAGTTGGCCAGACCGATATGGGCAGTGCTTTGCCCAGGCCTGCTGTCAGCCGTGAAACTTCCGGGGCCTCCACGAGATTGCAGGGGAAGCCCCTGACACCCTCCTCCCACGCCCACCAGAGCTTCTCAATCAGCTGTTTTTAAACAATGGTCGTGCGTATGTAGTAAAGATTCACGCAATGAGCGGTTAGAAAGACTAGGAACGAACTTCCAGTTTGGTTCTGGTCTTTCAAACCGCTGATAGCGCTTTTACTTCACATGGGTGGTCAGCTGTTTTAAAACAGCTGATCGTGGAGCTTTGCTGCACAGATTGCAGGCCCGTTTAACTCCTTGGCCCCCCCATGGTCACACAAGATGTGGCACCCTAGCCACCAGCGTTCTCCCTATATATTATAGGGAGATGTTTGGGACTGAAGTGAGAAAACAATTGTATGGATATTTTATTTTAATTCAAACTTTCTGCATTGTCCGTGTTTCCCCAGGCCACCCCAGTCCCTATCAATTATAACACAGTTAATATGACATTAAACAATGTTTTATTTTCAAAACTTCTGGAAATTGCCTCCCATCATAGAAGAAACGAGATTATGTACCTCCCATCTCTAGGGATTCGAGGGTTCATGAATTATGTAAACCTCCCATCTATAGGGAATCGAGGGTTCAGATTATGTAAACCTCCCATATATGGGGAATCGAGGGTTTCATGAATTATGTAACCTCCATATATAGGGAAATCGAGGATTTGGGAATTATATAAACCTCCCATATATAGGGAAATCGATGGTTTATGAATTAGTAAACCTCCCATATATAGGGAATCGGGGTTCCGGAATTATGTAAAACCTCGCCATATCTGGGAGATCGAGGGTTCGTGACTTCGTAAACCCCCATATATAGGGAATTGGAGGGTTCATGATTATGTAAACCTCCCATATATAGAATCGGGGGTCGTGATTTGGAAACCTCCCATATAGGAGAATCGAGGTTTTTAATGATTAAACTCTCTCATATATAGGGAATCGAGGGTTTCATACTTTTAAACCTCCATATCTAGGGAATCGAGGTCAAGAATTATGTAACCTCCCAAGATGGGAATCGAGGGTTCATGAATTATGTAAACCTCCCATATATAGGGAATCGAGGATTTGTGAATTATATAAACCTCCCATATCATAGGGAATCGAGGGTTCCTGAATTTCTGTAAACCTTCCCATAGATAGGGAATCCAGGGTTCATGAATTATGTAAACTCCCTATATAGGGGAATCGGGGTTCAAGAATTTGTAAACCTCCCATATATGGGGAATCGAGGGTCAATGATTATGTAACCTCCCATATATAGGAATCGGGATTTGTGAATTATATAATACCTCCCATATAAGGGAATCGGTGTTCACAATGAATTATGTAAACCTCCCTATATAAGGAATCGAGGTTCGTGAATTATGTAAACTCTCCCATATATTGAGAATCGGGTTTCGTGAATTCTGTAAACTCCCAATTAGGGCACATTGAGGGTTCATGAATTATGTAAACCTACCTCCCATATATAGGGATCGAGGGTTCGTGAATTATTTAAACCTCCCATATATGGAGAATCGAGGGTTTGTTAATTATGTAAACCTCTCATATCTAGGGAATCGAGGTTTCATGAATTATGTAACCTCCCATATATAGGGAATCGAGGTTTGTGATACTGTGAAACCTCCCATATATAGGGAAGTGCGAGGCTTTGTGAATTATGTAACCTCCCATATATAGGGAATCGAGGCTTTGTGAATTATGTAAACCTCCCATATATAGGGAATCGAAGCTTTGTGAATTAGTAAACGTCCCTATATAGGGAATCGGGGTTTGTGATTATTAAACCTCCCATATATAGGGAACGAGGGTTTTGAATTATGTACCCCTTCCCATATATGGGAATCGAGGGTTCATGAATATGTCAACCTCCCATATATAGGGAATCGGGGTTTGTAATTATGTACCCTCCCTATATATGGAATCGAGCTTTGTGAATTAAATGTAATACCTCCATATATAGGGAATCGAGGCTTTTGAATTATGTCCCACCTCCCATAATTGGAATCGAGGGTTTGTGATTTGTAAACCTCCCATATATAGTGAATCGAGGCTGTGATTATGTAAACCTCCATATATAGGGAATCGAGTGCTTTTGAATTATGTAAACCTCCCCATATATAGGGAATCGAGGGTTCACATCTTTTTCACACTAATTCGATATTCCGAAAATCAATTACAAATTTTAAGCGGAATATTCGCAAACCCGCCAATGTGATTGATACCCATGACGTATAGAAAACTTAGATCGCGTTACAGATGAATACAGGGAGCCACGTGTTCACAGACATCCACGAGACAGAACTTAGTCCGGAAATATGAAACGCTTTAAGTATAACGCCTACCTTCCGGCCGGATGATATTTCTCCTTTGTAAGCGGTTGGGGCCTTCCAGGGTTTATTTTTGCCTTAACAGACGGTATTCTTGTAGCGCGGACGACAAAACTCTAAATTAATCTCTTGTGTAACCAGTACACAGAGCAACAAGCAAAGGAATTACGAGCATCATAGTACTTACGCAATCCATTAAAGGATCCACCGAGATTAGACTCAAACTCTAGTCGCCTCGTATTCCTTTCCTTTCACTTTACTCACCATCGCCTTTATGATAAAAGACTTTTTTTAATATTTCTTTCCCCCCTTGTAGAGTTTTGTAGAAAGAGAGAATAGCTTCAGCCACCTCACCCACAGAGAATCGTTGGGCCTAATGGTGAATAAATTAGACTGCGTGTTCTTGGTGAGAGTCCTTCTCGATACCGTTTGCATCCTCTTAATACCAGCAGGATGAAACGTATCATATCACCTTAATTGGCTTGACTCGCTAACTACATCAACAATCAATTGGACAGTTCGACGCAGGTGCGTGGGGATAAGATACGGCCATCTAACAGAGCACTGATAGATTCTTATCCTTCCCGCTGGAAGTAATCATTCAGCTGGTTTTGGGAAGAGATTCAGCGTCTGAACAGTGGAACCTTCAGTGCCGGAACCAAGAAAAAGGACAGACTCTAGTGGACAAAGAGTAAATCAGAGAATGCCTCATTAATAGATCTTAGTTAATCTATATTATAGTAAATATGTTACTGCCGATCGCAGAATATTAGCTCTAAGTGTAACTAAGGAAATTGTTTATATTCCAAAAATCGATTAAAAAAACCCAATTAAAACGCAATTTTTTTCAGAATGTCCGACCGTTATGTTTCCTTTTCGTTTCTTATTATAACCACAGTGGTGTATACTAGGAATCACTGTGCCCCCCGCAAAACTAGATAGGCCCCTATCGTGCTTCATCCGCTTATATCATAAGTCGATTGGTCTCCCTGTGTTGGCGGGTCTGTTCCCCCTGGTAATTACGCCATGAGTAACTACAATTTTCCGTGTTTTCACCAATATTTTTTGACTGTGATTTTCCATAACTTCCAGCTTTCAACATTACCGAAAAGTCCCCCAATCTTCAACTGACTATACATGTGAATAGCCCAATCAATACGATGTAAACTGGCTATAGTGCCCGTTACCTTTACACGCACAAGAATCTGTTAGCATTATATATAGTGGAGTACATCAGGCCGCTTGATATGGGCGGACTGTGCGGCACACTTGTTGCATTACCCCGGGGAGCACTACCCGGAGTCCTTAGGTCAAGTAGTGCCACAAACCCCCCAGTTAAGGTCATTCCAATAAAATGTATGTATCATAACCACAAAGCCCCAACAACACTTAAGCCTTACTAGATGTCCTTATGTTCGTGTTCTGTCTGGCATTTAATGTGTCACGTGTTTACTTATACTGTTAATGCTCAATTTAATACAAGCCCGCACGTAGATACTGAAAGCCAGTAAGAGCATATGGCGGACTTGATATTAGAACGGGGGTGGGGTGGGGGGCGCTAGTAAGTCTGCCTCGTTGGGTTCTGCGGTTACCCGTTTGTTGGGTCGGGTTTTCGGGAACCGTATTGATTTGGATTGGTTGCGGGTCTTGTCGGGTAAAGAGAATGTGGGTCGGGGTCGGGTATAAGACTTCCATCTTTAAAAAAAAAACTTTTTTTCCAGTCATAAAGAGCGATCTGTCTGTAATAACGGGAAACTGACAATACATTTGTGATCAATCCAATGTGCAGTGTATAAGCACCTTACAAACTCACACTAGGTCAGATAAAGGGCAAATAATCTACATGCCTAAAGCTCCCAGCCCTTACTCTTTACTGGTGGTTTTTGGCTGGTAAATATAATCTTACAATCTAATGGTACTTAAATTTTAGGATGGCCTTGTGGGGTAGGAATACAGACGCTATGTACAACGTTCACTCTGTAGTGCCTGTGTAGGGATTACAGAGATCCTGGGTAGTAGTTAGTAGTAACGGATGGCCCTGTGGTAGAATACAGACAGCTATTTACAAACTTTAACTCTTGTAGTGCCCGGGTAGGTATTAACAGAGATCACTGGGTAATGTAGTTAGATGTTATACCGGATGGGCCATTGTTGGTATGATACAGACAGCTTGTTCAACGTTAACGCTTGTAGTGCCTGGTAGGATATTACAGAGATCACTTGGGTAACGTATTATATGTTATACAGGATGCACTTGGTGGGTAGGGATACAGACAGCTATGTACAACTTTCACTCTTGTAGTGCCTGGGTAGGTATTCAGAGATCACTGGGTAATGTAGTTAAATGGTTATACAGGATGGCATTGGTGGGTATGAATACAGACGCTATGTACAACTTAACTCTTGTAGTGCCTGGGTAGTATTACAGAGATCACTGTATGGAGTTAGAATGTTATACAGGATGAGCACTGTGGGGATTGCATACAGACAGCTGTACAACTTTAAACTCTTGTATGCCTGGTAGGTCTTACAGAGATCACAAGGGTAATGTAAGTTAGAAGTTTACCAGGATGGCTTGTGGGTAGGAAATACAGACAGCTATTACAACTTTAACTCTTTTGTAGTGCCTGGGTAGGTTTACAGAGATCACTGGTACTGTATTTAGAATGTTATACGGATGGCTTGTGTGTAGGAATACAGTACAGCTATGTACAAAACTTTAACTCTGTAGTGCTTGGTAAGGTATTACCGAATCACAGGGTAATGTATTTATAATGTTATAAACAGGATGGCATTGTGGGTAGGAATACAGACAGTCTAATTACACTTTACTCTTGTAGTGCCTGGGTAGGTATTACAGAGATCACGTGGGTATGTAGTTAAATGTATACATATGGCATTGTGGGTAGGAATACAGACATCTTTATGTACAACTTTAACTCTTGTCTGCCGGGTAGGTATTTACAGAGATCACTGGTAATGTAGTTAGTATGTTATACAGGCTGGCACTGTGGGTAGGAATACAGACAGCGATGTACAACTTTAACTCTTGTAGTTGCCTGGGTAGGTATTACAGGATCACTGGTAATGTAGTTAGTATTTTATACTGATGGCAGTGTGGGTCTGCATACAGACAGCCTATGTACAACTTTAAATCTTGTATGCCCTGGTAGGTATACAGGAGCTCCCTGGTAATGTAGTTAGAATGTTTATACAGGCGGCACTGTGGGTAGAATAAGACAGCGATGTACAACGTTAACTCTTGTAGTGCCTGGGTAGGTATTACCAATCATGGTAATGTAGTTGAAGTTATACAGATGGGCATTGTGGGTAAGGATACAGAAGCTATGTACAACTTTAACTCGTGGTAGTGCCTGGGTCCGGTTCATTACAGGATCACTGGGTAATGTAGTTAGAATGTTTATACAGGATTGCATTGGTGGTAACTACAGACAGCATGTCACAAGTAACTTTAACTCTTTTAGTGCCTGGGTAGGTATTACAGAGATCAACTGTAATGTAGTTAGAATGTTATACAGGCTGGCACTGTTGGTAGGAATACCGACAGTGATGTACAACTTTAACTCTTGTAGTGCCTGGTAGGTATTTACAGAGATACTGGTAATGTCTTATATGTTATACTGGATGAATTGTGGGTAGGAATACAGACAGCTATTACACTTTAAATCTTGTAGTGGCCTGGGTAGGTATTACAGAGATCACTGGGTATGTAGTTTAGAATGTTGATACAGGCTGGTCCTGTGGGTAGGATATCAGACAGCGATGTACAACGTTAAACTCTTTGAGTGCCTGTAGGTATTACAGAGATCACTGGTATGTTAGTTAGAATGTTATACAGATGGGCATTGGTGGGTAGAATCCAGACATCTATGTACAACTTTACTCTTTAGTTGCCCTGGTAGTATTACAGGGATCACTGGTAATGTATTAGATGTTATACAGATGGCATTGTGGGTAGGAATACAGACAGCTAGGGACAACTTTCCTCTTGTAGTGCCTGTGTATTACAGAGATCACTGGGTAATGTAGTTTAGACTGTTATACAGGCTGGCACTGTGGTAGGACAATACAGACAGCGTGTACAACTTTAACTCTTGTAGTGCCTGGGTAGGATTACAGCGAAATCACTGGTAATGTTAGTTATATGTTTATACCGGATGGCTTTTGGTAGGAATAACAGACAGCTATGTTACCACTTTAACTCTTGTAGTGCTGGGTAGGTATTACGATCACTGGGTAAATGTAGTGTGTCAATGTTTATACCGTCAGCAACTGGTGGGTAGGCATACAGACAGCGTGTACAACGTTAACTCTTTGTAGTGCCTGGTAGGTATTACAGAGATCACTGGTAATGTAGTGAGAATGTTTATATCAGGAATGGCATGTGGGGTAGGAATACAGACCAGCTTGTACAACTTTAACTCTTGTAGTGCCTGGATAATCTGTTGTATTCAATAATCACTGGACTTAGAAATTTTATTCTGAAGGACGTTTTGCTAGTCAGACCGACGGCTTTCTCAAGTCGAATACTTGTACAAAATCTGTGCAATATATGTACCTTT
Organism: Hymenochirus boettgeri; assembly: GCA_019447015.1. Lineage (NCBI taxonomy): Eukaryota > Metazoa > Chordata > Amphibia > Anura > Pipidae > Hymenochirus > Hymenochirus boettgeri. The sequence goes on from CM033472.1 coordinate 260,484,415, forward strand.
AAATCCCAGTAGCATATCACAGCCAGTGTTAAGGGTGTGATTAGATAGTGGCTAAGATGGTTATAGGAATGCCCATAGTAAGGTGTTAAAAATCCAGACTGGGCCTTTGTCAAAAGAAGTAGAAGGAAAGAAAAGAACACAATACCAACAGTTAAGGGGAAAAGCAAGAACAGGAGAAGAACATGGTCAGCCCATATGGTAGCAGGGGTCTCCGGCAATTAAGAAATTTCAAACATCGTAGCCCTGTCTGCTTTGAAACCGAACAACTACACTGAGGGCGCATTGGTACATCCGAAAGCACCCAACCAAACACAAGAAAAGCGAACATCATATATCGGTGGAGTGGCAGTGCGAATGCTTCTGATTTGTAATGTGGGGAGACCAAAACAGCAACTGCATGCAACGTATGGCCAGCACAGAAAGCCAATTCCTCGGGAGGACTCACCGGGTATCTTGCTCTTAAGGAAAAGACATACCTTTGAAGATTGTAATGTTACATACTGTTCAAGAGAGTGTTAAGGCGGCCATTTAATGTGAAAATAAAGAACCAAGCCTAATAGAGTGGGGGGTCGACAACCCAAGCTGTCTGCCTGTAACAATGCTGGTTTTAAGTTAAACCCTTCCTGGGCGTTCCTATAACACCTCTTAGCCCACTATCTAATCACAACAAGGCACTACCCCGTACACCTGGTGTGATAAGCTAATTGGGATTTTCCAGGTACATAATTGACACAGATTCTTGTACACGTCATTCCTGATTGAGAAAGCCATTCGGATGTAGCAACGTATTCAAAACACTTCACTCCATTTGGCTCTCATTGAATACAACAGATCTACCTAACCTGGATGAATGAGAACCTTCACAAGCATATGCCTGGATAGGTTTTGCAGAGATCACTGGGTAAAAAAAGCATAAAGGGACTGTCCCCTCCGTCTTTCCAAAAACTTATATAATGTAGATTCAACCACCAAAACCTTAGCTTCATTTTAGTCCCCATTTATAATGCATTTCCACACAGAGATCTTATACTACTGCTCCTCGCTCCACCGCCACTTTCCGGGTTTCTCTCCCAGTCTCCACTGCGGCTTCTCTTTCGTTTTGGGTTCTTGAGCAGCGGCAGTGAGACTGCTCCGGGAATGGCGTCAGTGATTGTCCGTGAAGTCACAGTCTTGGCCGACACTGCCGTACCCGGAAGTGCAGATCGCGTGGTGGAGCGAGGAGGAACATTAAATTATAATACTCCGTGTGGGAGCTATTCTAAATTGTGACTAAAACGACGGTTTGGGGGGGTTATCTACATTATATCAGCCTTTTTTGGAAGGAGAGGTGGACAGTCCCTTTACTTTGAATACTGAAGGCGGGGATTAAACTTTCTAAACCTGGTTTGAAAAAACACTAGCAAGGTCAGAGCCAGCAAAGGAACAATCTCCACTAGAAAAAAGTCACCAACTTCTAACTGCACCTGCACCTATGCATGAGACAAAGTAAGTGTCTGCAGGGAACAGATTACATGTGACTCATTGGTCTTTGTAATCCTTCTAGCCATAAGGATCTATGGGATGTGGATGATTCTAATGATAATAAGAATAATCTACACGTTATTAGGTTCAGAACTACGCAGTATGCGGACCTCAGTGATTGACATTAAAAGTCCAATCATTGTAAACAGCAGAGTGCTGACAAGGGATGCTGGAGTTGTAGTTTTGCAAACATAGCCTGAATAGCTACCCCATATAGTGGTAGATATTTCACGCAGCTCCACCTGCTCCCTACCCATAGCTCTGTTTGGTCCTGCTCATTGATCACTGTACTGTCCCTCCCATAATGCAAAGTTTTACACATTGGGTGGATATTGAAATGTTATATTCTGCCGACATAGTTATAAAATCATAGATAGGTAACCAGTTGATCTCCGATGTAAAAACTTCTCTCTCACATTCCTTTGTTTTGATAGAGAATGCTGGGAGTTGTAGTTTTAAACCATCTGGATACTACTGGTTCCCTATTTCCTGTCCAGATCACAAGAAATTACTTCAGATAAAGAAATTTAAATGAGCTGAGGCCCATGGTAGGTAAAGTTGGGCCAGTAAGAGGCCCAATGGGTAGGTTTAGGGAACAGTATTGGCCCATGGGTTAGAGAAGTTGGGGACAGTAAGTCCATGGTAGGTAGTAGGAACAGTAGCGCCCATGGGTAGTAGAATGTTGGGGACAGTAGAGGCTCATGGTAGTAGTTAAACATAGAGGCCCTGGTTTTAGGTAGTTGGGGACAGTAAGGCCCATGGTTAGGGTAGTTGGGTACAGTAGATGCCATGGTTGAGGTAGTTGGGGACAGTAGAGGGCCCATAGTTAGGTGTTAGGGGGACAGATAGCGGCCCATGGTAGGTAGTAGTAAACAGTAAGGCCCATGGTTAGGTAGTTGGGGACATTAGAGGAGGGTAGCCAGGGCGCCATGGTTAGGTAGTTGGGGACCTTAGAGGCCCATGGGTATGTAGTTGTGGACAGTATAGGCCCATGGGGTATGTAGGTGAGGCAGTAGAGGGCCCTGGTGAGGTAGTAGGGGACAGTAGGACCATGGTTAGGGTAGTTGTGACAGTAGAGGCCCAGTAGTTAGGTAGTAGGGGGACAGGAGAGGCCCATGTTGAGGTAGTAGGGACAGTAAAGGCCCATAGTTAAGGTTATTTGGGGTACATTAGAAGGGCCCCCCATAGTTAGGTAGTAGGGGGAACAGGTAAGAGGCCGCCTGTTTAGGTAGTAGGGGACCGTAGAGGGCCCATGGTAGGTAGTTAGGACAGAAAGAGGCCCATGGTTCGGTAGTTTGGAACGGGATACATGATCTCTACCTTTGGCCTACATTGTTGAACAATATATTTTTTTCAAACAATATGTTTCAGACATTTGGATGACCCGCTATATTTAATGGGATGTAGGTTTTGTCTATGAACATTTGTTTAGAATAAAACATTATTTAACATTTTTTTTTAACTCCTGTACAAATTTTAAGAAAAAGAACATAAGCGGGTGGTCCGAACTTTCAGGTGGGTCGCGAGTATGAAGCGGATAGAAAAGTAGGTGAGGGACTGAATTTTTTCGGGCCAGGTCGGTGCGGTCGGAATATTAGACCCCGCGCAGGACTCCAGTGCTAGGTGCCATTACAATCTTGCACGGTGCTATTATCTAAGCGCACTGGGTTATCCTACTGTTCCTGCCTATTGGAATCTGTCCTATAGGAAAAGCATTAGCTGATGACATTTCAACAAAATTATTTGGGTCCTGGTGTTTACACAGGCCATAGTTTCCACTGAATCCCTTGCAAATCAGATCTCAACAGATTAAAGAACTATTATACTCACTTATCCTGCGATCCACACTTGAAAGTACCATGTGCGGACCCAACCGCTAATGGCCCAACAATCTTACCTGCCAGACATATACTGCCAGATAAATGTTTACGGCTGTAACATTGGTAATCGTCCCCATGCAGTTTGCAGAAAACCTGCGTAATTGTATCTCTTGTATAAAGCTTGTATGAACGATCTTAGCATAACAGCCTGTGTATACTACAGTAAGCTGTTTATAGTGTTTAGTTGTCCTTTTAAATCAACAGAGAATCATATAATTAACACAGCCTGGATTGTTTTTTTACCTTCCACAATCCAAATTAACACACAATCGCCCTCCCCTGGAAGCAAGAAGGTAACATAAAACATATGCTGCTTTCATATCCAAACTCTCTAAAAAACCGCACAGCACAACTCCTGGCCATAGCAAATCATAGACTCCATTAGATTGGGGGGGCCAAATCTTCTAATAGTGAATGTACTTACATCTTAAGGAACGGAAAAAGTACAAACACCAGTACTAACAGAGAAAGCCGTCTGCCTGCTTAATTGTCTTTGCAGTGGATCACATCAGAGTATTTTGATTCACCGCTACCAAATGCCCTTTCTCTGCTAGGACGGTCACCCCAGGGTTCCCATTAATCACATAACTCGGCTCGGACCTATGGTGTGTTTTATAATTGGCTTAAATAACTTATTTAAAATGGTGATTTAAATGTCGTCCTGTTATTAAAAGTTTATTTTATAAAAAAATCTCCCAACGGGTCCGAAATGAAATAAATTACGGCACGAGGCGCCATAATTGACATGAAACCTTCCGTCCCTTGCCCAATAAATAAGTTGATATGTTTTTGCCTTTCGTTTTTATTGACAACTTGGTGCACGGAGAACATCAATGGGTTTTAAACAAGCTCATCTGGGCCGTATAAGTCTTGGGATGCGCGGCCAGATCTAGAACCTGCTCCACTAGCGCATATCGATCACGTTTTGCAATCTAATGGGCTAGTGGGAGCGCACTCTTGTGTAAGCCTGTGTAATCTGGTGAGGGGCCCCACTAACATGCGCTGCGATCACCATAACTCAATTCCTTCCGGAAGTGCAGTGCACATGCATTGATTGCGTGACATTGCTAATCCGTGGCATTTGTGGCTAACTATGGGGAGTGTTTTTCTTACACAGTGGCAACTAAAGTTCCGAAAATCCCATTGAACGGAATTTTTCAAAATTTCGATTGTACAATTTTGAGTATTCAGTAATCATTTTTCATGGAATTTTTAGAATTTTTCAATGAATTTCGATGAATGTCGATCTTTTGGTGTTTGATGGTATTTTTTGGTGCTGAATGAGTTTTGTCATGTCGAAAATCTTCCAATTCCTCACTATTAGCTGGGTATCACACCATGCAAAAATATTTAGTTTCGCCCGTCCAGGTGCTGAAATGGTCACATTGTTTTCGGCTTGATTCGACAGAACCGTTGTCCTAATCGATGAACGGATGAATCGGACAGCGCGCAGAAACCAAGTCGGATCGTATTGTCCTCTATGGACCGCACAAGTTGGTCGGGTAAACGGTGGCGGTGGCCACTATTGTCTTGACCGATAGTCCTTTTGGCTTGACAGTCGAAGAGCAACCAAGTTGGTCCGGAGGACCTTTGCAATGTGGGTGCACATGGGGGAGGCTATTGTCCTGACCGAGCGTTTGCTACTACCGAATCTGCTGCGACAATGACTGTTGGTTGCGCATAGTGGCCGTGTCGACAGTTTGCGTGACCGTTGTTCCTAGGGACGATCTTGCCAAATGTGCAACTGATCTTGGGCGTGCCGCGTGCACGCCGCTTGCTAACTGGTCGCCCGGAAATATCTCATGGGTACCCCTGCGTAGACATACTCACAATCAATTACTCCCCAATCGAGTATTGATGGCTACAGGTTTTTGGTGTCCCCCTTGAGGGACGTTAACTGGACTGGTAGGTGTGACAGGCCCTTAAATAATCATTATCCCACAGTTCACAGGAAATAAATATCCCCTTTACTATGCATTGATTTGGGAATGGGAGTTATGGGCCAGCTTATCAATTAGCAATCAATTGTATAGAAGCCAGGGACGAATGTAAAGAATATCACTGCGGTAGTAAGCTGGCCCCTCCCTCCATGCAACCAATCAAGACTGTGCCGCTGACTTTCGATAACCAATGAATGACTGCTGTGTTATCTGCTGCCTCCCTGCACATCTCATACGTAAAAACAAAGCTCATGAGCAGAGGGAGGCTGCAGAAAGGAATAGAACATATTTTCAATCCTCTGTTACAAATCCATGTATAAAACGGTCAAATAGCAAGCTGGGTTTGTGGGCAGATAAATGACCATCCCAGTTTTTGTTTTAGGGTGGACCTGCCCTTCAAAGTCTAAAAGTATGACTTAATCGTTGGGGCCTTAATTTACCCTCCACAATAATAAAATTTCATACTCCTAATTCACTTGAAGATCCGGTTAAGTTATTTGTTAATAGATTATAGTTCATTTGTCTTTATTGAAACTGAACTGGACCCTTAAGTAACAAGACTGAATGGTAATGTCCATCCATGCATCCCACCACCCCTCCGGGAGTCGCGGGAGTCTCCTGAGAGACCCACCCCAAACTCCTGCGACCAACTTACCTGAGAAATCCGCCTCCAGAACGCCTTCTTTTCTTCTGGCACGCTCCTATGTGAAATGTAAATTACGTCACACGGTTCAGTTACGGTCCCCTAGCCACACCTCCAACTTGATGTAGTTTACGTTCATGATAGAGGCGTGGCTAAGGGGCTACTGGCCCTTTCCCCTGACTCTGCCCCACCCACCCCGCCCCTTTAGTGACGTCATGTCGCTCGGCCACCCTCCTTCTCCCCACCCTGTTTAGAGATCTTATTTTCTTCTAGCCTGTTTTAAACGACCCACTGGAGACACTCAGGTACAGGGAGTTAGGACTGCACGTTATATAGTAGCTCTGTCCCTGTGGCCATAAATAACAATAAAGTTACCCCCCCACAGCTTGCCTAATGAAGTAGGACAGACCTGTAAACTCGCATTACTGGATGTCTGAACTCCTCCGGGGTTCATCCAGTGCATGATGGGATCTTGTCTATCTCTAAATTTCATAGAATGTTCCCTCAACTAAGACTTAAAAGAAACAAGAACTAAAGCCAGGTTTAATTTGTTATCTATGGTTTCCTATTTACGCCTTTGGGATCTGATATTGATCATACAAGTGACAATTGTTGGTTGGGTTCTGTCCAGGAAGGTACTTACCTTTCGGGTCGCTCCATCCCTCTCAGATGGCAGCGCCCAGCAAGTCTCAGCGTGCAGAGCCCGCAACGTCATGAGAGAGCGCTGGAAGGCGCAAAGATTAACTGATGTCCTTCACTCAATCGGTGCCCAATAAAGCATTGTTTTGTACCTTGTCCAGGTTCCGCTTCTGTTTAGTATATCACTGATCCTGCCTTGCACTATAACAGTTCCTGCCCTTGCATTGTATCCTGATCCTGCCCTTGTCTATGCTTCCCAATCGGTTTCCAGTTTTGCTGTGCTCCCACCCTCCTCTGGGACTCCTACCCTCATTGGTTTCCGACTTCTGTGCACATGTGAGGACCTGTCCGAGGAAACGTCAAGATTTGGGGAATATTCAGCATAGTGGGAGCGGCACGGTGGCTGCTACAAGACGCAAATCGAATTGTCTAAGCCTCTATGCTCCCTTGAACGCACCCCCCCTCTGCTTTCCTGTGTCTCCCGCGCAGCTGCTCTAATAGCCCCACCCAAGTTGGGCTCATCATTTCCCTACTGGACGGGAAACAACCACACTGAATGGCTTCACCGTTGTGGGAAAAAACTTCCCTTATTACAATGGCTTCTGAATTGTTTTGTCTACTTTCCAAGTCGTGGGATTTGACGCCCCCCTACTTCTGAAGGTTGTCCTACTTTAAGTCAGTGTTTTTGGACGCCCCGGGCGAACTACTGTGCCTCACACGTCTTCTACGCTATACGCCAAATAACCGTACTTTGGGCACAGTTTACCAAAGTTCCGACCCTAGTGTCAGACTAACCTGGAGGCAAGCGAACCTTATGTTGCGGGCCTATTGGCAAGGTCTGTTTCTGATACATTAAAAATGACTTGGTCTCCAGAGATTACCACTACCACGGCTTGCTGAGAAGAACGCAGTAAGAGGCTTTTTCCCTCCTTGGTCCCCACGTTTTGTCATTACCCCTTCACCTTTCTGAAGAAGAGATTTACGAAGACGCAGTACTGTTTTTTGTCTTTATTGTGTGGTACGGGGTCACTTCGCCAAACTTGGAAAACACCACACTCGATTAATAGGGTGACTCATCTGGGCAGTGTTACCTACTTTCACCCTACCCGACTCTTCACGTTCCCTATTGCCAGTACAGCTTTCCTTTTGTTCCTCAACTTTGAAACTTTTGGCGGGCTTCGATTCCGAGCAGCTGGTAACTTTTTGGTATTTCACCTCTCGCATCAAGCAATCCAAGATTCCACTCCTACCTCTGACCACTACCCCCGATATTTTTCTCTGATGACAAGCCCCTATCACCATGTAATTTCTCAGTGTACCATGGGAAAATGGCCTCTTACAGGTTGGTCCCCACTTCACCACAAAAATATTTAAATTTCTTCTTCATTATTAACTGTCCTTCCACTCCTATTGTCCTTGACCTTCCCGGCTTTCTATGTCATAATCCCAAAATAGACTGGCACACTAACCATATTTCCCATGGAGTCCCTGGTCTGAGCAACTGTCATGTCCGTCCTCCCTTCTCTTTCTATCAATTCGATAAGACTTTTTTCAGATCCCACACAGTATCAAGAGTTTTCTGATGTATTTATAAAAAGGCACAGAGACGTCCCCCTCATCAAACATATGATTATCGCCATCCACAGGCTCTTTCATGGAACCATGGCCCCCAAGCGGTCAATACATATCCATGTCTCTATCTGAAACCCAGTCCATGAAGTTATAATAACCAAGAAAATTTAACAACAGGGTTTTATACGACCTCCTTCATCTCCTGCTGGAGAGGCTTTTCTTTGTTGAAGAAGATGGGGGTCTCCGCCCTTTGCTTGATTCCCGGGATCTGATAAAAAGACACTATCAAAAACCGCTACCCGCTACCATTAATATCCAAATTGTGTGGGGGGGGAACAGCTCAGAGGAGCCAGGTTTTTTACAATTGACTTACGTGGTGAATACAAATTAATCCGTATCCTTCCGGAGACGAATTGGAAAACATTTTTTCAACACACGGGATGGGCACTACGACTATCTTGTCATGCCCTTCGGCCTCTGCATGCCCAGCGGTTTTCAAGGAATTCCGTTCACAATCTGTTTCGTGACCTTCTAGGTCATTCTGTAGTCGTTATTTGGGGACGACATACGAGTTTTTTTTAAGATCTTCTATCTCACAGAACTCAGGTCAAGGAATTACTCTCTCGCCTCCGAAAAATCCCTTTAATCCAAGTAGACAAGTGTCCTATTTGAAGTTCCCAAAGTCCTTTTCTTTGATCATTGTTTCTCAGGAAGGCTCTTGAAATGGATTCATGCTTAAAATTATGCTATCAAGATTGGCTCTTACCCACGTTTCACTAAGGCCATTCAGAGTGTGTCGGTTTTCGCCAATTATTATCGACAATTCATTAAGTATTTTCTTATCCATCTCTCCCTTCTTAAAAACCTTAATCAAAAAAGAGGGAAACCCCATTCTTGGACTCCACAAGCTTTAAACACCTCAAAACACTGAGACCTCTTTCTCTCCGCTTCAATTCTTTGTCATGCAAACCCTTTCTCGCCTTTCTACATCAAAGTTGATGCCTTTAATATTGGGAGCCAGACATTACGCTCCTCAATGCCTTGACTCCGATCACAGAACCTCATCCATGTGCCTACTTCTCCCGTAATGTCCTGCTTCCTAACAAATTATGAATAGGTAATAGGGACTTCTGTGCCATCAAATGGGCAGTTGGAGGAGTGGCGACTTCTTCTAGATGGTACCCCCCTTCCCACTTATTATTATACAATCACAAGAATCTTGTAGTTCATTCAGACTCTTCTTGTAAAGACTTAAACCCCCGGCAGGCCCACTGGTACTTTTTTCTCCCGGCTTCAATTTAATTGTTGACCTACCGCCTGGTTCAACACAGGAAGCGCCTGTTGCCTGTCCCCAAAGATTCTCCTCTCGAGACTTATAAATCATCCTGATGAACCAATCATTCCATCCTCCAAATTTTTTTTTTTTTTTTTTTGTGCTACTATCATTCCCCTCTGGCTTTCAATTATTTAACCACTCAACCTTCTTCTGCTCCCATGAACCACCTGATCGGATGATTACATGTCACCTGAACATCGACTAGTACCTTTCATGCAAACACCAGTTTTCTAACAATCGCCCCTCCGGGAGTCTCAAACGCTCTACAACTTCTAACTGGCTGTATGGTGCCTACCTGCCAAAGGATGTTAAAGACATGTGTCCTGCCTGTGTAGGTTTGTTCCTCTGCTAAGACGGATCGCTCCGTCCCCAAGCATACTGAATCCCCTGCCTATTCCTTCTCGCCCCTTGGACCCCTCCTTGCTATGGACTTCATTGGAGAGGTTCCCTCTGCCAGGGAAGAGTCATTTTGGGTGGTTTTGGACCGTTTCAGCAAGATGCACATTTTGTTCCTCTCCCCAAAAGAGTCCCACTTTGTGTGGCCAAATTCTGGAGATCTTTGTGTAAATCCGTGAAGCATAATCATCCCCAATCTAATGGGCAGTTGAATGGCCTCAATCAATCTTTAATACAATTCCTTCATTGTCATGTTTCACGTGGCCAGGATAATTGACTGACTTAGTACCCCTGGCTAATTTGCTCATAACAATACACTCATTCGTCAACGGTAGATCATCCCTTCCTTGTTGTTTATGGTCAACACCCAACCACTTTTCTCAAGATTTCCTACTTTCTGATTCCTGGCAGCACTGACCCACGCTGCACAGATGTCCGGCTATTTGGAGGCTACCAAGAACATCTTGAAATCTTCCTCACAATGGAATCCCTATTCTGACAAGACGAGACATTTCCCATCACTTGAGAAATTCATTGTACTTGCTGTAGATCGTGCAACTCCCTCCTGGGGTAAATTCCTCATTCCTGCCTTGCATGTATCCTGATCCGAGCCTTTCAATTGTGTAAACCAAGATCTATTGTCCAGTTGCTGTTTATCACACTCCGACCTCCTCTGGGACACCTCCCCTTGTTGCGCGACTTCGCGTGACATCAGTACAGGTACCAACAGTATCTTGAAATAACAAGTAATGATATCCATCAGTTAGTTCAACCCTATAAAGTACCACCCGTGTCCTTTAACTTCCTAATAACTTGTTCTGGGCACTGGTCTCTTGGAAGCTGGGAGCCTTCACTTCCTTACCCTACCCCCTTACTGAACACTGATATCCACCGATATTCCGACATGACTATGGGTCTTCTGACTGTGAAATCCACCATTTGACAATGTTTTCTTCCTTCCCTGAATAGCTTTTGCACAATCGAGGCCACAAGACAAACAGATGGAAGGATGCCAAAAAGCTCTTCAACACGTGAAAAATCATGTAGTATGTAGGTTATTCCCTTGGATAAGAACACATCTTCATTTCATGAGGTGCGTTGTCCTTTTAAAGAAATACTTATTCACGACATTATCCACTGCTCAGTGTTTTTTCTTAGTTTGTAGCTGCAGGAACATAAACCATCACTGCATGACAGTCATATCACAGATTACATGTGTGGACTATGCAGTCAGCTGCTCTACTTCTACTTTGTTTGTCTAAGGTGTTGCCTTATTGATCCCAAGGCATCTGTCCTTTGCCACAAGGGCACTTATAGTGAACGGAGTGGGGGTCCCGTTTTGAGTTGCCTGGACCCCTTAAGCCACCAATGTCCTTCTAAGGTCTGGTTTTATTAAACCACCTATAGGGCGTGCAATTGTTCACATCCAGACAATGACACGCACAGCATTGTCCGAAAGAGATCTAACGTTGACAGCTGTAGCCAAGTATGTTCGTGTATTAACAATACCCCCTACAATACACTGAAATACACAGGCAGCTAAAGAAATACTCTAAGAAGATACACCATGTACACCAGGATTATTTCCTCTAATGTAGGCTGTACATACAAGCTAATAACCTCTTTTTCTTTAGCACTTAGTCCTGAAGGCTACATCCAGCCTGTTCACTCTCCTGCCTACTATCCTCGACAGATGTTTTCTGGGTAGACACTTCCTATCGTAGCATAATGCCATCAATTAACTTGAAGCCTATTGACTTCCTAAATCAATATGTCTGCCAATGCAAAGCACTGTGGGACAGGGCACAGCTCGTGCACGGTTTAGTGCTGCTATTCCGGAATAGCTAAGGGCTTAGTAAAAATAGAACGCAGCCTTCAGTATTCTCCGAGGAGCACAAAGAGATATGCTACTTCCGAAACAACTTGCTTCTGGACACAGAGAAATAACAATCCTATTGTGAGTAGAAACACGGACGGATGATTATAGCATGGGATTGTGAAATGTCATGGATTTATAGGACAGGATTCATATGGGAGGACTTGCTCTATAGTATAATTATTTACTAAGAATCCCCAAAGGAGTTAAAAATAACTGAGATTCAAATCACATTGAACAGCATAAGGAAAATAAATCATAATAAATTCTAGATGTGCCTTGTTTAGTAACTAAAGATCTCCACCACTTCTCAATGGCTGTCCTAAGGCTTGTAACACAGGTGCGATCGCTGGAGAATCACGATCCCAAAACATTGGTCCATACGTCCTAACATTATATATCACTTATGCGATCGCGGGCCCCGACCCGTGGCGCACGATATTCGAACGAACGTTCCGGATGAATAAATCGCGATATCTTATGTTTTTAGCATTTTCTAGTAGCAGTTTGCTGTAGCTAGGCTTGAAATGGTTTGACAGGTGGTGTGCTGTATACTGGTTTTGCACATGACAGTTACCGTATATACTCGAGTATAACCGAGTTTTTCAGCTGTAAAACCTGCCTGAAACTTGGACCGGTTTATACTCGATTCACTAAGTGAAGGGGACCTGGAGCGTCCTCCCATTCCCGGCAGCAAGCGTCCTCTCTATTCGATCATTCCATGTACTGGCGGCGCCGTCCGACGCACTGCCCGGCGCCATTAGTGCGTCACCGGCGCTCATAAGGGATGAGTGGCAGGGGAAGGGGAGGAGGATGCGGTAATGGAGAGGACGCTTCTGCCGGAATGGAGAATTACACTGCTCCGGAATGGATAAGACACTTACCTTCAATTCCAGCCACCTGAAACCCTTGAATGGAGGATAAGCCCACACTCCTGGATGAGAGGAGAGCCCATAGGGTACAACTGAACTGGGGAAGTGAGGGTGCATTCAAATGTTGGAAACTAGAACTCCCAGCATGCTTTGTAGCTGAGGAGTTGTGTTTTCCAAACATCTTGAAATCGAAGGGGGTGGCATTCAATTGTTTGGAACTACAACTCCCCTCTAATAAAGCATGCTGGATTGTTGTTTCCAAACATCTTGAATGCCCCCAGCTCACTTGGGCATCAAGATATTTGGAAACTACACCTCCCACTAAGATAAGCATGCTGGGGTTGTAGTTTCCAAACATCTGAATCCAAGTTACTACCCCTCGGTTTAATACTCAAGTCAACAACTTTATATATTTTTTAGGGGGAATTGGCACCTCGTGTTATACTCGGGTCGGTTTATACGCGAGTAAATACGGTAGTATGAGGGAAAATGTCAGGTCAGTGGTCAGAGCCTGATCAAAAAAATCCTGTTATTTGGAAGGCATGCAGCCAACACACACACCTCTATCTGTAAGTGCTACTTACAGGTATGTACTTCTAATTAGATGCACAAAAGTCATTTTTCAGTATAATACCCTTTAAAACAAACAACTGGTAAATTTCAGTTACCTCCCCAACCCAACGATACAGTATATTTTGTACTTTATTACCTGCATTACTTAACAGATCTTTCAGGAATAATTTGCCCATTATGCAGAGTAAAAAGCCCCTCCCTCCATGCAGTCAATCAGATTTGAAAACTGACATCACAGCCAATGATTTACTGCTGTTGCACATCTTTTGACTCCTTTGCACATGCTCAATCTTATAAAAAGCTCTTTGAGCAGAGGAGGAGGCATAATACCTTTACCAGTAGGAATGAACGTATCATTCAATATCTGGTTACAAATACATGTAATAAAACTGGTAAAAATATCAGTGTGTTGTTGGCATATAACTGATACGGAAGTCACAGTGTTTTTGTGGGTGAACATGCCCTTAAGTTTGTAACCATCCGTTATCTGGAATAGTCAGTAAGGCCCTCAACCAACGAACTGGTGTTAAGTTACATTTTCTTTTTATAAATATCATTCTTAGAATTTTTATGCCTTATAATTACATTTCTTGCAGTTAGAGTTCGTCCATGATCAGATCCCTCAATGGGGGTGGGGGGTGGATTGAACAATCCCTTGATATCTATAACTGGTTTTGGTTCACCTATGTCAAGCTGCAGGAAATGATTGTGATCCAACCCACACCAGGCAATGACTTCCTTTCCACCTAGATAATGGTCACGTCCCTATTATTCAACAGCATGCAGCCCCCAGATTTATTACTTGTTGAATGTCAGCAGTTAAGATCCTGTCGGAGATGCCTCGAACGAAAAAGAGATGCGGTAATTTTTAGTCCATTGGTTGTTTAATCAGTCATCGCAATGAGTTTAATAAGGGGAAAGGTCAGGCCCTTCAGTAGCGAAAGCATTAAAAATAAGGTCCCCTAGGCAAAGCTGTAAAAATTCGCCTCCTGAAATGCAGTGTTGCCAATTCCTACATTTTTCTTTTCCCTCTGGATATACCCTGTAGGATCATACGGGAAACTCCGAGGGACGGTCTATGTAGTGGCCTGGTCTGCATATAGACACATAGAAGGGAACAAGATAACGGTTTTATAAAATCTTCACATTTTATTCTAAGTGGTTAAAACACACTGACGAAATATTGGTATCAGTACATTTTCCCTTGTTAAAGGGGGAAAAAGAAATCCTTTTCTGATCCCACCATTCAGTACCCAGATGAAGATCTAACCCTGGAGTTTCCCAAGATCAGCGGTAATAAATACCGAAAAATTCACATGCACGCCAATGAATGCACACTTTAGCAGACAACCTTCTCACATTATCATGCCCGTGGACCCAAGAAGGGGGTGGGGCTAATCATCCAGCATAACAACTTCTACGCTGTGAACTTGCATGTGTTAACATTTTTATTAACTTATTAACAATGTATATTGTATCCCCTTACTAGTACCTTACTAGTCGGTTGCTGTTTTAATTTTGATCGGAAATAAAGTTTGACTGGGAGCTTTTCAAAACTGATTGAATCCGTATTTCAGAAATTCAGCAATTTTTGCAAGAAAGTTGGAACTTTCCGTCATTTCAATTTTTTACCTGTGTGTGCCATAACTGTGTACCACAGCTAAAACCAGGTGTTCCTAACCCATAGGCCTGTTTTTTTTGTAAGACTGGGTCTGGGTTGTTCATTTTTGGTTCAGAGTAACGAGCATCCTACTTGCTAAATACTCATTACAGTGGTATGTGAGAGACCAGTTACTAAAAACATCCAGAATTCCTGAGCGATAGTACAAAGTGAGTGGTGGGGAAGTCGGCCCTGTCCAGAGGAAGCAGCAAGGAAGAACCCGATAAATGGGTAAGTTTGTCCATTTCCTGCCTGCTACTGATGATTAATTGAAGAAATAGGAGGTAAGACATAGCTCCTTCACCTCCCGTCCTTTATGAAAGTGAAAATGGTACAGTCATGTTAATTGGTCAGTAGAAATACTTTTCCCTAACGCGTTTGAGCCATAAACAAATCCACCCTTTTTAGCCACTGCTTCTGCCATTTTTGAACAAAAATGGTGGGAAATGCCCAGGTCCCAGGGAGCCTACAGTAAGTTTAAATGCAGTGTGGGTACAGTTACTAGACCGCTATTTCTGATAATCAACGAAAGACGCTTTATTCACTAGAAGTAGGCAGCTACTGATATGTTGGTCTGACATGACCTTAAGGTCTAAGAGTCATACACTCATCATTAATTTAATCTCTGCAATTCGATGTCTATTTGTACTAAAATGACGAGAAAAGCTGCCGATTCTAAGACCACAGCCTCGTGGGTTTGCTATAAGCCTGGTTTATTTGCTGAGCATTCCAATACTGCCTATGCTGACTGCCCATAGTCTGTGCGTGCTGCCTTGGCTGCTATTGAATCCACGCCCTCCTTACGAACAAACCGCATGACAGAGTCCAATGGGACAAGCAAGACCTGAGTTCAGATGGACTTCAACTCTGTCTATAAAGTTAATTGATTTCCTGAACATCGCTCGTCTTTTAATTCGGTCCTAAAATATGCTATAAAAATATGATGGAGCAAGCACACTTTAAAGGAAGGAATAAATCCTAGTGGGCAATAACTTTATCAAATAAGCAAAAGGACGCAATCAATCTGCAAGGACATCAACCTTGGAAAGATTCCCATACATTGAGTTTCGAGCGGTTTGGGCTATGTACTTATGTAGTTTTCTTGGAATTTCTCTAATGCATAGTCCACATACATGTTAATTTGTGATAAAGACATAAAGACATATGTCTCTATAAGTTCACTTTTCCCATGCTAACCCAACGAACAGCTGCAGGTGCTAGGGCTTTACACTTCAACATGCCCCTGACGGTCTCCCAGAAACATTTTGCATTGGCCTGGTTTTCTTTCGCTCCCGTCGCTTCCAATGAGAATGAATGCAGGCAGGGACGTTGCAAGATTGTTGGAAGAGACAACCACTAACGGGAGCTTCAATAACAAGTTCTATTGTTAAAATGTGATCATTTTGCCCCAACCAATCAAGATTTCATTCAGTATAATCATATATTAACATTTGAAATCTGACATCTGATTGGTTGGGCAAATGAGCACCATTTTTAACAGAACTTTTATTGAATCTCCCTGTTTGTGACTGATGTTACTGCCTCACATTATGACAAAGCAAGTGTTCTCTGCCTCACATGTCTTGGGACTTCACAAGGTATAATCACTTACTCCCTGACATACAGCAATTCGTACATTGGAATCAGCGTGCTACCAGTTAGGGTCTTGTTTATTGCTTTTTGAACTAAATGCATCTATGAATGTCATAATATCCATTTACCTTAAAAACCCTGTTTGGGGGTGTTTTATGCTCTGCATCAAAAGATTTATTGCGTCTACAACACTCAATGACAAGCAGTGATGAGTCGCTATGTTACACATTATATATTATGAATGACCCTTCATTTCTCCCTACATATTATTTATCCTGCTGTCAAGGAAAGGCTTCTCACAGTAAAACCGATGTAAGAAACCTGTTTACAGATAGCCTTTTCGGCATCCTCAACCACCAGCTCAGTCCCAATTATTGAATGGTCCCACTTCTCAGTCTCAGCTTTTTGCCATTCAATATATACTTAAAAACCCTTTGGGGTTGGACTTGCTTTGTTTCGTGCCAATCCTAGTTTCATTTCTATTTTAGCTATTGTTAATTGCTTCTTGCACTCTTTATTACAGCTTTGACTCCCTGTAAAACTGTCTGTCCTCTGTTTCAAAATTTTAAAGCCTTTTCTTTCCCCCCTCGTATTATGATGAAATTGTATAGTTGTGCTCCCCCTCGAATCTCACCATAAAACAACAAATTCCAATGGACCTCCAGAAAGCCTCAAGAGTCCTTTGTTTCTTTTAAACAGATACACCTCATGGCACACCTATCTTAGTCCCCCTGTTTCCGACTAGTGCCGTTCCCCTTCTTAACGGACCATAAGAATTTTTTTAACATCTCAGAACACGCCAACGTTTAAGACCCAGACAAGCTAGTGGCCCTGTATCTTTGCTCGTTTTAATTTCCCTCACATAATTCACCGCACTGGTTTTAAGACAATGGAATGTCTGATGCCCTTTCTCGGATGTTTTCCTCTGATCTCCGTCCCGAGGATCATACTCCCGAAACCTCTTCTTAACCAACATCATTTCTTCTTGTGGATCTGAAATCCTTGTCCCTACCCACTCCAGTCCTGTTTCCCTTCTGTTCAAACTTCCCTAGGACTAACAGCTCGAGGTGGCTTTCTGTTGTCTACCAGGATAACATCCTTCGACCCTGGTGTTACACGATGGACCCATGACGCATCCTCTTCGGGTCATTTTTGGCTCCAAACAAATCTGGAACTTACAATTCTGTGGCAAATCTGCACAAGGGATGTACATCCATGTGTTTCTTGACATGTTGCAAACAAGTAGTTGTCCTCTCTCTCAATATCATTCATTCATCTATCTTGTTTACTCCTTTTCAGTAAATTATGGCTTTCATCACTATCCTCATCCTGGATTCACTAATTATTCTCTTATTCTACTCCTGCAGTTCAAGAGTTGATAGACCAATCAACCAGTATAAGACGGTCCACAAGGAAAAAAATCTTGAGAAGACTCGTCTGACTCCAGGGGGTCTAGTATATCTGTCCCCCAGCTAGTTTAAGACTGCTTGTCATTCTAGGAGCTGGGCCCAATTTTTGTCGACCCCATTTCAATTGTTGGAAAGAATTATGAAGTTGCCTACAGCTCAATGACCTCTACCTCCCATCCGTCATTCCCCCGTTTCTTTCTTCATCTTTCAACCTGGCCTCCATCAGGGGTCCAACTTCCTCCAAGAGGATCTCCAGTTGTCATAGATGGCCAGTAGATTGAGAATTGGAGTGCTATCCAGGTGTTTGCAGCATAGAGTAAGGGTCTACAATTCCTCATAAAATGGAAAATTTTAAAGCTGATAAACTCTTGCAACACAGCCTAAATCTTCTCACGACCTCTGATTTAAAACTTCTTCAAGAAACCCCAGAAGGTCTGTTTGTTGAGGTCGCCAGAGACCGTCCCTTAGGGCGGTGCCAGTCAGCATCACCTTACCTTATCAGGTACACGGCAGCCAATCTTGAAGGGCGTGCACCCCAAGCGCCTCCAGGCGTGTGGTTGTTTTTGTGCACCATGCCATGCATCGGCTTGCGCAGGTCAATGCTTGCACGCACGGATGTGCATCAGAATTTATAAAGGCAGGAAGGGCTGGGAAACCGGTGTGGATGTTGTTCCACCACACCGGCTTCCTGATCTTACCTGTTTCCCACGTCCCTGTCCCAGTTTCCTTGTCCTGCACCTTGTTCGCTGTGCTCATGTCCTGTGCCTCTTCTCAGTCCTTGTTCCTGTGCCTCGTTCCTATGCTTTTCATTCCGGTTCCTTGTTCCTGTGCCTAGTTCCTGTCTTAGTTCCAGTCCTGTTCCTGTTCCATTGTTCCCGTGCTTAGTTCCAATCCTTGTTCCTGTGCCTCGTTCCTGTGTCCCTCGTTCCAGTCCTTGTTTCCTGTGCCTCGTTCCTGTGCTTATTCGTCCTTGTTGCCGGTATCGTGATTGTACAAATTAATTCGGGTTGCAGCACAGATGAAATGTCCCGTTATTTTTTTAAAGAACAGAATGTTAGCTTTTATTTAATCTCGGATAGTATGTTATGAATAGATAGCAATATGAAAGCAACTTTCCAAATGTTAATACCACGGCACATTAACATGTCCTTCCTTTCTTTGGGGATATGGCGGTCTCACTTTATGATTGGTTCATCAAATTATGATCATCATCATATGGGTCTAGTGTTTCCTTGTTTTAAAAGAGTCATATTTAATTTAGGAATCATCTCCCTGCCTTTTGGTGTTTGAACTGACTCTTTGTGAGCTCAACAACCACCTTTTAGCATGAAAGACAGAATATTGAATTAGTTCACGGTATGAAGAACAACACAACTGCTGTGTGTTTTTTAAAACCCTTATTATCGAATCAGTTATGTAAAAATGATGGAGTGTGTGGTTCCCTGCTCGGTATTCTTCTTCCAAGCTCCCTGGCTTCTGTAAAACAACTTCCTGGAGTCATCCCACTGAATGAACATAGATAAGGTTACATCACCAACAGCCAAGAACACATGGGGAGGGACTGCAAACGAATATTGGATTGGTTTTAGGGTATTTGCTTGTTTCATTTTCAAAAGCATTTGGATCCTTATTGGAGAACTTAAAAGGGACTGTCTGAAAAAAATAAAACTGCCCATTACAGGAAACATAACTATCCATGTACCATTTTTTGTTGATTCTGGCCCCCTATCTTTAGATATCCAATCTAAACCATCTACATTCAGCTGTCACAATCAAGTGGCTTTATTTCACATAAAACCTTTCTGCTGTGTAATCCTTTACTGTAAACTGGAATGGTGGTGAAGTGCACGAGTGGAAATTCCCTCTCCTAGTGCTTGCCTAAGTGATTACTGAGCATTGCTTGCCCTCTTAGAAGTCTAGTCTAGATTAAAAGAGGTTGTTTGGTTAAGAGAGGGGGGGGGAGTACTGAGCCTGAGCAAATTAGTACCCGGATTGAAGACGCAAGCAACACACAGACCTCAGAGTAGGTTGGGCTACTTACATGTAAGTAATTTAGAATTGAGAGAGCAAGACATTTTTGATTATCTTTGCCCTATGATGTATTAGTACCACCTTCATCCTCCGTTTATATTTCCTATAGAGGTACATGCAAGTGCATATATACATACGAATACATACAATTAGGGCCACCATCCAAGGGTAAGAGAGGTATAGATGGTAAGTAGTCAGGACAGCACAGAATTTTGGAAACCTTAAGCTTATTATTAATACTCATCGGAATTGTACTGTTTTGCGTTGAATTGTGTGTGCCCTCAACCTATAGTTATCTTGTATTGTTCAACCCTCACCACACCCTAGAGGCCTGGTTTTATGGTATTTACCGCACACGGTATGCCCCTGTAAGCACTTGATAAAGGCCATTTGACCAAACGTTGTGCTGTGTTTTGTCTGCATGGGTTATATTTGCAATAAACGTGAGATCACTCTAGGAATATTTGTCTGGTTCCTCCCATCTTTTTCATTTTGTTCCTACAGTTCTGGGGTAAACCTCACCTAAAATAAAACCTTCTGTGTCACCCATAATCATAATATGAGCTACAAACACCACTGCACTTACATGCCCTTCATGACAGCTCTGTATCAAGTTCATTACACTAACTGAAAAGAAGCCATCACTCGGAGACTGTAGGAATATCAGTTATATTCTGTCCTCAGTTTGGGCAAATAAACCCTCCAAACACATGAAAGTATTTCTAGGAACTTCTTTAGAAAACCTTTGTCCTGACAGTGAATAAATATAAAAAAATGTATTCGTGAGGAAACGATTTACTTTTAATCAGACAAACACAACCCGAGAACTCTGGATATTGATCTACATTCATCCACAACTTTTCTCTTGAAAACAACGTTGATACAACGTTTCGGGAACGGTTGTCTTTCTCTCCTCATAAGGACAAAGCGTTCCAGAAACTTTCACACTTCGTTTTTCACATACTTATTGAAACACATCTGTAATTGCCTCTCCGCTTTTGTTATCTACGTTTGGATGTGCCCTTAACCCTGGGATAGAGGGTTGGAGGATTTCACCAACCTACTACGTCTGGAAAACAGCCACATAACGTTTTTAGGAGTGACTCAGGACTTTCTATCTACCAGAACCCCCGAATATCTTCCCCTATTTAGCAGATGCACTTTAACACAGGTTATTTATGGTTTAGTGGCCAGGATATTGAATCCCAATGCATCACCTTACCTTTCACATTAATCTCATCTGCCATTCTGCGGCCCATTTTGATCATCTATCGTTTTGCTTGCATCAACTTGCACACATTGGAAGTTTCCAAAGCTCTGCTATTTAGTGTCCATCAGCATAACATAACCCAGACCTTGCTCTCATGGCCCCCCCCCCCCTTCATAAGTCATTTATAAACAGATTTAAACATGAAGTGGCTTCCCAGCATGAATCTGTACCCAGGCTCTTCCTGAAGCGAGCAAGCTGTCAGACATAGTCTAATAGTGCAAAGACTAAACATTCTCTCGTCCCACACTATGTAGCCCAACTTCATTTCACCCATTTCACTATAACCCCCCTCCATTCAATCATCAAAATTTCCTCCTCCATCCAATTGCTTCCAGTAGTCTTTCTCTGTAGCTGCTTTTCTCTATACTTACACATTTCTGACTACTGCTACAGTCTTTAATAAAAAAAAAAACACGCTTCACATAGATGTAAATAGAGCGCTATCTAAGGATGGAATCCCCTGGCTATTGAGAGCTCATTTTTCAAAAGTCATGTAAGGGGGAGGTTTGAGGCTGAACGCTGAACCAACACCTGGAACAATATTTTTGGTTTGTCAATTGAATAAACTCCCCCATAATCTTTTATTCGGATGTGGAATAAAATTTTGAGCGGTATCATGTGTGTAATCTGGCTACGGAAATTAGCATTTCACTGTTTTCTCTGTTTTGTGGCTGCCAAAGACCTTGGAGGGGGTTTGACTTCCAAGGCAGACCCCTACAACCTGCCTGGGTTTCTTGGTGGAATAATCCCCCGTCTCTGACACCTGGTCTCTAGCATTGTCCTGTCTTCTTTCCCCTCATGTCATCCTACTTTAGCATTTGCTTGGTGAGTTTATTTATAAACGTTTCTGCCCATTGCATGCTTTCAGGTTATTTGTGTAATCAGGAGATGTGAATTGGGTTAAAACTCATG
Source organism: Hymenochirus boettgeri (assembly GCA_019447015.1). Classification (NCBI taxonomy): domain Eukaryota; kingdom Metazoa; phylum Chordata; class Amphibia; order Anura; family Pipidae; genus Hymenochirus; species Hymenochirus boettgeri. The sequence continues at coordinate 260,506,538 of CM033472.1, forward strand.
TACAAGCCTTATACTATTAAAATAAGAATAAAAAAATTCACCAACACACAAGTGGTTATCTGAGAACATCATGGTACGAGACTTATGTTCAATTTCTCTGCTAGAAGGGTGAGATCCAATCACATTTTGGATTCACACACACCTTCCTGCTTTTAGAACACATCATGGGGTAATAGTTTGGAATAGCCTATTAGTACAACACACATCACTGTTCAAAGATATTAACGGGTTTTTTATCAAGCTCTGACTATATGGCTCTCTCGTGTCCGGCGTTAAAAGCCACTTTCCCTTAATAAAATGGAATAGTTTTGTTCCCAACCAAGACCCTCGCATTAACCATCTTGATTGTATTTTAGAATCTGGGCAGAAGCTGAATACTCGCATACACGAGAACACTCCTGGGGGGGGGGGCACTTGTGAGAATAAGAGGAGGCTGCTCGACTACTTACCTTCGCGTTCTTGCATCGAACCGTCGTTAGATTGGTATATATGTCTTTCGCTCATTATGGGATATCTTCTTTTTTTTTCCCTTCAGGAATTAAAAAACCTCCACGATCCACGTTCTCGAAATCCAATCTTGCTCAATGTAGAAAAAGTCACGTGATCCATTGCTCGCGCGAATACAAATGATATGTTATACTCCACTTACTGTAGCTTCTCATTACACGCTTGTAGGAACACCCATGTCTAGTCTATGATTCTTCTTTTACCTCCGTTCATATTCTTACTTGAAATCGCTCGGGCAGATACACAGCCTTATAAGGAAGCTAACGCTTGTCCGCAGTGGCGGAAATAGGAGTTAATGAGCTCCTCGGCAAAATTAGATGGCCATTCTGCCTCCTTCATTTAAAGAGTTTTCTGTGGAGAAGCTGTTTCTGTTATAGGAGAAAATAAAACATGGGAAATATCAATTTCATATCTAAGGAAGCTTCTATGTGCTCAGTCTTTCTAATCACTTGGCTATTCTGTACCCACGTGTTATCATGTGCTGTTACGCTGTACTTTCACGAGATTAGCTAGGGGTCTACCACAGTTTCTGTACAGCATCTAATCTTATATTTACATTACAAATTAACTAGTTTATAAGTAGGGAAATTTCCACAGAACTTTCGGAACTTTCGAAACCGGACACTTTTTCGAACTTGGTGATCTTATGGAATCTTCAATTTGATACATTATATCCAGCCTCCATGTGAATTTTCCTACTTGAACTTCGTTGGAAATGTCAAAAAGTTGTAAATCTTCGAAATTCCGTCCATTGACTTTGATCGCACTTTTGGTTTTCCGCTGGTGAAACCGAACTCTAATGTTAACACCACAAAAGTATCGGTTACCAACATAAATTTAATACCTTTGTGTCAGTGGCCCTATGTCAGGCTGGATAGTGACAATAGGCAGCTCCGGATAGTGGACATGGCCAATATTTCCTGCCAAGGCCTTTGGGTTTCTTGCCTGGTGCACAATAATGTTGGCACTCTTTCACGACACCTTGGGCATGTGCCATTGTTAGAAAGACTAGGAACGAACTTCCAGTTTGGTTCTGGTCTTTCAAACCGCTGATAGCGCTTTTACTTCACATGGGTGGTCAGCTGTTTAAAAACAGCTGATCGTGGAGCTTTGCTGCACAGATTGCAGGCCCGTTTAACTCCTTGGGCCCCCCATGGTCACACAAGATGTGGCTACACATAGCCACCAGCGTTCTCCCTATATAAAGTATAGGGAGATTGTTTGGGACTGAAGTGAGAAAACTAATTGTAGGGTATTTATTTTAATTCAAACTTCTCTGCATTGGTCCGTGTTCCCCAGGCCATCCCCCAGGTCCCTATGCAATTATAACACAGTTAATATTGACATTAAACAATGTTTATTTTCAAAACTTCTGGAAATTCGCCTCCCATCTAGAAGAAAAGAGTTAGTTAAAGGGTATGCCCACTGGAAACCCCCCATAACCTAGACCTTACATGGTCAAATCACTTCAAATCGGCAGCTAAATATACTTACTTCCCAGACTTACATGGCGCCCTTCTGATGTCTTTTGTGCATGAAGCAAGCAGAAGGGCCGGGCCCAGGCAGGCGACAGGATTGGTTAGAGCAATTTGACCATTGAGGCTAGTTTGGGAGGGGTTTCAGTGGACCAAAAGTTCTTTGAATAAATGTGTGGAAATACCCTTTAAAGGGTTCACTTGAAATAAATAGGGTTATTCATAAAAGTTCTTATCGTTTAAAATGGTGCTAATTTTGCCCCAAACCATCAGCATGCAGAGCTTACAAATTAGCATCATTTTAAACTTTATTGAATTCCCTGCCTTATCTTTAAATTCTATACTCCACTCCCAAACACCACTGAGTTCAAAAACGCTCCAGAAACTTGTTTCTGAACTGGTCCCTCGCTCGCTCTGGGAACCACCCAATTGCCTCTGCTGCTGACAGCGCTCCACTCTCTGGTTTGGGCATTTTTCAATTACGGCACCAAGTGACATCACGCCAATCGCTGACACCCCAGCCAGGAAGGAAGAGGCCCTGTCTGTGCAAAAGAAAACAGGAGCAGGGGGCGGGGCACTAGACGGCGAGAATCGGGTAGTGTAGTAAGAAGTTAAGGAGCCTTTTGGAAGTACAAATAACGCGAAAAGGGGGGTTTGGGGTGGGTAAGGTAATATACAATTTAATCAAAAGGTTTTTTTCTTTGGAATGACTTGCCCCTTTAGGGGTAACATTCTAATCACTATGTAAACTCAGTGAGAGACAAGATCCCAACATACACACTGGACATGCCTATGATGGAGTAGTTCGTATTATCCAGCCTCATGCGTGAACACAAAATGTTCTATTTAATTAGGTACTATGTGGAGAGTGACCATTTCTCTATAGCAAGGCCAGGTCACATACACAACACAAAAGCCATGCAAAAAAAAAACACAAATAAATGGCGTTTTTATGCAATGCGTTTCTAGTGGTTTTTCTTATGCGTTTTTTATTTTTCCCCATTCAATTGAGTGCGTTATCCACTCAAAGCTGCAAGTTGTTGTGTTCACACAAACGCAAGGCAAAACACATTACAGTCGTGTGAACGGTTAATATGACATCACTATGTGAATTTCATGTCCTAACATGAGCGTAATAAAAACCGCACAGCGAAAAACATAAACGCGTCTAGGGGAACGAGCCTTATTGTGTGGCCTCTTTGACAGGAGCCTCTTAGCTTCCACTCTAAATCAACAGCAGTCCTACTACCTCGTATGGTCTCAGTGGGTCCTCTTTGTACTTATATCTTGTCCAAACAAGGCAAGGAAAAGAGATAAATGAGTCTACGATTGACTGTATTAACCTTGTGACCAATCTGTTAGTTAAAACAGCAAACCATCACTACCTAGGGTGTAGACCAAAACTACAGGCTCTGTAGTTTGCGGGGTGTGGCAATCCATTTTCCCAGGGGAACAGTTGTGGAAGTCCAGGACCCAATAGGTTATAAACCTGAATGAATAGTATTATTAATATTCCTGGGTTGATTGTAGTGTGTTTAGATTATCAATGCTGCCTGCAGATACAAAAAACAAAACAAAATTAAACAAAACACAAAACTATGAACAGTCAATTCATATTATAGATACAGGTGGCCAGGACCGCCTAATAGATGGGGCAGTGCTTTGCCCAGCCGCTGGTCAGCCGTGGATGAAACTTCCGGGGCCTCCACGAGTTGCAGGGAAGCCCCTTGACCACCCTCCTCCCACGCCCACCAGGAGCTTCTCAATCAAGCTGTTTTTAAACAATGGTCGTGCGAGTACGGAGTAAAGATTCACGAAATGATAGCGGTTGAGAAAGACTAGGAACGAACTTACAGTTGGTTCTGGGTCTTTCCAAACCACGCTGATGCGCATTTTACTTCACATGGGTGGTCAGCTGTTTAAAAACAGCTGATCGTGGAGCTTTGCTGCACAGATTGCAGGCCGTTTAACTCCTTGGGCCCCCCCATGGACACAAGATGTGGCTACACCTAGCCACAGCGTTCTCCCTATAAAAAGTATAGGGAGAGATTGTTTGGGACTGAAGTGAGAAAACTAATTGTAGGGGTATTTATTTTAATCAAATTCTATGCATTGGTCACGTGTTTACCCAGGCCATCCCCCAGGTCCCTATGCAATTATAAACACAGTTGAATATGACATTAAAACAAATTGTTATTTTCCAAAACTTTATGGAAATTCGCCCTCCCATTAGAAGAAAAAAGAGTATTATGTAAAACCTCCAATCTTAGGGATTCGAGGGTATCATGAATTATGTTAAACCTCCATTATACGGGAATCGAGGGTGTCAGAATATGTAAATCCTCCCAAATATGGGGAATCGAGGGGTTTCATTGAATTATTAACCTCACATATATAGGGGATCGAGGATTTGGGAATATATATAACCTCACATATATAGGGAATCCGAGGGTTCATGAATTATGTAAACCTCCATATATAGAGGAACGAGGGCTCGTGAATTATGTAAACTCCCATATAGGCAGAATACGAGGGTTCGTGAATTACGTAAAACCTCCCAATATAGGGAATTGGAGGTTCATGATTATGGTAACAACCCATACTAGGGAATCGAGGGGTTCGTGAATTAGAAACCTCCCATTATATGGAGAACTAGAGGGGTTGTTAATTATGTAACCTCTCATATAGAGGGATCGAGGGTGTCATGAATTATGTTGAAAACCTCACCATATCTAGGGAATCGAGGGGTTCAAGAATTAGTGTAAACCTCCCACTATGGGGAAAATCAAACAAATCGCGGAGGTTCATGAAATTATGTAAACCTCCATATATAGGGAATCGAGGATTTGGTGAATTATTAAACCTCCCCATACACTGAGGGAATCGAGGGTTTCATTGAATTATGTAAACACCTCCCATATATGGGAATCAGGGTTCATGATTATGTAAACCCCTCCCCTATAGGAATAGAGGGTTCAAGATATGTAAACCTCCCATATGGATGGGGAATCGAGGGTTCATGAATTCTGTAAAACCTCCCCATACTTCGGGATCGAGGATTTTGGAATTATGCTCACCATCTTAGGGAATCGAGGGGTTCATGAATTATGTACAACCTCCCAATATATAGGGAAATCGAGGGTTCGGTGATTATCTGTAAACCTCCCATATCTGGAATCGAGGGGTTCGTGGATATGTAAAACTCCCATATATATAGGGAAGTGAGGGTCATGAATTATGTATAAGCCTCCCATATAGGGATCGAGGGTTCGTGCAAATTATGTAAACCTCCCATATAGGGAGGAACGAGGGTTGTTAATTTATGTAAACCTTCTCATATATAGGGAATCGAGGGGTTCATGGAATTATGAAACCTCCCATATAGGGGAATCGAGGGTTTGTGAATTATGTAAACCTCCCATGATATAGGGAAGTCGAGGCTTTGTGAATTAGTAAACCTCCCATATATAGGGAACGTAGGCTTGTGGAATTAGTAAACCTCCATAGAATAGGGAATGACAGTTTGTGAATTAGTAAACCTCCCATATCTAGGGAATCGAGGGTTGGAATTTGGTGTCAAACCTCCATATATAGGGGAATCGATGGGTTTGTGAATTATGTAAAACCTCCCATATATAGGGAATGAGGGTTCATGAATTATTGTTAAACCCCATATATAGGAACGAAGGGTTGTGAATTATGGTAAACTCCCATATAAGGGAATCGAGGCTTTGATTGAACATAATAGATAGGCTTTGAATTATTGGTAACCTCCCCTATATAGCGGAAATCGAGGTTTGGATTATGTAAAACCTCCCATTATATAGGGAATCGAGGCTTTGTGAATATGTAAACCTCCCATATATAGCGGAAGCGAGGGCTTTGTGGAATTTATGTAAAACCTCCCATATATAGGGAATCGAGGGTTCACAATCTTTTCCACTAATTCGAAAATTCCGAAAATCAAAATTACAATTTGAGCAGGAATATTTCGCAAACCCGCCAATGGATTATTACCCCAGTGCGTATAGAAACGTTAGATCGCGTTTACGTGAATGCAGGGATCACGTGTTACAGACATCCACGAGACAGAAATAGTAGCCGGGAAATATGAACAAACGTTCTTATTATAACTCTACTTCCTGCACGGAATGATATTTCTGCCTTTGTAAGGAGTTGGCCTTCCAGGGTTTAATTGCCTTAACAGACGGTTATTCTTGTAGCGCGGACAGACAAAACTATAAATTATCTCTGTGTTCCGTACACAGAGCAAGCCAAGCCAAAGGAAATACGAGCCGATAAATAGTAACTCAATCATTAAAAAGGAATCCACCAGAGAGTTAGACATAAGATGAATCCTCGGGATTCCTTTCCTTTAACGTTTACTCCCCATCGCTTTATGATAAAAAAGACTTTTTGTATTATTTTCTTTACCCCCTTGGTTAGAGGTTTGTAAAAGAGAAGAGAAGAGATTCAAGCCTCAACCTCACCCAAAGAGAATCGTGGCCTCCTATCTGGTGAAATAAATTAGGATGGCGTGTTTTGTGAAGAGTCCTTCATCGACTACGACTTTGCATACTCTCTTAATACCAGTCATGATGGGAAACGGAATCATTCACCTAATGGCTTGGGACTCGGCTTAAACTAACATGAAACAGTCAATTGGGACAGTGTCGACGCAGGTGGCGTGGGGCGAAATATACGGCCATTACACGGGAGCACTGATAAGATCTATCTTCCCGCTGGAAAGTAAATCCATCAAGATGGGTTGTTGGAGAGATTCAGGTCTGGAAAACAGTGAACTTAGTGCGGACACAAAAGAAAATGACAGACTCTAGTGGCAAAGAGTAATCAGAGGAATGTCCTCATTAATATATCTTAAGTTATATTATATTGATAGTAAAGAGTGGTTACCCGATCGCAGAATATAGCTACTAAAGTGTACCTAAGGGGAAGGAAAAGGTTTAATTCCGAAAATCTGATTTAAAACCCAATAAGAACCAAAATTTTAGGAATTTCCGACCGTTATGTTTCCTTTCGATTTTCTTATTATTAACCCACAGTGTGGTTGTAAATAGGAATCACTGTGGCCCCCCAGCCAAAACTATGATAGGGCCCCATCTGTGCTTATCCGCCGCAGATATAAATAAGAGATTGGCTCCATGTGGTTGCAGAGGGCTGTTCCCCTGTAATTACGCCCATGATTTAAAGCACAATTTCCGTGTTTCAACCATATATTTTTGACTGTGATTTTCATAAACTTACAGCTTTCAACATTCCGAAAATTCCCCAGATCTTCAAACTGACTTTAATTGAATATACAATCAATACAGTATGTTAAATTGGATATTGGGGCCGTTACCTGTACACAGAACAAGAATCTGTTAGGCGGATTATATATAGTGGGATCATCAGGGCCGCCTTGATATGGGCGGACTGTGACGGCACACACTGGTTGCATAACAGGGGAAGCTCCGATAGTAAGCTACGGACACCCCATAAGGTTTCAAAGAGTTGCCAAACCCCAAACTAGTACAATTTATTGGCGTGTCGTGCACGTCAGTACATAATACAATATTACGAACCCTAGATATAGCTAAAGCCAGATGCAATCGGGGGCAAGGCGGCTATAGCTCAAGGCTGGGCTAGGCTGGCTTTCTTGATTGTGTCGTAGTGATATGGCGGCGGTTAGGGAAGGAGTGGGTTCGGAAAGATGAGTAAACTTCCAGTCTTTGGATCTGCGGTAAACGAACTGATAGGGTCAATCCAGTTCTAATGTTGTATAGATGCCTTAAAATTCGTTTGGCAGATAAGTGCCAGTAATAGATGTAATGGCAAATAGCTACAAAGCACGACGGGTTGCGAGGTAAAAGATATTGAAAGCTAATGTACTTAGATGTACAGGATGGCATTGATGGGTAGGAACATGACGCTAGTAAGTACTGCGTGCGGCGTAGGTATGGTACTGATCGAGGATCTGGGTACTGCGGAGATGTTATAAGGAGCCACGTTGTGGGTACGGGATACGAGTTGTACAATTAACCTGATGTCGGTAGTTTAGAGATCACTGGGTTTGGTACGTTTACGGGTAAGATGTTATACAGGCTGGTCTATCGTGTGACGGAATAACCGATCAGTATTAAAATCAACTTACTGTTTCAGTGCAATAAGGTAGAGATCTGTCGAATCAACTGGGACGAGTTAGAATGACAAATCAGTGTGTAGCATCGACAGCTATGTAACTTAATCTTGTATGCCTGCGTATATTACAGAAATTAACTGGGTCAGAGTTAAGGCAATAGATACTAGATGGCAGAGAATCACGGCTTGTACAACTTTAGTTACTCTGTGGTGTTTGTGGGTAGAAGATTTACAGAGTTATACGGGTTAATGTTATTTAGATTAGAAGGTATACAGGATGGCATTGTGGAGTAGGAAACAGCAGCAGATATGTACAACTAACTCTTGTAGTGCATGGGGTAGGTATTACAGAGATCACGGGTAATGTAGTTAGTTAGTGTTATAGGATGGCATGTGCGGTGGAATACAGGGACAGCTATGTACAACTTAACTCCTGTATGCCGGTGGTTAGATTACAGAGATCACTGGGTTAATGTAGTTAGAATGTTTACTAAGGATGGCTTTGGGTAGGGAATTACAGACAGCTATGTCAACTTAACTCTTTGTAGTGCCTGGGTAGGGATTACAGAAGATCACGGGTGGTAATCGTAGTTAGTATGTTCATCACAGGATGGCTTGTGGGTAGGGAAATACAGACAGCTATGTACAAACTTTAACTCTGTAGTGCCTCTGGTAGGTATTACAGCAGATGCACGGGTAATTAGTTGAGAATGTTATACAGGATGGCATTGTGGGTAGGAATACAGCAGGCTATGTACAACTTTCTCTTGTAGTGCTGGTGGTAGGTATTACAGAGATCACGGGGTAATGTAGTTAGAATGTTATAACAGGGGCTGGCACGTGGGATAGGAATACAGACAGCGATGTACAAACTTTAACTTTGTGTGCCTGGGTAGGATTCAGAGGATCACGGGTAATGTAGTTAGTAATGTTATATAGGGATGGCATTGTGGGTAGGAATACAGACAGCTATGTACAACTTAAATCTTGTAGTGCACTGGGAGTATTACCGAATCACTGGGGGTAATGTAGTTAGATGTTAACAGGTGGACATGGGTAGGAAATACAGACAGCGATAGGTACAACTTTACTTGTAGTGCTGGGTAGGCTATTCAGAATCAGGGTAAGTCGTAGTTAGAATGTATACAGGAGGCATTGTGGGTCGGTACAGTACAGCTATGTACAACTTAACTAATGTAGTAGTGCCTGGTAGGTAGGTATTACAGGAGATCACTGGGAATGTGAGTTAGAATGTTATACCAGCGATGGCTTGTGGGTAGGATACAGACAGCTATGTACAACTTAATCTGTAGTGCTCGGGGTAGGTTACAGAGACACTGGGTAAGTGTAGTTAGAATGTTATTACAGGCTCGGCACTGTGGGTAGGAATAACAGACAGCGATGTACAACTTTTAACTCTTGTAGTGCCTGGGTAGGGTATTTACAGAGATACTGGTAATGTAGGAGTATGTATACGTGGATGGCATTGGGGTAGGAATAAGACAGTATGTACACATTAATCTTGTAGTGCCTGGGTAGGTATTACAGAGATCACTGGGAATGTACGTTAAGAAGTGTTATACAGGCTGGCATGTGGTAGAATACAGACAGCGATGTACAACGTTAACCTCTTGTAGGGCCTGGGTAGGTATTACAGAGATCACTGGGTAATGTAGTTGAGATGTTATACAGATGGCATTGTGGGTAGGAATACAGACAGCTATGTACAACTTTGATCTTTGTAGTGCCTGGGTAGGTATTACAGGGATCACTGGCGGTAATGTAGTTAGAATGTTATACAGGATGGCATTGGGGTAGGGAATATAAGACAGCTATGTACAACTTTAACTCTTGTAGTGCTGGGTGGTATTACGAGGTCATGGGTAATGTAGGTAGAATGTTATAAGGCGTGGCACTGTGGATAGGAATACAGACAGCGATGTGACCAACTTTAAACCTATTGTAGGTGCCTGGGTAGGTATTAAGAGAATCACTGGGTAATGTAGTTGTATGGTTAAAGGATGGTAATTGTGGGTAGGAGGAATACGGACAGTATGTACAACTTAACTTTGTGAGTGCGGGTGGTATTACAGAGATCACGGGTAAATGTAGTTCAGAATGTTATACAGGCTGGCCTGGTGGTAGGAATTCAGACAGCGCATGTACAAACGTTATTACTTGTTAGCTGGCCTGGGTAGGTATACCAGAGATCATGGGTAATGTAGTTAGAATGTATACAGGATGGCATTGTGGGGTAGGAATACGACAGCTATGTCAATTTAACTCTGTAGTGCCTGGATTATTGTTGTATTATTAGATCAACTGGACTTGAATATTAGTTCTTGAAGACGTTGTGCTAGTCTCTTCGATTATGCTCCCCCTTCGCTTTTTCTCAATCAGAATGACTTGTACAGAGGTAATCTGTGGCAATTATGTAACCCTGGAAAATCCCAATAGCATTATACACGCCAGTGTTAAGGGGGTGTGATTAGATAGTGGCTAGGAGGCTGTATAGGAATGCCGACGTAAGGTTGTTTAAAACAATCCAGCACTGGGCCTTTGCAAAAAGAAGTAGAAGGAAAAGAAAAGGAACCAAATACACAACAGGAAGGGGAAAAAGCAAGACAGAGGAAGAACATGGTCATTCCAATGTAGCGGGGTCTTCCGAGAGACATTAAGAAGAATTTTCACAAAAACATCGTATACGATTATGCTTTAAACCGAACACAACAGGAGGCCAGCAATTGGTACATCCGAAAGACCCAATACTCCAAACACAGAACAAGCGGACATCAAATGCGGTGCAGTGCAGGTGCAGAATGCTCTTGATTTGTATGTGGGGGAGCCAAAACAGCAACTGCCAGTACACGTATGGCCAGCACAGAAGAGCCATTTCGTGGTCAGGAACTCAGCCGGATCGACACTTAAGGATAAAGGACATACCTTTAAGTAAGATTGTATGTTACACATACTGGTTCAAGAGAGGTTTTGTAAATTCTACAAAACATCCAAATGTAAAAGGGGGCCATTTATGTGAAAATAAAGAAACCAAGCCTAAATAGAGGTTGGGGGGGGTTCGACACCAACTGTATGCCATGTACAATGCTGTTGTAACACCTGACTCTGGCGTTCCTCTAAATAAACACTCTTAAGCCACTATTCTACATCACACCCTTAAACACTGGCTGTGATATTGCTAATTGGGATTTTCCAGGGGTACATAATGACACCGATTCTTGTAAAGTCATTCTGAATTGAGAAAGCAGTCGGATGTATATGACTAGGCGAAACGTCTCAAAAACTAAATTCAAGCTCCAGTTGATCGAATTGAATACAAACAGTATACCATGCTGGATGAATGAGAACCTTACAAGCAAGTGCGGATGATAGGTTTTGCAGAGCATCCCTGGGTAAAAAAAGCAGTTAAAGGGACTGTCCACTCCTCTTTCCAAAAAATGATAAATGTAGATAACCCCCCCAAAACCAAGCTTCATTTTAGTCCAAATTTATAAATCAGCTCCCACACAGGAGATATTATACTTAATGTCCTCGACCCACCGCCACTTTCCGGGTTTCTTCTCCAGTCTGCCACTGCGGTGGCTACTGTTGTTTTGGGTCATTGAGAAGGCCGAGTGGAGACTTGTTTTCTCCGGGAATGGCAGCAGTGATGGCCGTGATGTCACAGTCTTGGCCGACCCACGCCTTACCCGGAAGTGCAGAGCCGCGGTGGGTGGAGCGAGGAGGAGCTGTAAGTATAATAGCTCCGTGTGGGAGTGATTTCTAAATTGTGACTAAAACGAAGGTTTGGGGGGTTATCTACATTATTCAGCTTTGGAAGGAGAGGTGGGACAGTCCTTTTAATGTTGTGAAGTGATGGAAGGCGGGATATAAACTTCTAAACCTTGTTTACTAGCAGAGTCAGAAGCCAGCAAAAGTAAACAATCTCATAGAAAAGAAAGTAACAAACTTCTAAACTGCACCTGCCACCTAGGCATGGAGACCAGAGTAAGTGTCTGCATGGGGAAACAGATGACATGTGACGTATTGGTCTTTGTAAAATCCTTCTAGCATAATGAGTCTATGGGGTGTGATGATTTAGTGGATAATAAGGAATAATCTCCACGTGAGTAGGGTCAGAACTACAGCAGGTAATGCCGGGGACATCCAGTGATTGACATTTAAAATTCCCACATCAGTGTACAACAGCAGAGTGCTGACAGGAATGTGGGCAGGGTTGTGTAGTTTTGAAAAAAAACATACGCATTGAATAGCTACCACCATATAAAGGTGTAGCTATTTAACTGCAGCTCATACGCTCCTACCCATTATCCTTGGTTATGGTACCTGCCATGTAAAACTGTACTGTCTCCCCATAATGGCAAGTTTACACAGTGGGTGGAGATTGAACTGAGTATATTCGCAGCAGGACAATAGTTATTGAAATCATAGATAGGTACCAGTTGATCTCCAGATGTAGAAAACGTATCTTCAGCATTCCTTGTTTATAGAGAATGCGGGATGTTGTAGTTTTAACCATCTGGGACAACTATCTTGGTTATCCTATGTCCTGTCACCAGATCAATCAACAAGAAAATATGGCAGCATAAAGATTTTTAGAATGAGCCATGAGCCCATGGGTACGGTAGACCAGTTGGGGGACAGTTAGAGGCCCAGGGGTAGGGTAGTAGGGGGAACAGTATGGCCAGGGTAGGTAGAAGTTGGGGACAGGACAGAAAGGTCCTGGGTAGGGTAGTAGGGAACAGTAAAGGGCCCATGGGTAGGTAGAAAGTGGGACAGTACGGTCATGGGTAGTAGTAGAAAGTGGAGTATAGGGACAGTAGAGGCCCATGGTTAGGTAGTGGGGCCAGGTGAGGCGTAGAGTTGGCAGGTAGGCCCATGGTTAGGTAGTTGGGGGGGACAGTAGAGGCCCATAGCTTAGGTGTAGGCGGGGACCAGTAGAGGCCCTGGTAGGTAGTTAGTAAACTAGTAGAGGCACCATGGTTTTAGGTAGGTTGGGGGACAGTAGAGGCCATGGTTAAGGTAGTTGGGGACAGTAGAGGCCCATGGGTAGGTCAGTTGTGGACAGTAGAGGCCACCAGGGGAGGAGGTGGAGGACAGTAGAGGCCCATGGTTGGTAGTAGGGGGACAGTAGAGGACAGGTTAGTAGTTGGGGACAGTAGAGCCCATAGTAGGTAGTAGGGGGACAGTAGAGGCCCATGGTTTAGGTAGTAGGGGGAACTGAGTAGAGGCCCATAGTTACGGTTAGTTGGGCAGGGACAGTAGAGGCCCATAGTTAGTTAGTAGGGGGACAGTAGAGGCCCATGTTTAGGAGTGGGGGACAGTAGAGGCCCATGGTAGGTAGGTTACGGGACAGAAGAGGCCCATGGTTAGGTAGTTGGGACAGGGGATACCAGGTATGCTCTCCACTGTGGGCTACATGTGTTGAAAAATATAGTTTTTCAAACCAATATATAGTTTTCAGACATTGGGATGGGACCCCTGACTATAATTAATGGTATGTGGTAGGTTGTGTCTATGAACATTTTGTTGGTTATGAATAAAACAGTTATTTTAACAGGTTTTGTTTTTAACTTCCGTACAAATTTAAGAAAAAGACAATAAAGCGGGTTGGGTCACGAAACTTTCAGGTTGGGTAGCGAGTAGATGACAGCGGATAGAAAGTAGTGAGGGTACGGATTTTTTGGCCAGGTCGGGGTTGGGGCTGGAATATTAGACCCCGCGCAGGACTACCAGTGCTAGGTGCAGTTACAAATTTGCACAGGGTGCTATTAATCTAAGGCCAGCACTGGGTATCTGAACTTTCCTGGCCTGATTGGAATTCTGTCTATAGGAAAAAGATTACTGATGACATTTCAACAAAATTTGGTCCTGGTGTACCACAGCCATAGTTTCCACTAGATCCTTGCCAAAGCAGATCTCAGACAGAGTAAAGAACTTTTATACTCACTTAGCCTGCCTATCCACACTTGAAAAGTACCCAGGGTGAGGACAACGTAATGCCAAGCCAATTCTTACTCAGACATATACTGTCAGATACTGTTAACGGCTTGTAACATGTAATTGTCCAGGGCAGTTGTCCAGCAAAACCGGCAGGTAAATTTGTATTCTTGATTAAATCTGTGTATGAAGACGATCATTAGCATACAGCCTGTTGATATACACAGTATGCTGTTATGGTTTAGTTGTCCTTTTAAATCAAACAGAGAATCACGATAATTAAAAAAAACAGCCTGGATTGTATTTTTACCTTCCACAATCCAAATTAAAACATCAAAGCCTCCCTGGGAACGCAGAGAACGGTAAACTAACATATGTGCGTTCATTACCAAACTCTCTAAACACGACAGCACAACTACTTGCCATGCAGAAATCAATAGACTCCAGTTAGATTGGGTCCAATCTTCTAATTGATGTTATACATCTTGGACTGAAAAAAGTACCAAAAACAGCAGTACACAGAGAAAGGTCTGCATGCTTAATGGTCCCTTTTGCATTCGGATTCACAGCAGAGTATTTTGCATTACAAGCTACCAATGCCTTTTTGCTAGACGGGAACCCCAGTGGTCCCAATAAATCAAAACGGCTTCGGACAATTGTGGTGTTTTATCTTGGCTTCGTAAAAATATTATTATTAAAAGTGTGAATTTCAAAAATGATCAGTCCGTTTGATTAAAAGTTTTATGTTTATAAAGAAAAATCTCCAAGGGTACGGAAATGAAATCAAGACGGCACGAGGCGCATATTGAAGATGGAAACCTTCCGTACCTTGCCACAATAAATAATTGATAATGTTGGATTCGTTTATGACATATGTGGCCACAGGAGAACCCAATCAATGGGGGTTTAAAAACAAGCCATTCTGGGCCAGTAGAGGTCTTGGGAATCGGGCCCACAGATCTAGAAAACCTGGCTCATAGCGCAGTATGGATACGTTGCAATCTAATTGGCGGTAGTGGGAGGCAGCCGTTGTAGTAAGCTTGTGTAAGCTGTGAAGGGGCCCACTACTTCAGCTTGCGATCACCATTCCATACAAGTGGACAGTGCACATGGCATGATTGCGTTGACATCTGCTAATCCGTGGCAATTGTGGCTGGACACTATGGGGAGTTTTTTTCTTACAGTGGCACACCTAAGTTCGAAAATCCAAATTGAATCGGAATTTTTCAAATTTTCGATTGTACCTTTTGACGGTATCAGGATCATTTTCAGTGGGAATTTTAGATTTTTCAATTGAATTTCGAATGGAGAATGTGCGACTTTTTTGTTTTTAGATGTGTTATTTTTTTTGCTGAAAGAAGTTTGTAACATGGCGAAAAATCTCATGCCAGATCCTCATCTATTTAGGCTGGGTACCACACCATGCAGATATTTAGTTTCGGCGATCGGGCTGAAATGGAACATGTGTTTCGGCTGATCTTAGTGACAGACCGTTGTTCCTAATAGATGAAAGGATAGATGATCGGGACACGGCGAAGAGAGAAAACCAAGTCGGATGTATGGTCCTCTATGGACCGCACGCATGGTCGTGGTGTAAAATGGGTAGGCCGGTGGCCACTATTGTCTTGACCGATAGTCCTTTTGGCTGACAGGTCGGAACGAGCCAACCAGTGGTCAAGGAGGAACCTTTGCAGGCTTTGTGAATTATGTAAACCTCCCATATATAGGGAATCGAGGGTTCACAATCTTTTTCACTAATTCGATAAATTCCGAAAATCAAATTACAAATTTGAAGCGGAATATTTCGCAAACCCGCCAATGGATTGATACCCAGTGCGTATAGAAACGTTAGATCGCGTTACAGATGAATAGCAGGGATCACGTGTTACAGACAATCCACGAGACAGAACTAGTAGCCGGAAATATGAAACAAACGTCTTATTATAACTCTACCTTCCTGCACGGATGATATTTCTGCCTTTGTAAGCGAGTTGGGCCTTCCAGGGTTTAATTTGCCTTAATCAGACGGTATTCTTGTAGCGCGGACAGACAAAACTATAAATTATCTCTGTGTACCGTACACAGAGCAAGCCAAGCAAAGGAATTACGAGCAGATCAATAGTAACTCAATCCATTAAAAAGGATCCACCAGAGAGTTAGACATAAGAACTGCCTCGGATTCCTTTCCTTTAACTTTACTCACCATCGCCTTTATGATAAAAAGACTTTTTTATTATTTCTTTCCCCCCTTTGTTAGAGTTTTGTAAAGAGAAGAGAAGAGCTTCAAGCCCAACCTCACCCAAAGAGAATCGTTGGCCTATCTGGTGAATAAATTAGACTCCGTGTTCTGGTGAAGAGTCCTTCATCGACTACGCTTTGCATCCTCTTAATACCCAGCATGATGGGAAACGGAATCATATCACCTTAATTGGCTTGACTCGCTTAACTACATGCAACAGATCAATTGGGACAGTGTCGACGCAGGTGCGTGGGGAGAATATACGGCCATCTACAGAGCACTGATAAGATTCTTATCTTCCCGCTGGAAAGTAAATCCATTCAGCTGGGTTTTTGGAAGAGATTCAGCGTCTGGAAACAGTGAACCTTTCAGTGCCGGAACAAAAGAAAATGACAGACTCTAATGGACAAAGAGTAATCAGAGGAATGCCTCCATTAATATGATCTTAGTTATATATATATTATAGTAAATAGTGTTACTCCGATCGCAGAATATTAGCTACTAAAGTGTACCTAAGGAAATTGTTTATATTCCGAAAAATCTGATTAAAACCCAATTAAAACGCAATTTTTCAGAATTTCCGACCGTTACTGTTTCCTTTTCGATTTTCTTATTATTAACCACAGTGGTGTAACTAGGAATCACTGTGCCCCCCAGCAAAACTATGATAGGGCCCCTATCTGTGCTTCATCCGCAGTATATAAATAAGTAGATTGGGCTCCCCTGTGGTTGCAGGGTCTGTTCCCCTGGTAATTACGCCATTGATTAACTACAATTTCCGTGTTTTCAACCAATATTTTTGACTGTGATTTTCCATAACTTCCAGCTTTCAACATTCCGAAAATTCCCCCAGATCTTCAAAACTGACTATAATGTGAATATCCAATCAAATACAGTATGTAAACTGGCTATAGTGGGCCGTTACCTGTTACACGAACAAGAATCTGTAGCATTATATATAGTGGGTATCATCAGGGCCGGCCCTTGATATGGGCGGACTGTGCGGCCACACTGGTTGCATTACCAGGGGAGCACTACCCGGAGTCTTAGGTCAAGTAGTGCCACAAACCCCCCAGTTAAGGTCATTCCAATAAAATGTATGTATCAGAACCACAAAGCCCCAACACACGTAAGCCTTACTAGATGTCTGTATGTTGCGCTGTTCTGTCTGTGCATTTAATGTGTCACGTGTTACTTAATAATGTATGCGCAATATATACAAGCACGCACGGTAGATACTGAAAGCCAGTAAGAGCAGATGGCGGACTTGATTAGAATCGGGGGTGGGGGGCGCTAGGTAGAGTCCTGCATCGGGTTGGGTTCCTGCAGGTTACCCGATTTGTGGGTCGGGTTCGGGTAACCCGTATTGAGTTTGGATTGGTTGCGGGTCGGGTTCGGGTAAAGAGAACTGTGGGTCGGGTTCGGGTAGAAGAATTCCAGTCTTTTAAAAAAAAAACTTTTTTTCCAGTCTATAAAGAGAGATCTGTCTGTAATAACGGGAACTGACAATACATTGTGATCAATCCAATGTGCAATGTGTATAGCACCTTACACAAAATCACACTATGGCAGATAAAGGGCAAATAGATCTACATGCAAAAGCTCCCAGCCTCTTACTGTGTTTTTGGCTGGGTAAATATTAAGATATTAACAGATCTAATGTACTTAGAATGTTATACAGGATGGCATTGTGGGTAGGAATACAGACAGCTGCCGCAGTGGAGACTGCTCCGGGAATGGCAGTCAGTGATTGGCCGTGATGTCACAGTCTTGGCCGACACTGCCTTACCCGGAAGTGCAGAGCCGCGGTCACAGTCTTGGCCGACACTGCCTTACCCGGAAGTGCAGAGCCGCGGTGGTGGAGCGAGGAGGAGCATGTAAGTATAATAGCTCCGTGTGGGAGCGGTGGAGCGAGGAGGAGCATGTAAGTATAATAGCTCCGTGTGGGAGCTGATTTCTAAATTGTGACTAAAACGAAGGTTTTGGGGGGGTTATCTACATTATATCAGCTTTTGGAAGGTGAGGTGGACAGTCCCTTTAATGTTGAAGTGACTGGAAAGGCAGGGGTTAAACTTCTAACCTTGGTTTTACTAGCAGAGGTCAGAGCCAGCAAAGTAACAATCTCCCATAGAAAAAAGTAACAAACTTCTAACTGCACCTGCACCTATGCATTAGACCAGAGTAAGTGTCTGCATGGGAACAGATGACATGTGACTTCATTGGTCTTTGTAAATCCTTCTAGCCATAATGATCTATGGGATGTGGATGATTCTAGTGATAATAAGAATAATCTACCACGTGATTAGGTTCAGAACTACAGCAGGTATGCGGACCTCCAGATGATTGACATTTAAAATTCCCAATCATTGTACAACAGCAGAGTGCTGACAGGGAATGCTGGGAGTTGTAGTTTTCAAAAACATAGCATGAATAGCTACACCCATATAAAGGTGTAGATATTTCACTGCAGCTCCACCTGCTCCCTACCCATAATCCTCTGTTATGGTACCTGCTCATTGTAACTGTGCTGTCTCCCATAATGCAAGTTTACACAGTGGGTGGAGATTGAAATGTATATTCTGCAGGACATAGTTATAAAATCATAGATAGGTAACCAGTTGATCTCCAGATGTTAGAAAACTGTATCTCTCAGTATTCCTTGTTTATAGAGAATGCTGGGAGTTGTAGTTCTTAAACCATCTGGATAACTACTGGTTACCTATTCCTGTCACAGATCAACAAGAAAATACTTGCAGATAAAGATTTAAAATGAGCTGAGGCCCATGGGTAGGTAGAAGTTGGGGACAGTAGAGGCCCATGGGTAGGTAGTAGGGAACAGTATTGGCCCATGGGTAGGTAGAAGTTGGGGACAGTAAAGGGTTAGGTAGTTGGGGACAGTAGAGGCCCATAGTTAGGTAGTAGGGGGACAGTAGAGGCCCATGTTTAGGTAGTAGGGGGACAGTAGAGGCCCATAGTTAGGTAGTTGGGGACAGTAGAGGCCCATAGTTAGGTAGTAGGGGGTAAAAAGAGAGAGAAGAAGCTTCAAGCCAACCTCACCCAAAGAGAATCGTTGGCCTATCTGGTGAATAAATTAGACTCGTGTCTTGGAAGAGTCCTTCATGACTACGCTTTGCATCCTCTTAATACCCAGCATGATGGGAAACGGAATCATATCACCTTAATTGCTTGACTCGCTTAAACATGCAAACAGATCAATTGGACAGTGTCGACGCAGGTGCGTGGGGAGAATATAAGGCCATCTACAGAGCACTGATAAGATTCTACTTCCCGCTGAAAGTAAATCCATTCAGCTGGGTTTTGGAAGAGATTCAGCGTCTGGAAACAGTGACCTTTCAGTGGCCGGAACAAAAGAAAATGACAGACTCTAGTGGACAAAGAGTAATCAGAGGAATGCCTCCATTAATATGATCTTAGTTAATATATATTATAGTAAATAGTGTTACTCCGATAGCAGATATTAGCTACTAAGTGTACCTAAGGAAATTGTTTTATATCCGAAAAATCTGATTAAAAACCCAATTAAAACGCAATTTTTTCAGAATTCCGACCGTTACGTTTCCTTTTCGATTTTCTTATTAACCACAGTGGTGTAACTAGGAATCACTGTGCCCCCCAGCAAAACTATGATAGGGCCCCTATCTGTGCTTCATCCGCAGTTATATAAATAAGTAGATTGGGCTCCCTGTGGTTGCAGGGGTCTGTTCCCCTGGTAATTACGCCATTGATTAACTACAATTTCGTCGTGTTTTCAACCAATATTTTTGACTGTGATTTCCATACTCTCCAGCTTTCAACATTCCGAAAATTCCCCCAGATCTTCAAAACTGACTATAATGTGAATATCCAATCAATACAGTATGTAAATGGCTATAGTGGGCCGTTACCTGTTACACGAACAGAATCTGTAGCTTATATATAGTGGGTATCATCAGGGCCGGCCCTTGATATGGGCGGACTGTGCGGCCACACTGGTTGCATTACCAGGGGAGCCTACCAGAGTCTTAGGTCAAGTAGTGCCACAAACCCCCCAGTTAAGGTCATTCCAATAAAAGTAGTATCAGAACCACAAAGCCCCAACCAACGTAAGCCTTACTAGATGTTGTATGTTGCGCTGTTCTGTCTGTGCATTTAAGTGTCACGTGGACTTAATAAGTATGCGCAATATTACAAGCACGCAAGGTAGGTACTGAAGCCAGTAAGAGCAGAGGCGGACTTGATTAGAATCGGGGGTGTGGGGCGCTAGGTAGAGTCCTGCATCGGGTTGGTTCCTGCAGGTTACCCGATTGTGGGTCGGGTTCGGTAACCCGTATTGAGTTTGGATTGGTTGCGGGTCGGTGTCGGGTAAGAGAACTGGGGTGGGTTCGGGTAGAAGAATTCCAGTCTTTTAAAAAAAAAAATTTTTTTCCAGTCTATAAAGAGAGCTCTGTCTGTAATAACCGGAACTGACATACATTGTGATCAATCCAATGTGCCATGTGTATAGACACCTTACACAAAATCACACTATGGCAGATAAAGGGCAAATAGAATTACATGCAAAGCTCCCAGCTCTTACTGTGTTTTTGCTGGGTAAATATTAAGATATTAACGATCTAATGTACTTAGATGTTATACAGGATGGCATTGTGGGTAGGAATACAAACAGCTTGTACAACGTTAACTCTGTAGTGCCTGGGTAGGTATTACAGAGATCAGGGTAATGTAGTTAGAATGTTATACAGGGTGGCACTGTGGGTAGGAATACAGACACGCTATGTACAACTTTAACTCTTGTAGTGCCTGGGTAGGTATTACAGAGATCATGGGTAATGTAGTTAGTGTTATACAGGATGGCATTGTGGGTAGGAATACAGACAGCTATGTTACAACTTTAACTCTTGTAGTGCCCGGGTAGGTATTACAGAGATCACGGGTAATGTAGTTAGAATGTTATACAGGATGGCATTGTGGGTAGGAATACAGACAGCTATGTACAACTTTACTCTTGTAGTGCCTGGGTAGGTATTACAGAGATCACTGGGTAATGTAGTTAGAATGTATTACAGGGGCAGTGGGTAGGAATACAGACAGCTATGTACAACTTTAACTTTGTAGTGCCTGGGTAGGTATTACAGAGATCACTGGGTAATGTAGTTAGTATGTTATACAGGATGGCATTGTGGTAGGAATACAGACAGCGATGTTCAACTTAACTCTGCTAGTGCCCGGGTAGGTACAGAGATCACTGGGTAATGTAGTTAGTATGTTATACAGGATGGCATGTGGGTAGGAATACAGACAGCTATGTACAACTTTAACTCTTGTAGTGCCGGGTGGTATTACAGAGATCACTGGGTAATGTAGTTAGAATGTTATACAGGATGGCACTGTGGGTAGGAATACAGACAGCTATGTACAAGCTTAACTCTTGTAGTGCCTGGGTAGGTATTACAGAGATCACTGGGTAATGTAGTTAGAATGTTATACAGGATGGCATGTGGGGTAGGAATCAGACAGCTATGTTCAACTAACTCGTAGTGCCTGGGTAGGTATACAGATCACGGGTAATGTAGTTAGAATGTTAACAGGATGGCATTGGGGTAGGAATACAGACAGCTATGTCAACTTAACTCTTGTAGTGCCTGGGTAGGTATTACAGAGATCACTGGGTAATGTAGTTAGAATGTTATACAGGTGGCACTGTGGGTAGGAATACAGACAGCATGTACAACTTTAACTCTTGTAGTGCCTGGGTAGGTATTACAGAGATCACTGGGTAATGTAGTTAGATGTTATACGGATGGCATTGTGGGTAGGAATACAGACAGCTATGTACAACTTTAAATCTTGTAGTGCCTGGGTGTAGTATTACAGAGATCACTGGGTAATGTAGTTAGAATGTTATACAGGTGGCACTGTGGGTAGGAATACAGACAGCATGTACAACTTAACTCTGTAGTGCCTGGGTAGGTATTACAGAGATCACTGGGTAATGTAGTTAGATGTTATAGGATGGCATTGTGGGTAGGAATACAGACAGCTATGTTCAACTTAACTCTTGTAGTGCCTGGGTAGGTATTACAGGGATCACTGGGTAATGTAGTTAGAATGTTATACAGGATGGCATTGTGGGTAGGAATACAGACAGCTATGTACAACTTTAACTCTTGTAGTGCCTGGGTAGGTATTACAGAGATCACTGGGTAATGTAGTTAGAATGTTATACAGGCTGGCACTGGGTAGGAATACAGACAGCGATGTACAACTTTAACTTTGTAGTGCCTGGGTAGGTATTACAGAGATCACTGGGTAATGTAGTAGATGTATACAGGATGGCATTGTGGGTAGGAATACAGACAGCTATGTACAACTTTAACTCTTGTAGTGCCTGGGTAGGTATTACAGAGATCACTGGGTAATGTAGTTAGAATGTTATACAGGCTGGCACTGTGGGTAGGAATACAGACAGCGATGTACAACGTTACTCTTGTAGTGCCTGGGTAGGTATTACAGAGATCACTGGGTAATGTAGTTAGAATGTTATACAGGATGGCATTGTGGGTAGGAATACAGACAGCTATGTACAACTTTAACTCTTGTAGTGCCTGGATATATCTGTTGTATTCAATTAGATCAACTGGACTTGAAATGTAGTTCTTGAAGACGTTTCGCTAGTCATCCGACTGGCTTTCTCAATTCAGAATGACTTGTACAAGAATCTGTGGCAATTATGTACCCTGGAAAATCCCAATTAGCATATCACAGCCAGGTGTTAAGGGGTGTGGTGTGATTAGATAGTGGCTAAGAGGTGGTTATAGGAACGCCCAGAGTAAGGTGTTTAAAACATCCAGACTGGGCCTTTGTCAAAAGAGTAGAAGGAAAGAAAGAAACACAAATACCAACAGTGAAGGGGAAAAGCAAGACAGGAGGAAGAACATGGTCATCCCATATGTAGCAGGGGTCTCCGAGAAATTAAGAAGAATTTTCAAAAAACCGATATCCCTGTCTGCTTTAAACCGAACAACACACTGAGGCAGCAATTGGTACATCCAAAAGCCCCAATACCAAAAACACAAGAAAAGCGACATCATATATGCGGTCAGTGCAGTGAAAATGCTCTGATTTGTATGTGGGGGAGACCAAACAGCAACTGCATCAACGTATGGCCCAGCACAGAAGAGCCAATTCTCGGGTCAGGACTCAGCCGTTATCTGCATCTTAAGGATAAAGGACAATACCTTTGAAGATTGTAATGTTAACATATGAAACTGACTGGTTCAAGAGAGGTGTTAAGGAGGCCATTTATGTGAAATAAAGAAACCAAGCCTAAATAGAGGTGGGGGGGTTCGACACCAACTGTCTGCCATGTACAATGCTGTTTTAACACCTTACTCTGGGCGTTCCTATAACACCTCTTAGCCACTATCTAATCACACCCTTAACACTGGCTGTGATATGCTAATTGGGATTTTCCAGGGTACATAATTGACACAGATTCTTGTACAAGTCATTCTGAATTGAGAAAGCCAGTCGGATGACTAGCGAAACGTCTTCAAGAACTACATTCAAGTCCAGTTGATCTAATTGAATACAACAGATATACCATGACCTGGATGAATGAGAACCTTCACAAGCATAGTGCCTGGATAGGTTTTGCAGAGATCACTGGGTAAAAAAAGCAGTTAAAGGGATGTCCACTCCTCTTTCCAAAAACTGATATAATGTAGATAACCCCCAAAACCTTAGCTTCATTTAGTCCCAATTTACAATCAGCTCCCACACAGAGATATTATACTTACATGCTCCTGCTCCACCGCACTTCCGGGTTTCTTCTCCCAGTCTCCACTGCGGCTGCTCTGTTCGTTTTGGGTTCTTGAGCAGCCGCAGTGGAGACTGCTCCGGGAATGGCAGTCAGTGATTGGCCGTGATGTCACAGTCTTGGCCGACACTGCCTTACCCGGAAGTGCAGAGCCGCGGCGGTGGAGCGAGGAGGAGCATGTAAGTATAATAGCTCCGTGTGGGAGCTGATTTCTAAATTGTGACTAAAACGAAGGTTTTGGGGGGGTTATCTACATTATATCAGCTTTTGAAGGGAGGTGGACAGTCCCTTTATTTAGTTGAAGTGACTGGAAAGGCGGGGATTAAACTTCTAACCTTGGTTTACTAGCAGAGGTCAGAGCCAGCAAAGTAACAATCTCCCATAGAAAAAAGTAAACAAACTTCTAACTGCACCTGCACCTATGCATGGAACAGAGTAAGTGTCTGCATGGGAACAGATGACATGTGACTTCATTGGTCTTTGTAAATCCTTCTAGCCATAATGATCTATGGGATGTGGATGATTCTAGTGATAATAAGAATAATCTACCACGTGATTAGGTTCAGAACTACAGCAGGTATGCGGACCTCCAGTGATTGACATTTAAAATTCCCCTCATTGTACAACAGCAGAGTGCTGACAGGGAATGCTGGGAGTTGTAGTTTTCAAAAAAATAGCATGAATAGCTACACCCATATAAAGGTGTAGATATTTCACTGCAGCTCCACTGCTCCCTACCCATAATCCTCTGTTATGGTACCTGCTCATTGTAACTGTCTGTCTCCCATAATGCAAGTTTACACAGTGGGTGGAGATGAAATGTATATTTTGCAGGACATAGTATAAAATCATAGATAGGTAACCAGTTGATCTCCAGATGTTAAAAACTGTATCTCTCAGATTCCTTGTTTATAGAGAATGCTGGGAGTTGTAGTTTTAAACCATCTGGATAACTACTGGTTACCTATTCCTGTCACAGATCAACAAGAAAATACTTGCAGATAAAGATTTAAAATGAGCTGAGGCCCATGGGTAGGTAGAAGTTGGGACAGTAGAGGCCCATGGGTAGGTAGTAGGGAACAGTTTATGCCCATGGGTAGGTAGAAGTTGGGGACAGTAAAGGCCATGGGTAGGTGTATAGGGAACAGTAGAGGCCCATGGGTAGTAGAAGTTGGGGACAGTAGAGGCTCAGGGTAGGTAGTAGTAAACAGTAGAGGCCATGGTTAGGTAGTTGGGGACAGTAGAGGCCCATGGTTAGGTAGTTGGGGACAGTAGAGGCCCTGGTTAGGTAGTTGGGGACAGTAGAGGCCCATAGTTAGGTAGTAGGGGGACAGTAGAGGCCCATGGGTAGGTAGTAGTAAACAGTAGAGGCCCATGGTTAGGTAGTTGGGGACAGTAGAGGCCCATGGTTAGGTAGTTGGGGACAGTAGAGGCCCATGGGTAGGTAGTTGTGGACAGTAGAGGCCCATGGGTAGGTAGGTGAGGACAGTAGAGGCCCATGGTTAGGTAGTTGGGGACAGTAGAGGAGCCATGGTAGGTAGTATTGGGGACGAGAGGCCCATAGTAGGTTAGGTATGGGGGACGTAGAGGCCCATGTTAGGTAGTAGGGGGACAGTAGACGGCTCCATAGTTAGGTAGTTGGGGACAGTAGAGGCCCATGGGTAGGTAGTTGTGGACAGTAGAGGCCCATGGGTAGGTAGGTGAGGACAGTAGAGGCCCATGGTTAGGTAGTAGGGGACAGTAGAGGACCATGGTTAGGTAGTTGGGGACAGTAGAGGCCCATAGTTAGGTAGTAACCCCCGTCGTATGTTGTCCACTCGCGGAGCCGATTGCCTGCACCCGCTGACCCAACGCATCAAGTGTAAGAATAATTAGGGAGTCCAATGACGTATGACGAAACTATGGTGTTCATTGGTGATACGAATTACTACACTTTGCTTTTCCTGTCAAACCCACAATACTTACACACACTATTTGGAGGACGTTTGTCTATTCTGCTCCATATGGCTCGCCGAGAATCGAGAAAACGAATGCACGAAATACAAGCTTTACCAGATTTGCAGCCCAGGGCTCAGTAGTGTTCGGGAGGGCAATCCTGGTGCCGTAAGGTGGTAGAGAATCCTTAAGAGCAACCGGGGGTGGGCCCAATCATTGGAGGGGGGAAAGGGTCTATGCCACAAAACTCAATCGTCCTTGAAACTTTTTTCCCCATTGTTCCCTTGTGGGCCGGTAGGATAGGCAGTATGGGGCGGAAATAATCATCAAGATTATGGGCTCAGACCGTTGTGCGGTTTCAACAATATCACAAAAAGATTGACAGATCTGGGTGTACTGTACGTGTAGCGAATAATGAGAGTGTGGTTTATGCGACAACAACTAACCATCTTCCCTACGGGGCTAGGCTGCTTGGCTATTAGTTTTAAATGTTGCTGGAACGTAATGTGTCATTTAGAGCTAAACATGTACCTGGTTTCTAATTGTGTTGCGGATGCTCTATCTGTTTCAGTGGGAAGAATTCAACGCTTGCACACCAGAGGCAACCAGATAGGTAGAGATGCCCGGACTTCCTGTGGGGGTTGATAGACAGCAGCTGATGCCAGCTGGTACAATCTTCAGTCGCCCTTCTACTTGGGGCTAGTCACGGTAAGGCCTGGTCTGAATGGTTACAATTTGCAATGGAAAGGAGGTATATACTAACTTCATGATAGATTGCATAACTCTCTTAGATTATTTAGACACCTGGATCGACAGTTCCTCGAGGTTGGTGATAGCCCAGCGGAGAATGGACAGGTTTGTCCTTCCTTTTCCGGTTGCTGGGTTGGAAGGACACACCAAAGAATTTATAGTAAAATCATATTAAAGGGCTGGAGAAAAGAACAAGTAGCCAACTGTGCCAAGAGACCTATAAATTTTAACTTATTGTTAAGCTGTTGGAAAAGTTGATGTTGTGTGCGACCGGGTATGGGCAAAACTATTTGAAGCCAGTTTACTCTGGCATTCTTTGGAGCCATGAGAGTGGGAGAGCTGTTTCGGCCAGTTCAAAAAGGCCTGGGGGTTTTATTGGCTGGATGAGTTTTATTTATTATCGCAATCATGGTGAGGGTCAGGATAAAGAAATCTAAAACTGACCCCTTGGTTGTGGGCAACTGGTTTTCTATTATCCCCGTTAAGTCAATTGGTGCCCAGTCAAAGCTATTTGCTAGATTTGCGGCCACATTAGGTCCCCTTCTGTGTATTCCTGGCCCATCAGAATTGTCTTCCCTTATCTCGATATCAATTGGAGGCGATATTACGCAAAGCTTTAGGGTCCCTGGGTTTACAACCAAAAGAATTTGACGCACTCCTTTAGGATGGAACGCAACAGAAGCTCATTCGCTGGGTTTCTCAGAAGATAGGGTGCGCAGGCTAGGCGGTGGGATCTAATTGCGTTGCGAGGTATATTCGCCCTGAACTAGTTATTGATTGAATTTTCTATTCCAGGTGTTCGCCAACCCGCGGGGCTGGTGGGGCACTCCTACCATTCTGGGCAGCGCAACAAGCTGAGATAGACCCGGAGGAAGGCAACTGGGATTCAGACGGCCCCTCACTTTTTTGGAAGGGGTATTGGGGTTTGTTTGGAGCCAGGTCCTACTAGAGGTCGTGAAAATGCAGAGCAGATCTGGGCCCACGGTTTGTGATTCACGCGTCGGGATGACCTTGTAGACCACGTCTTGTCAGACCTTTCCATTCTATTTATAGGGCTGATGTACAACGTTTTCGTCATCTTTTTAGAAAACTGATGTAGTATGGTCAGAGGTCGTTCCCAGGTGCATGGGAGGGGCGAAAGACCAAGGATCGGTTGAAAAGGCCAGGAGAGTTCTCAACACTAGAACATCCAGATTCGCTAGATCCAAGGGGTGTGGTAATCCGGCATCGCCAGTTGGAGGGCGTAATAAGGTCCTTGATGAGGCAAGATGGAGTACATTTGAATGATATCGGGCTCGATATCTTCTAACGATGATTCGTGAGGTGGGAATAGAGCAGGCATTGATTTGTGGGTGGCGGACGAGTTCCGTTTAGGACCTACAGCACTCCTGGCCGGTGGCGGGGGCATCCTTGCAGAGGTTATGTTGAGCCGTTACATGCCCTCGGGGGATCCAGAGGCTTGGCATTAGCAATGGCTACGGCTAGTTGGGGGTTTTACATATAATTAATATGCAAGGATGCAAATATAATTTGGCTAATTAATTGATCACATGATGTTTATAATGTGTCAAATAAAGCTGTGGCCATTTATTTCACCCAAAAAAGATTGTTGCTGCCTTTCATTTACATGTAATATAATTTTGCTGGTAAAAGAAAAAGTTTAGTTAGTTGTAGGACAACCGAGGTTAGAGAGGTCTGAGTCGACCCGAGTTAGCGGGGTCTACGAGGGCTCCGAGTCGTCCGGAGTCCCCTTCCTCCGTGATAGATGAGGTAGCGGCCTCACTCGAGGTCCGTGCGTCTACGTTGCGCGCGCCGAGGATCTGGACCGGCAGATCTCGGACGAAGCGCAGGGAGAATGTCTCCGCGAGCCCCCACCGGTGACGTCCAGACTCGCTGACGTCAACCCCGGGATATGGAAACACGCGGGCGAGCGACGGACAGAGCGACCCAGGCGGCCGCCATTTTGTGTTAAATTGCTACCAGGAGGAGAATCTCCCCCACCCTCCCTCCCTATTTATATGAAGTGATTTTATGGTTTAAAAAAAAAAAAAAAAGGGGTAAAAAAGTTTTGTTGGAGTCACAGCGGCGGGGGCATCCTTGCAGAGGTTATGTTGAGCCGTTACATGCCCTCTGGGGATCCAGAGGCTTGGCATCTAGCAATGGCTACGGCTAGTTGGGGGTTTTACATATAATTAATATGCAAGGATGCAAATTATAATTTGGCTAATTAATGATCACATGATGTATAATGTGTCAATAAAGCTGTGGCCATTTATTTACCCAAAAAAGATTGTCTGCCTGTTCATTTACATGTAATATAATTTTGCTGGTAAAAGAAAAAGTTTAAGTTAGTTTTAGGCAACCGAGGTATCAGCAGCAGGTCAGCGATGTACAACGTTAACTCTTGTAGTGCCTGGGTAGGTATTACAGAGATCACTGGGTAATGTAGTTAGAATGTTATACAGGATGGCATTGTGGGTAGGAATACAGACAGCTATGTACAACTTTAACTCTTGTAGTGCCTGGATATATCTGTTGTATTCAATTAGATCAACTGGACTTGAAAGTAGTTCTTGAAGACGTTTGCTAGTCATCCGACTGGCTTTCTCAATTCAGAATGACTTGTACAAGAATCTGTGGCAATTATGTACCCTGGAAAATCCCAATTAGCATATCACAGCCAGGTGTTAAGGGTGTGTTAGATAGTGGCAAGAGGTGTTATAGGAAGCCCAGAGTAAGGTGTTAAAACATCCAGACTGGGCCTTTGTCAAGAAAGTAGAAGGAAAGAAAGAACACAAATACCAACAGTGAAGGGGAAAAGCAAGACGGAGGAAGAAAATGGTCATCCCATATGTAGCAGGGGTCTCCGAGAAATTAAGAAGAATTTTCAAAAAACATCGTATCCCTGTCTGCTTTAAACCGAACAACACACTGAGGCAGCAATTGGTCATCCAAAAGACCCAATACCAAAACACAAGAAAAGCGACATCATATATGCGTCAGTGCAGTGAGAATGCTCTGATTTGTATGTGGGGGAGACCAACAGCAACTGCATCAACGTATGGCCCAGCACAGAAGAGCCAATTCTCGGGTCAGGACTCAGCGTGTATCTGCATCTTAAGGATAAAGGACATACCTTTGAAGATTGTAATGTAACATACTGGAGAACGTGACTGGTCAAGAGAGGTGTTAAGGAGGCCATTTATGTGAAAATAAAGAAACCAAGCTAAATGAGGTGGGGGGGTTCGACACCAACTGTCTGCCATGTACAATGCTGTTTTAACACCTTACTCTGGGCGTTCCTATAACACCTCTAGCCACTATCTAATCACACCCTACACCTGGCTGTGATATGCTAATTGGGATTTTCCAGGGATAATATGCCACAGATTCTTGTACAAGTCATTCGAATTGAGAAAGCAGTCGGATGACTAGCGAAAACGTCTTCAAGAACTACATTCAAGTCCAGTTGATCTAATTGAATACAACAGATATACCATGACCTGGATGAATGAGAACCTTCACAAGCATAGTGCCTGGATAGGTTTTGCAGAGATCACTGGGTAAAAAAAGCAGTTAAAGGGACTGTCCACTCCTCTTTCCAAAAACTGATATAATGTAGATAACCCCCCAAAACCTTAGCTTCATTTTAGTCCCAATTTATAAATCAGCTCCCACACAGAGATATTATACTTACATGCTCCTCGCTCCACCGCCACTTCCGGGTTCTTCTCCCAGTCTCCACTGCGGCTGCTCTGTTCGTTTTGGGTTCTTGAGCAGCCGCAGTGGAGACTGCTCCGGGAATGGCAGTCAGTGATTGACCGTGATGTCACAGTCTTGGCGACACTGCTTACCGGAAGTGCAGAGCCGCGGCGTGGAGCGAGGAGGAGCATGTAAGTATAATAGCTCCGTGTGGGAGCTGATTTCTAAATTGTGACTAAAACGAAGGTTTTGGGGGGGTTATCTACATTATATCAGCTTTTGGAAGGAGAGGTGGACAGTCCCTTTAATGTTGAAGTGACTGGAAAGGCGGGGATTAAACTTCTAACCTTGGTTTTACTAGCAGAGGTCAGAGCCAGCAAAGTAACAATCTCCCATAGAAAAAAGTAACAAACTTCTAACTGCACCTGCACCTATGCATTAGACCAGAGTAAGTGTCTGCATGGGAACAGATGACATGTGACTTCATTGGTCTTTGTAAATCCTTCTAGCCATAATGATCTATGGGATGTGGATGATCTAGTGATAATAAGAATAATCTACCACGTGATTAGGTTCAGAACTACAGCAGGTATGCGGACCTCCAGATGATTGACATTTAAAATTCCCAATCATTGTACAACAGCAGAGTGCTGACAGGGAATGCTGGGAGTTGTAGTTTTCAAAAACATAGCATGAAAGCTACACCCATATAAAGGTGAGATATTTCACTGAGCTCACCTGCTCCCTACCATAATCCCTGTTATGGTACCTGCTCATTGTAACTGTACTGTCTCCATAATGCAAGTTTACACAGTGGGTGGAGATTGAAATGTATATTCTGCAGGACATAGTTATAAAATCATAGATAGGTAACCAGTTGATCTCCAGATGTTAGAAAACTGATCTTCAGCATTCCTGTTTATAGAGAATGTGGGAGTTGTAGTTTTTAAACCATCTGGATAACTACTGGTTACCTATTCCTGTCACAGATCAACAAGAAAATACTTGCAGATAAAGATTAAAATGAGCTGAGGCCCATGGGTAGGTAGAAGTTGGGGACATATAGTTCATAGGAAGGAACTCATATAGTATTAAATAATACTATTTATTAGTGCTGAAAAACATAAATGCCAAATACACACAAAGTTTCGGGGGGTCAACCCTTCTCAGCTGAGGAAGGGGTTGGACCCCGAAACGTTGTGTGTATTTTGGCATTGTTTTCAGCACTAATAAATGGTATTATTTAAACTATATGGAGTGTGCCTTCCTATGACTATATGATCTAATGTAAACTACTGCAGGCACAGGTTGTGGATAGAGCACCTCCAATTGTGCCTATCAGAACATCACATTGGATAGAAGTTGGGGACAGTAGAGGCCCATGGGTAGGTAGTAGGGAACAGTATTGGGCCCATGGGTAGGTAGAGTTGGGACAGTAAAGGTCCATGGAGGTAGTAGGGACAGTAGAGGCCAGGTAGGTAGAAGTTGGGGACAGTAGAGGATCAGGGTAGTAGAGAAACAGTAGAGGCCCATGGTTAGGGAGTGGGGACAGTAGAGGCCATGGTTAGGTAGTGGGGACAGTAGAGGCCCATGGTTAGGTAGTGGGGACAGTAGAGGCCCATAGTTAGGTAGTAGGGGGACAGTAGAGGCCCATGGGTAGGTAGTAGTAAACAGTAGAGGCCCAGGGGATGGACAGCCGCATTATGTTTTGTTACCTTCTCTTGCTTTCAGGGGAGGGCTGTGATGTTTAATTTGGATTATGGAAGGTAAAAATACAATCCAGGCTGTTTTTAATTATATGATTCTCTGTTGATTTAAAAGGACAACTAAACACTATAAACAGCATACTGTAGTATACAACAGGCTGTTATGCTAATGTCGCTTCATACAAGATTTATACAAGGATAAATTTACCTGCCGGTTTTCTGGACAACTGCCTGGGACGATTACCAATGTTACAGCCGTAACAGTTATCTGGACAGATATGTCTGCAGGTAAGAATTGTTGGGCATTAGCGGTTGGGTCCTCACCCTGGGTACTTTTCAAGTGTGGATCGCAGGCTAAGTGAGTATAATAGTTCTTTAATCTGTCTGAGTATGTTTTGCAAGGGATCTAGTGGATAACTATGGCTGTGTACACACAGGACCAAATTTTGTTGAAATGTCATCAGTAATGTTTTTCCTATAGGACAGATTTCCAATCAGGCCAGGAACAGTCAGGATACCAGTGCTGGCCTTAGGATTAATAGACCTGTGCAAGATTTGTAACTGGCACCTAGCACTGGAGTCCTGCGCGGGGTCTAATATTCCAGACCCGCACCCGACCTGGCCCGAAAAATCCGTACCCTCACCTACTTTTCTATCCGCTTCATACTCGGACCCAACCTGAAAGTTTCGGACCCGACCCGCTTATTGTCTTTTTTCTTAAAATTTGTACAGGGAAGTTAAAAAAAAACTGTTAAAAAAATGTTTATTCAAACCAAAATGTTCATAGACACAAACTACCCATACATTAAATATATAGCAGGGGTCATCCAAATGTCTGAAAACTATATTTGTTTGAAAAACTATATTTTTCAAACAAATGTGGCCCACAGGTAGGAGATCCCTGGTATCCCTGTTCCCAACTACCTAACCATGGGCCTCTTCTGTCCCTAACTACCTACCATGGGCCTCTACTGTCCCCCTACTACCTAAACATGGGCCTCTACTGTCCCCCTACTACCTAACTATGGGCCTCTACTGTCCCCAACTACCTAACTATGGGCCTCTACTGTCCCCTACTACCCTAAAACATGGGCCTCTACTGTCCCCACTACTACCTACAGTATGGGCCTCTACTGTCCCCCCAACTACCTACCATGGTCCTCTACTGTCCCTAACCTAACCCCATGGGCCTCTACTTTCCTCACACCTACCTACCATGGGCCTCTACTGTCCACCACACTACCACCCATGGGCCTCTACTGTCCCCAACTACCTAACATGGGCCTCTACTGTCCCCAACTACCTAACCATGGGCCTCTACTGTTTAAACTACTAACCTACCCATGGGCCTCTACTGTTCCCTCCTTTCACGATACCGAAAAAAGATGGGGCCTCTTTAGCGGGCCCCAAAGTACCGAAAACAAACATGGGGGGCCGGCGGGGACTGGTGGGCCCCCCCAATAAATACCTACACCATGGGGGCCTCTTTACTGGTCCCCAAATACCTTCCTAAAAACCATGGGCCTTTTCTCTACTGTTTTTTACTACTACAAAAACTCTAAACCCAATGAGCCTCTTACTTGTTGGTTCCCCACAACTTTTTACCAAACAAGGGCCCTTTTTTCCTGTTTGCCATATGAAACCCTACCCATGGGTCCTGTTTTATGGGTGGAGATTGAAATGTATATTCTGCAGGACATAGTTATAAAATCATAGATAGGTAACCAGTTGATCTCCAGATGTTAGAAAACTGTATCTCTCAGCATTCCTTGTTTATAGAGAATGCTGGGAGTTGTAGTTTTTAAACCATCTGGATAACTACTGGTTACCTATTCCTGTCACAGATCAACAAGAAAATACTTGCAGATAAAGATTTAAAATGAGCTGAGGCCCATGGGTAGGTAGAAGTTAGGGACAGTAGAGGCCCATGGGTAGGTAGTAGGGAACAGTATTGGCCCAGGGTAGGTAGAAGTTGGGGACAGTAAAGGACCATGGGTAGGTAGTAGGGAACAGTAGAGGCCCATGGGTAGGTAGAAGTTGGGGACAGTAGAGGCTCATGGGTAGGTAGTAGTAAACAGTAGAGGCCCATGGTTAGGTAGTTGGGGACAGTAGAGGCCCATGGTTAGGTAGTTGGGGACAGTAGAGGCCCATGGTTAGGTAGTTGGGGACAGTAGAGGCCCATAGTTAGGTAGTATAAAAAGAGAGAGAAAGAGAGCTTCAAGCCAACTCACCCAAGAGAATCGTTGGCCTATCTGGTGAATAAATTAGATACGTGTCTTGGAAGAGTCCTTCATCGACTACGCTTTGCATCCTCTTAATACCAGCATGATGGGAAACGGAATCATATCACCTTAATTGCTTGACTCGTTAAAACATGCAAAACAGATCAATTGGGACAGTGTCGACGCAGGTGCGTGGGGAGAGAATATACGGCCATCACAGAGCACTGATAAGATTTCTTATGCTTCCCGCTGAAAGTAAATCCATCAGCTGGGTTTTGGAAGAGATTTCAGCGTCTGGAAACAGTGAACCTTTCAGTGCCGGAACAAAAGAAATGACAGACTCTAAGGGGACAAAGAGTAATCAGAGGAGAATGCCTCCATTAATATGATCTTAGTTATATATATATTATAGTAAATAGTGTTACTCCGATAGCAGAATATAGCTACTAAGTTGTACCTAAGGAAAATTGTTTTATTCCGAAAAATCTGATTTAAAAACCCAAATTAAAACGCAATTTTTTCAGAATTCGACCGTTACTGTTTCCTTTTCGATTTTCTTATCTAACCACAGTGGTGTAAACTAGGAATCACTGTGCCCCCAGCAAAACTATGATAGGGCCCCTATCTGTGCTTCATCCGCAGTATATAAATAAGTAGATTGGCTCCCTGTGGTTGCAGGGGTCTGTTCCCCTAGGTATTACGCCATTGATTAACTCCAAATTTCAGTTCGTGTTTTCAACCAATATTTTTGACTGTGATTTCCATAACTTCCAGCTTTCAACATTCCGAAAATTACCCCCAGATCTTCAAAAACTGACTATAATGAATATCCAATCAATACAGTATGTAAATGGCTATAGTGGGCCGTTACTGTTACACGAACAGAATCTGTAGCATGTATATATAGGGGTATCATCAGGGCCGGCCCTTGATATGGGCGGACTGTGCGGCCACACTGGTTGCATTACCAGGGGAGCGCTACCCAGAGTCTTAGGTCAAGTTAGGCCACAAACCCCCAGTAAGGTCATTCCAATAAAAGTATGTATCAGAACCACAAAAGCCCCAACACACGTAAGCCTTACTAGATGTCTGTATGTTGCGCTGTTCTGTCTGTGCATTTAAGTGTCACGTGTGACTAATAATGTATGCGCAATATTACAAGCACGCAGGTAGGTACTGGAAGCCAGTAAGAGCAGATGGCGGACTTGATTAGAATCGGGTGGGGGGGCGCTAGGTAGAGTCCTGCATCGGGTGGGTTCCTGCAGGTTACCCGATTGTGGGTCGGGTTGGTAACCCGTATTGAGTTTGGATTGGTTGCGGGTCGGGTCGGGTAAAGAGAACTGGGGTCGGGTTCGGGTAGAAGAATTCCAGTCTTTTAAAAAAAAAAATTTTTTCCAGTCTATAAAGAGAGCTTGTCTGTAAAACCGGAACTGACATACATTGTGATCAATCCAATGTGCAATGTGTATAGCACCTTACACAAAATCACACTATGGCAGATAAAGGGCAAATAGAATTACAGCAAAAGCTCCCAGCTCTTACTGTGTTTTGCTGGGTAAATATTAAGATATTAACAGATCTAATGTACTTAGATGTTATACAGGAGGCATTGTGGGTAGGAATACAGAACAGCTTGTACAAGTTAACTCTTGTAGTGCCTGGGTAGGTATTACAGAGATCAGGGGTAATGTAGTTAGAATGTTATACAGGGTGGCACTGTGGGTAGGAATACAGACACGCTATGTACAACTTTAAACTTTGTAGTGCCTGGGTAGGTATTACAGAGATCACTGGGTAATATGTAGTTAGTTGTTATACAGGATGGCATTGTGGGTAGGGAATACAGACAGCTATGTTACAACTTTAACTCTGTAGTGCCGGGTAGGTATTACAGAGATCACGGGTAATGTAGTTAGAATGTTATACAGGATGGCATTGTGGGTAGGAATACAGACAGCTATGTACAACTTTAACTCTTGTAGTGCCTGGGTAGGTATTACAGAGATCACTGGGTAATGTAGTTAGAATGTATTACAGGTCGGCACGTGGGAGGAATACAGACAGCTATGTACAACTGTTAACTTTGTAGTGCCTGGGTAGGTATTACAGAGATCACTGGGTATGTAGTTAGTATGTTATACAGGATGGCACTTGTGGTAGGAATACAGACAGCATGTCAACTTAACTCTAGTAGTGCCCGGGGTAGGATACAGAGATCACTGGGTAATGTAGTTAGTTGTTATACAGGATGGCATGTGGGTAGGAATACAGACAGCTATGTACAACTTTAACTCTTGTAGTGCCGGGTGGTATTACAGAGATCACTGGGTAATGTAGTTAGAATGTTATACAGGATGGCACTGTGGGTAGGAATACAGACAGCTATGACAAGTTAACTCTTGTAGTGCCTGGGTAGGTATTACAGAGATCACTGGGTAATGTAGTTAGAATGTTATACAGGATGGCATGTGGGGTAGGAATCAGACAGCTATGTTCAACTTTAACTTGTAGTGCCTGGGTAGGTATCACAGATCACGGGTAATGTAGTTAGAATGTTATACAGGATGGCTTGGGGTAGGAATACAGACAGCTATGTATCAAACTTAACTCTTGTAGTGCCTGGGTAGGTATTACAGAGATCACTGGGTAATGTAGTTAGAATGTTATACAGGCTGGCACTGTGGGTAGGAATACAGACAGCGATGTACAACTTTAACTCTTGTAGTGCCTGGGTAGGTATTACAGAGATCACTGGGTAATGTAGTTAGATGTTATACAGGATGGCATTGTGGGTAGGAATACAGACAGCTATGTACAACTTTAATCTTGTAGTGCCTGAGGTGTAGTATTACAGAGATCACTGGGTAATGTAGTTAGAATGTTATACAGGATGGCACTTGTGGGTAGGAATACAGACAGCTATGTACAACTTTAACTTGTAGTGCCTGGGTAGGTATTACAGAGATCACTGGGTAATGTAGTTAGATGTTATACAGGATGGCATTGTGGGGTAGGAATACAGACAGCTATGTTCAACTAACTCTTGTAGTGCCTGGGTAGGTATTACAGGGATCACTGGGTAATGTAGTTAGAATGTTATACAGGATGGCATTGTGGGTAGGAATACAGACAGCTATGTACAAACTTTAACTCTTGTAGTGCCTGGGTAGGTATTACAGAGATCACTGGGTAATGTAGTTAGAATGTTATACAGGCTGGCACTGGGTAGGAATACAGACAGCGATGTACAACTTTAACTTTGTAGTGCCCGGGTAGGTATTACAGAGATCACTGGGTAATGTAGTAGAATGTATACAGGATGGCATTGTGGGTAGGAATACAGACAGTATGTACAACTTTAACTCTTTAGTGCCTGGGTAGGTTTATCAGAGATCACTGGGTAAGGTAGGTTAGAATGTTATACAGGCTGGCATGTGGGTAGGAATACAGCAGCGATGTACAACGTTACTCTTGTAGTGCCTGGTAGGTATTACAGAGATCACTGGGTAATGTAGTTAGAATGTTATACAGGATGGCATTGTGGGTAGGAATACAGACAGCTATGTACAACTTTAACTCTTGTAGTGCCTGGATGATATATCTGTTGTATTCAATTAGATCAACTGGACTTGAAAGTAGTTCTTGAAGACGTTTCGCTAGTCATCGACTGGCTTTCTCAATCAGAATGACTTGTACAAGAATCTGTGGCAATTATGTACCCTGGAAAATCCCAATTAGCATATCACAGCCAGGTGTTAAGGGTGTTGGTTGTGATTAGATAGTGGCTAAGAGGTGTTATAGGAACGCCCAGAGTAAGGTGTTTAAAACATCCAGACTGGGCCTTTGTCAAAAGAAGTAGAAGGAAAGAAAGAAACACAAATACCAACAGTGAAGGGGAAAAGCAAGACAGGAGGAAGGAACCATGGTCTCCCATATGTAGCAGGGGTCTCCGAGAAATTAAGAAGAAATTTTCAAAAAACATCGTATCCCTGTCTGCTTTAAACCGAACAACACCACTAGGCAGCAATTGGTACATCCAAAAGCCCCAATACCAAAACACAAGAAAAGCGACATCATATATGCGGTCAGTGCAGTGAAAATGCTCTGATTTGTATGTGGGGAGAGACCAAACAGCAACTGCATCAACGTATGGCCCAGCACAGAAGAGCCAATTCCTCGGGTCAGGACTCAGCGTTGATCTGCATCTTAAGGATAAAGGACATATACCTTGAAGATTGTAATGTTAACATACTGGCGAAGACGTGACTGGTCAAGAGAGGTGTTAAGGAGGCCATTATGTGAAAATAAAGAAACCAATCCTAAATAGAGGTGGGGGGGTTCGACACCAACTGTCTGCCATGTACAATGCTGTTTTAACACCTACTCTGGGCGTTCCTATAACACCTCTTAGCCATATCTAATCACACCCTTAACACTGGCTGTGATATGCTAATTGGGATTTCCAGGGTACATAATGCCACAGATTCTGTACAAGTCATTCTGAATGAGAAAGCCGTCGGATGACTAGCGGAAACGTCTTCAAGAACTACATTTCAGTCCAGTTGATCTAATTGAATAAACAGATATACCATGACCTGGATGAATGAGAACCTTCACAAGCATAGTGCCTGGATAGGTTTTGCAGAGATCACTGGGTAAAAAAAGCAGTTAAAGGGATGTCCACTCCTCTTTCCAAAAACTGATATAATGTAGATAACCCCCAAACCTTAGCTTCATTTAGTCCCAATTATACAAATCAGCTCCCACACAGAGATATTATACTACATGCTCCTCGCTCCACCGCACTTCCGGGTTCTTCTCCCAGTCTCACTGCGGCTGCTCTGTTCGTTTTGGGTTCTTGAGCAGCCGCAGTGGAGACTGCTCGGGAATGGCAGTCAGTGATTGGCGTGATGTTCACAGTCTTGGCCGACATGCCTACCGGAAGTGCAGAGCCGCGGCGGTGGAGCGAGAGGAGCATGTAAGTATAATAGCTCCGTGTGGGAGCTGATTTCTAAATGTGACTAAAACGAAGGTTTTGGGGGGGTTATCTACATTATATCAGCTTTTGAAGGATGAGGTGGACAGTCCCTTTATGTTGAAGTGTGAAGTGACTGGAAAGGCAGGGGTTAAACTTCTAACCTTGGTTTACTAGCAGAGGTCAGAGCCAGCAAATAGTAACAATCTCCCATAGAAAAAAGTATAACAAACTTCTAACTGCACCTGCACCTATGCATGGACAGAGTAAGTGTCTGCATGGGAACAGATGACATGTGACTTCATTGGTCTTGTAAATCCTTCTAGCCATAATGATCTATGGGATGTGGATGATTCTAGTGATAATAAGAATAATCTACCACGTGATTAGGTTCAGGAACTACAGCAGGTATGCGGACCTCCAGATGATTGACATTTAAAATTCCCAATCATTGTACAACAGCAGAGTGCTGACAGGGAATGCTGGGAGTTGTAGTTTTCAAAAACATAGCATGAATAGCTACACCCATATAAAGGTGTAGATATTTTCACTGCAGCTCCACTGCTCCCTACCCATAATCCTCTGTTATGGTACCTGCTCATTGTAACTGTTGTCTCCCATAATGCAAGTTTACACAGTGGGTGGAGATTGAAATGTATATTTGCAGGACATAGTTATAAAATCATAGATAGGTAACCAGTTGATCTCCAGATGTTAGAAAACTGTATCTCTCAGCATTCCTTGTTTATAGAGAATGCTGGGAGTTGTAGTTTCTTAAACCTCTGGATAACTACTGGTTACCTATTCCTGTCACAAGATCAACAAGGAAAAATACTTGCAGATAAAGATTTAAAATGAGCTGAGGCCCATGGGTAGGTAGAGTTAAAGGGACAGTAGAGGCCCATGGAGGTAGGTAGTAGGGAACAGTTTATGCCCAGGGGTAGGTAGAAGTGGGGACAGTAAAGGACCATGGGTAGGTAGTTAGGGAACAGTAGAGGCCCAGGGTAGGTAGAAGTGGGGACAGTAGAGGCCTCATGGGGTAGGTAGTAGTAAACAGTAGAGGCCCAATGGTTAGGTAGTTGGGGACAGTAGAGCCATGGTTAGGTAGTGGGGACAGTAGAGAGCCCCTGGTTAGGTAGTTGGGGACAGTAGAGGCCCTAGTTAGTAGGTAGTAGGGGGACAGTAGAGGCCCATGGGTAGGTAGTAGTAACAGTAGAGGCCCATAGGTTAGGTAGTTGGGGGACAGTAGAGGCCCATGGGTAGGTAGTTGTGGACAGTAGAGGCCCATGGGTAGGTAGGTGAGGACAGTAGAGGCCCATGGTTAGGTAGTAGGGGACAGTAGAGGACCATGGTTAGGTAGTTGGGGACAGTAGAGGCCCATAGTTAGGTAGTAGGGGGACAGTAGAGGCCCATGTTTAGGTAGTAGGGGGACAGTAGAGGCCCATAGTTAGGTAGTTGGGGACAGTAGAGGCCCATAGTTAGGTAGTAGGGGGACAGTAGAGGCCCATGTTTAGGTAGTAGGGGGACAGTAGAGGCCCATGGTAGGTAGTTAGGGACAGAAGAGGCCCATGGTTAGGTAGTTGGGAACAGGGATACCAGGGATCTCCTACCTGTGGGCCTACATTTGTTTGAAAAATATAGTTTTTCAAACAAATATAGTTTTCAGACATTTGGATGACCCCTGCTATATATTTAATGGTATGGTAGGTTTGTGTCTATGAACATTTGTGGTTATGAATAAAACATTTATTTTAACAGTTTTTTTTTAACTTCCCTGTACAAATTTTAAGAAAAAAGACAATAAGCGGGTTGGGTCCGAAACTTTCAGGTTGGGTCGCGAGTATGAAGCGGATAGAAAAGTAGGTGAGGGTACGGATTTTTCGGGCCAGGTCGGGTGCGGGTCTGGAATATTAGACCCCGCGCAGGACTCCAGTGCTAGGTGCCAGTTACAAATCTTGCACAGGGTGCTATTAATCCTAAGGCCAGCACTGGGTATCCTGACTGTTCCTGGCCTGATTGGAAATCTGTCCTATAGGAAAAAGCATTACTGATGACATTTCAACAAAATTTGGTCCTGTGTGTACACAGCCATAGTTATCCACTAGATCCCTTGCAAAAGCAGATCTCAGACAGATTAAAGAACTATTATACTCACTTAGCCTGCGATCCACACTTGAAAAGTACCCAGGGTGAGGACCCAACCGCTAATGCCCAAGCAATTCTTACCTGCAGACATATACTGTCCAGATAACTGTTACGGCTGTAACATTGGTAATCGTCCCAGGCAGTTGTCCAGAAAACCGGCAGGTAAATTGTATCTCTTGTATAAATCTTGTATGAAGCGATCATTAGCATAACAGCCTGTTGTATACTACAGTATGCTGTTTATAGTGTTTAGTTGTCCTTTTAAATCAACAGAGAATCATATAATTAAAAACAGCCTGGATTGTATTTTTACCTTCCACAATCCAAATTAAACATCACAGCCTCCCCTGGAAGCAGAGAAGGTAACATAACATATGCTGCTTTCATCCAAACTCTCTAAACCGCACAGCACAACTCTTGGCCATAGCAGAATCAATAGACTCCAGTTAGATTGGGTCCAAATCTTCTAATTGATGTTACTACATCTTAGGACTGAAAAAGTACAAAACAGCCAGTACTACAGAGAAAGCGTCTGCCTGCTTAATGGTCTTTGCATTGGGATCACATCAGAGTATTTTGATTCACAAGCTACCAAATGCCTTTTCTGCTAGACGGGAACCCCAGGGTCCCAATTAAATCACAAACTCGGCTCGGACATATTGTGTGTTTTTATAATTGGCTTAAAATAACTTATTATTAAAATGTGAATTTAAAATGATCGTCCTGTTTATTAAAAGTTTTATGTTTATAAAGAAAATCTCCCAACGGGTCCGGAAATGAAATAAATTACGGCACGAGGCGCCATATTGACATGGAAACCTTCCGTCCCTTGCACAATAAATAATTGATAATGTTTGATTCGTTTTATTGACAATATTGTGCACGGAGAACCAATCAATGGGGGTTTAAAACAAGCTCATCTGGGGCCAGTAGAAGGTCTTGGGAATCGGGCCCAGATCTAGAAAACCTGGCTCCACTAGCGCATATCGGATCACGTTTTGCAATCTAATTGGGCTAGTGGGAGCGCACGCTTGTGTAAGCCTTGTGTAAGCTTGTGAAGGGGCCCCACTACATTCGCTGCGATCACCATATTCCATTACTGGAAGTGCAGTGCACATGCATGATTGCGTGACATTGCTAATCCGTGGCATTTGTGGCTAACTATGGGGAGTTTTTTTCTTACAGTGGCACCTAAGTTCCGAAAATCCAATTGAATCG
Organism: Hymenochirus boettgeri; assembly: GCA_019447015.1. Classification (NCBI taxonomy): domain Eukaryota; kingdom Metazoa; phylum Chordata; class Amphibia; order Anura; family Pipidae; genus Hymenochirus; species Hymenochirus boettgeri. Next base: position 260,549,330 of record CM033472.1, read on the forward strand.
GAATTTTTCAAATTTTCGATTGTACATTTTGAGTATTCAGTATCATTTTCAGTGGGAATTTTAGATTTTTCAATTGAATTTCGAATGGAATGTCGACCTTTTTGTTTTTTAGATGTTTATTTTTTTTGCTGAAATGAGTTTTGTAAATGTCGAAAAATCTGCCAGATTCCTCACTATTAGGCTGGGTACACACCATGCAATATTTAGTTTCGGCCGATCGGGCTGAAATGGTCACATGTGTTTTCGGCTGATTCTGACAGACCGTTTGTCCTAATCAGATGAAAGGATGATCGGACACGGCAGAAAACCAAGTCGGATCGTATGGTCCTCTATGGACCGCACAGTTGGTCGTGGTAAACTGGTGGCGGTGGCCACTATTGTCTTGACCGATAGTCCTTTTGGCTGACAGGTCGGAAGAGCCAACCAGTTGGTCCGGAGGAACCTTTGCATGGTGGGTGCACATGGGGGAGGACTATTTGTCCTGACCGAGCGTTTGCTACTACCGAGAACTCGGCTGCGACAAATGACTGTTGGTTGCGGCAATAGTGGCCGTGGTCGACAGTTTGCGTGACCGATTGTTCCATAGGGACGATCTGGCCAAATGGGCAACTGAGCTTGGGCGCCGCGTGCACGCCGGCTTGCCAACTGGTCGCCCGGAAATATCTCATGGTTACCCTGCGTAAGACATACTCACAATCAATTACTCCCCAATCAGATATTGATGGACCAAGTTTGTGTCACCTTGAGGGAAGATTAGACTGGACTGGTAGGTGTGAACATGCCCTTAAAGAAATCATTATCACAACAGTTCACAGGAAAATTGAAATATCCCTTTAATGCATTGATTTGGGAATGGGAGGTTATGGCAGCTTATCAATTAGCAATCAATTTTATAGAAGCCAGGGACGAAGGTAAAAGATATCCACTGCGGGAGTAAGCTGGCCCCTCCCTCCATGCAACCAATCAAGACTGTGACTGCTGACTTCATAACCAATGAATGACTGCTGTTTTATCTGCTGCCTCCTCTGCACATGCTCATACGTAAAAACAAAAGCTCATTGAGCAGAGGGAGGAGGCAGAAAGGAATAGAACATATTGTTCAATATCTGGTTACAAATCCATGTAATAAACTGGTAAAAATAGCAGCTGGGGTTGTGGGCAGATAAATGACCAGTCCCCAGTTTTTGTTTTAAGGGTGGACATGCCCTTCAAAAGTCTAAAGTATGACTTAATCGTTGCTTTACCCTCCCACAATAATAAGATTTCATACTCTAATTCACCTTTAAGATACCGGTATAAGTATTTGTTAATAAGATTATAGTTCATTTGTTCTTTATATTGGAAACTGACACTTAATTAACAAGACTGAATGGTAATGTCCATACCAGGCATCCCACCCCTTCCGGGAGTCGCGGGAGTCTCCTGCGAGACCACCCCAAACTCCTGCGACCCAAACTTACCTGAGAATCCGCCTCCAGAACGCCTTCTTTCTTCTGGCCACGCCTCCTATGTGATGTAAATTACGTCACACGGGTCAGTTACGCCCCTAGCCACACCTCTAACGTGATGTAGTTTACGTCATGTTAGAGGCGTGGCTAGGGGCGTAACTGGCCCCTCCCCTGACTCTGCCCCCACCCCGCCCCTTTAGTGACGTCATGTCGCTCGGCCACGCCTCCTTCTCCCCACCCTGTTTATTGAGATCTTATTTTCTTCTAGCCTGTTAAACAGACCCACTGGAGACACTCCAGGTACAGTAGTAGGACTGCACGTTAATATAGAGCTCTGTCCCTGTGGCCATATAATAACAATAAAGTTACCCCCCACATTGCCTAATGAAGTAGGACAGACCTGTACTCGCATTACTGGATTTCTGAACTCCATCCTGGGTCATCCAAGTGCATGATGGGATCTTGGTCTATCATCTAAATTTACATAGAATGTTCCCTTCAACTAAGACTTAAAGAGAAACAAGAAACTAAAGCCAGGTTTAATTTGTTATCTACGTTTCCTATTTACGGCCTTTGGGATACTGATATTGATTCATAACAAGTGGACAATTGTTGGTTGGGTATCTGTCAGGAAAGGTACTTACCTTTCTGGTCGCTCCATCCCTCTCAAGATGGCAGCGCCCAGCAAGTCTCAGCGTGCAAGAGCCGCAACGTCATTAGAGAGCGCTGGAGGCGCAAAGATTTAAACTGATGCCTTCACTCAATCGGTGCCCAATGAAAGCATTGTTGTACCTTGTCAGGTTCCGCTTCTGTTTAGTATCCTGATCCTGCCTTGCACTATAACAGTTCCTGCCTTGCATTGTATCCTGATCCTGCCTTGTCTATTCTTCCAAGTCTGTTCCAGTTTGCTGTGCTCCCGACCTCCTCTGTGGACTCCTACCCTCATTGTTTCCGACTTCGGGCCATGGACCCTTCCCGAGGGAACGTCCATAGATTTGGGGAAGATATTACAGCATATGGCGGCACGGGTGGATGCCTACGAAGACCGGCAAAATCGAATTGGCTAAAGCCTCGATGCTCTCCTTGAACGCACCCCCGCCGCTGCTTCTGGTGCTAGCGCAGCTGCTATAGCCCAACCAAGGTGGGCTACATCATTTCCCTACTGGAAGGGAAACCACTGGAATGGGCTTCACCTTTGTGGGAAAAAAACTCTCCCCTTATTAACAATGCTTCTGAATTTTTGTCTACTTTCAAGTCAGTGTTTGACGCCCCCGGGCGAACTACTGTTGCCTCCACACGTCTTCTACAGCTACGCCAAAATAACCGTACTGTGGCACAGTTAGCCAAAGTTCCGAACCCTAGTGGCAGAACTAACCTGGAGCAGCGAACCTTATGTTGCGGCCTATTGGCAAGGTCTTTCTGATAAATTAAAAATGACTTGGTCTCCAGAGAATTACCAACTACCAACGGCTTGCTGAGAAAGAACGCAGTAAGAGGCCTTTTCCTCCCTTGGTCCCACGTTTTGTCAATCCCCTTCACCTTTCTGAAGAAGAGAAGTTACGAAGACGCAGTACTGGCTTTTGTCTTTATTGTGGTGGTAAGGGTCACTTCGCCAAACTGGGAAACACCAACACTCAGATATAATAGGGGTGACTCATCTGGGCAGTGTTACCAATTTCACCCTACCCGACTCTTCACGTTCCCTATTGCCAGTACAGCTTTCTTTTGATTCCTCAACTTTTGAACTTTTGGCGTTTATTGATTCCGGAGCAGCTGGTAACTTTTTGGATTTCACCTTCGCCAAGCAATCCAAGATTCCACTCCTACCTCTGACCACTACCCTCCGAGTATTTTCTATTGATGACAAGCCCCTATCTACCAATGTAATTTCTCAGTGTACCATGGAAATGCTCTTACAGGTTGGTCCACTTCACCACAAAAATATTAAATTCTTCATTATTAACTGTCCTTCCACTCCTATTGTCTTGGACCTTCCCTGGCTTAGATGTCATAATCCCAAAATAGACTGGCACACTAACCATATTTCCCAATGGAGTCCCTTGTCTGAGCAACTGTCTCCGTCCTCCCTTCTCTGTTCTTATCAATTCGATAAAGACTTTTCAGATTCCCACACAGTATCAAGAGTTTTCTGATGTATTCTATAAAAAGGCTACAGAGAGACGTCCCCCTCATCAAACATATGATTATCCCATCGAGCTTCTTTCTGGAACCATGCCCCCAAGAGGTCATACATATCCACTGTCTCTAGCTGAAACCCAGTCCATGAAAGTATATAACCAAGAAAATTTACAACAGGGTTTTATCCGACCTTCTTCATCTCCTGCTGGAGCAGGCTTTTTCTTTGTTGAGAAGAAGGATGGGGGTCTCCGCCTTTGCATTGATTATCGGGATCTGAATAAAATCACTATCAAAAACCGATACCCGCTACCATTAATATCCAAATTGTTTGAACAGCTCAGAGGAGCCAGAGTTTTTACTAAGTTGGACTTACGTGGGGAATACAAATTAATCCGTATCCGTTCCGGAGACGAATGGAAAACAGTTTTCAACACACGGGATGGGCACTACGAATATCTTGTCATGCCCTTCGGCCTCTGCAATGCCCCAGCTGTTTTTCAGGAATTCGTTAACAATCTGTTTCGTGACCTTCTAGGTCATTCTGTAGTCATTTATTTGGACGACATACTGATTTTTTTTTAAAGATCTTCTATCTCACAGAACTCAGGTCAAGGAAGTACTCTCTCGCCTCCGGAAAAATCCCCTGTATGCCAAGTTAGACAAGTGTCTATTTGAAGTTCACAAAGTCCCTTTTCTTGGATACATTGTTTCTCAGGAAGGCTTTGAAATGGATTCATGCTAAAATTACTGCTATCAAAGATTGGCTCTTACCCACTTGCACTAAGGCCATTCAGAGGTTTGTCGGTTTCGCCAATTATTATCGACAATTCATTAAAGGATTTTCTTATCATCTCTCCCTTCTTAAACTTAATCAAAAAAGGAGGGAAACCCCATTCTTGGACTCCACAAGCTTTAAACACCTTCAAAACACTGAAAGACTCTTTCTCTTCCGCTTCAATTCTTTGTCATGCAAATCCTCTTCTCCCTTTCTACATCAAAGTTGATGCCTTTAATATTGGAGCCAGAGCATTACGCTCTCAATGCCTTGACTCCGATCACAAACCTCATCCATGTGCCTACTTCTCCCGTAAATGTCTGCTTCCTAACAAAATTATGATATAGGTAATAGGGAACTTCTTGCCATCAAATGGGCATTGGAGGAGTGGCGACTTCTTCTAGATGGTACCCCCCTTCCAACTTATTATTATACCAATCACAAGAATCTTGAGTTCATTCAGACTCTTTAAAGACTTAACCCCCGGCAGGCCCACTGGGTACTTTTTCTCCCGCTTCAATTTAATTTTGACCTATCGCCCTGGTTCAAAAAACAGGAAGGCCTGTTGCCCTGTCCAGAAGATTCTCCTCTTCCGAGACCTTAATCATACCGGATGAACCAATCATTCCATCCTCCAAATTTATTGCTACTATCAATTCACCTCTGGCTTTTCAATTATTAACCACTCAACCTTCTGCTCCCATGGAACCACCTATCGGGATGATTTACATTCCACCTGAACATCGACTCAGTATCCTTCAGCAAACACACAGTTCTAAACAAGCTGCCCCCCCGGAGTTCTCAAAACTCTACAACTTCTTAACTGGCTGGTATGGTGGCCTACCATGCAAAAGGATGTTAAAGACTATGTGTCTGCCTGTGTAGTTTGTTCCTCTGCTAAGACGGATCGCTCTCGTCCCCAAGGCATACTGAATCCCCTGCCTATTCCTTCTCGCCCTTGGACCCATCTTGCTATGGACTTCATTGGAGAGGTTCCCTCTTCCAGGGAATATCATTTGGGTGGTTTTGGACCGTTTCAGCAAGATGGCACATTTTGTTCCTCTCCCAAAAGAGGTCCCCAATTTGTGGCCAAATTCTGGAGATCTTTGTGTAAAATCCTTGGAAGCATATCATCCCCAATCTAATGGTGCAGTGGAATGCCTCAATCAATCTTTAATACAATTCCTTCATTGTCATGTTTCACTTTGCCAGGATAATTGGACTGACTTATTACCCTGGGCAGAATTTGCTCATAACAATACTACTCATTCTTCAACTGGTAGATCACCCTTCCTTGTTGTTTATGGTCAACACCCAACAGCTTTTCCTCAAGATTTCCTACTTTCTGATGTTCCTGCAGCCAATGACCACGCTGCACATATGTCTGCTATTTGGAGTGCTACCAAGAATCATCTTGAAAAATCTTCCTCAAAATGGAATCCTATTCTGACAAGAGACGGAGACATTTCCCATCCTTGAGAATATTAATTGTACTGCTGTCAGATTGCAACTCCCTCCTGGGATGAGAATTCCTAATTCCTGCCTTGCATTGTATCCTGATCCAGCCTTTTCAATTTTTCCAAGTCTGTTCCAGTTTGCTGTGCCTCCAGACCTCCTCTGTGGACACCTACCCTTGTTGGTCGCGACTTCGCTTGACATCAGTACAGGTACCAAACAGTATCTTGAAATAAAAAAGTAATGATGATCCAGCAGTTATTTCACCCTTTAAAGTACCGTGTCCTTTAACTTCCATAAATAACTTGTTCTGGTCACTGGGTCCTCTTGGAAGCTGGGAGCCTTCACTTCCTTACCCTACACCCCTTACTGAACACTGATATCACAGCCTGATATTCCGACATGACTGATGTGGTCTTCTGAGCTGTGAAATCCACCATGATTGACAATGTTCTTCCTTCACCTTGAACCATCGAGGCCACAAGGACAAAACAGATGGAAGGAGGCAAAAAAGCTCTCAAACAAGTGAAAATCATGTAGTATGTAGGTTATTCCCCTGGGATAAGAACACATCTTCAGTTTAATGAAGGGTGCGGTGTCCTTTTAAAGAAATAATTATTCACACATTGATACACACTGGCTGCAGTGTTGTTCTTAGTTTGTAGCTGCAGAACATAGAACCATCACTGCCATTACAGTCATAGCACAGATTTACTATGTGTGACTATGCAGTCAGCTGGTCTCTACTTTGTTGTCTAAAGGTGTTGTACGATGGTTGAGCCCCCAAAGGCATCTGTCTGTGCCATAAGGGCACTTATAAGTAACGGGAGGGGGGGTCCCGGTTTTGAGTTGCTGGACCCCTTAAGCCCCACAAGGTCCTTCTAAGAGTCTGGTTTATAAACCACCTAATATGGCTGCAAATTGTTCACAATAGACAATGACACCAACAGCATTTCCTAAAGAATCTAACAGTTGACAGCTGTAGGCCAAGTATGTTCTGTGTATTAACAATACCCCCTACAATACACTAGAAATAAACAAGGCAGCTAAAGAAATACGGTATAGAAGATACACCAGTGTACACCAGGATGTCTTTCTCTAATGTTTAGGCAGGTACATACAAGCTAATATCCTCTTGTTTCTTTAGCACTTAGTCCCTGAAGGCAAATCCAGCCTGTCACTCTCCTGCCTAGCTATCCTCGACAGATGTATTTATTGGTAGACACTTCCTATCGGAGCAGAATGCCATCAATTAACTGGAGAGCCTATTGATCTGCCCAATATGTCTGGCCAATGCAAAGCACTGTGGGACAGGGCACAGCTCCGGGCACTTGTTTAAGTGCTGCTATTCCGGAATAGCTAAGGGCTTTAGTAAAAAATAGAACGCAGCCTTCAGTATTCTCCGAGGAGGCACAAAGAGATATGCTAATTCCGAACACTGCTGCTGGGACACAGAGAAATAACGAATCCTATTGGTGAGTAGAAAACAGGACGGATGAGTTATAGCATGGGGATTGTGAAATGTCATGGATTTATAGGACAGGATTCATATGGAGAGGACTTGCTCTATAGTAATAAATTATTTAACTAAGAAATCCCAGAAGGATTTAAAAATAACTGGAGATTCAATCACAGTGAAAAAAATAAGGATAAATAAATAATAATAAATGTCTAAGATGTGGACTTGTTTAGTAACTAAAGATGCTCCACCACTTCTCAAAATGGCTTCCTTAAGGCTTGTACACAGGTGCGATCGCGGGAGAATAACGATCTCAAAAACCATTGGTCCAGACAGTTCCTAACATTATATACACTTAGTGCGATCGCGGGCCCCGACCCGTGGCGCACGATATGTACGAACGAACGTTCCGGATGATAATCGACGATAATCTTATGTTTTAGCATTTCTGTAAGCAGTTTTGCTGTAGCTGGAATGGTTTGACAGTTGGTGTGCTGTATACTGTTTGCAGCATGACAGTTACAGTATATACTCGAGTATAAACCGAGTTTTTCAGGCTGTAAAACCTGCCTGAAAACTTGGACTCGGTTTATACTCGAGTCACTAAGTTGAAGGTACCTGTAAGCGTCCTCTCCATTCCGGCAGCAGCGTCCTCTCTATTCGATCATTCCATGTACTGGCGCGCCGGCCGACGTCACTGCCCGGCGCCAAGCCCGGCGCCAATTAGTGACGTCAGCCGACGCGCCAGTACAGGGAATGAGTGCGGATGCCGGAATGGAGAGGACGCTGCTGCCGGAATGGAGAGGACACTGCTGCCGGAATGGAGAAGACACTTACCTTCAATGCCAGCAACAGGAAACCCTTGAATGGAGGAGAGCCCACAGCTCCTGGATGAAGGAGAGCCCATAGGTACAAACTGAACTGGGTGGGAGGGTGAGGGTGGCATTCAATATGTTTGGAAACTACAACTCCCAGCTAATAAAGCATGCTGGGAGTTGTAGTTTCCAAACATCTTGAATGCCAAGTTACTACCCTCGGTTTATACTCGAGTCAACAACTTTTATTTGATTTTTTAGGTGAAATTGGGCACCTCGGTTTATACTCGGGTCAGTTTATACTCGAGTATATACGGTAGTATGAGGGAAAATAGTCAGGTCAGTGGTCAGAGCCTGATCAAAACAAGTACTGTATTGAAGGCATGCAGCAACACACACACCTCTACTGTAAGTGCTACTTACATGTATTTACTTATAGATTAAGATGACACAAAGTCATTTTTTCAGTATAAATACACTTTAAAACAAACAACTGGTAAATTTTCAGTTACCTTCCCCCAACACCAACTGATACAGTATATTTTGTACTTTATTACCTGCATTACTTAACAGATATTTCAGGATAATTATTGCCCCCATTATGGCAGAGTAAGAAAGCCCCTCCCTCCATGCAGTCAATCAAGGCTTTGAAAACTGACATCACAGCCAATGATTTACTGCTGTTTCATCTTTTGACTCCTTTGCACATGCTCAAGCTTATAAAAAGCTCTTTGAGCAGAGGGAGGAGGCAGATACCTTTACCAGTAAGGAATAGAACGTATCATTAAATATCTGGTTACAAATACATGTAATAAACTGGTAAAAATATCAGTTGTGGTTGTGGGCAGATAACTGATACAGTAAGTCACCAGTTTTTTGTGGGTGAACATGCCCTTTAAGTTTGGTAACCAAGGCCGTTATCTGGAATAGCAGTAAGGGCCCTCAACCAGAAATGTTGTTAAGTTACATTTTCTTTTTAATAAATAATGCATTCTTAGAATTTTTATCTTCATAATTACATTTCTTGCAAGTTAGAGTTCTGTCTATGGATCAGATCCCTCAATGGGGGTGGGGGGTGGATTGAACAATCCCTTTATCTAGTAACTGGTTTGGTTCACCTAGTTCAAGCTGCAGGAAATGATTGTGATTCCCAACCACACACACAGGCAATGACTTCCACCTAGATTAATGGTCACGTCCTATGATTCAGACAGCAGGCCAGCCCACAGATTTATTACGTTTTTGAAATGTCAGCAGTTTAAAGAGCCATGTCGGGGAGATGCCTCGGAACGAAGAAAAGAGATGCGGTAATGTTTAGTCCATTGGTTGTTTATCAGTCATCGCAATGAGTTTATAAGGGGGAAAGGTCAGGCCCTTCAGTAAGCGAAAGCATTAAAATAAGTCCCAGTAGGCAAAGCTGTAAAAATTCGCCTCCTGAAAGGCAAGTGTTGCCATATTCCTACTTTTCCCTCATGGATATAGACTGTAGGGATCATACGGGAAACTCCGAGGGACAGGTCTATGTAGGTTGGCTGGTCTGCATATAGACACATAGAAGGGACAAGATAACGGTTTATAAAATCTTCACATTTTATTCCAAGTGGGTTAAAACACACTGAAGGAAATATTGTACAGTACATTTTCCTTGTTAAAGGAAAAGAAAATCCTTTTTCTGATCCCACCAATTAAAAGTACCCAGGATGAAGAGCTAACCCATGAGTTTCCCATAGATCAGCGGTAATAATACAGAAAATTCACAGGCACAGCCAATGGAAATGCACACTTCTAGCAGAGCAACCTCTTCACATTAGTCAGGCCCTGGACACAAGAAGGGGGTGGGGCTAATCAATCCAGCAGTAACAAATTCTACGCTGTGAACTTGCATGTTTAACATTTTTATTAACAAATGTATATTGTACCTTACTAGTACCTTACTAGTACAGTTGCTGTTTGAATTTGAGCTGGAAATAAATTTGACTGGAAGATTTTCAAACTGATTGAATCCGAGTATTTCAGAAATTCAGCAAGTTTTGCAGAAAAGTTGGAACTTTCAGTCATTTCAGAGTTTTACCTGTGTGTGCAGTAACTGTGTACCACAGCTAAAACCAGTTTCCTACCCATAGGCACATGTTTTGTAAGACTGGGTCTGGGTTGTTCATTTGTGGGTTCAGAGTAACGAGCATCCTACATTGCTAAATACGCATTAAAGTGGTATTTGGAGACCAGTTACTAAAAACAGTCCAGAAATTCCATGAGCGTATAGTACAAGGGAGTGTGGAAGTAGTCGGGACCTGTCAGAGGAAGCAGCAAGGAAGAACACGATTAAAGGGTAAGTTTGTCCATTTCCTTGCCTGCTACTGATGAATTAATTGAAGAAATAGGAGGTAAGACATAGCTCCTTCACCTCCCGTCCTTTAATGAAAGTGAATAATGGTACAGTATGTTAATTTGGTCAGTAGATATTTCCCTTAAACGCGTTTTGGAGCCATAAACAAATTCCACCCTTTTTAGCCACTGCTCGGCCATTTGTGAACAAAATGGTGGGAAATGCCCAGGTCCAGGGATACTACAGTAAGTTAAATGGCCAGTGGTGGGGACAGTGTACTAGACCGCTATTTCTGAAATCAACGAAAGACGCTTTATTCAGCTAGAAGTAGCAGCTACTTATTTTGTTGGTCTGACATGGACTTAATGTGCTATAGAGTCATACACATCATCATTATATTTAATCTGCAATTCCGAATGTCTATTTGTACTTAAAATGACGAGAAAAGCTGCCAGGCCTAAAGACACAGCCATCGTGGGATTTGCTATTAAGCACTGGTTTATTTGCTGAGCATTCCAATAACTGCCTATGCCTGACTGCCCATAGTCTGTGCCGTGCTGCTTGGCTGCTATTGAATCCAGCCTGCCCTCTACGGAACAAACCGCAATAGACAGAGTCCAAATGGGACAAGAAAGACCTGAGTTAAAGATGGACATTCAACTCTGTCTGATAAAGTTAATTGATTTCTGAACATCGCTCGTCTTTTAATTCGGTCCTAAAATATGCTATAAAAATATGATGGAGCAGCACACTTTAAAGGAAGGAATAAATGCCTAGTGGGAAATAACTTTATCAAAATAAGCAAAAAGGACGCAATCAATCTGCAAGGACATCAACCCTTTGGAAAGATTCCCATTACATTGAGTTTCAGAGCGGTTTGGCTATGTACTTATGTAGTTTCTTGGAATTTCTTGCATAGTCACATACATGTTATTTGTTGAATAAAGACATAAGACATATGTCTCTTAAGTTCAACTTTTCCATGCTAAGCCCAACAGAACATCTGAAGGTGCTAGGGACTTACCTTCCAACATTCCCCTGACGGTCTCCAGAAACATTTTCTGGCCTGGTTTTTCTTTCGCTCTCGACTTCCAATGAGGAATGAATGGGCCAGGCAGGGAATGTTGCAAGATTGTTGGAAGAGAAAACCACTAACGGGGAGATTCAATAAAAGTTCTTATTGTTAAAAATGGTGATCATTTTGCCCCAACCAATCAGATTTTCAGTATAATAAGTATTTAACATTTGAAATCTGACATCTGATTGGTTGGGGCAAAATTAGCATCATTTTTAACAAAAACTTTTATTGAATCTCCCTGTTTGTGACTGATGTTACTGCCCTAACATTGATGACAAAGCAAGTTTCTGCCTCACAGTGTCTTGGGAACTTCACAAGGTAAGAATCACTACTCCACTGACAATACAGCCAATTCGTACATTGAATCAGCGTGCTAACAGTTAGGGCTTGTTTTATTGCTTTTTGAACATAAATTTCATCTAGAAATGTCATAATACCATTTACACTACTGTGTTTTTATGCTCTTGCAGCAGTTTAGTGCGTCTACACACTCAATGAAAGCAGTGATGTCGCTATGTTACAACATTATATATATTATGAATACCCTTCATTTCTTCCCTACATATTATTTAATCCCTGCTGTAAGGACAAGGCTTCTCAACAGTAAAAACCGATGTAAGAAAACTGTTTAGCAGATTAGCCTTTTCGGCATCCTCAACCACCTCAGCCCAATTATTTAATGGTCCCACATTCTCAGTCCTCATCTTTTTGCCATTTATATACTTAAAAAACATTTTGGGGTTGGACTTGCTTTGTTCGGCAATCCGTATTTCATTTTCTATTTTAGCTAGTTTAATTGCTTTCTTGCACTCTTTATTACAGCTTTTGTACTCCCTGTAAGCCTGTTCTGTGCTTTCTGTTTTTAAAATTTTAAAGGCCTTTTTCTTTTCCCCCCCCCGTATATGATGAAATTGATAGTTTGCTCCCCATCTCGAATCTCACCAAGAAAACAACCAAATTCCAATGGACTCCAGAAGCCCAAGATGTCTTTGTTTCTTTTAAACAAAGATACACCTCAGCACCTATCTTAGTCCACCCTGTTCCGACTAGTGCCGTTCCCTTCTATACGGACCATAAGAATTTAGAACATCTCAGAACAGCCCAACGGTTAAGACCCAGACAAGCTAGATGGGCCCTGTTCTTTGCTCGTTTTAATTTTCACATAACTTACCGCCCTGGTTTAAAGAATGGAATGTCTGATGCCCTTTCTCGGATGTTTCCTTCTGATCTCCCCGAGGATCATACTCCTGAAACTCTTCTTAACCAACATCATTTTCTTCTTATGGAATCTGAAATCCTTGCCCGTATCCACTCCAGTCCTGTTTCCCCTTCTGTTCAAACTTCCCTAGGACTAACAGCTCGAGGTGGCTTTCTGTTCTACAAGGATAAAATCCTTCGACAGCTGGTGTTACAGATGACCCATGACCATCCTCTTGCGGGTCATTTTGGCTCCAAACAAATCTGGAACTTACAATTCTGGTGGCCAAATCTGCACAAGGATTGTACATCCAATGTTTCTTGACTGTTGCACAAGATAGTTGTCCATCTCTTCTCAATTCCATTCATTCATCTATCTTGTTTACTCCTTTTCAAGTAAATTATGGCTTTCACCCTAGTCTCATCCTGGATTCAACTAATTATTCATCTTATTCTACTCCTGCAGTTCAAGAGTTGATAGACCAAATCAACCAGTATAAAGACCAGGTCCACAGGAATCTTGAGAAGACTCGTCTGACTCCATTGGGGATCTAGTATATCTGTCCACAGCTAATTTAAGACTGCATTGTCATTCTAGGAAGCTGGGGCCCAAGTTTGTCGACCCATTTCAAATTGTTGGAAAGATTAATGAAGTTGCCTACAAGCTCAAATTACCTCCTACCTCCTCCATCCTGTCTTCCACGTTTCTTTCTTCAAACCTGCTCCATCAGGGGTCCAACTTCCTCCAGTAGGATCTCCAGTTGTCATAGATGGCCAGTAGGAATTTGAGATTGAGTCTATCCAGGATGTTTGCAGTAGAGTAAGGGGTCTACAATTCCTCATAAAATGGAAGAATTTTAAAGCTGAATAAAACTCTTGGCAACCAGCCAGGAATCTTCTCACACCTCTGATTAAAAACTTCTTCAAGAAACACCCAGAGAAGTCTTTGTTGAAGGTCGTCCAGAGGCCTCCCTTAAGGGGCGGGCCAATGTCAGCATCAGCCCTTACCTGCATCAGGTACCACGGCAGCCAGACTTGAGGGCGTGCACCCGCAAAGCGTCCTCCAGGCGTGTGGGTGTTTGTGCACATGCCGGCACGGCTTGCACGCACGGATGTGGCATCAGAATTTAAAAGGCAGGAAGGGCTGGGAACCGGTGCTGGATGTTTGTTCCCACACCAGCTTCCTGATCTTACCTGTTCCTCACTCCTGTCCCAGTTCCTTGTCCTGCACCTTGTTCCTGTGCTCATTCCTGTGCCTCGTTCCAGTCCTTGTTCCTGTGCCTCGTTCCTATGCTTATTTCCGGTCCTTGTTCCTGTGCCTAGTTCCTGTGCTTAGTTCCAGTCCTTGTTCCTGTTCCTAGTTCCTGTGTAGGGCACCGGAACAAGGACCGGAAATAAGCATAGGAACGAGGCACGGGAACAAGGACTGGAACGAGGCACAGGAATGAGCCAGGAACAAGGTGCAGGACAAGGAACTGGGACAGGAGTAGGAACAGGTAAGATCAGGAAGCTGGTGTGGGAACAAACATCCAGCACCGGTTCCCAGCCCTTCCTGCCTTTTAAATTCTGATGCCACATCCGTGCTGCAAGCATTGCCTGCGCAACCGTGCGGCATGTGCACAACACACCCACAGCCTGGAGGACCTTTGCGGTTGCACGCCCTCAAGTCTGGCTGCCGTGGTACCTGATGCAGGTAAGGGCTGATGCTGACTTGGCCCGCCCCTTAAGGGAGGCCTCTGGACGACCTTCAACAAAGACTTCTCTGGGTGTTTCTTGAAGAAGTTTTTAATCAGGGTGTGAGAAGATTTCTGGCTGGTTGCCAAAGTTTTATTCAGCTTTAAAATTCTTCCATTTTATGAGGAATTGAGACCCCTTACTCTACTGCAAACATCCTGGATAGACTCAATCTCAAATTCCTACTGGCCATCTATGACAACTGGAGATCCTACTAGGAAGTTGGACCCCTGATGGAGCAGGTTTTGAAGAAAAGAACGTGGAAGACAGGATGGAGGAGGTAGGAGGTAATTTGAGCTTGTAGGCAACTTCATTAATCTTTCCAACAATTTGAAATGGGTCGACAAACTTGGGCCCCAGCTCCATGAATGACAATGCAGTCTTAAATTAGCTGTGGACAGATATACTAGATCCCCAATGGAGTCAGACGAGTCTTCTCAAGATTCCTGTGGACCTGTCTTTATACTGGTTGATTTGGTCTATCAACTTTGAACTGCAGAGTAGAATAAGATGAATAATTAGTTGATCCAGATGAGACTAGGGTGAAAGCCATAATTTACTTGAAAAGGAGTAAACAAGATAGATGAATGAATGGAATTGAGAAGAGATGGACAACTATCTTGTGCAACAGTCAAGAAACTTGGATGTACAATCCTTGTGCAGATTTGGCCACCAGAATTGTAAGTTCCAGATTTGTTTGGAGCCAAAATGACCCGCAAGAGGATGGTCATGGTGTCATCTGTAACAAGTGTTCTGAGAGAGGTAATTGCCATTCATTGGTCTCTTGGTGGCACCTTCAATGGTAGTAAATTGTACGCGGTCAGGTTCTTAAAGGGGAAAACACACTATTTCTTGTCTTTTAAATCCATTTCTCCAAGAAGACTATAAAATCATTTGCTTTTGTTTTATTTAATTACATATAGGGTTTTGATTGCCGTTTTTCCAGCTATTTTGCTACATTTAATATGAAAGCAGTCTGATTGGTCAATAAGGTCTAGACCATCTTCTGATTGGAAGAAACCTTTATTATATGTAATTAGCATAGCTGCATTGATTGCATTCAGAGAAGTAATTATACGCCTCCCATTTGAAATACCCGATGGGAGGAGGGGACTGCCGTGGTTTCCAATTGGTAAGGTCCAGCCTGACAGAAGGAGTGGGGACAGGCCATAGTCCAATTCCAATGTAGGTAAGTATTGCGAGTTATGTATATTACTAAATAAGCCACAAAGTAACTATATACTATATTTAAATAACAAATACTATACTACTAAGTGATTTAGGAATCACTATATACATATTTTATACTATACAAATACTATACTATACAAGTGATTTAGGAATAGATATACAGGGGTGGCAAATGCCAAAACAGAAAGGTGTAGTCAGGGGCAAAAGACTTCCACGCTCAGCATTGCCAGACAAGCTGGATGAGACACGGGTGAGATTGTTTTGATTTCCATTGACTCTGTAGGCTGACCTCGATCCAAGCTACACCGCATCTGTTTTTTATTGGTGAATGAATGATCTGGTCTCCTTGCTTATTTAACATACTCCACCATATAGTCATATATTCTATACATTTCTGACTGTACCTGGAGGATTCCATTTGGCTGAACCGACTAGGATTTATATCTACACTTTCACTGTGCCCTATTTACACCTTCTTTTTGGTATTGTTGATTTGGCACAGGTTGGACTAGGAGATATCCACATGCCATGTCCCCTTTGTGTATTTTTATATATATTTTCTAGTATTGTAAATAGTATGTTGTGTTTAGTATATAAAGGACTTATATACCGTTGTCTAGCAGTTATAGGGTGTTATACCCAGCTAGCAGTGTTATAATCAAATAGGGGTTTGTGGTGGTTGATGGCCGAACTATAAAGTTCGGTCCGTTTTCGAACAACCTTCGAACGTCAGTAAAAGTTCGAATTCGGACCCATTAAAGTCAATGGGGAGTGATAGTTTGAAAAGTCAGAGAGATTTACAGGAAACAACAATGGTAAACTTACTGTAAATGGCTGTGGCACCGGGAAAGGTCTGGGAACATGTCACTTCACCAAAACCTGTTTAA
Source organism: Hymenochirus boettgeri (assembly GCA_019447015.1). Taxonomy (NCBI): domain Eukaryota; kingdom Metazoa; phylum Chordata; class Amphibia; order Anura; family Pipidae; genus Hymenochirus; species Hymenochirus boettgeri. The sequence goes on from CM033472.1 coordinate 260,565,834, forward strand.
ACACTTCTTCAACACGAGCGGGCAATTGTGTGTTTGCGCAAACTACATTCCAGGGTTAAGCCAATTCGAGGGTTACCGAACGATACTTCGAGGGTTACTGAAAACGAACAATACTTTCGAGGGTTGTGTGAAAATAGAACATAAATTTGAGGATTACCGAAATTGAACGATACTTTTGAGGGTTAGCGAAAATGATCCATACATTAGTTACCAAAAATGAACAATACTTTCGAGGGTTATTGAAAATCGAAGGCACTTCGAGGGTTAGCGAACGATACATTCTAGGGTTAGCGAATGGCCAAACTAGTTCAGTTTTGTGTCCGTCTCTAGTGGTTGAGTGCCATAGGGATTGTGTTTCCCTATGTAGAGGAGGGGATTTCTTTTTGAAAAAATAGGGGTGGCAATGTAAATGAGTTATCGCTGGTTACTGATCGCTCCCAACATGTACAAACCACTTTGCGGGGCATTGCAATTTTTTGGGCCTCTAATTCCCTCATTCATTTTCAGGCCATATTGCATTGGTTGAGCTGCACAGGTTAAAGTATGTTTCTAAAATGGCGCTGGGAAGTAACATGAGTGTAAAACCCTGGTTAGGGCTAGGCACACCCAACACGGCTTCTCGCGTGTAAACGGCTGTGCTTGCCCATGAGAATAGCAGCACATATTGCATGTGCCCTTTCTTTGCAGATCCCATGCGCTCTGATTGTACCCTATTGCGCAAATGTAGCACGCATGTAACGTGAATGATACATGTGCCGATGTGCGTTCGCTTTTAAAATGAATTGACGTCCATCATATTATAGCTTCAGCTAACCCATTAGTACATCAGGTGCCATGGATTTTACCCACATTTCCATTTAACAAAACGTAGCATGTCCCTCTTAGTGATTAACTACTCCCCTGGAGGAGGTGGTTGGGAGGGGATTATTCCCCCTTTGTTGCATGTGCCTTTAATAGGCATTCCGAGTCCAGCGCACCCGAAAAGGGCACGCTACCGTGTGATTACCATGCTACGTGTGTTACCATGCGCTGTGATCATCAATCGAGTGCATGCATTGCACAAATATGTGGATCGCAACTACGACAGCGCACTTGTGTGACCATCAATGGCCACACTACAATCGTGATCGGATCGCGCTTAGCCATAGTGTGGCCTAACCCTTACACATACAAAAAGCTCCAGGAGGGTTAATTTCCATTACATGGTCTCATGTGCAGTTTACATACAAAAGGTAAGTTAGCTCCCATCTTCGTTTCGGGCCCTGCAACACTGATTGAAGATTGAGAGGTAAGGCACTGCTCCTTTACCTCCCGATCTTCAATCTGTTATTAAAGGAATAGTTCAATTCGAGAGTGAACTATTCCTTTAACGTGCATTAAGACCAGCACATGGCATTAAAATACAGACACAGGCGGCCACTGTGGACACTAGTGAGCTATCACCATTCACCAGAGCGAGGGTACACATGATTATGAACTTTAATTGGCTCTGCAGAAACACTGACGGAACTTGCTTTCTGGAAGTTCTTCCGAACTATATGGAAAGTTCGAAAATGGGCCCATTAAAGTCAATGGGAGTCAAATAGCTCTAAAAGTTCAAATGAAATACAATTAAAATATTAATGGTAACTTAATGTAAATGGTTGTGGACCTGGGAAATGGTCTGGGGAACATGTTCCAATATCACAGGAAACAAAAAAATTGATTTTACTCTCACGCGCGCTACTTTCTAGCTCCCGCGTTCGAACATTCGATAATTATCCCTTGAACGACTTGCGGATTCGCAAAATTCGATATTTACTCGCGTATTGGTATAATAGACATTTTACTCACATATCGATAATTCGATATTTACTGCGTATGGTATTAGACATTTTACTCGCATATTCGATAATTCGATATTTACCGTATTGGTATAATAGACATTTACTCACAATCGATAATTCATATTTACTCGCGTATGGTATAATAGACATTTTCTTGCGGATTTCGAGAATCGATATTTACTCGCGTATTGGTATAATAGACATTTTACTCGCATATTCGATAATTGATATTTACTCGCGTATTGGTATAATAGACATTTTACTAATATTCGATAATTCGATATTTACTGTGTATTGGTATAATAGACATTTTACTCACATATTCAATAATTCGATATTTACTCGTGTATTGGTATAATAGAACATTTACTCAAATTCGATAATTCGATATTTACTGGTATGGTATAATAGACATTACTCGCATATTCAATAATTCGATATTTACTCGCGTATTGGTATAATAGACATTTTACTCGCATATTCAATAATTCGATATTTACTCGTATGGTGATAATAGACATTTTACTTGCTATTTCGATAATTCGATATTTACTCGCGTATTGGTATAATAGACATTTTACTCCCATATTCGAAATTCGATATTACTCCCGTATTGGTATAATAGACATTTTACTAGCATATTGCGGCGCCTCGTACGTTCGAACATTTGATTATTATCGAAAGTCCGGAAAATATAGAAGTCCGAGAAATCCAGGTCCAGGGTAGTTCGAGAAATCCAAACACGAATAGTTCAGCTCGAACTCGGGTTTGAGTTCTAGTCCATGTCTAGTAGTGTCTATTTCAATCCCCATTATATCTGCAATTACATATCCAGTCGAGACAAGTTAAGGGCAATGCACCGAAAGCCAAAACCTCAAATAAAAAAAAAAAAAACTGAAATCCGCTCCGCTTGCAGATTCGCGGATTTTAAAAAAAGTGGAACCAGGTTCAGTCGCCTCTCTAATAGCAGTGAAAGGAACTGGCGAGTTTAATTCCGATAGCAAGATTGTTCGCGGAATCTATTGGAGTTCCGAAAAAACAATTGAATCTGAATTTTTGTGTTTTCATATATTGACTATCCAACAGAATTCGATAGAAATTTTTACAATTTTGATGAAAAGTTTGAAGTTTCAAAAATTTAGGAAAATCCTGTGGATCCGTGGATTTTCGAAAATGAATTTTCTAGTTCATCACTGGTCATAAAAACATGTAAAACACGAGACAACTTAGGAGGTGGGAACGACTGAAATGTAGGGTGGAAATTAGAATCCAAATCACTTTCAGGGTTATTCAATAAAAGTTCTTACGGTAAAATGGTGCTACTTTTGCCCCAACCAATCGATGTTCGCTTTCAATGTTAAATAAGATCTGATTGTGTGTCAAAATTAGCACCATTTTTATCGATAAGAACTTTTATTGAATCTCCCTGTTTATTTGGATAACGGGTTATTATGCATTTCCTTGTTAGAGTTTTGTTTAACTTCCACCCCCATAAAGGTAGTTTGGCTGTTAGTGAGATTTTTGTGGGCTGGTTAAAATCAGTTGGAGCATTTATGGTAAAATATATAAAAATTTTTTGGAGGATAAAAATCGAAAATCTTTCCGAAGTCCGAAATCCAACGATCCGTCTGGTTTCGGATGGAACATTCGGATTTTGGAACCGAGGGTTTCGTGTCGATTCGTAGTCTGAGTCGGACCCGCATCCCATCTCTATCTAAAAGCCACTTCTTCCATTATTTTATGAGTAAAAATACATTTTATCAATACATTTATAATACATGAAGATCTCTGGTTGGCAAGTCATGTGCTGCCAAATTAAGGTTGAATATCAATATAGTTTAACAGTTTGTCCAGATTGCAGTTTCCAAGAAGGCCATTGGCTTTTATTTAATCAAGTCATTCATTGCTTCTGCAGAGTCTTTTAATGTTCATCCACACGCCCAGCAGTTAACTTATTGACTTTATCACTTGTTTAATATGAATACACACAGAAAGCAATGTATGAATGGTGGCTGTAATGCGAGCAGAAGTGTATTACAATAACACATGGCAGACATTCACCCTTCATTAAATAAGCCCAGAGTGTTTCTTCAATCTCCGACTTTGCCACTGTTTTAGAACTAATCCACCTCCCACTGGGAAAATTAAATTACAAAACTCTACTGGTTCCTCCTGTAATAAGGATGTACAAGCGTAGAAAATGTACAGAAATAAAGTGCCAGTGCAGTTTACTGTTCGTACCATCGTGGACCCCTTTCTCCAGCCAATATGGAGCTGTGTAAGGAATATTGCTGGCCTTATTGGTAATAGTGTTATCTGTTTCCCAATCATTGATGTCATCTGACAAGGGTGCAGTTCATTTTGGTAGCAATGGAAGTGGTCTGGGTATGATTCACATTTGCATCGTTTTGGCTGTTCGGTGATGTATGAAATAACCTTTGGGATCCAGCATCTCAGATACAACGGAGATTTAACTGTGAAATTATTTTAAAAACAATCTCTTTCCCCCACACATTCTTTGATTTCATGAAAAAACAAGTTATATTTGCAGGTATTTCTATCAAGCAATGGGAGAAAAAAACAAAAATCTCATAATTTTAATCTTGGAAATTTAACCTGTAACCTCAGGGCATTGTCTTTGTAAAAGTATTAGACTGCTACGCACCACAGCTAATGCAACAAGCAGCAGACATTAGAATCTTCAGAGCAATGTTAAAGGCATAGCCCATTTTCTTATTTTCCTGAGATTTGCCAGTTTACTGCATACTTTGTGTTTAAATGCTAAATGCTGCACTGTTTCTAAAAAGTTTTAAAATGGTGCCGCCACCGTAAAGTGCAGTGGGTTTTTACCATAATTTTGCTGGTGTAAGTCGATATAGCCCAGTATCTTTTGCTAGAAACAGAATGGAAGCAAACAAACAAAAAGGGCAGTAAAATTAGGTGGGACTATTTTGTATTGATCCTGGTAGGCTGTCTGCATATCTGCTGGCTGGGAAAAAAACTGCAGGAAACAAGCAGTTTAATGTCTTTTCAGGGACTTTCATATTGGTGTTCATGAATCTGCTATAGATAGGACTGGAAGATGGGTCGATGGAAAATGATCTGCCTAACCTCAATTTATTCCATTGACCATTCAATGTTATTAAGTGGTCGATAGAAAAATTGGTAAGTCGAATTGACAAAAAAAAACACCTCCAGTGTATGTCAGCATTAGACATGAATTGAATCCAGGATGTGTCCAGGGGTTCGCAAATCAGGGGCAGTGTTAAAGGAGAACTAAATCTAATAGAAAAATTAACCTCAAAGTATTTTTAAATATTAATAGCAGATATCTCTGTATCTCTCACTTAAAAATTTGTCTTCCATGCTCAGTCCTAATTACAGAGAGGCCCCGGGTTGGTATTCAGTAATTACTTTACATTTCTGGTATGGACAAGGGGGACTAGAGAATTGAATCAATATGTGCAACTATAAATAAGTTTGTCAGCGAGTAAAATAAAGAGATGATTTCGGAGGTGAGAGATATATCTATCGGTTAGTTAACAATTCTAGAATTCATTCGGGCTCATTTATATTTTAACTTTACTTCCCCTTTAAATCCACACCTTGTTTGGTGCATTTTGCCGGTCAGCCTCTAAATGAAACTTTTCCCTAATCATTTTTTTAGATGTTTATTTGCTCAAACTAAAGATCCACCATCGGCTGGACCTTCGGAAATAAAATAACGCCGATATAATGAAACTGTCTATTTGCTAATTTTTAATCATTGGCTTGTGCAGTTAAAGAGAATAAAGATGTATGATTTCAGAAAACTTCTATCTGGCCCCTAAAAACCGAAAGGCAAAATCCTGCAGAGCAAAAATGATATGAACGGGCAGAAAGAAAGTGCGGGATTCGTGCACAAGGAGGGGAGAATACCACAAACACAAGAACAGATGAGACAAGAGGCGAGAACGGGACAAACCAAACGGACCAGGGAGACGCGGGAGGAACCGAAAACCCAAAAAACATACAAACTACCAGTTTGTTCATGTCTGTGAGGGAGAATGGCACATGCCCAAGTTTGTGAAGATGTGCAACATTATTGTGCACCAGGCAAGAAACCAAAGTGACTTTGGCAGGAAATATTGGCCATTTCCACTAACTCCGGAGCTGCCTATTTGCACTATCCGCCTTCCATAGTGTCCACTGAGAACCAAAGGATTTAATATTATGTTGGTAACTGATAACATTTGGGGTTAACATTAGAGTTCGGTTTCACCCGCGGAACCAAAATTGGAATCAAAGTCATGGGAGCGGAATTTCGACAGATTTACAACTTTTTGACATTCAGCACCGAATTTCAAGTAGAATTCAATGGGAGCTGGATATAATGTATCAACATTGAATATTCCATAATCGATAAGATCCAAAGTTCTGAAAAGTGTCGGTTTCGAAAAGTTCCGAAAGTTCTGTGGAACTTCCCTACTTATAACTAGTTAATATTTGTAATGTAAATATAAGATTAGATGTCTGTACAGAACTGTTGGTAGACCTAAGCTAATCTCTGAAATGACAGGTCAACATGCACATGTAACACGTGGGTACAGAATAGCCAAGTGTATAGAAAGGATTGAGCACATAGAAGCTTCCTTATGATATGAAATAGAATTTCTGCCCATCTTTTATTTTCCCTATAACAGAAACAGCTTCTCCCAGAAAACCTCTTTAAATGAAGGAGGCAGAATGGCCCCATTCTAATTTTGCTCATTAACTCCTATTTCCGCCACTGCGACAATGCGTTAGCTTCCTTATAAGGCTGTGTATCTGCCGAGCGATTCAAGTAAGAAATGAACGAGAGGTAAAAGGAGAGAATCAGACTAGACTAGACATTGTGTTTGTTTACAAGCTGTAATGAGAAGCTACAGTAAGTGGATATAACAATCTATTTGTATTCGGCGAGCAATGATCACTTGACTTTTTTCATTCGCAAGACTTGGATTTCGAGAACGTGGATCGTGGAGGTTTTTAATCCTGAAGGGAAAAAAAAAGAAGATATCCCATAATGCAGCGAAGACAATATAACAATATAACGAGGTCGATGCAAGAACGCGAAGTAGCGAGCCTCCTCTTATCTCCAATGCAGAGTGTTCTCCGTGCTGAGTATTCAGCTTCTGCCAGATTCTAATACAAATCAAAGATGTTAATGCGAGGGCTTGGTGGGAAAACATATTCCATTCTATTTAAGGGGAAATGGCTATAACGGCGACACGAGGAGCCATATATCAGAGCTTGTTAAAAAAACCACGTTAATACTTTGAACAGTGATGTGTTGCTACTAATAGCCTATCCATAACTATTACCCTGATTTGTTCTAAAAGCAGGAAGGGTGTGTATCAAAATGTGATTGGATCTCACCCTTCTAGCAGGAAATGAACAAGTCTCGTACCATTGATGTTCTCAGATAACCACTTGTGTGGTGGGGAATTTTTTTTTCTTTCATTTTTAATATATAAGCCTGTTACATGATTTTAACCCAATCCCATCCCTGATACACAAATAAAACTGAAAGCAATGGCAAGGTTGCAGAAAACGTTTATAAATAAACTCACCAAGCAAAGCTAAAGTAGGATGACATAGGGGAGAAGACTAGGACAATGCTAGAAGACAGGGGTCAGAGCGGGATTATCCACAAGACAACCCAGGCACGTGTTTAGGGTCTGCCTGGGTAAAGGGTCTTTTGGCAGCCACAAAAGACAACGTTAAATGCTAATTTCCTTAGGCAGTATTACACACAGACTACGCTCAAATTTCATCCACATCGATAAAATATATGGGGGGAGTATTTCAATCTGACAAACCAAAATATTGTTCCAGGTGGTTGGTCAGGTCAGCAAACTCCCCCATACCTGATTTTAAAAATGAGCTCTCAATAGCCAGGGGTTCCATCCCTTATGATAGCGCTCTATTTACATCTTATGTGATGGTGTTTTTTATTTTAATAGACGTAGCAGTAGCATAAATGTGTGTTAGAGAAACAGCAGCTACAGAGAAAGACTACTGGGAAGCATATTGGATGGAGGAGGAATATTTGATGATTGAATGGAGGGGGTATAGGTGAAATGGGTGAATGAAGTTGGGCTACATAGTGTGAGAGAAGTGTTATTCTCTTTGCACTATTAGCTATGTCCTTACAGCTTGCTGCGCTTTCAGGGAAGAGCCTGGGTACAGACTTCGCTGAGCCACTCTGTTTAATCTGTTTATAAATGACTTAGAAGGGGGCATTGAGAGCAAGGTCTCTGTGTTGTTGATGACACTAAACTATGCAGAGCTTTGGAAACTTCAATGATGTGCAAGTGCTGCAAGCAGACCTGATAGATTTCAAAATGGGCAGCAGAATGGCAGATGAGATTCAATGTTGATAAATGTAAGGTGATGCATTTGGGGTTTAATAATCCCTGTGCCACCTACACCATAAATAACTCTGTGTTAAGTGCTCTCTAATAGGGAAAGATTTGGGGGTTCTGGTAGATAGAAAGCCTGAGTCACTCTAAATCGCTTATGTTGGCTGTTTTCCAGACAGTAGGTTGGTGAAATCCTCCAACCTCTACTCCCAGGGTTAAGGCAATCCAAACGTAGAACAAAAGCGGAGAGGCACATTACAGATGTGTTTCAATAATGTATTGTGAAAACGATGTGTGAAATTTTCTGGAACGCTTTGTCCTTTACCTGAGGAAGAGACAAACCGTTCCGAAACGTTGTATCACGTTGTTTTCAAGAAAAGTTGTTTGGATTAATGTAGATCAATAATCCAGAGTTCTCGGTGTGTGTGTCTGAGTTAAAAAGTATAAAGCGTTTCTCACTAATACATTTTATTTCATCATTATATTTCACTGTCAGGACAAAGGTTTTTCCTAAAGAAGTTCCTAGAAAATCTTCATTGTTTTGGAGGGTTTATTTGCCAAACACTGAAGACCGAATATAACTGATATTTCCTACAGTCTCAGAGTGATGTCTTCTTTTCATTAGTGTCACTGAACTGATACAAGCTGCTGAAGGGCATGTAAGGTGCAGTGGGTGTAGCACATATTAGGATTATGGGTGACACAGAAGGGTCTTTATTTAGGTTAGGTTTACCCCAGAACTGTAGTAACAAAATGAAAAGATGTGGAGAACCAGACAAAATTCTAGAGTGATCTCACGTTTATGCAAAATAAACCAGCAGAACAAAACACGCACAACGTTTTGCCAAATGGCCTTTATCAAGTGCTTACCGGGATAACCGTGTGCCGGTATATATACCAATAAAACCAGCGCCTCTAGTGGTGAGGTGTACAATACAAGAACTCTACTGGTTGAGGGCAACACAATTCAACGCAACATACATTCCATGATATTAATAAATAGTCTAAGGTTCCAAAATTCTGTGATAGTCCTTACTACTTACCTCTTACTTACCTCTCTACCCTCTGATGGTGGCCCTAATTGTTGTATTGTATGTATATATGCACTTGCTGTACCTCTATAGGAAATATAAAGGAGGATGAAGGTGTACTAATAAATCAATGGGCAACTATAATCAAAAAATGTCTTTGCCTCATCTCAATTCTTAAATTACTACATGTAAGTAGCACCTACTCTGAGGTGGTGTTTGTGCATGTCTTCAATCCGGTACTTAATTTGCTCAGGCTCAGTATCCCCCCTCCCTCTCTTAACCAACACCTCTTTTCATCTGACTAGACTTTCTAAGAGGGCAAGCATGCTCAGTAATCACTTTAAGGCAGCACTAGGAGAGGGAATTTCCCATCGTGACTTCACCCCACCATCCATCCAGTACAGTAAGCTAAACACAGCAGAAGAGTTTATGATAATAAGACACTTGATTGACAGCTGAAATGAAGATGGTTTAGATTGGATATCTAAAGATAGGGGGCAGATCAACAAAAAATGGTACAGTGATAGTTATTGTTTCCTGAATGGGCAGTTTATTTTTTTCAGTACAGATCCCTTTTAAGTTCTCCAATAAGGATCCAAATTGCTTTTGAAAATGAAACAAGCAAATACCCTAAAACCAATCCAATCATTCTTGCAGTCCCCATGGTTCTTTGCTGTGGTGATGTAACCTTATTCTATGTCATTCAGTGGATGACTCCCAGGAAGGTTTTACCAGAAGCAGAGGAGCTTGGGAAGAAGAAACCGAGCAGGAACCCACACCCATCTTTTTACATAACTGATTCGATATATAAGGTTAACACAACAGCAGTTTGTGTCTCATTACCTGAACATAATTCAATATTCGTCTTTCATTCGCCTTTAAAAAGGTGAGTTGTTTGAGCTCACAAAGAGTCAGTTCAACACCAAAAGGCAGGGAGATGATTCAATTAATATGACTCTATTAAAACAAGGAAATCACTAACCCATAGAGACTGATCATAATGAACCAATCATAAAGTGCGACCGCCATCTCCCAAAGAAAGGAAGAATGTTAATGTGCCGTGGCTATAAACATTTGGAAATTGCTATTCTATGCTATCTATTCTAAAACTACTCTCCGAGATTAAATAATAATCTAACATTCTGTTCTTTAAAAAATAACGGGACATTTCATCTGTGCTGCAACCCATAATTTGTACAACTCACTCCATACAGGAAAAAAGGACTGGAAACTAAGCACAGGAACGAGGCACAGGAACAAGGACTGGAACGGAGTTCCTGTGCTTAGTTCCAGTCCTTGTTCCTGTTCCTAGTTCCTGTGCTTAGTTCCAGTCCTTGTTCCTGTGCCTCGTTCCTGTGTCTCGTTCCAGTCAATTACTATAACCATTCATCCTAAACGCTGTGCATTGACATTTATAAGCGGGATATGGCCGGCTACCTTCTTATCCTGGCGCTTTCTGGATTCCAATTTAAATGCTTAAAGCCACTTTCAATTAGATTTTACAAAACAATGCAAGCTAATGTATCAGAAAGTTAAAATTAAGAACATGTGTTGTCTTAAAATGCCATTTGCCGAATAGAAGGTATCGTCGGTATGTCCCTAGGGCCACCACGGCAGGAGATTGTTTACAAGACCTGTTACTTACTTGTAAAACACATTGGAAAACTTGAATAATCTCTGCGTCGACTTTCTATGGGGCCGCTAAACTTGAAATCTCGAATTCTTAATTACAACACTCATTTGGAGTGTAATGTATTAAGTAGATTTTTTATAGAAACGACCGGGCAAAAAAATCTTTGTTTATGGTTTATTAGTGCTGCTCTCCTCCGAGCCTAAAGATAATTGATACACCAGTGTCCAAATTACTGAGATTCATCGCTTCTGGATTCAAGGAGGTCCCCAACCATTAAAGTAACACCTTCCCCATACCTTGGTCCAATAACATAATGATAATGAGAGACCAAGTGTGGGTGTGAAAATTAAACGGCCACGCTTATGATTTTATGATGTCATTGATGATCCTTGCAAATTACCATAATCGTTTTTTTATGTCATTTTTTTATATAAATTAAGACATTCAACAAATTAAAAGATAAAACTTCAAACATATATTATATACAATAGCCAAACCTGCTGTATAAGAAAAGCCCATCAAAAGGGGTCCGGGAGGGTGAGACTGCTCCTTCCTATCTACCCCTTTTACTCAAAATAGCTGGCTCCCGAGCGTTTGATGTCATTGCACCCCACAATGCATATTACTGGGAATGGCAGAGGAACTGACTGGGAGGTGGGAGGAGACACAGACAAAATGAGGAGGCAACTGAGGTAGGTTCCCTAGCGTTCATTCAGTTAGGGCCTGCACTGCTCATACAGCGTGCTGCCCTCCAATCAAGGGGTTGAATTGACAAATGTTTTGGATAACTAATCTTAAGACAAATAATAGAAACCAACACCCTGAATTGCTTCCCTAAATATCCAAAAGTTATGTCCTTAAGAGACACTAAGGGGTTTCCTCAGGTAGTGACACCAGCAACCTCAGTTCCAATGCGTCAATGGCCGTAAAGAGGATGAGCTGGCACCAGAAGTCCAACCTGATTGTGTTGGTCCAGTTAAAGGGTGTGTTAGCAGTTTCAAATGAGCTAGAGGAGGCCGCATCCCTGCTTACATTATGTATGGAATGTTTCTTTCTAGGTACTCTTCCTCAGGAGCAGTATTTGTCTGTGTATGGGTTTGATTCTATTGACAAATTGTTACGCGCTACTGAAGTTTTGGTGTTGTATTGGATATCACAATTTATAGGCCCGCTCCTCTGAGATGTTCATTCTCTTAGCCTCTGTGCTTGGGGATAGTTCTCAGCTCTGTGTTGCAGGGTTCGATGACCCCAGCTGTGATGTAAACGAGTTTCCTTTTAAAGTTTCTCTTTAAAGATCTTAAAGATGTACAGCTTGGTACACAAGCTCAGGAACAGCCGTCATCCGTTGTCTTTGATGTGACCTACATATCATGGCCATAATGTTGCATGGACAGACAGAAGGCTCATCGAGGTCAATTCTTGTTCAGGAAAGTCCAAGAGCTGGGATAAAACAAAAAACTGGTGATTTGTCAGTATTTGCCTCCAACTGCTATTATTACCAGTTTATTACATGTATTGTAACAGATATGTAAACTGCCAGTTCTATCCTTTCTGGCAAGATTCTGCCTTCCTCCTCTGCTAATGAGCTTTTTTTTAAGTTGAGCATGTGCAGAGGAGGCAGCAGGTGAACCGCAGTCATCATTGGTTGTGATGTTGGCAGTCACAGCCTTGATTGACTTTTGCAGGGAGGGCCAGTTACTCTGCCAGAGTGGGGGACAATAATTGTCCGTTAAATATTGGTTAGTAATACAGGTAATTAAAGTGCTGAATAAATCACTTGGGGTTGGGGGAGGTAACTGACATGTGACCAGTTGATTTTTTTAGGGTGCACATTTTAAAAAAGTCTATTTCTTATTATTTATCTATTTACAGACGATAGTGCAAACTATCACCGGGAGATCAGTTGATGTTTTAGTTAGGAAGCGGGTATGTTTGCATTGAGTCTGACGTTGGAAGGTTTTTTTTCCTCTCCGCTTTATGCGGCTGATTCCAGATGTGCGTTCTTCTAAACTCGAGAACTCTGTAAATAGTTTAGCAGCGTGAGAATGAATAATACAGTCTCATCATTTAAAGCCACGCTCTTTTTTCTTTAAAAAACCAACAAATATTCCACAAGTGAAGGCTTACAGCGGACTCTGGGTGGTCCTCGTTAATCCCACGCTGCCTTTGCTCGGGACCAACAAGAGGAGATAGAGAGGGGGGGGAGGAAAACAACAGCTTACAAGCCAGTGTCTAAATTTAATTTCAAAACAGTTTAATTGCTATATTGCTCAGCTATTTTATGCAGTTTATAAGAGAACCATTCTATAGGCAGTCACCGTGCCAGCAATGCAGAAAATTGGCATTTTAGCCGGAGGGAATTAGCAGAACGCACTTGGCGTCCTTTTTATAGAAATACTTTTAAACTAATTGAACAGACGTTGCTCAGATTTTTTTCATTTTTTTTTTTCGGCTTCAATTTTTCCTTATTCTGCAAGGAGCTTAATTTTCAATTTCCTGGGCTAGAACAGTCACCAAAGCCTTTCAGGGTACGGCTGATACATTTGGTTAATGACACCAGAACATTAGTACGCGGTAATAATGACATCTTGTGGGGTACGGTGACTTAATTGCCATTCATTGTCCTTCTGGTGGCACCTTCAATGGGTAGTAATAATTGTACGCGGTCAGGTTCTTAAAGGGGAAAACACACTATTTTTTAGTCTTTCTTCTAAATCCATTCTCTCCCAAGAAGAATATAAAATCATTTGCTTTTGTTGTATTATTGTAATTACATATAGGATTTTGATTGGCCGTTTTTCCAGCTATTTGCTTTACATTTAATATGAAAGCAGTCTGATTGGTCAATAAGGTCTAGACCATCTTCTGATTGGAAGAAACCTTTATTATATGTAATTAGCATAGCTGCATTGATTGCATTCAGAGAGTAATTAACCTCCTAATTCACAAGCTCCCATTTGAAATACCCGATGGGAGGAGGGGACTGCCGTGTCTTCCAATTGGTAAGGTCCAGCCTGACAGAAGGAGTGGGGACAGGCCATAGTCCAATTCCAATGTAGGTAAGTATTGCGAGTTATGTATATACTAATAAGCAAGTAAATATATGTTATACATAGAAACGTCTACTACATATTGATACTATATACTATATAATACTATATACTATATGAAATACTTTACTATACTATAATATTGGAATACTATATACAAATACATACATACTTATACTAAGTGATTTAGGAATAGAATACAGGGGGTGGCAAATGCCAAAACAGAAAGGTGCTAGTCAGGGGCAAAAGACTTCCACGCTCAGCATTGCCAGACAAGCTGGATGAGACACGGTGAGATTGTTTTGATTTCCATTGACTCTGTAGGCTGACCTCGATCCAATAGCTACACCAGCATCTGTTTTTATTTGGTGAATGAATGATCTGGTCTCCTTGCTTATTTAACATACTCCACCATATAGTCATATATTCTATACATTTCTGACTGTACCTGGAGGATTCCATTTTGGCTGAACCGACTAGGATTCTATATTAACACTTTTCACTGGCCCCTATTTACACCTTCTTTTTGGTATTGTTGATTTGGCACAGGTTGGACTAGAGATATCCACATGCCATGCCCCTTGTGTATTTTTATTATATTTTCTAGTATTGTAATAGTATGTTGGTTTATATAATAAAGGACTTATATACCGTTGTCTAGCAGTTATAGGGTGTTATACCCCAGCTAGCAGTGTTATAATCAAATAGGGGTTTTGTGTGGTTGATGGCCGAACTTCATAAAGTTCGGTCCGTTTTCGAACAACCTTCGAACGTCAGTAAAAGTTCGAATTCGGACCATTAAAGTCATGGGGGAGTGATAGTTTGAAAAGTCAGAGAGATTTACAGATAAACTAACAATGGTAACTTACTGTAAATGGCTGTGGCACCTGGGAAAGGTCTGGGGAACATGTCACTGTCACCAAAACCTGTTTAAACACTTCTTCAACATGAGCGGGCAATTGTCGTGTTTGCGCAAACTACATTCCAGGGTTACGGCCAATTCGAGGGTTACCGAACGATACTTTCGAGGGTTACTGAAAACGAACAATACTTTCGAGGGTTGGTGAAAATAGACCATAAATTTGAGGATTACCGAAATTGAACGATACTTTTGAGGGTTAGCGAAACTGATCCATACATTCGAGTTACCAAAAATGAACAATACTTTCGAGGGTATTGAAAATCGAAGGCTACATTCGAGGGTTAGCGAACGATACATTCTAGGGTTAGCGAATGGCCAAACTAGTTCGTTTGTGTCCGTCTCTAGTGGTTGAGTGCCATGGGATTGTGTTTCCTATGTAGAGGAGGGGATTTCTTTTTGAAAACTAGGGTGGCAATGTAAATGAGTTATCGCTGGTTACTGATCGCTCCCAACATGTACAAACCACTTTGCGGGGCATTGCAATTTTTTGCTGGCCTCTAATCCCTCATTCATTTTCAGGCCATATTGCATTGGTTGAGCTGCACAGGTTTAAAGTATGTTTTCTAAAATGGCGCTGGGAAAGTAACATGAGTGTAAAACCTCGGTTAGGGCTAGCCACCCCAACACGGCTTCTCGCGTGTGTAAACGGCTGTGCTTGCCCATGAGAATAGCAGCACATATTGCATGTGCCCTTTCTTTGCAGATCCCATGCGCTCTGATTGTACCCTATTGGCAAATCGTAGCACGCATGTAACGTGAATGATACAGTGCCGATGTGCGTTTGCTTTTAAAATGAATTGACGTCCATCATATTATAGCTTCAGCTAACCCATTAGTACATCAGTGCCATGGATTTTACCACCATTTCCATTAACAAAACGTATTGCATTCCCTCTTAGTGATTTAACTACTCCCCTGGATGGAGGTGGTTGGGAGGGGATTATTCCCCCTTTGTTGCATGTGCCTTTAATAGGCATCCCGAGTCAGCGCACCGAAAAGGCACGCTACCGTGTGATTACATGCTACCGTGTGATTACATGCGTGTCATGCATCATGCATGCTGCCATGGATCGCACTCCGACAGCGCACTGTGACCACATCTGCACACTACAATCGTGTCGGATCGCGCTAGCCATTAGTGTGGCCTAACCCTTACACATACAAAAAGCTCCAGGAGGGTTAATTTCCATTACATGGTCTCATGTGCAGTTTACATACAAAAGGTAAGTTAGCTCATCTTCGTTCTCGGGCCCTGCAAACTGATTGAAGATGAGAGGTAAGGCACTGCTCCTTTACCTCCCGATCTTCAATCGTATATTAAAGGAATAGTTCAATTCGAGAGTGAACTATTCCTTTAACGTTGCATTAAGACCAGCACTGGCATTAAAACAGACACAGGCGGCCACTGTGGACACTAGTGAGCTATCACCATTCACCAGAGCGAGCGGGGTACACATGATTTATGAACTTTAATTGGCTCTGCAGAACCACTGACGGAACTGCTTTCTGGAAGTTCTTCCGAACTATATGGAAAGTTCGAAAATGGACCCATTAAGTCAATGGGAGTCAAATAGCTCTAAAAGTTCAATGAAATACCAATAAAATATTAATGGTAACTTAATGTAAATGGCTGTGGGACCTGGGAAATGGTCTGGGGAACATGTTCCAATATCCAGGAAAATCAAAAAATGATTTATCTCACGCGCGTACTTCTAGCTCGCGTTCGAACATTCGATATTATCCCTTGAACACTTGCGGTTCCAATATTTATATTACTCGCGTTGTATATTATTAGACATTTTACTCATTCATTATAACGATTATTTACTGGCGTATTGGTATAATAGACATTTTACTGCATATTCGCATATTCGATATTTACTGTATGGTATTTTTTGATTTTATAATTAATTCTCACTATTTTGATATACGATATTACTGCGTATTGGTATAATAGACCTTTTACTTGCATAGCAAATTCGATATTTACTCGCGTATTGGTATAATAGACATTTTACTCCATATTCGATAATCGATATTTACTCGCGTATTGGTTATAGACATTTTACTCATATTCAATTTCGTATTTACTCGCGTATTGGTATAATAGACATTTTACTCACATATTCGATAATTCATATTTACTCGCGTATTTGGTATAATAGACATTTTACTCCATATTCGATAATTCGATATTTAACTCGCGTATTGGTTATAATAGACATTTTACTCACATATTCGATAATTCGATATTTACTCGTGTATGGTATAATAGACATTTTACTCACAATTCAATATTCGATATTTACTCGCGTATTGGTATAATAGACATTTACTCACATATTCGATAATTCGTATTTACTCGCGTATTGGTATAATAGACATTTTACTCACATATTCGATAATTCGATATTTACCGCGTATGGTTAATAGACATTTTACTCGCATATTCGATAATTCGATTTACTCGTATTGGTATATAGACATTTTACTCGCATTCAATAATTCGATATTTATCGTATTGGTATAATAGACATTTTACTTGCTATTCGATAATTCGATATTTACTCGCGTATTGGTATAATAGACATTTACTCCATATTCGATAATTCGATATTTACTGTATTGGTATAATAGACATTTTACTCGCATATTCGATAATTCGATATTACTCGCGTATTGGTATAATAGACATTTTACTCCATATTCGATAATTCGATATTTACTCGTGTATTGGTATAATAGACATTTTACTCAATATTCGATAATTCGATATTTACTCCCGTATTGGTATAATAGACATTTTACTAGCATATTTGCGCGCCTCGTACGGTCGAACATTTGATTATTATCGAAAGTCCGGAAAATATCGAAAGTCCGAGAAATCCAGGTCCAGGAAGTTCGAGAAATCCAAACACGAATAGTTCAGCTCGAACTCGGGTTTGAGTTCTAGTCCATGTCTAGTAGTGTTATTTCAATCCCCATTATATCTGCAATTACATATCCAGTCTGAGACAAGTTAAGGGCAATGACGAAAGCCAAAACCTCAAATAAAAAAAAAAACACTGAATCCGCTCCGCTTGCAGATTCGCGGATTTTAAAAAAAGTGGAACCAGGTTCAGTCGCCTCTCTAATAGCAGTGAAAGGAACTGGAGTGTAATTCCGATAGCAAGATTTGTTCCGCGGAATCTATTGGAGTTCCGAAAACACAATTGAATCTGAATTTTTGTGTTTTCATAATTGACTATCCAACAGAATTTTACGATAGAAATTTTTACATTTTTGATGAAAAGTTTGAAGTTTCAAAAATTTAGGAAAATCCTGTGGATCCGTGGATTTTCGAAAATGAATTTTCTAGTTCATCACTGGTCATAAAAACATGTAAAACACGAGACAAACTCTGAGGAAGGTGAGGAACGACTGAAATGTAGGGTGGAAATTAGAATCCAAATCACTTTCAGGGTTATTCAATAAAAGTTCTTACGTTAAAATGGTGCTACTTTTGCCCAACCAATCAGATGTTCGCTTTCAAATGTTAAATAAGATCTGATTGGTTGTGTCAAAATTAGCACCATTTTTATCGATAAGAACTTTTATTGAATTCCTGTTTATTTGGATAACGGGTTATTATTGCATTTCCTTGTTAGAGTTTTGTTTAACTCCACCACATAAGGTAGTTTGGCTGTTAGTGGAGATTTGTGGGCTGGTTAAAATCAGTTGGAGACTTTATGTAGTAAAAATATAAAAATTTATTTTGGAGGATAAAATCGAAAACTCTTTCCGAAGTCCCGAAATCCAACCGATCCGTCTGGTTTGGATGGAACATTCGGATTTTGGAACCGAGGGTTTTCCGGTGTCGGATTCGTAGTCTGGTCGGACCCGCATCCCATCTCTATCTAAAAGCCACTTCTAATATTTTATATGAGAAATAATATTTATCAATACATTTATTACAATACATGAAGATCCTGGCTTGGCAAGTCATGTGCTGCCAAATTTAAGGTTGAATATCAATATAGTTTAACAGTTTGTCCAGATGCAGTTTCCAAGAAGGCCATTGGCTTTTATTTAATCAAGTCCATTCATTGCTTCTGCAGAGTCTTTTAATGTTCATCCACCGCCCGCAAGTTAACTTATTGACTTTATCACTGTTTAATATGAATACACACAGAAAGCAAGTATGAATGGTGGCTGTGAATGCGAGCAGAATGTGTATTACAAAACACATGGCAGACATTCACCCTTCATTAAATAAGCCCAGAGTGTTTCTTCAATCTCCGACTTTGCCACTGTTTTAGAACTAATCCACTCCCACTGGGAAATTAAATTACAAAACTCACTGGTCTCCTCCTGTAATAAGGATGTACAGCGTAGAAAAGTTTACAGAACTAAAGGCCAGTGCAGATTTACTGTTCGTACCATCGGTGACCCCTTTCTCCAGCCAATATGGAGTGTGTAAGGAATATTGCTGGCTATTGGTAATAGTGTTATCTGTTTCCCAATCATTGATGTCATCTGACAAGGGTGCAGTATTTTGGTGCAATGGAAGTGGGGTGGATTGATTCAATTTGCATCGTTGGGGTTCGTGTGATGTAGAAATTAACCTTTGGGATCCAGCCTCTCAGATACAGAACGGAGATTTAACTGTGAAAATATTTTAAAAACAATCTCTTTCCCCCACACACATCCTTTGATTTTCATGAAAAAACAAGTTATATTTGCAGTGTATTTCCATCAGCAATGAGGAAGAAATAAAAAAATCTCAAATTTTAAGTCTTGGAAATTTAACCTGTAACCATGGCATTGTCTTTGTAAAAGTATTAGACTGCTACGCACCACAGCTATGCAAGAGCAGAGGTACATTAGAATCTTCAGAGCAATGAAAGGCATAGCCCATTTTTCATTTTCCTGAGATTTGAGATATAGCATCACTTTGTGTTTAAATGCTAAATGCTGCACTGTTTCTAAAAAGTTTTTAAAATGGTGGCGCCACCGTAAAGTGCCGTGGGTTTTTACCATAATTTTGCTGGTGTAAGTCGATATAGCCCCAGTTATCTTTTGCTAGAAACAGAATGGAAGCAACAAACAAAAAGAGGAGTAAAATTAGGTGACTATTTTGTATTGATCCTGGTAGGCTGTCTGCAATTCATGCTGGCTGGGAAAAAAACTGCAGGGACAAGCAGATTTTAATGTCTTTTCAGGGACTTTCATATTGGTGTTCATGAAATCTGTAGATATGGACTGGAAGATTGGGTCGATGGAAAATGATCTGCCTAACCTCAATTTATTCCATTGACCATTCAATGTTATTAAGTGGTCGATAGAAAAATTGGTAAGTCGAATTGACAAAAAAAAACACCTCCAGTGTATGTCATGCATTAGACATGAAATTGAATCCAGGATGTGTCCAGGGGTTCGCAAATCAGGGGCAGTGTTTAGGAGAACTAAATTATAGAAAAAATTAACCTCAAAGTATTTTAAAATATTTAACTAGCAGATATCTCTTGTATCTTCATACACTTAAAAATTTGTCTTCTCATGTCCGTCCAATTACAGAAGAGCCCCGGGTGGTCTATTCAGTAATTACTTCAATTTGGTATGGACAGGGGACTAGAGATTGACTCAATATGTGCAACTATAAATAAGTTTGTCAGCGAGTAAAATTAAAGAGATGATTTCGGAGGTGAGAGATATATCTTTCGGTTAGTTAACAATTCTAGAATTCATTCGGGCTCATTTATATTTTAACTTTCTTCCCCTTTAAATCCACACCTTGTTTGGTGCATTTTGCCGGTCAGCCTCTAACTGAACTTTTCCAATCATTTTTAGATGTTTATTTGCTCAAACTAAAAGATCCACCATCGGCTCGCGACCGGAAATAATAAGCCGATATAATGAAAACTGTCTATTTGCTAATTTTTAATCATTGGCTTTTGTGCAGTTAATGAGAATAAATGATTGTATGATTTCATGTAATTACTTTTCTTTTTCTGGCCTTAGTAAATACCGAAAGGCAGTATTTCCTGGAGCAATAATGATATGATACGGTGCTAGAAAGTGACGGGATTCGTGGCACAAGGAGGGGAGAATATCACAAACACATAGACACAGAGAGACTAGATGGCGTTAGATCTGGGAGTCAAACTTTCAAACGGCAGCCAGGGAACGCTGGGAGTTGGAACTCGAAAATTCCCAAAAATTTTATTCAATCAAATCCCACAGTTTGTTCATGTCTAGTGAGGGAGAATGGCACATGCCAAGTTTCGTGAAGATGTGCCAACATTATTGTGCACCAGGCAAGAAACCAAAGTGACTTTGGCAGAAATATTGGCCATTTCCACTAACTCCGGAGCTGCCTATTTGCACTATCCCGCCTTCCATGTGTCCCTGAGAACCAAAGGATTTAATATTATGTTGGTAACTGATACATTTTGTGGGTTAACATTAGAGTTCGGTTTCACCAGCGGAAACCAAATTGGAATCAAAGTCAATGGAGCGGAATTTCGACAGATTTACAACTTTTTGACATTTCAGCACCGAATTTCAAGTAGAATTCAATGGAGCTGGATATAATGTACTCAACTGATATATTAATACGTATAAAGATCCAAAGTTGAAAGTGTCGGTTTCGAAATGCCGAAAGTTCTGTGGAATTCCCTACTTAAACTAGTTAATTTTGTAATGTAAATATAAGATTAGATGTCTGTACAGAATGTTGGTAGACCCCTAAGCTAACTCTGAAATGTACAGGTCAACATGACATGTAACACGTGGGTACAGAAGCCAAGTGTATAGAAAGGATTGAGCACATAGAAGCTTTCCTATGATATGAAATAGATATTTCTGCCCATCTTTTTATTTCCCTATAACAGAAACAGCTTCTCCCAGAAAACCTTTTAAATGAAGGAGGCAGAATGGCCCCATTCTAATTTGCTCATTAACTCCTATTTGCCACTGCGACAATGCGTTAGCTTCCTTATAAGGCTGTGTATCTGCCGAGCGATTCAAGTAAGAAATGAACGAGAGGTAAAAGGAGAGAATCAGACTAGACTAGACATTGTGTTTGTTCTCAAGCTGTAATGAGAAGCTACAGTAAGTGGATATAACAATCTATTTGTATTCGCGCGAGCAAGATCACGACTTTTTTCGCAAGACTTGGATTTCGAGAACGTGGACGTGGAGGTTTTTAATCCTGAGGGAAAAAAAAGAAGATATCCAAATGCAGCGAAGACAATATAACAATCTAAAAGCAAAGAGGTCGATGCAAGAACGCGACGAGCCCCTCTTATCTCCCATGCAGAGTGTTCTCCGTGCTGAGTATTCAGCTTCTGCCAGATTCTAAAATACAAATCAAAGATGGTTAATGCGAGGGCTTGGTGGGAAAACTATTCCATTCTTATTTAAGGGGAAATGGCTTATAACGGCGACACGAGAGAGCCATATATCAGAGCTTGTAAAAAAACCACGTTAATATTTGAACAGTGATGTGTTGCTACCTAATAGCCTATCCATAACTATTACCCCTGATTTGTTCTAAAAGCAGGAAGGTGTGTGATCAAAATGTGATTGGATCTTCAACCTTCTAGCAGGAAATTGAACAAGTCTCGTACCATTGATGTTCTCAGATAACCACTTGTGTGTTGGTGAATTTTTTTTCTTTCATTTTTAATATATAAGCCTTGTACATGAGTTTTAACCCAATCCCATCCCTGATACACAAATAACCTGAAAGCAATGGCAAGGTTGCAGAAACGTTTATAATAAACTCACCAAGCAAAGCTAAAGTAGGATGACATAGGGGAGAAGACTAGGACATGCTAGAAGACCAGGGTCAGAGCGGGGATTATCCACAAGACAACCAGGCACGTGTTTAGGGTCTGCCTTGGGTAAGGGTCTTTTGGAGCCACAAAAAGAAACGTTGAAACAATTTCCTTAGGCAGTATTACACACAGACTACCGCTCAAATTCATCCACATCCGTAAAAGATTATGGGGGGAGTATTTCAATCTGACAAACCAAAATTGTTCCAGGTGGTTGGTCAGGTCAGCAAACCTCCCCCCAATACCTGACTTTTAAAAATGAGCTCTCAATAGCCAGGGGATTCATCCCTTATGATAGCGCTCTATTTACATCTTATGTGATGCGTGTTTTTATTTTAATAAGACTTGTAGCAGTAGTCATAAATGTGTGTTAGAGAAACAGCAGCTACAGAGAAGACTACTGGGAGCTATTGGATGGAGGAGGAATATGATGATTGAATGGAGGGGGTATAGGTGAAATGGGTGAATGAATTGGGCTACATAGTGTGGAGAGAAGTGTTATTCTCTTTGCACTATTAGCTATGTCCTTACAGCTTGCTGCGCTTTCAGGGAAGAGCCTGGGTACAGACTTCTATGCTGGCCACTTCTGTTTAATCTGTTAAATGACTTGAAGGGGGCATTGAGAGCAAGGTCTCGTGTGTTTGCTGATGACACTAAATATGCAGAGCTTTGGAACTTCCAATGATGTGCAAGTGCTGCAAGCAGACCTAGATAGATGATCAAATGGGAGGAGAGAGAATGGATGATGTCAATTTGATTAAATGTTGGTGATGCATTTGGGTTATATAATCCTGTGCATAACCATAATAACTCTGTTTAAGTGCATCTCTAATAGGGAAAGTTGGGGGTTTTGGTAATAGAAAGCCCTGAGTCACTCTAAATCGCTTATGTTGGCTGTTTTCCGACAGTGGGGTGAAATCCTCCAACCCTTACTCCGGTGATCTAGAACCAAAGGGACAAAAGCGGAGGCAATTACAGATGTGTTTCAATAATGTATTGTGAAACGATGTGAAAATTTCTGGAAAGCTTGTCCTTTACCTGAGGAAGAGACAGCAAAATCGAAACGTTTGTTGTTTTAAGAGAAAGTTGTTTGGATTATGTAGATCAATAATCCAGGTTCTCGGGTTGTGTTGTCTGATTAAAAAGTATAAAGCGTTTCCTCACTAATACATTTTATTTACATTATATTTCACTGTCAGGACAAAGGTTTTTCCTAAAGAAGTTCCTAGAAAATCTTCATGTTTTGGAGGGTTTTTTTGCCAAACACTGAAGACCAGAATATAACTGATATTTCCTACAGTCTCTAGAGTGATGTCTTCTTTTCAGTTAGTGTCACTGAACTGATACAGAGCTGCATGAAGGGCATGTAAGGTGCAGTGGTGTAGCACATATTAGATTATGGGTGACACAGAAGGGTCTTTATTTTAGGTTAGGTTTACCCCAGAACTGTGTAACAAAATGAAAAGATGTGGAGAACCAGACAATATTCTAGAGTGATCTCACGTTATTGCAAAATAAACCATGCAGACAAACACAGCACAACGTTTTGGCAAAGGCCTTTATCAAATGCTACAGGGCATAAACGTGTGCCGGTATATATACCAATAAAACCAGCGCCTCTAGTGGTGAGGTGTACAATACAAGATAACTCTACTGGTTGAGGGCAACACAATTCAACCGATATTAATAAATAGTCTAAGGTTCCAAATTCTGTGACGTCCTTACTACTTACCTCTTACTTACCTCTCTACCCTTGTGGTGGCCCTAATTGTATGATTGTATGTATATATGCACTTGCTGTACCTCTATAGGAAATATAAAGGAGGATGAGAGTGTACTAATAAATCAATGGGCAACTATAATCAAAAAATGCTTTGCCTCATCTCAATTCTTAAATTATACATGTAAGTAGCACCTACTCTGAGGTGTGTGTTGCTGCATGTCTTCAATCCGGTACTTAATTTGCTCAGGCTCAGTACCCCCCTCCCTCTCTTAACCAACCCTTTTCATCTTCTGACAGACTTTCTAAGAGGGCAAGCATGCTCAGTAATCATTTAAGGCAGCACTAGGAGAGGGAATTCCCATCGTGCACTTCACACACACCATTCCAGTTACAGTAAAGCTAAACACAGCAGAAGAGTTTATGATAAAAAGCACTTGATTGACAGCTGAAATGTAAGATGGTTTAGATTGGATATCTAAAGATAGGGGGCAGATCACAAAAAAATGGTACAGTGATAGTTATTGTTTCCTGTAATGGGCAGTTTATTTTTTTCAGTAAGATCCTTTTTAAGTTTCCAATAAGGATCCAAATTGTTTTGAAAATGAAACAAGCAAATACCCTAAAACCAATCCAATCATTTTTTGCAGTCCCCATGGTTCTTTGCTTTTGGTGATGTAACCTTATTCAGTGTCATTCTAGTGGATGACTCCCAGGAAGGTTTTACCAGAAGCAGAGGAGCTTGGGAAGAAGAAACCGAGCAGGAACCACACACCCATCATTTTTACATAACTGATTCGATATATAAGGTTAAACACACAGCAGTTTGTGTTCTCATACCTGAACATAATTCAATATTCGTCTTTCATTCGCCTTTAAAAAGGTGAGTTGTTTGAGCTCACAAAGAGTCAGTTCAACACCAAAAGGCAGGGAGATGATTCAATTAATATGACTCTATTTAAAACAAGGAAATCACTAACCCATAGAGACTGATCATAATGAACAACAATCTAAAGTGCGACCGCCATCTCCCAAAGAAAGGAAGAATGTTAATGTGCCGTGGCTATTTAACATTTGGGAAATTGCTATTCTATTGCTATCTATTCTAACACACTACTCTCCGAGATTAATAATATCTAACATTCTGTTCTTTAAAAAATAAAGGGACATTTCATCTGTGCTGCAACCCATAATTTGTACAACTCACTCGATGTTCCAGTCCTTGTTCCTGTGCCTCGTTCCTGTGTCTCGTTCCAGTCCTTGTTCCTGTGCCTCGTTCCTGTGCTTAGTTCCAGTCCTTGTTCCTGTCCAAATCAACCAGTATAAAGACAGGTCCACAGGAATCTTGAGAAGACTCGTCTGACTCCATTGGGGATCTAGTATATCTGTCCACAGCTAATTTAAGACTGCATTGTCATTCTAGGAAGCTGGGGCCCAAGTTTGTGACCCATTTCAAATTGTTGGAAAGATAATGAAGTTGCCTACAAGCTCAAATTACCTCCTACCTCCTCCATCCTGTCTTCCACGTTTCTTTCTTCAAACCTGCTCCATCAGGGGTCCAACTTCCTCCAGTAGGATTCCAGTTGTCATAGATGGCAGTAGGAATTTGAGATTGAGTTATCCAGGTGTTTGCAGTAGAGTAAGGGGTCTACATTCCTCATAAAATGGAAGAATTTTAAAGCTGAATAAAACTCTTGGCAACCAGCCAGAAATCTTCTCACACCTCTGATTAAAAACTTCTTCAAGAAACACCCAGAGAGTCTTTGTTGAAGGTCGTCCAGAGCCTCCTTAAGGGGGGCCAAGTCAGCATCAGCCCTTACCTGATCAGGTACCACGGCAGCCAGACTTGAGGCGTGCACCCGCAAAGCGTCCTCCAGGCGTGTGGGTGTTTGTGCACATGCGGCACGGCTTGCTTGCACGCACGGATGTGGCATCAGAATTTAAAAGGCAGGAAGGGCTGGGAACCGGTGCTGGATGTTTGTTCCACACAGTCCTGATCTTACCTGGTCCTCACTCCTGTCCCAGTTCCTTGTCTGCACCTGTTCCTGTGCTCATTCCTGTGCCTCGTTCCAGTCCTTGTTCCTGTGCCTCGTTCCTGTGTCTCGTTCCAGTCCTTGTTCCTGTGCCTCGTTCCTGTGCTTAGTTCCAGTCCTTGTTCCTGTTCCTAGTTCCTGTGCTTAGTTCCAGTCCTTGTTCCTGTGCCTCGTTCCAGTCCTTGTTCCTGTGCCTCGTTCCTGTGCTTAGTTCCAGTCCTTGTTCCTGTATCGAGTGAGTTGTACAAATTAATGGGTTGCAGCACAGATGAAATGTCCCGTTATTTTTTAAAGAACAGAATGTTAGATTATTATTTAATCTCGGAGAGTAGTGTTAGAATAGATAGCAATAGAATAGCAATTTCCCAAATGTTAAATAGCCACGGCACATTAACATATCTTCCTTTCTTTGGGAGATGGCGGTCGCACTTTATGATTGGTTCATTATGATCAGTCTCTATGGGTTAGTGATTTCCTTGTTTTAAATAGAGTCATATTAATTGGAATCATCTCCCTGCCTTTTGGTGTTGAACTGACTCTTTGTGAGCTCAAACAACTCACCTTTTTAAAGGCGAATGAAAGACGAATATTGAATTATGTTCAGGTAATGAGAACACAAACTGCTGTGTGTTTAACCTTATATATCGAATCAGTTATGTAAAAATGATGGGTGTGTGGTTCCTGCTCGGTTTCTTCTTCCCAAGCTCCTCTGCTTCTGGTAAAACCTTCCTGGGAGTCATCCACTAGAATGACATAGAATAAGGTTACATCACCAACAGCAAAGAACCATGGGGACTGCAAAGAATGATTGGATTGGTTTTAGGGTATTTGCTTGTTTCATTTTCAAAAGCAATTTGGATCCTTATTGGAGAACTTAAAAGGGATCTGTACTGAAAAAAATAAACTGCCCATTACAGGAAACAATAACTATCACTGTACCATTTTTTGTTGATCTGCCCCCTATCTTTAGATATCCAATCTAAACCATCTTACATTTCAGCTGTCAATCAAGTGCTTTATTATCATAAACTCTTCTGCTGTGTTTAGCTTTACTGTAACTGGAATGGTGGTGTGAAGTGCACGATGGGAAATTCCCTCTCCTAGTGCTGCCTTAAAGTGATTACTGAGCATGCTTGCCCTCTTAGAAAGTCTAGTCAGATGAAAAGAGGTGTTGGTTAAGAGAGGGAGGGGGGATACTGAGCCTGAGCAAATTAAGTACCGGATTGAAGACATGCAGCAACACACACCTCAGAGTAGGTGCTACTTACATGTAGTAATTTAAGAATTGAGATGAGGCAAAGACATTTTTTGATTATAGTTGCCCATTGATTTATTAGTACACCTTCATCCTCCTTTATATTTCCTATAGAGGTACAGCAAGTGCATATATACATACAATACATACAATTAGGGCCACCATCAGAGGGTAGAGAGGTAAGTAAGAGGTAAGTAGTAAGGACTAGTCACAGAATTTTGGAACCTTAGACTATTTATTAATATCTATGGAATTGTATGTTGCGTTGAATTGTGTTGCCCTCAACCAGTAGAGTTATCTTGTATTGTACACCTCACCACTAGAGGCGCTGGTTTTATTGGTATATATACCGGCACACGGTTATTCCCGGTAAGCACTTGATAAAGGCCATTTGACCAAAACGTTGTGCTGTGTTTGTTCTGCATGGTTTATTTTGCAATAAACGTGAGATCACTCTAGAATATTTGTCTGGTTCTCCACATCTTTTCATTTTGTTACTACAGTTCTGGGGTAAACCTAACCTAAAATAAAGACCCTTCTGTGTCACCCATAATCCTAATATGTGCTACACCCACTGCACCTTACATGCCCTTCATGCAGCTCTGTATCAGTTCAGTGACACTAACTGAAAAGAAGACATCACTCTGAGACTGTAGGAAATATCAGTTATATTCTGGTCTTCAGTGTTTGGCAAATAAACCCTCCAAAACAATGAAGATTTTCTAGGAACTTCTTTAGGAAAAACCTTTGTCCTGACAGTGAAATATAATGTAATGAAATAAAATGTATTAGTGAGGAAACGCTTTATACTTTTTAACTCAGACAAACACAACCCGAGAACTCTGGATTATTGATCTACATTAATCCAAACAACTTTTCTCTTGAAAACAACGTGATACAACGTTTCGGGAACGGTTTGTCTCTTCCTCAGGTAAAGGACAAAGCGTTCCAGAAACTTTTCACATCGTTTTCACAATACATTATTGAAACACATCTGTAATGTGCCTCTCCGCTTTTGTTCTACGTTTGGATTGCCTTAACCCTGGGAGTAGAGGGTTGGAGGATTTCACCAACCTACTGTCTGGAAAACAGCCAACATAAGCGATTTAGAGTGACTCAGGGCTTTCTATCTACCAGAACCCCCAAATCTTTCCCTATTAGAGATGCACTTAACACAGAGTTATTTATGGTGTAGGTGGCACAGGGATTATTAAATCCCAAATGCATCACCTTACATTTATCAACATTGAATCTCATCTGCCATTCTGCTGCCCATTTTGATCATCTATCTAGTTCTGCTTGCAGCACTTGCACATCATTGGAAGTTTCCAAAGCTCTGCATAATTTAGTGTCATCAGCAAACACCGAGACCTTGCTCTCAATGCCCCCTTCTAAGTCATTTATAAACAGATTAAACAGAAGTGGCTCCAGCATAGAAGTCTGTACCCAGGCTCTTCCCTGAAAGCGCAGCAAGCTGTAAGGACATAGCTAATAGTGCAAAGAGAATAACACTTCTCTCCACACTATGTAGCCCAACTTCCATTCACCCATTTCACCTATACCCCCTCCATTCAATCATCAAATATTCCTCCTCCATCCAATATGCTTCCCAGTAGTCTTTCTCTGTAGCTGCTGTTTCTCTAATACACATTTATGACTACTGCTACAAGTCTTATTAAAATAAAAAACACGCATCACATAAGATGTAAATAGAGCGCTATCATAAGGGATGGAATCCCCTGGCTATTGAGAGCTCATTTTTAAAAGTCAGGTATTGGGGGAGATTTGCTGACCTGACCAACCACCTGGAACAATATTTTGGTTTGTCAGATTGAAATATCTCCCCCCATAATCTTTTATCGGATGTGGATGAAATTTGAGCGGTAGTCTGTGTGTAATACTGCCTAAGGAAATTAGCATTTTAACGTTGTCTTTTTGTGGCTGCCAAAAGACCCTTTACCCAAGGCAGACCCTAAACACGTGCCTGGGTTGTCTTGTGGATAATCCCGCTCTGACCCTGGTCTTCTAGCATTGTCCTAGTCTTCTCCCCTATGTCATCCTACTTTAGCTTTGCTTGGTGAGTTTATTTATAAACGTTTCTGCAACCTTGCCATTGCTTTCAGGTTATTTGTGTATCAGGGATGGGATTGGGTTAAAAGTCATGTAACAAGGCTTATATATTAAAAATGAAAGAAAAAAAAATTCACCAACACACAAGTGGTTATCTGAGAACATCAATGGTACGAGACTTGTTCAATTTCCTGCTAGAAGGGTGAAGATCCAATCACATTTTGATCACACACCTTCCTGCTTTTAGAACAAATCAAGGGGTAATAGTTATGGATAGGCTATTAGGTAGCAACACATCACTGTTCAAAGATATTAACGTGGTTTTTTTACAAGCTCTGATATATGGCTCTCTCGTGTCGCCGTTATAAGCCATTTCCCCTTAAATAAGAATGGAATATGTTTTCCCACCAAGCCCTCGCATTAACCATCTTTGATTTGTATTTTAGAATCTGGCAGAAGCTGAATACTCAGCACGGAGAACACTCTGCATTGGAGATAAGAGGAGGCTCGCTACTTCGCGTTCTTGCATCGACCTCGTTTAGATTGTTATATTGTCTTCGCTGCATTATGGGATATCTTCTTTTTTTTTCCCTTCAGGATTAAAAACCTCCACGATCCACGTTCTCGAAATCCAAGTCTTGCGAATGAAAAAAGTCAAGTGATCATTGCTCGCGCGAATACAAATAGATTGTTATATCCACTTACTGTAGCTTCTCATTACAGCTTGTAGAACAAACACAATGTCTAGTCTAGTCTGATTCTCTCCTTTTACCTCTCGTTCATTTCTTACTTGAATCGCTCGGCAGATACACAGCCTTATAAGGAAGCTAACGCATTGTCGCAGTGGCGGAAATAGGAGTTAATGAGCTCCTCGGCAAAATTAGAATGGGGCCATTCTGCCTCCTTCATTTAAAGAGGTTTTCTGGGAGAAGCTGTTTCTGTTATAGGGAAAATAAAAAGATGGGCAGAAATATCTATTTCATATCATAAGGAAAGCTTCTATGTGCTCAATCCTTTCTATACACTTGGCTATTCTGTACCCACGTGTTACATGTGCATGTTGACCTGTACATTTCAGAGATTAGCTTAGGGGTCTACCAACAGTTCTGTACAGACATCTAATCTTATATTTACATTACAAATATTAACTAGTTATAAGTAGGGAAGTTCCACAGAACTTTCGGAACTTTTCGAAACCGACACTTTTCAGAACTTTGGATCTTTAATACCGATTATGGAATATTCAATGTTGAGTACATTATATCCAGCTCCCATTGAATTCTACTTGAAATTCGGTGCTGAAATGTCAAAAAGTTGTAAATCTGTCGAAATTCCGCTCCCATTGACTTTGATTCCAATTTTGGTTTCCGCTGGTGAAACCGAACTCTAATGTTAACCCACAAAATGTATCAGTTACCAACATAATATTAAATCCTTTGGTTCTCAGTGGACACTATGGAAGGCGGGATAGTGCAAATAGGCAGCTCCGGAGTTAGTGGAAATGGCCAATATTTCCTGCCAAAGTCACTTTGGTTTCTTGCCTGGTGCACAATAATGTTGGCACATCTTCACGAAACTTGGGCATGTGCCATTCTCCCTCACTAGACATGAACAAAACTGGTGAGTTTGAATTGAATAAAATTTTTGGGAATTTTCGAGTTCCAACTCCCAGCGTTCCCTGGCTGCCGTTTAGAAAGTTTGACATCCCAGATCTAACGCCATCTATGTCTCATCTGTGTCTATGTGTTTGTGGATATTCTCCCCTCCTTGTGCCACGAATCCCGTCACTTTCTAGCACCGTATCATATCAATTATTTGCTCTGCAGGAAATTACTGCCTTTCGGTTATATACTAAGAGGGCCAGAAGATAAGAAAAGTAATTATCATGAAATCATACAAAATCATTTATTCTCATTAAACTGCACAAAAGCCAATGATTAAAAATTAGCAAATAGACAGTTTTCATTATATCGGCGTTATTATTTCCGAAGGTCCGAGCCGATGGTGGATCTTTTAGTTTGAGCAAATAAACATCTAAAAAAATGATTAGGGAAAAGTTCAGTTAGAGGCTGACCGGCAAAATGCACCAAACAAGGTGTGGATTTAAAGGGGAAGTAAAGTTAAAATATAAATGAGCCCGAATGAATTCTAGAATTGTTAACTAACCGATAGATATATCTCTCACCTCCGAAATCATCTCTTTAATTTTACTCGCTGACAAACTTATTTATAGTTGCACATATTGAGTCAATTCTCTAGTCCCCCTTGTCCATACCAGAAATGTAAAGTAATTACTGAATGACCAACCCGGGGCCTCTCTGTAATTAGGACTGAGCAGTGAGAAGACAAATTTTTAAGTGAGAGATACAGAGATATCTGCTAGTTAAATATTTTAAAATACTTTGAGGTTAATTTTTCTATTAGATTTAGTTCTCCTTTAACACTGCCCCTGATTTGCCGAACCCCTGGACACATCCTGGATTCAATTTCATGTCTAATGCATGACATACACTGGAGGTGTTTTTTTTTGTCAATTCGACTTACCAATTTTTCTATCGACCACTTAATAACATTGAATGGTCAATGGAATAAATTGAGGTTAGGCAGATCATTTTCCATCGACCCAATCTTCCAGTCCATATCTATAGCAGATTTCATGAACACCAATATGAAAGTCCCTGAAAAGACATTAAAATCTGCTTGTTTCCCTGCAGTTTTTTTCCCAGCCAGCATGAATTGCAGACAGCCTACCAGGATCAATACAAAATAGTCACCTAATTTTACTGCCTCTTTTTGTTTGTTTGCTTCCATTCTGTTTCTAGCAAAAAGATAACTGGGGCTATATCGACTTACACCAGCAAAATTATGGTAAAAACCCACTGCACTTTACGGTGGCGGCACCATTTTAAAAACTTTTTAGAAACAGTGCAGCATTTAGCATTTAAACACAAAGTGATGCAGTAAATCTGGCAAATCTCAGGAAAATAAGAAAATGGGCTATGCCTTTAACATTGCTCTGAAAGATTCTAAATGTACCTGCTCTGCTTGCATTAGCTGTGGTTGCGTAGCAGTCTAATACTTTTACAAAGACAATGCCCATGAGGTTACAGGTTAAATTTCCAAGACTTTTTTTTTTATTTCTTCCTCATTGCTTGATAGGAAATACACTGCAAATATAACTTGTTTTTTCATGAAAATCAAAGGAATGTGTGGGGGGAAAGAGATTGTTTTTAAAATAATTTCACAGTTAAATCTCCGTTCTGTATCTGAGATGCTGGATCCCAAAGGTTAATTTCATACATCACCGAACAGCCAAAACGATGCAAATGTGAATCATACCCAGACCACTTTCCATTGCTACCAAAATGAACTGCACCCTTGTCAGATGACATCAATGATTGGGAAACAGATAACACTATTACCAATAAGGCCAGCAATATTCCTTACACAGCTCCATATTGGCTGGAGAAAGGGGTCACCGATGGTACGAACAGTAAATCTGCACTGGCACTTTAGTTCTGTAAACATTTTCTACGCTGTACATCCTTATTACAGGAGGAGACCAGTAGAGTTTTGTAATTTAATTTTCCCAATGGGGAGGTGGATTAGTTCTAAAACAGTGGCAAAGTCGGAGATTGAAGAAACACTCTGGGCTTATTTAATGAAGGGTGAATGTCTGCCATGTGTTATTGTAATACACATTCTGCTCGCATTACAGCCACCATTCATACATTGCTTTCTGTGTGTATTCATATTAAACAAGTGATAAAGTCAATAAGTTAACTTGCTGGCGGGTGGATGAACATTAAAAGACTCTGCAGAAGCAATGAATGGACTTGATTAAATAAAAGCCAATGGCCTTCTTGGAAACTGCAATCTGGACAAACTGTTAAACTATATTGAATATTCAACCTTAAATTTGGCAGCACATGACTTGCCAAGCCAGAGATCTTCATGTATTGTAATAAATGTATTGAGTAAAATGTATTTTTACTCATATAAAATATGGAAGAAGTGGCTTTTAGATAGAGATGGGATGCGGGTCCGACTCAGACTACGAATCTGACACGGAAAACCCTCGGTTCCAAAATCCGAATGTTCCATCCGAAACCAGACGGATCGGTTGGATTTCGGGACTTCGGAAAGAGTTTTCGATTTTTATCCTCCAAAATAAATTTTTATATATTTTACCATAAATGCTCCAACTGATTTTAACCAGCCCACAAAATCTCACTAACAGCCAAACTACCTTTATGGGGGGTGGAAGTTAAACAAAACTCTAACAAGGAAATGCAATAATAACCCGTTATCCAAATAAACAGGGAGATTCAATAAAAGTTCTTATCGATAAAAATGGTGCTAATTTTGACACAACCAATCAGATCTTATTTAACATTTGAAAGCGAACATCTGATTGGTTGGGGCAAAAGTAGCACCATTTTAACGCTAAGAACTTTTATTGAATAACCCTGAAAGTGATTTGGATTCTAATTTCCACCCTACATTTCAGTCGTTCCTCACCTTCCTCAGAGTTTGTCTCGTGTTTTACATGTTTTTATGACCAGTGATGAACTAGAAAATTCATTTTCGAAAATCCACGGATCCACAGGATTTTCCTAAATTTTTGAAACTTCAAACTTTTCATCAAAAATGTAAAAATTTCTATCGTAAAATTCTGTTGGATAGTCAAATATATGAAAACACAAAAATTCAGATTCAATTGTGTTTTCGGAACTCCAATAGATTCCGCGGAACAAATCTTGCTATCGGAATTAAACTCGCCAGTTCCTTTCACTGCTATTAGAGAGGCGACTGAACCTGGTTCCACTTTTTTTAAAATCCGCGAATCTGCAAGCGGAGCGGATTTCAGTGTTTTTTTTTTTTATTTGAGGTTTTGGCTTTCGGTGCATTGCCCTTAACTTGTCTCAGACTGGATATGTAATTGCAGATATAATGGGGATTGAAATAGACACTACTAGACATGGACTAGAACTCAAACCCGAGTTCGAGCTGAACTATTCGTGTTTGGATTTCTCGAACTATCCTGGACCTGGATTTCTCGGACTTTCTATATTTTCCGGACTTTCGATAATAATCAAATGTTCGAACGTACGAGGCGCGCAAATATGCTAGTAAAATGTCTATTATACCAATACGGGAGTAAATATCGAATTATCGAATATGGGAGTAAAATGTCTATTATACCAATACGCGAGTAAATATCGAATTATCGAATAAGCAAGTAAAATGTCTATTATACCAATACGGGAGTAAATATCGAATTATTGAATATGCGAGTAAAATGTCTATTATACCAATACGCGAGTAAATATCGAATTATTGAATATGCGAGTAAAATGTCTATTATACCAATACGCGAGTAAATATCGAATTATCGAATATGTGAGTAAAATGTCTATTATACCAATACACGAGTAAATATCGAATTATTGAATATGTGAGTAAAATGTCTATTATACCAATACACGAGTAAATATCGAATTATCGAATATGTGAGTAAAATGTCTATTATACCAATACGCGAGTAAATATCGAATTTGCGAATCCGCAAGTCGTTCAAGGGATAATTATCGAATGTTCGAACGCGGGAGCTAGAAAGTAGCGCGCGTGAGAGTAAAATCAATTTTTTGATTTTCCTGGATATTGGAACATGTTCCCCAGACCATTTCCCAGGTCCCACAGCCATTTACATTAAGTTACCATTAATATTTTAATTGTATTTCATTTGAACTTTTAGAGCTATTTGACTCCCATTGACTTTAATGGGTCCATTTTCGAACTTTCCATATAGTTCGGAAGAACTTCCAGAAAGCAAGTTCCGTCAGTGGTTCTGCAGAGCCAATTAAAGTTCATAAATCATGTGTACCGCTCGCTCTGGTGAATGGTGATAGCTCACTAGTGTCCACAGTGGCCGCCTGTGTCTGTATTTAATGCCATGTGCTGGTCTTAATGCAACGTTAAAGGAATAGTTCACTCTCGAATTGAACTATTCCTTTAATATACAGATTGAAGATCGGGAGGTAAAGGAGCAGTGCCTTACCTCTCAATCTTCAATCAGTATTGCAGGGCCCGAGAACGAAGATGGGAGCTAACTTACCTTTTGTATGTAAACTGCACATGAGACCATGTAATGGAAATTAACCCTCCTGGAGCTTTTTGTATGTGTAAGGGTTAGGCCACACTAATGGCTAAGCGCGATCCGATCACGATTGTAGTGTGGCCAATTGATGTGGTCACACAAGTGCGCTGTCGTGAGTTGCGATCCACATTATTTGTGCAATTGCATGCACTCTGATTGCATGATCACAGCGCATGGTAATCACACGGTAGCATGGTAATCACACGGTAGCCTGCCCTTTTCTGGTGCGCTGGACTCGGGATGCCTATTAAAGGCACATGCAACAAAGGGGGAATAATCCCCTCCCAACCACCTCCATCCAGGGGGAGTAGTTAAATCACTAAGAGGGACATGCAATACGTTTTGTTAAATGGAAATGTGGGTAAAATCCATGGCACCTGATGTACTAATGGGTTAGGCTGAAGCTATAATATGATGGACGTCAATTCATTTTAAAAGCGAACGCACATCGGCACATGTATCATTCACGTTACATGCGTGCTACGATTTGCGCAATAGGGTACAATCAGAGCGCATGGGATCTGCAAAGAAAGGGCACATGCAATATGTGCTGCTATTCTCATGGGCAAGCACAGCCGTTTACACGCGAGAAGCCGTGTTGGGGTGGCCTAGCCCTAACCAAGGGTTTTACACTCATGTTACTTTCCCAGCGCCATTTTAGAAAACATACTTTAAACCTGTGCAGCTCAACCAATGCAATATGGCCTGAAAATGAATGAGGGAATTAGAGGCCAGCAAAAAATTGCAATGCCCCGCAAAGTGGTTTGTACATGTTGGGAGCGATCAGGTAACCAGCGATAACTCATTTACATTGCCACCCTAGTTTTCAAAAAGAAATCCCCTCCTCTACATAGGGAAACACAATCCCTATGGC
Organism: Hymenochirus boettgeri; assembly: GCA_019447015.1. Classification (NCBI taxonomy): domain Eukaryota; kingdom Metazoa; phylum Chordata; class Amphibia; order Anura; family Pipidae; genus Hymenochirus; species Hymenochirus boettgeri. Next base: position 260,602,611 of record CM033472.1, read on the forward strand.
ACTCAACCACTAGAGACGGACACAAAACTGAACTAGTTTGGCCATTCGCTAACCCTAGAATGTATCGTTCGCTAACCCTCGAATGTAGCCTTCGATTTTCAATAACCCTCGAAAGTATTGTTCATTTTTGGTAACTCGAATGTATGGATCAGTTTCGCTAACCCTCAAAAGTATCGTTCAATTTCGGTAATCCTCAAATTTATGGTTCTATTTTCACCAACCCTCGAAAGTATTGTTCGTTTTCAGTAACCCTCGAAAGTATCGTTCGGTAACCCTCGAATTGGCTGTAACCCTGGAATGTAGTTTGCGCAAACACGACAATTGCCCGCTCGTGTTGAAGAAGTGTTTAAACAGGTTTTGGTGATAGTGACGTGTTCCCTAGACCATTTCCCAGGTGCCACAGCCATTTACAGTAAGTTACCATTGTTAGTTTATCTGTAAATCTCTCTGACTTTTCAAACTATCACTCCCCCATTGACTTTAATGGGTCCGAATTCGAACTTTTACTGACGTTCGAAGGTTGTTCGAAAACGGACCGAACTTTATGAAGTTCGGCCATCAACCACCACAAACCCCTATTTGATTATAACACTGCTAGCTGGGGTATAACACCCTATAACTGCTAGACAACGGTATATAAGTCCTTTATTATACTAAACACAACATACTATTTACAATACTAGAAAATATATATAAAAAATACACAAAGGGGACATGGCATGTGGATATCTCCTAGTCCAACCTGTGCCAAATCAACAATACCAAAAAGAAGGTGTAAATAGGGGCACAGTGAAAAGTGTAGATATAGAATCCTAGTCGGTTCAGCCAAAATGGAATCCTCCAGGTACAGTCAGAAATGTATAGAATATATGACTATATGGTGGAGTATGTTAAATAAGCAAGGAGACCAGATCATTCATTCACCAAATAAAAACAGATGCTGGTGTAGCTATTGGATCGAGGTCAGCCTACAGAGTCAATGGAAATCAAAACAATCTCACCCGTGTCTCATCCAGCTTGTCTGGCAATGCTGAGCGTGGAAGTCTTTTGCCCCTGACTAGCACCTTTCTGTATTTGGCATTTGCCACCCCCTGTATATCTATTCCTAAATCACTTAGTATAGTATAGTATTTGTATAGTATAAAATCGAGTATATAGTGATTCCAAATCACTTAGTATAGTATAGTAATTTGTATAGTATAAAATATAGTATATAGTATACTTTGTGGCTTATTTAGTATATACATAACTCGCAATACTTACCTACATTGGAATTGGACTATGGCCTGTCCCCACTCCTTCTGTCAGGCTGGACCTTACCAATTGGAAGACACGGCAGTCCCCTCCTCCCATCGGGTATTTCAAATGGGAGCTTGTGAATTAGGAGGGTATAATTACTCTCTGAATGCAATCAATGCAGCTATGCTAATTACATATAATAAAGGTTTCTTCCAATCAGAAGATGGTCTAGACCTTATTGACCAATCAGACTGCTTTCATATTAAAATGTAAAGCAAAATAGCTGGAAAAACGGCCAATCAAAATCCTATATGTAATTACAATAATACAACAAAAGCAAATGATTTTATAGTCTTCTTGGGAGAGAATGGATTTAGAAGAAAGACTAAGAAATAGTGTGTTTTCCCCTTTAAGAACCTGACCGCGTACAATTATTACTACCCATTGAAGGTGCCACCAGAAGGACAATGAATGGCAATTAAGTCACCGTACCCCACAGAGATGTCATTACCGCGTAGCTAATGTTCGGTGTCATTAACCAAATGATATCAGCCGTACCCTGAAAGGCTTTGGTGACTGTTCTAGCCCAGGAAATTGCTCCTTGCAGAATAAGGAAAAATTGAAGCCGAATAAAAAAAAATGAAAAAAAATCTGAGCAACGTCTGTTCAATTAGTTTAAAAAGTATTTCTATAAAAAGGACGCCAAGTGCGTTCTGCTCAATTCCCTCCGGCTAAAATGCCAATTTTCTGCATTGCTGGCACGGTGACTGCCTATAGAATGGTTCTCTTAATAAACTGCATAAAATAGCTGAGCAATTAAGCAATTAAACTGTTTTGAAATTAAATTTAAGACACTGGCTTGTAAGCTGTTGTTTTTCCTCCCCCCCCCCCTCTCTATCTCCTCTTGTTGGTTTCCGAGCAAAAGGGCAGCGTGGGATTAACGAGGACCACCCAGGAGTCCGCTGTGAAGCCTTCACTTGTGGAATATTTGTTGGTTTTTTTAAAGAAAAAAGAGCGTGGCTTTAAATGATTATGACTGTAATTATTCATTCTCACGCTGCTAAACTATTTACAGAGTTCGCAGTTTAGAAGAACGCACATCTGGAAATCAGCCGCATAAAGCGGAGAGGAAAAAAACCTTCCAACGTCAGGACTCAATGCAAACATACCCGCTTCCTAACATAAAACATTCAACTGATCTCCCGGTGATAGTTTGCACTATCGTCTGTAAATAGGAATAAATAATAAGAAATAGACTTTTTTTAAAATGTGCACCCTAAAAAATAAACTGGTCACATGTCAGTTACCTGCCCCCAACCCCAAGTGATTTATTCAGCACTTTATTACCTGTATTACTAACCAGATATTTAATGGACAATTATTGTCCCCACTCTGGCAGAGTAAGCTGGCCCCTCCCTGCAAGAAGTCAATCAAGGCTGTGACTGCCAACATCACAACCAATGATTGACTGCCGGTTCACCTGCTGCCTCCTCTGCACATGCTCAAGCTTAAAAAAAGCTCATTAAGCAGAGGGAGGAGGCAGATATCTTTGCCAGAAAGGAATAGAACTGGCAGTTTAATATCTGCTTACAAATACATGTAATAAACTGGTAATAATAGCAGTTGGAGGCAAATAACTGACAAATCACCAGTTTTTTGTTTTACCCAGCTCTTGGACATTTCCTGAACAAAGACCTTGCCAGATAGCCTTCTGTCTTGTTCCATGCAGACAATTATGGCCATGATATAGTAGGTCACATCAAAGACAACGGATGACGGCTGTTTCCTGAGCTGGTTGTAACAAGCTTGTACATCTTTAAGAGCTTTAAAGAGAAACTTTAAAGAAGGAACTCGTTTACATCACAAGCTGGGGGTCATCAGAACCCTGCAACACAGAGCTGAGAACATCCCCACTAGCACAGAGGCTAAAGAAATGAAACATCTCAGAGGAGCCCTTAAAACTTGTGCATATCCAGACTGGGCCTTTGTCAAAAGAAGTAGAAGGAAAGAAAAGAACATGAATACCAACAGTGAAGGGGAAAAGCAAGACAGGAGAAAGAACATGGTCATACCATATGTAGCAGGGTACTGAGATACCGTACCACTTTAAACCAAACAACACACTGAGGCCAATACCAAAACACAAGGAGGAGTGACATCATATACACAGTGCAGAGTGCTATGATTTGTATGTGGGGGAGACTAAACAGCAACTGCATCAATATATGGCCCAATACAGAAGAGCCAGGAAAAGGGACATATTCTTGATTGATAGTAGTGTCAACATCCTGGCCAAACAGGATTGGTTCAAAAGAAGTGTCAAGGAGGCTATTTATGTCAAAAAAAATACAAGAAACTTGTATTCAGGAGGTCCCCCTAACACCTTGCTGTTTAGAGATGGCCAAACTTCCTGAAGTTCAATTTGTTTCTGAATTTCGGTAAAAGTTCGGAAGTTTGAAAACTAACCCATTAAAGAGTAATAATAATATTTATATATAATGTATTAACACATTCATTTTGGTTTGATTGTCTTGCGTACTGTGATGGGACTGCCTGGACCCTTACCTGCAGTAACGGACTTCTTTCAGGCTCCTCCCACAGTCTCTAGAAAGGGCCTTTGGCTAAGGTCAACAGGGCTAGATGGTTCTGAACCACTTTGTTCACTTTTAATTAATGAGCATGTTTCATAGCAATGAAAGTGGTTTGTTTCAGGCAGTTCTGCCCCATTAATGCACCTGTTAAGTGGTTGTTAATTATTAAGTAAACCACAAACCAAACACTTCCTGGGACAATGTCTCATCCTGAAATTGACACATCTCTTTATTCTCTTCTTTTCATGTTAGTCTAAATTAAAAGCTTCTCGATGGGGATGCGGCCTCCTCTAGCTCATTTGAAACTGCTACACACCCGGTTAACTGGACCACCATCAGGTTGGACTTCATGTGCCAGCTCATCCCTCTTGACGGCCATTGAAGCATTGGAACTGAGGTTGCTGGTGTCACTCTATGAGGAAACCCCTTAGTGTCTCTTAAGGACATAACTTTTGGAATATTTAGGGAAGCAATTCAGGGTGTTGGTTTTCTGATTTGTCTTAAGATTAGTTATCCAAACACATTTTCAATTCAACCCCATTGATTGGAGGGCAGCACGCTGTATGAGCAGTGCAGGCCCTAACTGAAGCTAGGGGGAACCTACCTCAGGTGCCTCCTCATTTTGTCTGTGTCTCCTCCCCCTCCCAGTCAGTTCCTCTGCCATTCCCAGTAATGCATTGTGGGGTGCAATGACATCACACGCTCGGGAGCCAGCTATATTTGAGTAAAAGGGGTAGATAGGAAGGAGCAGTCTCACCCTCCCGGACCCTTTTGATGGGCTTTTCCTTATACAGCAGGTTTGGCTATTGTATATAATATATGTTGAATTTTATCTTTTAATTTGTTGAATGTTAATTTATATATAAAAAAAATGACATAAAAAAACGATTATGGTAATTTGCAAGGATCATCAATGACATCATAAAATCAATAAAAGCTGTGGCCGTTTAATTTTCACCCAACACTTGGTCTCTCATTATCATTATGTTATTGTGACCAAGGTATGGGAAGGTGTTACCTTTAATGGTTGGGGACCTCCTTGAATAATCAGTCATGAAATCTCAGTATTTGGCACTGGTCGTATCAATTTATCTTTAGCTCGAGGATGCAGCACCTGAAACCATAAACAAGATTTTATTTGCCCGGCTATAAAAAACATCTACTAATTACATTTACACATCCAAATGAGTGTAATTAAGAATTCGAGATTTCAAGTTTAGCGGCCCCATAGAAAGTACGACGCAGAGATTATTACAAAGTTTCCAATTACCACGTAAGTAACAGGTCCTTTGTAAAATCTCCTGCCGTGTGGCCCTGGGACATCTCGTACACGATACCTTCTATTCGCAAATGGCATTTAAGACAACACATGTTTAATTACTTTCTGATACATTAAGCTTGCATTGTTTTTAATCTAATTGAAAGTGGCATTTAAGCATTAAATTGGCATCACAGAAAGGCAGAGATAAGAAGGTAGCCGGCCATTATCCCACTTATTAAATGTCAATCAGCGGTTTAGCGATGAATGGTTATGTAATTACCCCACTAGAACTATATGGTTAAATGGCAATTAAGCTGCTCAACAATCTTTAGCCATCTGAAGCATTAATAAAGCTGTTTCCATTGCTTTGGGTTTTACATCGCCCACCTATAATATGAGCGGTTAACTCGTGTAGTACCCTGATAGACATGGAGACTTTTCGCTATACTTACCTTTACCAAAGACACTAACATTACTTACACAGCCCGATCCCTCTCCGGCTAGAAGGCACCTCCTCTGCTGTACGTTTTATCTACGTGCCCCACAGATTCAGAGAAGGCATCTTCAGGTCAGCCATTGACATCAGCGTCATGGCTTTGAAAGGACAGACTCAGACTAAACTTCAAGTCCAGTTGATCTAATTGAATACACCCGATATAGACAGACTCAGAATTTGCTGAGAGAGCCGTGACAAGGGATCGGGTATGTAAGTAATGTTTGAAATGTCTTTGTAAGGAAGGTGTAGAGAGAAGTGCGTTTGGGAGGCTTCTGAATAACAAGCTAAATATTCTTTCTGAGGGTGAACATGCCCTTTAAAGGTGGCACTATATTGCCAAGAACAACTATTTTGTTTTTCAGCATCTATTTTCCAGGAAGGTAGGAGAGATTACTCCTACCTCCTGCAATTATTCTCTGTAACATGCTTAGGTACCACAGCTGCTGACAGCTCATCCACTCATACCCCTTGTCCCTGACTCTCCTCCGATCTCTAAGTTGTCAGAGAGGGAAGTGAGAAGATTGTGGCCGATCATAAGAGCTGACAGCTGCTGTGCACTGACACTTTGAATGTTCGCTACTCCTATTAGAAAACAGAAAGGGAGGTAGGATTACTGTCTTCTACCTCCCTGGGAAATATACTTTGAAAAACAAAAAGAATTGTTGGCTATAATGTCTCTTTAAAGAGGCCATACACACTACAACATTGCTTGATGATCTATCAATCTTATCAATATACTTGTCCCACATTTCTTCCTGATTTGTTCTTCGGTTACAATACATGATACATTTATGGTCGCATGTATATCCTCCAATGCAAGTAAGCTGAATTACCGGATGTTGTTAAACTGCATCTTCACTAGAGATGTAATGTGGGTTTGAATAGAACCCGGCTTCAAATCGAATCTGAGGGTTTCGAAGTCCTGACAAAACTTTCAGAACTCCCGAATTTCACGGAACCCGTAGAGGATTATCGAAAATCTAAAGTAGAGGATTATAGAAAATGGAAAGTAGAGGATTATCGAAAATGGAAAGTAGAGGATTATCGAAAATGGAAAGTAGAGGATTTTGAAATGAAATTAGAGGATTATCGAAAATGAAAGTAGAGGATTATCGAAATGGAAAGTAGAGGATTATTGAAAATGGAAAGTAGAGATTATCGAAAAGGGAAGTAGAGGATTATCGAAAATCTAAAGTAGAGGATTTATCGAAATGAAAGTAGAGGATTATGAAAATGGAAGTAGAGGATTATCGAAAATGGAAAGTAGAGGATTATCGAAAAACCAAAGTAGAGGATTATCGAAAATGGAAAGTAGAGGATTATCGAAAATGGAAAGTAAGATTACGAAATAGAAGTAGAGATTATCGAAAACCGAAAGTAGAGGATATCGAAAATGGAAAGTAAGGATTATCGAAAATGGAAAGTAGAGGATTATTGAAAATGGAAAGTAGAGGATTATCGAAATGGAAGTAGAGGATTATCGAAAATGGAAAGTAGAGATTATCGAAATGGAAAGTAGAGGATTATGAAAATGGAAAGTAGAGGATTATGAAAATGGAAAGTAGAGGATTTGAAATGGAAAGTAGAGGATTATCGAAAATGGAAAGTAAGGATTATTGAAAATGGAAAGTAGAGGATTATGAATGGAAAGTAGAGGATTAATCAAAAAAACGAAAGTAGAGGATTATCAAAAATGGAAAGTAGAGGATTATCGAAAATCTAAAGTAGAGGATTATCGAAAATCTAAAGTAGAGGATTATCGAAAATTGAAAGTAGAGGATTATCGAAAATTGAAAGTAGAGGATTATCAAAAATGGAAAGTAGAGGATTATCGAAAATCTAAAGTAGAGGATTATCGAAAATTAAGTAAGGATATCGAAATTGAAAGTAGAGGATTATCGAAAATGAAAGTAGAGGATTATCAAAATGGAAGTAGAGGATTATCGAAAATAAAGTAGAGGATTATCGAAATAAAGTAGAGGATTATCGAAAGAAGATAGAGGATTATCAAAAATGGAAAGTAAGGATTATCGAAGAAGTAGAGGAATTTCGAAAATGGAAAGTAGAGGATTATCGAAAAATGGAAAAAGTAGAGGATTATCGAAAATGGAAAGTAGAGGATTATCGAAAATGGAAAGTAGAGGATTATGAAATGGAATCGAGATTATCGAAATGAAAGTAGAGGATTATCGAAAATGGAAAGTAGAGGATTATCGAAATGGAAGTTAGAGGTAATTATCAAAATTAAAGTAGAGGATTATCGAAAATTGAAAGTAGAGGATTATCGAAAATGGAAAGTAGAGGATTATCGAAAATGAAGTAATAATCGAAAATGAAAGTAGAGGTTATCGAAATAAAGTAGGGATTATCGAAAATTGAAATTAGAGGATTATCGAAAATGGAAAGTAAGGATTATCGAAAATGGAAAGTAGAGGATTATCGAAAAGAAAGTAGAGATTATCGAAAATGGAAAGTAGAGGATTATCGAAAATGGAAAGTAGAGGATTATCGAAATGGAAATTTAGAGGATTATCGAAAATGGAAAGTAGAGGATTATCGAAATGGAAGTAGAGGATTATCGAAAATGGGGAAAGGTAGAGGATTATCGAAAAACAAAGTGAGGATTATCGAAAATGGAATAAGAGGATTACGAAAATGGAAAGTAGAGGATTATCGAAAATGGAATGAGGATTACGAAAAGGAAAGTAGAGGATTATCGAAAATGGAAAGTAGGAGGATTATCGAAAATGGAATATAGAGGATTATCGAAAATGGAATATAGAGGATTATCGAAAATGGATATATAGATTATCGAAAATGAAGTAGAGTTATCGAAAATGGAATATCGAGGGATTATCGAAAATGGAATATTATAGAGGATTATCGAAATGGCAAGTGAGATTTCGAAATGGAAGTAGAGGATTATCGAAAATCTAAAGTAGAGGATTATCGAAAACCGAAAGTAGAGGATTATCGAAAATGGAAAGTAGAGGATTATCGAAAATGGAAAGTAGAGGATTATCGAAAATGGAAAGTAGAGGATTATCGAAAATGGAAAGTAGAGGATTATCGAAAATGGAAAGTAGAGGATTATCGAAAATGGAAAGTAGAGGATTATCGAAAATGGAAAGTAGAGGATTATAGAAAATGGAAAGTAGAGGATTATCGAAAATCTAAAGTAGAGGATTATCGAAAACCGAAAGTAGAGGATTATCGAAAATGGAAGTAGGAGGATTATCGAAATGGAAAGTAAGAGATTATTGAAAATGGAAAGTAGAGGATTATCGAAAATGGAAAGTAGATGATTATCGAAAATGGAAAGTCGAGGATTTCGAAAATGGAAAGTAGAGGATTATCGAAAATGGAAGTAGAGGATTATCGAAAGAGTGAAGTAGAGGATTATCGAAATGAAAGTGAGGATTACGAAAATGGAAAGTAGGATTATTGAAAAGGAAAGTAGAGGATTATCGAAAATGGAAAGTAGAGGATTTCAAAAAACGAAGTAGAGGATTATCGAAAATGGAAAGTAGAGATTATCGAAATCAAAGTAGAGGATTATCGAAAATCTAAGTAGAGGATATATTCGAAAATTGAAAGTAGAGGATTATCGAAAATTGAAAGTAGAGGTTATCAAAAATGGATAGAGGATTATCGAAAATAAAGTAGAGGATTATCGAAAATGAAGTAGGATTAATCGAAAATTTAAGTAGAGGATTATCAAAATGGAAAGTAGAGGATTAATCGAAAAGAAGTAGAGTATGAAGGTAAAAGGATAGGATTATCGAAAATGAAAGTAGAGGATTATCGAAATGGAAAGTAGAGGATTATCGAAAATGGAAAGTAGAGGATTATTGAAAATGGAAAGTAGATATAATTGAAAATGGAAGTAGAGGATTATCGAATGGAAAGTAGAGGATTATCGAAAATGGAAGTAGAGGATTAAATCGAAAATCTAAAGTAGATGATTATCGAAATTGAAAGTAGAGGATTATCGAAAATGGAAAGTAAGGATTATCGAAAATGGAAAGTAAGAGATTATCGAAATGAGTAATATCAAATAAGTAGAGGATTATCGAAAATGAAAGTAGAGGATTATCGAAAATGAAAGTAGAGGATTATAGAAAATGGAAGTGAATGATTATCGAAACCGAAAGTAGAGGATTATCGAAAATGAAAAGTAAGGATTACGAAAATGAAGTAGAGGATTATCGAAAATGGAAGTAGAGGATTATCGAAAATGGAAAGTAGAGGATTATCGAAAATGGAAAGTAGAATGAAATTATCGAAAATGGAAGGTAGAGATTATCAAAAACCAAAGTAGAGGATTATCGAAATGGAAAGTAGAGATTATCGAAATGGAAGTAGAGGATTATCGAAAATTGAAGTAGAGGATTATCGAAAATGGAAAGTAGAGGATTATGAAAATGGAAGAGGATTCGAAAATAGAAAGTAGAGATTATCGAAACCGAAAGTAGGATTATCGAAAATGGAAAGTAGAGGATTATCGAAAATTGAAAGTAGAGGATTATCGAAAATGGAAAGTAGAGGATTATAGAAATGGAAAGTAGAGATTATCGAAAACGAGTAGAGGATTAATCTGAAAATGGAAAGTAAGAGGATTATCGAAAATGAAGTAGGATATCGAAAATGGAAAGTAGAGGATTATCGAAATGAAAGTAGAGGATTATCGAAATGAAAGTAGAGGATTATCGAAAATGAAGGTAGAGGATTATCAAAACCCAAAAAGAGGATTATCGAAATGGAATATAGAGATTTCGAAATGGAAATAGAGGATTATCGAAAATGGAAGTAGAGGATTATCGAAAATGGAAAGTAGAGGATTACGAAAATGGAATATGAGGATTATCGAAAATGGAATATAGAGGATTATCGAAAATGGAATATAGAGGATTATCGAAATGGATATAGAGATTACGAAATGGATAGAGATTATCGAAAATGGAATATAGAGGATTATCTGAAATAATATAGAGGATTATCGAAATGGAAAGTAGAGGATTATCGAAAACCGAAAGTAAGATTATAAGTAAGATTATCAAGAAAGTAGAGGATTACGAAATGGAAAGTAGAGATTATCGAAAATGGAAAGTAGAGGATTCGAAAATGAAAGTAGGTACAAATGAAGTGAGGATTATCGAAAATGGAAAGTAAGGATTATCGAAATGGAAAGTAGAGATTATCGAAAATGGAAAAAGTAGAGGATATAGAAAAATGGAAAGTAGAGGATTATCGAAAATGGAAAGTAGAGGATTATCGAAAATGGAAAGTAGAGGATTATAGAAAATGGAAAGTAGAGGATTATCGAAAGTAGCGCTCAATTTCAGTAACTCTCGAAAATAGAACGCTGAAGCCCGTTCGTGAGGATAGTTTTGGTTCTATTTCCAGGTTCCCCAGACTATTCCCCAGGTCTCTGTGTCATTTACAGTCACCTACTATTAATATTTGTCCTTCAAAATGGACAGAAACTTTCAAAAAAATTTCTCCCATAGACTTCTATGGGTTCGTTTTCCAATTTTCCGAAAAATTAAAAAATTCGGAAAACGGAACGAAACTCAACAGTTTCGAACATCTCTAATCTTCACCTCAAGAAATGACTATTTCTGAATTGTGAGTTTTTTCTGGAGTCTCCTAGAAATGTTTATATGTCCTTCTAGCAGATGTTTAGTTGGTTATGTGCCAGAGATATAATAATGATTTATTGTTCCCAAACAATGCTGCTCCTTTGGGATCGGCCTTCAGTTTCAATCAGTAGATGCAGTGTGCATGCCGTGCACCCAGAGTGATGCCCATGGCTGTTCCAGCGATGACGCAAATTCACAGGGAGCTTGGCACACATAAGAGTTTGTAAATTAAAGGGAAAGGAACACATAGCTGTAATATATATATATTAATATTCTGTCGTCTCATTTAAGCCAAGAAACAAAGTAAGTTTTTCCCATGAATGTTAGTTTGTAGAACAAAGGTTAGAATAGAGAACCTCCAAGCAACGGAGACTGAAGCCCCCAACAAGAACAATTACTGCAGGATCTGTTCATGAACACCAGGAATATACACACCAAGATGCAGTAGCTACAACTCCCAGAACTACCTGGGTGTCAACAGGATATTGGAAACTGTAGTCCACATGTTAGGAACCCATAATAATGATAAATAGTGTACGTCAATGGAAATGCCTTACTTGTCCTTACTCTAAACCAGCTATGCATATTGATACACTTTAGACTATGTTGACTGTCAATGACATCATAAAATAATATTATTGTTAACGGTAAAGACCAAACGGTGATTGGAAACAGAGAGGCTGATTTACTTCCCACATAAGAGATGAGAGACCAGTGACAATATAAGACATAACAGCCTATCCAGATATAGGATTCCTGACACATAATGTGCATAAAACGTATTTATCATAATCACACAGCGAGGAGACTATTCACGTTTGACAATGCTAATTCTTATTTTGGACAGAATCAGTTATTTCACATTACATGTATCTATAAAGATGATAACGGTATATAGGGAAAAATACACCTGGTGTAATGACAGCCCCAAGTGTGTGACAGCATATAAATAGCTCCATAGAGAAGTTAAAGATGTTTCTCTTGTCATTGCTGTTCGGTAAAATACAGTACTTGGCTTCAATCTATTCAGATTTTAAGAAAAAGTCACTGATTATTACCTAGACAAATTTACCTGACTCAGTGATCCAACTCAATTACTTAATGAGTCCTTGCTGTTTCTCGGAGCCATTATCTTCATTAAATGGTTCAGTGCGGTGGAGGAGACGGGCATTGTCTCAATACAATATTCTTCTGAAAGGTCTCGGGGATGGAAGGGCTATTTCATTTTTTGACAAGCTCGGAGTTTACAATATTTCTTTTCCTTTGGTTTAATGATTTTTTTTTTAATACAGAAGGGACAATGGCGGAATAATAGATTTGCTGGGATACCGGATAAAGAAAAAAAAAAAACGGAAACGCAATAAAAGAAAAGTTCCGCAACGTGACGGCTGTTTAAGGCAGGGGTTAGACTTCATACGCAACGTTTCTCCGTATAATGGGACTTATAGATAAAATAAATCTCTTACTGGATTGTAAGAAATATTATTAGTCCTTACCATACAGGACTAGGGAAAGGAGCGTTACTACAATACCCTGTACTATACTGCACAATCTACCAATAAGGAGGGTTAAATTGTACACTGGGAAATGACTTCATTTCAATCTATAAATACATGGACCGGTAAGCAGCACTCAGAGGTGTTTGTATTGCTACATGACTGGTTGTGTCTGTAAATCACGGCCGATCAGAAAACCAGTCATGTTGGTAAATTATGGGCAATTGTGTGTGTTTTAATACATGTACGATCAGTCGGGCCAAAATATCTTTAATTATAATCAGGGCCGGATTTACCATTAGGCACAGTAGGCACACACCTAGGGCCACCTGAGGTTGGACGGGCGGCTGTCAATCTCCTCCCTCCAATCCAACTCCTTTATAGTCTATTTTCTTCTCCAAAAATTAAGGGAGACAATAAATAAATATATAAATAAGTATGTGCATCATAACATACAGATAAATAGGGAAGGGTGTAAGTACTATAGTAATGACTGGGGCAGTGTCAACAGTCCTATGCTGTGCTCGGAGAGTTAGGATGAGAGGGTAGATTTAAACTTGTTTATTGAGGTTTCTTGACCTAGAGAGAGGGGAATAGAATTCCAGAGGATGGGAGCCACAAGAGAGAGAGGTTTAAGGCGAGAGGAAGCAGTACGTGTGGGGGGTCTGTACAGGAGCTGTTTCTGTGAGGTAAGGCCAGGAACATATGGGGACACTAGAGAGGACATACAAGGAGGAGCTGCAGAGGGAAGGGATTTAAATGTTAAGAGAAGGATTTTGTAGATAATGCGTTGTTTAATGGGGAGCCAGGTACAGAGGAGATTTAATATCCCAATTGTTAGAGAGCGAGACAATGCGTGAGGCAGAGTTAAGTATCGGCTAAAGGGGAGAAAGATGGGAAGCAGGAAGAGGAAGGTTACAATAGTCCAGGCGTGATAGGATGAGGGCATGGATAAGCATAGCAGTAGTTGGAAAAGAAAGGAATCTACAGATTTTCGCAATATTACGGAGAAAAAAGCAACAGGTTTTAGCAACATAGTTAATGTGATTGGAAAAGGCGCAAGAGGAATCAATCATAACCCCCAAGCAACGTGCCGAATAGGGTAAATGGGGGGGTTGCCCACAGACATGGAAAAAGGTGGGATAGGACCAGGTTTAGGTGGGAAAACGATTAGTTCGGTTTTAATCAGGTTTAGTTTGAGGCATCGGTGCATCATCCATGAAGAGACAGCACGGAGACAGTCGGAGATGTGTGATTGGGTGTCAGGACTTAGCGTAGGGGTGGGAAAATCTATTTGCGTATCATCGGCGTACAGATGGTAGTTAAAGCCAAATGAGCTGTTGACTTCTCCCAGGGAAATAGTATAGAGGGAGAACAGCAGGGGCCCAAGAACAGAGAGCAAACGTATGGTAAGGCTGGTTAAACATGCTGTGCTGTGATCACATGCATGTTACTGTGCACTGATAGGCCGGTCTCAGCCTTCGAACGGGTTAACCAGACTTGTACCTGTGTTATGTGATATTTATATACTGTATGTTATGTGATATTTATACCGTATGTCCTTATCGTTATATCTTATATTAGATTTTCCCACATAGCGCGTGCAACTATATATTGGCAGGGGTAGAACACCTATCTCTCCATCAATCCAGGTGGAGCTGCCCTGTGGATTCACCACGGCTTAGGGCTAGGCCACACTAGCGCGTTTTATGCACATTTTGGACACGCATTTGCGCATGCAATTTCGGTTAGAATGGAAATCGCATGAACGCAAAAATTCTCGTGATTTCCATTGCGCATCTGTTTCCGTATTGCGATCAACATTTTTTTTTGCGAAATTGCATGTTTCCATAATGGAAAATAGCACACGCCAAATAGCACACGCCAAATAGCACACGCCAAATAGCACAAGCCAAATAGCACACGCCTGTGGCCTCAGCCTTAGCAATGTTTGACTAAAAATTAGTGATGTATCACATGATTGGGGAAATGACAGATTTCTGGTAATGGTTGGGAAACAAAATCTCCAGAGGGGGAAGGATGGAATTTAACACTTACCCCAGTGGAGGGTATTAGAGATCAGATGGCGAGGAGAGAGACATGGGGTTAGACAACTTTTCATTTCACATATTGTGTCCATTACAGTATGTGTGAGGTTGTTTAATCCCAACACTCGGCTATGTAATGTCAGTATAACGCATAGTGTGGTGACAAACCATGACTGAGCCATCCCTGTGTACTAGGCAACCTTGCTGGGCATTGCAGTGTGTGTATGGGGGTTGGTTGGTTATAGGACTGATAGATAGACAGAGCATTGCAGGTGTGTGTAGGGGGTTGGTTGGTTATAGGACCGATAGACAGACAGAGCATTGCAGGTGTGTGTATGGGGGTTGGTTGGTTATAGGACCGATAGATAGACAGAACATTGCAGGTGTGTGTATGGGGGTTGGTTGGTTATAGGACGCGATAGAACAGAACACATTGCAAGGTGTGTGTATGGGGGTTTTGGTTTTGGTTAGAGGACCGATAGACTAGACAGAACATTGCAGGTGTGTGTATGGGGGTTGGTTGGTTATAGGACCGATCATAGACAGACAATTGCAGGTGTGGTATTGGGGGTTGGTTGGTTATAGGACGATAGACAGACAGAGACATTGCAGGTCGTGTGTATGGGGGTTTGGTTGGTTATAGGACGGATAGATAGACAGACCATTGCAGGCGTGTGTATGGGGTGGTTGGTTATTGTGATCACGGATAGATAGACAGAGCATTAGTGTGTGTATGGGGGTTGGTTTGGTTATAGGACCGATAGACTAGACAGAACATTGCAGTGTGTGTTGGGGGTTGGTTGGTTATAGGACCGATAGATAGACAGAGCATTGCAGGTGTGTGGTATGGGGTTGGTTGGTTATAGGACAGACTAAATAGACAGAGCATTGCAGGTGTGTGTATGGGGGTTGGTTGGTTATAGGACTGATAGATAGACAGAGCATTGCAGGCGGTTTATGGGGGGTTGTTGGTTATAGGACTCGATAGATAGACAGAGCATTGCAGGTGTGTGTATGGGGGTTGGTTGGTTATAGGACCGATAGATAGACAGAGCATTGCAGGTGTGTGTATGGGGGTTGGTTGGTTATAGGACCGATAGATAGACAGAGCATTGCAGGTGTGTGTATGGGGGTTGGTTGGTTATAGGACCGATAGATACAGAGCATTGCAGGCGGTGTATGGGGGTTGTTGGTTTATAGACCGATAGAAGACAGAGCATTGCAGGGTGTGTATGGGGGTTGGTTGGTTATAGGACCGATAGATAGACAGAGCATTGGCGTGTGTGTAATGGGGTTTGTTTGGGTTATAGGACCGATAGACAGACAAGCATTGCAGGTGGTGTATGGGGGTTGGTTGGTTGTTAATGGACCGAAGACAGACAGAGCATTGCAGGGCGTGTGTATGGGGGTTGGTTTGGTTATAGGACATAGACAACAGAGCATTGCAGGCGTGTGATGGGTTGTTTGGTTATAGACCGATAGAGACAGAGCATTGCAGGTTGTGATGGTGTTGGTTGGTTATAGGCGATAGAAGACAGACATTGCAGTGTGTGTATGGGGGTTGGTTGTTATAGGGCGATAGAAGACAGAACATTGCGGCTGTGTATGGGGGTTGGTTTGGTTATAGGACCGATAGACAGACAGAGCATTGCAGGCGTGTGTATGGGGGTTGGTTGGTTATAGGACCATAGACAGACATAACATTGCAGGCGTGTGTATGGGTGTTGGTTGGTTATAGGGACCGATAGATCAGACAAGAGCATTGCAGGCGTGTGTATGGGGGTTGTTGGTTATAGGACCGATAAGACAGAACATTGCAGGTCGTGTGTATGGGGTTGGTTTGGTTATAGGACCGATAGAAGACAGAGCATTGCAGGCGTTGTTGGGGTTGGTGTTATAGGACCATAGAAGACGGCATTGCAGGGGTGTATGGGGGTTGGTTGGTTATAGGACCGATAGACAACAGAACATTGCAGGTGTGTGTAATGGGGGTTGTTGGTTATAGGCCGATAGATAGACGAGCATTGCAGGTGTGTGTATGGGGGTTGGTTGGTTTATAGGACCGATAGAAGACAGAGCATTGCAGGTGTGTGTATGGGGGTTGTTGGGTTATAGGACCATATACAGACAGAACATTGCAGGTGGTTGTGTATGGGGGTTGGTTGGTTATAGGACCGATAGATAGACGAACATTGCAGGTGTGTGTATGGGGGTTTGGTTGGTTATAGGCCCGATAGACGACAAGAGCATTGCAGGGTGGTGTAATGGGGGTTGGTTGGTTATAGGACTATAGAAAGACAGAACATTAGCGTGTTTGTATGGGGGTTGGTTGGTTATTGACGATAGAAAGACAGAACATTGCAGGTGTGTTGATTATGGGGTTGGTTGTTATAGGACCGTAGAACAGCGAACTTGCCGTGTGTGGTATGGGGGTTGTGTTGTTATGGACTGATAGAAAGACAGAACATTGCAGGTGTGTGTATGGGTGTTGGTTTATAGGACTGATAGATAGACAAAGCATTGCAGGTGTGTGTATGGGGGTTGGTTGGTTATAGGACCGATAGATAGACAGAACATTGCAGGTGTGGTATGGGGGTTGGTTGGTTTATAGGACTGATAGATAGACAGCATTGCAGGTGTGGTGTATGGGGGTTGGTTGGTCATAGGACCGATAGATAGACAAGAACATTGCAGGTGTGTGTATGGGGTTGGTTGGTTATAGGATGGATAGATTAGCAGAGCATTGCAGGTGTGTGTATGGGGGTTGGTTGGTTATAGGACTGATAAAGACAGAACATTCAGGTGTGTGTATGGGGTTGGTTGTTATAACTGAATAGATAGACAGAACATTGCAGGTGTGTGTATGGGGGTTGGTTGGTTATAGGACCAATAGACAGACAGACATTGCAGGCGTGTGAGGGGGGTTGGTTGGATTATATGATCTGATAGACAGACAGAGCAATTGCAGTGTGTGTATGGGGGTTTGGTTTTTATGGGCCAATAGAGAGACAGAACATTGCATGTGTGTGGTATGGGGTTGGTTGGTTGTTATGGACTTATGAAGACAGAGCATTGCAGTGTGTGTATGGGGGTTGGTTGGTTATAGGACTAGGACAGACAAGCATTGCAGGTGTGTGTATGGGGGTTGGTTGGTTATAGGACCGATAGACAGACAGAGCATTGCAGGGTGTGTATGGGGGTTTGGTGGTTATAGGCCAATAGATAGACAGAACATTGCAGGTGTGTAATGGGGGTTGGTTGGTTATAGGACCGATAGACAGACAGAGCATTGCAGGCGTGTGTTGGGGTTTGGTTGGTTATAGGCCATAGAGAGACAGAACATTGCAGGTGTGTGTATGGGGGTTGGTTTGGTTTATAGACGATAGACGCAAACATGCAGGTGTGTGATTGGGGTTGGTTGGTTATAGGGCTATAGAGAGACAGAACATGCAGGTGTGTGTGGGGTTGGTTGGTTATAGAGACGATAGACAGACAGAACATTGCAGGTGTGTGTATGGGGGTTGGTTGGTTATAGGACGATAGATAGACAGACCATTCAGGTGTGTGTATGGGGGTTGGTGTGGTTATAGGACTAGATAGACAGAACATTCAGGTGTGTGTATGGGGTTGTGTTGTGGTTATAGACCGATAGACGACATAGCATTCAGGTGTGTGTATGGGGTTGTTGGTTATAGGACGATAGATAGACAGAACATTGCAGGTGATGTGGTATGGGGGTTGGTGGTTATGGACTATGAAAAGACAGAACATTCAGGTGTGTGTATGGGTTGGTTATCTAGGACTGATAGATAGACAGAGCATTGCAGTGTGTGTAATGGGGGTTTGGTTGGTTAGGACCGATAGATAGACAGAGCTTGCAGGTGTGTGTATGGGGGTTGGTTGGTTATGGACTGATAGACTAGACGTAGCATTGCAAGGTGTGTTGTCATGGGGGGTCTTGTGGTGTACTAGGACCGATAGCAGGCCAGAGCTTGCAGTGTGTGTGCATTGGGGTTGGTTTGTTTTAGGGCCAATAGAGAACAGAACATTGCAAGGTGTTGTATGTGGTTTGGTTGGTTATTAGGAACAAGAAAGACAGACCAAACTTGCGGGTGTGTGGTATGGGGGTTGGTGTTATAGGAACCGCTGATAGACAGAACATTCACAGGTGGTGTAATGGGGGTTGGGGTTGTATATCCGGACTGATAGACATAACATTGCAGGTGTGTGTATGGGGTTTGGTTGGTTATAGGACCGATAGACAGACAGAGCATTGGCACGGCGTTGGTGTATGGGGGTTGGTTGGTTTGGACTGATAGAAGACCGAAACATTACACGTGTTGTAATGGGGGTTGGTTGGTTATTGGACGAGTAAAGACAAATAACAGTTACAGTGTAGTGCTATGGGTTGGTTTGTTATAGGACCGATAGACACGACCACATATGCCGGTGTTTGTATGGGGTTGGTTTGGTTATTGGACTGATGAAAGAACAGAACATTACGAGGTGTGGTGTATTGGGTTGTTTATATGGACTGATAGATCAGACAGACATTGCAGTGTGTGTGTATGGGGGTTGGTTGGTTTAGACCGATAGATAGACAGAAACATGCAGGTGGTTGTTTGGGGTTGGTTGGCTTTATAGGACCGATAGACAGACAAGGCATTTGCATGGCGTGTCATGGGTGTTGGTTGTTATAGGGCCGATAGATAGACAGAACATTGCAGATGTGTGTGATGGGGTTGGTTGGTTATAGGACCGATAGATATAGACAGAGCATTCGCAGGCGTGTGCATTGGGGTTGGTTGGTTTAGGGCCAATAGAGAACAAACTTGCAGGAGTGTTTATTGGGTTGGTTGGTCTATAGACTGATAGACACAGGAACATTGCAGGTGTGTTGTATGGGGGTTGGTTGGTTTAGACTGATAGAAGACAGAACATTCACAGTGTGTGGTATGGGGGTTGGTTTAGACTATAGGCAACCAGAACATTCAGGTGTGTGGTAGGGGGTGGTTGTTTGTATAGGACTGATAGATAGACGAACAAATTGCAGTGTGTGGGGTATGTGGGGTTGGTTGTGTATAATAGACTGATAGATGACAGAACATTACACGGTGTTGTATGGGGTGTTGTTATCGGACGATAGACATACAGCACATTGCAGTTGTGTATGGGGGTTGGTTGGTTTTAGGACTGATAGATAAGCAGAGAACATTGGCAGGTGTGTGTAGGGGGGTTGGTTGGTTATAGGACTGATAAAGAGCAGAACATACCGTGGTGGTGTATGCCGGTTCTGGTTATAGGACTGATAGTATAGACGAGCATTGCAGTGTGTGTATGGGTTTGGTTGGTTGTGTACCCAACGAAGTTCCGCAGGAGTTACACGGTATGTGGGGGTGTCTCCCCGCACTGTCCACAACACACCCTGAAACCTCCCAAGACCCTCACTTTACCCTAGAACACCCCTGAGCTGCCATGCCACGCCCCTCGACACTCCGCCTTACTTTTGACGTTACAGGTAACAAGTACTTGCCACCGCCTAATGCCCCCTGTCATTTTGATGCGTTTTAACCACATCCGCCCCCTTCCCACTCCCCTGTCTCCACCCACCCTGCCCGGGAGCCACATTTTGGCCATTGTAGGATGTCTACAGTTGACTCATTTGGGCATTTGCTAGCTTGTATAAAAAGTTGGGAGGAGGTAGGAACTTGTGAGAGGACATCATTTTGCTCTAAACACGACTTAGTCCTATGCTGTTTCTAAACTATTGTAATAATGGGCTTTGAAAAGGTGATTATAAGGGATATGCCCCCTTAACAAGTCTAATATATAGGATATTACGCCACGAGGATTTCCCATGGACCATATAGAGCACGATACAGGAGGGACTCAAAGGTGCGTAATGTCCTTATATTATAATGTCGAAGGAGTTCGTTACATACATACATTTTAAATTCCTTCACACCCATTCACATTTTAAATCTAGCCTTTGTCCCTATTCCCACCTTAATTATAACCCCCAAGCTATACCTTCCTGTCAACTTAAACCCAGTAGAAGAATTATCCCAGCCAGCATCTATGGGGTTAAAACATCTTGTGGAGGAGAGATACGATTGATTTGGCAGTGACAGGAAGCACTCCAGCAGGTTCCGTTTAGTGAAGTTAAAACACGCAAAAAATGCTGGAGTCAATTGTCCGCGGCATGAACACTGGGAATGGGCGGTCGTAGTGTGAATATAGAATAGTAATTTAGTGACCTATCTGAGTGATTTTTATAAGGATTATATACCACTGCAGCTCCCATTATAACCATTATAAAATATCACACTTATGTAGTTTATATATCATTATATATATATATATATCTATATCATATATATAAATCATATATATATATATACATATAATTTTTTATTTGAGAGGCGTTAACGTGGCTCAGGTCATTTAAACTTCCACCATACACAGGGCATAACTATAAAAACATGTGTGCCCATCCAATATACATCCTTAGAACAAATTTATCCAGCGCGTAACCCCTCAAGGTGTCAGAACTAACACAACTTGATCTGTCTGACCTATGAACCTAATTTTTTGGACTGAGAGCCCTTCCCCCCCCGTCCCGCAATTACACAGATTAATTAGTAATTGGCCATTGACTGTGTTAACCAGTTCCGTTTCTATCTGAATTTTTCTCCAGCGACATTTTAATTGCAGTGTGAAAAGGCCATTTTATATTACACGAAATGTCCTCGATGAAATAACAATACAGCACGGACCAGCCTGGAGCCACGTAAAAGTACATTTACTTCTTTAGGGCATTTAAGGGCATTTTCCATTACCATTCTCACTTGTTATAAACTATCCTAGTTCCGCCCTCTGGTGGTTTTACTGAATTTATGTGCTAAAATCAATTTGTTCTTAACGAGAGTTAATTTGGAGAAGGATGATCTTAGGGGTTTTTTGCTGGAAAAGAGAATCAGAGATGTAATGTTTTTACGGAATCAACAACAAGAGGTATCAGGACACTGATTTGGAAATAGTTTTTCAATGGATATGAACGCTGTGTTAACATGAGCAGTCTACAGCAGTTGAATGCTGGTACAACGGTCGTAATCTCTCGTCCCGCGCGTCCGTTCAGCACTTGTGACTAGTCGACGGACTAGTAAAGTAGCCAAGTCCACCAATCGCTGAGACCAACGCTGTGGGTCCAGTAGAGGACTGTATGATTGGCCATGGTTTCTTCTCACCCCATCCGGTGTCGTAACAAGCGGGTCCAGATACAGTGGAGGCCTCACACCAGGACCCTATTGGATTGTTTGGGCCACCGAAACTACAACCGAATGTGGGTCATATTTAGCGGGAGTTTAAAAAGATAATAGGTGTACGGAAGTAAGCATTTTTCTGCCCATAATTATAAGTGGTGATTTTTTAGTAAAGAAAGGTGTGACTACACCCAAGCCAATATATTATCCAATGAATGTCTAATCTATAATTTTGGCCAGATTGCCGGCGAAAGAAGTAAACAGGTGGCCATCATTTCCCACTTAACGTGCTGGGTTTGTGGTCATGTGCTGGTTAAATCCTCCATTCTTTGTTTATATTTCAGATGTCTGTCCATTATATTTCTATATCGTCACACTCTGTGGCTTTAGAATTATTTTTACAATTTCTAAACAAGTCTTGTTCTTCATGTCAACAAAGGTCACCTGTAATTTCTAGCGCACCTGCTGCTACATGATCTAAACGTCCATCCTTGCGCTCAACGCGTCGTGTGACGTTTATATTTTATCCATAAAGAATAAAAAGAAATAATGATAATAAACAATATGTACCCTGTGTCCTCGGCCCGTAGGTTGGCAGAATTAGAAAAACCAGTAGTGGAAATATGATGACCTTGAAGTCGGTGTTCATGCAAACAACCCCGCGGATTAAAATTCCGTATGTGAGAACAATATGCAGGAATTGCTGGGCAGTCCCATTTTTCAGTCACACGTTCTGATCTCAACCTTATGTCACGAGTAACTTCAAACTTAAGGGTATCTTAACTAATTTGTTTTCTTTAGAATAAATTGCAATTCCAGAAACTATTCTGTAAATTCTTCTCCCAAACTCACTGTAACCCAGTTTTTTGGGGACCTGTTCCCTCATTCTCATAATGTACCAACCTGAACCATCGTACATTTCACTGTCAATCAAGTGCTGTATTATCCTAACTTTCTGCTCGTGGTGCAATTTTTGGTGACAGTTGGTGTTGATTGCATGTCTGGGACAATTACCTCTCCCAATGCTGCTCATGGTGATTACTCGTGAGCAGGCTTGCCCCACAGATAGTCCAGCGTAGAAGTTCTAAAACCAAGAAAAATAGTACTGGAATAAAGGACTTACATGTTATTTATTTATAAGAGTAAAATTAGGTTCGTTTTTTTCAGTACATATCGCTTTACTGAAGAACATCTCCTGCTCCCACACATGCAATGTTATCCAGGGTGACCTAAACTGCTAGGTCCCTTTTCAACCCTGAGTTCTTCTTACTAAGTCTTTACCTAAAAAAGGTGTCCTTCACTGCCTCCATTGCGCCCTTGCTGCCCTCCCTTAATCTGTCAGCGATGAGACCAATGAGAAGACACGCTTCTGCATAATCTTCCTATTGGAAAATGACTCGAGCAGCAAAAGAACTTTTAGGTAAGTGATGCTGGCCAGTCACCCTGTGTACTATCGTGGGGGGATGGGAGTATAAATCTCATTCCCTAACCCAGGCGCACTGTCACTAACATAAAATGTACGAGAGCCAGACGACCCTGTTATTTACGGTGACAGTAACGGTATATATTACATGTTATTACAGTAATCTAACAATCCTTTCATGTAATTTGTGTGTACTGATAAAGCAAAAAAATATAAATAAACATTATCATATCGCTTTCCCTTTATGGCATTGGGGGGGGGGGGGATTTATTTGGTTGGGTGCTCTCTGCAATTAAGCAATCTCATCGATAAGAATCTGCTGTTTTTTAACCACAAATATTGAAACGCGGGTCCCTCCATAATTAGCGCGCAATTTTTCCTTAAGGTTGATATCCGAGCTCTCATAATGACCTCTGACCTCTTTCACATGGTGCCCCTTTAATTATTGGCATCAACTCACATTGAGGGTTCATTAGCATGATGACCAAACCTGACACAGATTTCTTTGAAAAATCCACAGAGGATACGCCATGCAGAGGGCTAAGGGGGAATTAAATCTTCGCTTCCAACCAAGCCCGGCACCGTGGAGCCCCCCTTAGATAAACTTACAATCTTCACACACGCCGGCAAAACTTGTCAGAGCTCGCTAATTTGGATTGGCCCAATGAATTTTTTTCCCTTTCTAATAAAAGAGAGGATATTTATTCCCGTACACACGTAATGTAAATCTCATTAGCTTACTGAAATGGCATTGACCATTATTGGATCAGCTAACCTCCCACCTTTGGGTTTCCAAGTCATTGGGGTTGATTGGGTGCACTTGTTTCATATTCATAAAGTGTGTTGATTCAATCTTTGATGTTATGACTATAAACATGACTAAATGACTATACAGATATACCATTACCTGGATGAATGACTATTACAAGATATACCATGACCTGGATGGATAATATACAGATATACCATGACCCTGGATGGTGACTATTACAGATATAAACCGTGAACCCCTGCTGGATGGATGAATATTACAGATTATACCGTGACTGGATATGAATATTACAGATATACCAGGACCTGGAATGGATGACTATTACAGATATACCAATGACCCTTGCATGAATGAATATTACAGATTACCATGAACCTGGATAATGAATATTACAGATATACCATGACCTTGATGGATGACTATTCAGATATACCATGACCTGGATTTTTGGGAAAAAAATGACCTATTACAGATATCCATGACCTGGAATGGATAAAATATTACAGATATACCATGACCTGGATGGGATGACTATTACAGATATACCAATGACCTGGATTAATGAATATACAGATATACCATGTACTGGATGGATGAATATTACAGATATACCATGACCCTTGGAGAATGAATATTACAAGATATACCATGAACCTGGATGAAATACTATTACAGAATATACCATAACCTGGATGAATGACTATTACAGATATACCATGACCGATGAATGATATTAAGATCTACCATGGACTTTGATGAAGACCTATTACAGATATACCATTGGACCTGGATGCAATGAATATAACAGATATACCATGGAACCTTGATCATGAATATTACCGATATAACCATGGACCTGGATGGATGAAATAATTACAGATATACCATGACCGGGATGGATGAATATTACAGATACCCATGACCTGGATTGGATGAATATTACAGATATATCATGACCTGGATGAATGAATTTACAGAATATACCGTGACTGATGGATAATATTACAGATATACCATGACCTGGATGAATGAATATTACAATTATACCTATGATGAATGACTATTACAGATATACCATGACCTGGATGATGACTATTACAGATATACCAATGACCTGGATGAATGATATTACAGATAGACCGAGACCTGGATGAATGAATATACAGATATACCATGACCCTGGATGGATGAATATACAGATATACATGACCGGATTGATGAATATTTTTTAAACAGATATACCATGAAAAAAAAAACCCCCCCTTTTTTTTGGATAATGACTATTACAGATATACCAATGCTGGATGGATGAATATTATCAGATATAACCAATGACCTGGTGGATGAAATATTACAGAATATACCAGACCTGGATGAATGATATACAGATATCCCATGACCTGGATTGATGAAATTACAGATATAACCATGACCTGGATGGAGGAAATATTTACAATATACCATAACCTGGATGATGAATATTAATAGAATATACCATGACCTGGATGAATGAATATTACAGGATATATGACCACAAAATGACGCTTGATGGATGAATAATTACAGATAGACCCATGACCTGGATGAATGACTATTACAGATATACCATGACCTGGATGAATGAAATATTACAGATATAGCCACATGAACCTGGATTTTATGAATATTCAGATATAACCCATGACCTGGCTGAATGTATTACAGATATAACCATGACCTGGATGGATGAATAATTTACCAGATATACCATGACCTGGATGGATGAATATTACGATTATACCATTGACCTGGACTGAATGAATATTTACAGATATAGCCGGGGGACCTTGATGGATGAAGATGACAGATATACCATAAACTGGATGAATGAAATATTACAGATATACGTGACCTGTATGAATGAATTTACAGATATACCGTGGACTGGATGGAATGCATATTACAGATATACCATGACTGGATGAATGAACTATTACATATATACCATGAACTGGATTGAATGAATATTCCAGATATAGCCATGACCTGGATGAATGACATTACAAGATATACCATGACCTGGATAATGACTAATTACAGATATACCATGACCTGGATGAATGACTATTACAGATATACCGTGGACTGGATGAATGAATATTACAGATATACCATGACCTGGATGGATAATATTCCAGATTAACCATGACCTGGATGAATGATATTACAGATATACTCATACCTGGGATGATGCTATTACAGATATACCATAGACCTGGATGAATGACTATTACAGATATACCATGACCTGATGAATGAACTATTACAGATTACCATGACCTGGATGAATGACTATTAACAGATATACGCATGACCTGGATGAAATGAATATTACAGATACAAACCGGACCTGGATGGATTAACCTAGTACAGAATATAACCATGACCTGGATGAATGACTATTACAGATATACCATGACCGGATGAATACTATTACAGATATACCAGTGACTGGATGAATGAATATTACCGATATAAACCGTGACCTGGGGATGACCTATTACAGCTATACCGTGACCTGAATGAATGACTATTACAGATATACCGTGACCTTGGATGATTGACCTATTACAGATATCCCATGACCTGGAATGAATGAATATTACAGATAACCATGACTGGATGAATGACTATTAACAGATAACCATGACCTGGATGAATGAATATTACAATATCCCATGACCTGGATGATGAATCATTACGAATACCGTGACCTGGATGGATGACTATTCCAGATATACCATGCCCTGGATGAATGACTAATTACAGATATACCATGACCTGGGAAATGAATGACTATTACAGATTACCATGACCTGGATGGATGGACTATTACAGATATACCATGACTTGGATTAATGACTATTAAGATTATACCATGACCTGGATGAATGACTATTACAGATAACCCATTACCTGGATAATGAATATTACAGATATACCGTGATGACCTGGATGGATGACTATTACAGATATACCATGACCTTGATGATGACTTTACAGATATACCATGACCTGGATGAATGACTATTACAGATATACCACTGACCCTGGAGATGAATATTACAATGATATACCATGACCTGGATGATGACTATACAGATATCCCAAAAGATGACATGACCGGATGATGAATATTACAGATATACCATTGACCTGGATGAATGACTATTACAATATACCATGACCTGGATGAATGAATATTACAGATTACCATTACCCTGGATGAATGAATATTACAGATAAATACCATGACCTGGATAATGAATATTACAGATATACCATGACCTGGAAGGATAAATGAAATATTACAGATAACCATGACCTTGATGAATGACTATTACAGATATACCTGACCTGGATGAAATGACTATTACAGATATACATGACCTGGAAATGAATGAATAATTACAGAAATATACCATGACCTGGATGGATAAATGAATATTACAGATATACCATGACCTGGATGAATGACCTTATTACAGATATACCATGACCTGGATGAATGAACTATTACAGATATACCGTGACCTTGGATGAATGAATATTACAATATACCCAGACCTGGATTAATGAATATTACAGATATAACCATGACCTGGATAATGACTATTACAGATATACCGGTGACCTGATAATGACTATTACAGATATACATGACCTGGTATGATGAATATTACGATATACCATGACCTGGATGAAATGAATATTACAGATATACCATGACCTGGATGAATGACTATTAAACAGATATACATGACCTGGGATGAATGACTATTACAGATCTAACCAACCGTGACCTGGATGAATGAATATTACAGATATACCATACCTGGATGGAATGAATATTACAGATATAAACCATGACCTGGATGAATGAATATACAGATATACCATGACCGGGATGAAATGACTATTACAGATATACCATGACCTGGATGAATGACTATACAGATATACCAATACCTGGATGATGACTTTACAGATATACCCTGACCTGGATGAATGACTATTAGAGAATATACCATGACCTGGAAATGAAATGACTATTATCGCTTATAATCCATTACCTGGATGAAATGAGAACCTTCACAAGCACTATGACCCTTCATGACTCTCCGGACATTTTAGACTCGAAAAACAGCATATGGCCCTTATAATCTCCCACGTGTTGACATTTGTGATCTCTGGACATTGCGTTAGCACATTAGCTAAGTTGACTTATCTGTTTGCCTTTGATATCCAACCACCTTATTGCTGGGATTTACACCTCACTATTAGCCCTTTGTTCCTCTTATAGTCTAAGATTTCCCTTTAACCCGTTTTCTCAAGCTTCACCAGTGTAATCACGTTTCAAGTGGCCTGGATATTCCCGCACGGATGTTCGACAATGAAAATCCACAGTTCTTGATTAATACAACATTGTGATATAATTTATAGGTGTTCATCATCATGCTGAGTATGGGAAACATGAATAGGAATCTCATACGACCCCATCAACCTGGACACGTGTTTTGTCTTCATTAGTTTCACTTTTCTTTTATACCTTGACCAAACGATCTTCCTTTCTTTATCTTCAACGACTTTTCATGGCATTAATGTGCTATTGTTGGCAAATCAGAGCAATGCGCATGTTTGTGTTTCAGCTGTATTTGATTCCATTTCCCCGAGTCCGCAGTTCCCATGTTCTTGTATTTGAGCTGATTGTAGTGAAGGTTGATGATTGTTATGTTTATCACACTTATCATAGACTTCTTGTTAGAGAACAAAGCATTCCAGTTTTTTCTTGTAAAGGGAACTATGGTCTCTAAACAATGGACACTTCTACCTTTACCATAACTTCAGGAGGTTTCCATTCTAGCTACAGTCTATCCAGGGTTACAGCAAATTATAAATGTAGTATTTTTGTTTTGCTAGTACTGTGAGCTGTGACATCATCAGCACCACTGCCCCTAGTCCTTGAGCATGCCCACTGCTGGGACCGAAAGCGTCATCCACAGCTCAACCATAAGCGCCCTGTCCTTCTAAACCATGGTTTAAAGCTATCCACAAGCCTTCAAGGAATCCCATAGGGAGGGAAAGAATAGAGAATGGTTGCAGCTCTATAACAAGCTTCAGAAAAGATCAATTTTGGCGTTTTTGGGGGTTTGGAGCTTCTTCCACAGCACATCTTGTGTCCTGTCCAAACTTGGACACTCATTACAGACCACGAAGTGTAAAACTTACAGGCCTTATACTTAGATCCTAAGGTAGTCTTAGAGACAAATCCTCCTAAATGTTTGGTTTAAAAAGTATTAGAGGACTCTTTTTGTATGGAGAAGACCACAGTTACCCTTTACAGGCATGTCCACACCTTATTATAAACTTTTGGCAATATGATAGTATATGTTCCCACCCCCAGCCCAACCCTATAAACAGTTTAAGAAAGTGCCCAGATCTTCCATTTACCTTTTCCCGCTCTCCTCACCTCCCGGCCCCCAGGCCTTTCTCTTGCAAGACAACGCAAGCAGGGGCGGGAGCGTCACCGCGCCCGTGATTGGCTGAGAGGCAGCCCAATCAGGGACGCGGCTGCCGGCTTTCTTAGAATGCCAGTGGGATACGAGGGAAGGTAGTGATCTGGGGACTTTATTAAAAATTATTTTTATGGCGTTGGGGGCCTGGGGAACATCTCTATTACATGGGCCAAGGGGTTTTATGGTAGGGGGGAAGGATCGCAAAAAACTGGAGGGCGAGGGAGGGTGGATAAGGCTGCAGTCCACATGCCAACTTTCCGGGAGGCGATACAGGAGGCAGAGTCCCTACATGGACTCTGCTATCCTCCTGGTGGGCAGTTTTTGGGACTTTGGGGGGGGACAAACAGGAGAAACCTTATGGAGCTGGGATGTGAGGTTAAGGATTTTTATTACACTACATGGTGGGGCCATAGTGGGGGGGATTATAGTTTTTGGGGGTGGACATGCCCTTTAAGATGAAAATCAATAGTCTATTGTGAGCAACAGAACCAAAAGTCGAAAGTAGCCGAGAAAATAGAAATGTCTATAAAAAACCTGAAGAGGTCCTTTAGATCTCTCCTAGTTCCCCCCCCCTATTTTCTTTTCCTATGCAAAAGGTTGTAGGGTTTAGAATATTGAGAGCTATAACACGGAGGTCAATTATAACCCCTGGTAAAACTTTATACAGTCGACTTTAGCAGTAGCGTAACTAGAAATCACTGGGGCCCCCTGCAAACCCTGATGGAGCCCCCCTCCCTGAAGTCATCTATAACGGTTTTTCTGGGTAGGCTGTATTCTCTGCCATCGGGGATTAAGAAGGGTGGGGCGCCCCTGCAGTTATGCCCCTGGACTTAGTGTACCAGGCCTGAGGGCTTCATATTGGATTATCCAATGCAAATTTGAAACAGAATCCTAAAAAGGAATACACAATGTTGTTCATTTACCAAGTAACATTATTTTCCTAAGGGTCCCCCTCTACCTGGATGACTTCCGCGTGCCGTGCTATAGAGTAATTTCATTTTAAATTCATATTCCCTAGGG
Source organism: Hymenochirus boettgeri (assembly GCA_019447015.1). Taxonomy (NCBI): domain Eukaryota; kingdom Metazoa; phylum Chordata; class Amphibia; order Anura; family Pipidae; genus Hymenochirus; species Hymenochirus boettgeri. The sequence goes on from CM033472.1 coordinate 260,633,416, forward strand.
AGCCACGCATGCAGAGCTTTCTAACAGACATCTAGTGCGGAGAAATCTTTGCAACAATTCCAGTTAAATGTAAAACGACCAAAAAGGTGTCATCCCACTCACTGAGCTGGCTTTTTCTGCATTCCAGATATAACTCGTCAACACTCTTTCCCTGGGTAGTGTCAATAGAATCACTAGGACTTTCCAACACTTGCCTTTCTTGCTAGATTCTTAAATTAGACAGAAGGAATAACTGACAGAAAAAACTCTCCTGGCTCTCCACACTAACGCTTGTCAGTTCACATCAAGTACCGGGAACCCTTTGTATCTTACTAATATATTGTAACACCAGTCTTACACTCATGGCTTTAAAGGGATGTTTCTATACCAAGGCCCCGGGGTCCAAAGAAGGTCTTGTCAGTGGGATCTCTAGTGAAGCCAAATATCCTATTATTAATCTTTTACTCAACACTGGATTTAAGCAGATCAATGCCAACGTGTCCTCACGGCATTAAATCACATTATTATTACTTTCTGCAAACTGTTTGGCCGACGAGGGTTTCATTTAAGGATATTTAAATACTTTACCTTTAATACTGCTGGTCCAATCAATGGCCAAAGTAATCCATAACACTGCTTAAAATCTACCATCGTGTTTGCTACTTTTTTTTTGAGTTAAAATAGGGATGATGCTTGGTGAAGGTTCTCATTCATCCAGGTCATGGTATATCTTAATAGTCCTTTCATCCAAGGTCATGTAATATCTGTAATAGTCCATTCCATCCAGGTCATGGTATTCTGTAATAGTCATTCATCCAGGTCATGGTATATCTGTATAGTCATTCACCAGGTCATTGTCCATTACAGTATGTGTGAGGTTGTTAAATCCCAACACTCGGCTATATGTAATGTCAGTATACGCAATAGTGTGTGACAAACCATGACTGAGCCATCCCTGTGTACTAGGCAACCATTGCTGGGCATTGCAGGTGTGTGTATGGGGGTTGGTTGGTTATAGGACGGATAGATAGACAGAGCATTGCAGGTGTGTGTATGGGGGTTGGTTGGTTATAGGACCGATAGACAGACAGAGCATTGCAGGTGTGTGTATGGGGGTTGGTTGGTTATAGGACCGATAGACAAACAGAGCATTGCAGGTGTGTGTATGGGGGTTGGTTGGTTATAGGACC
>CM033472.1:260634751-260743495 GCA_019447015.1 Hymenochirus boettgeri
AAAAAAAGCAAGAATTTCTTCAACAATTACCCCCCCCTACCCCACCTTCCCCCCCCGTCCCCACCAACCCCAATCCAGGTATGGTATATCTGTAATATTCACCTCCTCAGATCATGGTAATCTGTAATATCATTCATCCAGGTCATGGTAATCTGTATATTCATCATCCAGGTCATGGTATATCTGTTATTCATCCATCCAGGTCATGGGATATCTGTAATATTCATCATCCAGGCTTGGTCATATCTGGTAATATTCATTCATCCAGGTCATGGTATCATCTGCTAATAGTCCATTCCTCCAGGTCATTGGTATTTCGATATCTCATAGTCAGCATAGGTCATACATTCATGCGTTATATCTGTAATGTCATTCATTCATCCAAGGTCATGGTAATCTGAAATATTCATCCATCATAGTCACGGGTATATCTGTAATATTCATTCATCCAGGTCAATGTATATCATTGAGTAACGGTATAGTCTGATATCTCATCATCAGGTCATGGTATATCTGTCATATTCAGTCATCCAGGTCATGGTATATCTGTAATATTCATTCATCCAGGGTCCAATGGTATATCTGTAATATTCATTCATCTCTTACGAATCTTCATGGATGTATATATGTATTATATCATTCATCACAGGTCATGCGTATATCTGTAATCAAGCCAGGTCTAGTATTCATCCAAGTCATGGGTTCATCAGGTCATGTAATTATTCTGTAATCATCCAGTCATGGTATATCTTATAGTCATTACAGTATTCATTCATCCCATCAGGTCATGGTATATCTGTAATAAGTCATTCATCCAGGTCATGGTATATCTGTATCATAGGAATCAAATTCAATCCAGGTTCGTATATCTGTAATAGTCATGTCATTCCAGGTCATGGGTATATCTGTAATATTCATTCATCCAGGTCATGGTATATCTGTAATATTATATCCATCCAGGTACATGGTATATCTGTAATATTCATCATCCAGGTCATGGTATATCTGTAATAGTCATTCATCCAGGTCAGGTATGTATTTTATCCATCCGGTCATGGTATATCTGTAATATTCATCATCAGGCATGGTATATCTGTAATATTCATTCATCAGGTCATGGTATATCTGTATAGTCATCATCCAGTCATGGTATATCGTCAATTCATTCATCCAGGTCATGGTAGATCTGTAATATTCATCCATCCAGGTCATGGTATATCTGTAATATTTATCATCCCAGGTATGGTATATCTGTTAATAGTCATTCATCCAGGTCATGGTATAATCTGATAATAGTCATTATAGTCATGTTATGTCATAACATCAAAGATATCAACACTTATGAATATGAACAATGCACCCAATCACCCAATGACTTGGAAACCCAAGTGGAGGTTAGCGGATCAATAATGTCAATGCCATCAGTAATGCTAATGAGATTTAATTATATGTCGGGAAAAATATCTCTCTTATTAGAAGGGAAAAAATCATTGGGCCAATCCAATTGCGAGCTCTGAAGTTGCGGCGTGGTGAGCTGTAAGTTTATCTAGCTCCACGGCCGGCTCTGGTTGGAAGGAAGATTATTCACCTAGCCCTACTTGCATTGCGATCCTCTGGGATTTCAAAGAAATCGGTCAGGTTTGGTCATCATGCTAATGAACCTCATGTGAGTTATGCCAGTAATTAAAGGCACCAGTTTGAAGCAGGTCAGAGAGTATTATGAGAGCTCGGATCAACCTAAGTAAAATGCGCGCTAATTAGAGAGGACCGCGTTTCAATATGTGTGGTTTAAAAACAGCAGATTTCTTTCCGATGAGAATTCTTAATTGCCAGAGCAAAAAATAAATCAATGCCAATAAAGAAATGCCCGATATTAAAGTTATATTTATATTTTTTGCTGTATCATTAAACCACATTAACATTGAAAGGATGTTAGATACGTACATTGTAAAATATACCGTTACTGTATAACGTAAATAACAGGGTCGTCTTGGCATCGTACATTTATGTTAGTGACAGTGCGCCGGGTTAGGAATGAGATTAGACTCCCTCCCCCCCACGGATAGTACCCAGGGTGACTTGCAGCATCACTTACCTAAAATTTCTTTGCTGCTTCGGTCCATTTCCAATAGGAAGATTCCTTGCAGACGGTCTTCTCATTGGTCTCATCGCTGACAGATTAAGGGAGGCAGCAAGGCCAATGGAGGCAGTGAAGGACATTTAGGTAATGACTTATGCTAAGAAGAACTCAGGGTTGAAGACCTAGCAGTTTAGGTCACCCTGGATACATTGCCATGGTGTGAGCAGGAGTATAGTTCTTCGGTAAAGGATGTACTGAAAAAAACGACCTAATTTCACTCTATAATAAATACATGTAAGTCCTTTACCAGTACTTATTTCTGTGGTTAGTAAACTTCCTACGCTGACTATCTGTGAGGGCAAGCATGCTCAAAATCACCATGAGGCAGCATTGGGAGAGGTATTTCCCAGCATGCCAATTCACAACAACTGTCACCAAAATTGCACACAGCAGAAGAGTTAGGATAATAAGGCACTTGATTTGCAGCTGAAATGTACGATGGTTCAGGTTAGACATTATAGAAATAGGAGAACAGGCCAAAAAAATGTACAGTGATGTTTGGAAGAATTTCCAGAATAGTTTCTAGTAATTGGCAATTAATTCTAAAAAAAACAAATTAGTTAAGATACCCTTTAAGTTGAAGTACTGGACATTAAGTGAGAATCAGAACTGTGACTGAACTGGGACGACCCAGCAATTCCTGCACTATTCTCACATAAGGAATTTTAATCCGGGGGTTGTTTGGCATGAACCAACCTTACTCAAGGTCATCACATCTTCCACTCTGGTTTTTCTAATCTGCCAACTTACGACCGAGGACACAGGTGGTACTTATTGTTTATTTCATTATTTCTTTTTATTTCTTTTATGGATAAAATCATAAACGTCCACGAAGCGTAGCGCAAGGATGGACGTTTAGTCACTGTAGCAGACAGGTGGCAGAAATTACAGGTGACCTTGGTGCATGGAAAAACAGACTTGTTTTAGAAATTGGAAAATAATTCTAAAGCACAGAGTGTGACGATATAGAAATATAATGAGACAGACTCTGAACTATAAACAAAGAATGAGATTTACCAGCCACATGAACCAAAACAACCAGCACGTAATGGGAACTGATGGCCACCTGTTACTTTTTTCTGCAGGCAATCTGGCCAAATTATCAGATTAGACATTGATTGGCATAAATATATTGGCTTGGGTGTGGTCAACCTTTCTTTACTAAAAATCACCACTTATAATTTACTGGGCAGTAAGAAATGCTACTTCCTACCTCCTATTATCTTTTAAACTCCTGCTAAATAGACCAAACTTCGGTTGTAGTTTCGGTTGCCCAAACAATCCAATATTTCCGTTGGAGGCCTCCACCGTCGTCTGACCGCTTGTACGAACCGGATGGTTGGTTTGGAGAAACCATGGCCAATCTACAGTCATCTATGGACCACAAGCTTGGTCTCAGCGATTTGTTGACTTGGCTACTTTACTAGTCCTGTCTGACTAGTCACAAGTGTGAACGGACGGCCGGGACGAAGGATTACGACACGTGTACCCAGCGTTCAATGCTGTAACTGCTATTGAACACAGCGTTATCCCTTGAAACTATTTCCAAATCAGGTCCGATACCTCTTGTTTGTGATTCCGTAACATTAATTCTCTGAATTCTCTTTCCATGCAAAACACCCAATATATTCTTCTCCCAATTAATCTCTCGTTAAGACACAAATTGCATTTTAGCCAAATGTCCAGTAAACCACCAGAGGGCGACTCGGATAGTTTATAACAAGTGGAGAACGCGTAATAAAATGCCCCTAAAAGCCCTAAAAGTAAAATGTACTTTTAAGTGGCTCCAGCTGGTTCCTGTGCTTTATTGTTATTTCATCGAGGACATTTCGTAAAATCCTTTTCACACTGACAATTACAATGCGCTCGGCTGATAAACATTCAGATAGAAACGGGAACTGGTAAACACAGTCAATGGGCCAATTACTAATTAATCTGTAATTGCGGACGGGGGAAGGGTCTCATGTCACAAAATTAGGTTCATAGGTACAGACAGATCAGTTGTGTAAGTTCTGACACTTTGAGAGGGTTAACGCGCTGATAATTTGTTCTATAGGTGTCCTATGGATGGGCACACAGGTTTATAGTTATTGCACTGTGTATGGTGGAAGTTTAAATGACCTATGAGCTGCTTCACGCCTCAAATAATTTTTTATATATATATATATAATACATAGTGTGATATTTTATAATGTTATAATGGGAGCTGCAGTGGTAATATCCTATAAAATCACTCAGCTATGTCACTAAATTACTCATTTCTTATATCCCACTACTCCCCCATTCCAGTGTGTCATGCCTGGACAATGACTCAGCATTTTTGGCAGTGTTAACTTCACTAACGGAACTCTGATGGAGCTCTCCTGTCACTGCACCATAATCAATGTCTCTCTCCTCCTCCACAAAGATTTGTTTAAACCGCATAGATGCTGGGCTGGGATATTTCTTTCTACTGAGGTTAGTTACAGAAGGTAGTTTGGGGTTAAATTAAGGTGGGAATGGGGACAAGGTTAGAATTTAAAGTGTGAATGGGGTGAAGGAATTAAATGTATGTATTATAAGAAATCCTTCACATTATAATAAGGACATTACGCCACCTCACTGAGTTCCCTGCCCTGTATAAAGGCAATCGGCCTAGGCCTCGTGCTTCTATATGGTCAGGGAAATCCTCGGTGGTGTAATATCCTTATATTATAATGTAAGGCGCATTATCCCCTTATATAACACCTTTTAAAGCCCATAATTTACAATAGTTAGAAAGCATAGGACTAAGCTGTTATTCAGCAAAATGATGTCCCTCACACGTTCCTACCTCCTCTCCAAGCTTTTTTACAAGGCGCACATGCTCAAAGGAGTCAACTGTAGACATCCTACACTGCCAAATGTGGCTACCCGGGCAGGGTGGGGGGGACAGGAGTGGGAAGGGGGCATGGCATGAGTGTTAAAACCGCATCAAAGTGACAGGGCGGCTTAGGACATAGGAACAGTACTTGTTACCTGTAAACGTCATAAAGTAGGCGGAGTTAGGGGCGTGATGGACAGCTCAGGTGTATGGGGGTTGGTTGGTTATAGGACTGATAGATAGACAGAACATTACAGGTGTGTGTATGGGGGTTGGTTATAGGACTGATAGACAGACAGAACATTGCAGGTGTGTGTATGGGGGTTGGTTGGTTATAGGACTGATAGATAGACAGAACATTGCAGGTGTGTGTATGGGGGTTGGTTGGTTATAGGACTGATAGAGAGACAGAACATTACAGGTGTGTGTATGCGGTTGGTTATAGGACTGATAGATAGACAGAGCATTGCAGGTGTGTGTATGGGGTTGGTTGGTTGTGTACCAAACGAAGTCGCAGGAGTTACACGGATTGTGGGGTGGTCTCCCGCACTTCCACAACACCACCCTAAACTCCAAGGACCCTCACTTTACCTCTAGAACACCCCTGAGCTGCCACCACGCCCCTAACTCCGCCTACTTTATGACGTATTACAGGTAACAAGTACTGCCATGCCCCTAATGCCCCCTGTCATTTTGATGCGGTTTTACACATGCCCCCTTCCCACTCCTGTCTCCCCACCCTGCCCGGGAGCCACATTTGGCAGTGTAGGATGTCTACAGTTACAATACATGATACATTTATGGTCGCATGTACTAAACCTCCAATCAAGTAAGCTAATTACCGGATGTTGTCTTATAAACTGCATCTTCACTAGAGATGTAATGTGGGTTATGAATAGAACCCGGCCTTCAAATCGAATCTGAGGTTTTTCGAAGGTCCTGACAAAATTTCAGAACTCCCACAATTTCACGGAACCCGTAGAGGATTATCGAAAATCTATAGATATGGTTAGAGGATTATAGGGAAAATGGAAAAAAGGAATTATCGTAAAATGGAAATAGGGATATGAAAGATGGAAAGACTTATTCGAAAATTGGAAAGTAGAGGATTATCGAAATGGAAAAGTAGCTAGAGACATATCAAATGGACGAAGAATGGAAGTAGTAAGGATAAGATGGAGTATATCTGAAAATGGAAAGTAAGGATTTCAAAATCTAAAGTAGAGGGATTATCGAAAATTGAATAGTAGAGGATTATCGAAAAATGAATTATAGGATTATCGAAATGGAAAGTAGAGGATTATCTGAACAACCGAAAGTAGAGGATTATCACGAAATGAAAGTAGAGGATTATCGAAAATTAAGTAGAGGATTATAGCTAAAATAAAAGTTAGATGATTATCGAAAACCGAAAGTAGAGGATTACGAAAATGGAAAGTAGAGGATTATCGGAAAATGGAAGTTAGAGGATTATTGAAAATGGAAAGTTAGAGGATTATCGAAAATGGAAAGTAGGAGGATTATCGAAATGGAAAGTGAGGATTATCGAAAATGGAAAGTAAGGATTATACGAAAATGGAAAGTCGAGGGTTATTGAAAATGGAAAGTGAGGATTATCGAAAATGAAAGTTAGAGAAGATTATCGAAAATGGAAAAGTTAGAGGATTATGAATGGAAAGTAAGTGATTATCAGAAAATGGAAAGTAGAGGATTATCAAAAAAACAAAGTAGAGGATTATCGAAAATGGAGAAGAGTAGAGGATTATCGAAAATGCTAAAGTAGAGGATGGATTATCGACAATCTAAAGTAGAGATATATCGAAAAATTGAAAGTAGAGGATTATCGAAAATTGAAAGTGAGATATCAAAAATGGAAAAGTAGAGGATTATCGAAAATCTAGTAAAGTAGAGGATGAATCCGAAAATCTAAGTAGAGGATATCGAAATTGAAAAGTAGAGTGACTTATCAAAAATGGAAAGAGTAGAGGATTCTCGAAAACCGTCAAGTAGAGGATTATCGAAAATGAAATAGAGGTACGATGGAATTAGCGTATAAATGGAAAGTAGAGGATATCGAAAATGGAAATTAGGGGATTATGAAATGGAAAGTAGAGGTATTAAATTGAAAATGGAAAGTAGAGGCTTATGAAAGATGGATAAGTAGAGGATTAATCGAAAATGGAAAGTAGAGGATTCGAAAATGCAAAGTAGAGGATATAATCTTAGTAGAAAATTGAAGTAAGGAATTATCGAAAAGGAAAGTAGATAGATTATCGAAATGGAAGTAAGGATTTCGAAAAATGTGAATAGAGGATATCGAAAATCTAAGTTGGATTATCGAAAATTGAATGAAAGTAGAGGATATCGAAAATGGAAAGATAGGGATTAATATAGAAATGAAAGAAAGTAGAGATTATCGAAAACCCGAAAGTGAGAGGATTATCGAAAATGGAAAGTTGAGGGATTATCGAAAAGGAAAGTAGGGGATTATCGAAAAAAATAGGACTAAATAAGTAAGGATTATCGAAAATGGAAAGTAGAGAGATTATCTGAAAATGGGAAGGATTGAAATGGAAGCGGATTATCCAAAAACCAAAAGTAGAGGATTATCGAAATGAAATATGAGAGGAATTATCGAAAATGGGTAAAGTGGATTACGCAAATGAAGTAGAGGATTTATCGGAAAATGGAAACGGTAATAGCGGATATCTGAAAAGGAAAAGTAGAGGAATTATATAAAAGTGAAAGTAAGAGGATGAAATAAAAGAGATTATCGTGAAACCGAAAGTAGAGGATTATCGAAAATGGAAAGTGAGGACTTATCGAAACTTGAAAGTAGAGGATATCGTAAAAGGAAAGTAGAGTGATTATAGAAAATGGAAGTTAGAAGGATTAACCGAAAGCGAGATTATCACAGAAAGTTAGAGGGATTAACGAAAATGGAAAGTAGAGGATTATCGAAAATGGAAAAAGTAGAGATTATCGAAATGGAAAGTAGAGTATTATCGAAAATGCGGAAAGTAAGAGGATTTGGAAGGGTAGAGGATATCAAACCAAAGTAGAGGATTATCGAATGGCTAGAGTGATTATCGAAAGAGAATAAGATACCAAAGAAAGTACAGGAGTAGCGAAAATGGAAATAGTGAGATTATCGAAAATGGAAATAGAGATTATCATGAAAATGGATATCAAATAAAGTAGAGGATTATCGAAATGGAATATAGAGGATTATCGAAAATGGAATATAGAGGATTATCGAAAATGGAATAGAGGATTATCGAAATTTGAATATAAGAGATTTGAAAATGGCAATGATTCATGAAATGGAATATAAGATATCGCAAAGGTATGAATTCTCGAAAATGGAAAGTAGAGGATTATCGAAAACCGAAAGTATAGGTTATCTCCGATACTGAGTGATTATCGTACAAACGAGTCGAAATAAAGTAGAGGATTATCGAAAATGGAAAGTAGTAGGATTATCGAAAAGGAGAAGTAGGTACGAAATGGAAGAGGATTAATCGAAAATGAAAGTAGAGGATTATCGAAATGGAAAGTAGAGTATTATCGAAATGGAAGTAGAGGTATTATCGCAAAATGGAAAGTAGAGGATCTATAGAAAATGGAAAGAGAGGATTATCGAAAATGAGAAAGTAGAGTTTATCGAATGGAAAGTAGAGATTATTCGAAATGGAAAGTAGAGGATATTAAATGGAAAGTAGAGGATTATCGAAAGTAGCGCTCATTTCAGTAACTCTCGAAATAGAACGCTGAAGCCCGTTCGTGAGGATAGTTTTGGTTTCTAATTTCCAGGTTCCCCAACTATTCCCCAGGTCCTGTGTCATTTACAGTCCACCTACTATTACTATTTGTCCTTCAAACCAATGGACAGAAACTTTCCAAAAATTTCTCCCATAGACTTCTATGGGTTCGTTTTCAAATTTCCGAAAAACTTAAAAATTCGTGAAAACGGAAAACGAACTCAACAGTTCCGACATCTCTAATCTTTCACCTCAAGTAAATGACTATTTCTTTGAATTGGGTGAGTGGTTGTTTCTGAAAGGCTCCTAGAAAGGTTTATATGTCCTTCCTAGCCAGATGTTTTATGGTATGTCCAGAGATATAATACTGATTATTGTTCCCAAACAATGCTGCTCTTTGGGATCGGCTCAGTTTCAATCAGTAGATGCAGTGTGGCATTGCGTGCACTCCAGAGTGATGCCCATGGCTTGTCAGCGATGACCGCAAATTCCAGACAGGGAGCTTGGGCACACGTAAGAGTTTGTAAATTAAAGGGAAGGAAACATAGCGTAATAATTTATATTAATATTCTGTCGTCTATTTAAGCAAGAAGAAACAAAGTAAGTTTTTTCCCATGATGTTAGTTTGTAGAACAAAGGTTAGAATAGAGAACCTCCAATCACGGAGACTGAAACCCCCCAACAATAACAATTATGCAGGTCCGTTCTAGAACACCAGGAAATACACACCAAGAGGCATAGCTACAACTCCCAGAACTACCTGGTGGTGCAACAGGATATTGGAAGACTGAGTCCACATGTTTAGGACCCATAATCATGATAAATAGTTGTACGTCAGGAAATGCCTTACTTGTCCTTACTCTCTAACCAGCTATGCATATGATAACACTTTATAGACTGTGTTGCTACTGTCAATGACATCATAAATAAATATCTTGTTACGGTAAAGACCAAACGTGTGATTGGAAACAGAGAGGCCTGATTTACTTCCCCATCGAAGAGATGAGAGACCAGTGACACTATAAGACATAACAGCCGTATCCAGTATATGATTCCTGACAATAATGTGCATAAAACGTATTTTATCATATCACACAGCCGAGGAGACTATTCACGTTTGACATGCTATTCCTTATATTTGGACAAATCAGTGTATTCACATTACATGTTCTATAAAGATATACGGTTACTAGGGAAAAATATACACCTGGTGTAATGACAGCCCCAATGTGTGTTGACCGCATATAATAGCTCCATAGAGAATTAAAGATGTTCTCTTGTCATTGAGTGTTCGGTAAAATACAGTACTTGGCGTCAATTATTCAGATTTTAGAAACAAGTCACTGATTATTACCTAGACAAATTTACCTGACTCAGTGATCCAACTCAATTACTAATGAGTCCTTGCTGTTTCTCGGAGCCATTATCTTCATAAATGGTTCAGTGCGGTGGAGGGACGGCATGTACTCAATACAATAATTCTTCGAAAGGTCTCGGGGATGGAAGGGACTATTTCATTTTTTTGACAGCTCGAGTTTACAATATTTTCTTTTCCTTTGGTTTATCCCCCCCCAATGATTTTTTTTAATACAGAAGGACAATGGCGGATAATAGTATTTTGCTGCGGATACCGGATAAAAAAAAAAAAAACGAAACAGCGAATAAAGAAAAGTTTCCGCAACGTGACGGCTGTTTAAGGCAGGGTGGTTAGACTGTCATACGCACCGTTTCTCCTTATAATGGGACTATTAGATAAATAGAATACTCTTACTGGATTGTAAGAAATGATTATTAGTCCTTACCATACAGGACTAGGTGAACAGGAGCGTTACTACAATACCCTGTACATACTGCACAATCTACCATAAGGAGGGTTAATTGTACACTGGGAAATGACTTCATTTCAATCTTAAATACATGACTCGGTAAGCAGCCTCAGAGTGTTTGTATTGCTACATGCGGTTGTGTCTGAAATCCCGGCCGATCAGAAAACCAGTACCTGTTGGTAAATATGGGCATTGGTGAGTTTGATTAATACATGTACGTCAGTCGGGCGCAAATAATCTTTAATTTATAATCAGGGCCGGATTTACCATTAGGCACAGTAGGCACACACCTAGGGCCACTGAGGTTGGAACCGGGCGGCGTGTTTGGTTGTCAATCTCCTCTCCTCCCATCCAACTCCTTTATAGTCTATTTCGTCCCAAAAATTGGGAGGACATAATAACATATGTATAGAATAAGTATTTCATCATACATACAGATAACTAGGGAAGGGTGTGAAGTACTATAGTAATGACTGGTGCAGATGTCAACAGTCCTATGCGTGTCGCGAGAGTCGAGAGGAGGTTAGGATGAGAGGGTAGATTTAAACTTGTATTGAGGTCTCTGACCTAGGAGAGAGGGAATAGAATCCTAAGAGAGATAAGGTTTAAAAGGCGAGAGGAAGCAGTAGTCGAGTGGGGGGTCTGTAATACAGGAGCTGGTTATGTCGTGAGGTGGCGACAGGAACATATGGGGGACACTAGAGATGACATACAAGGAGGAGCTGCAGAGGGAACGGATTATTTAAATGTTAAGAGAAGATTTTGTAGATAATGCGTTGTTTTAATGGGGAGCCAGGTATACCAGAGGAATTTTTAATATCCCAGATTGTTAGAGAGCAGACAATGGGGAGGCAGAGTTAATATCGGCTAAGGGAGAAAGATGGGAAGCAGGAAGAGGAGGTTACTAGTCCAGTGTGTAGGATGATAGGAGAGGCATGGATAGCATAGCATAGTTGGAAGAGAGAATGAAGGAATCTACAGATTTTCGCAATTTACAAATGGAGAAAAAGCAACAGGTTTTAGCAACGATTAATGTGATTGGAACAAGGCGCAAGCAAGAGGAATCAAATCATAACCCCAAGCACGTGCCATATAGGGTAATGGGGGGGGTTGCCCACAAATGGATACAAAGGTTGGATAGGACCAGGTTTAGGTGGGAAAACGATTATTTCGGTTTTAATCAGGTTTAGTTTGAGGGCATCGGTGCATCATCCATGAAGAGGAACAGCACGGAGACGTCGGAGCGATGTGTGAGATGGGTTGTCCGGACTTAGCGTAGGGGTGTGAAAATCTATTTGCGTATCATCGTGCGTACAGAGGTAAGTTAAAGACCAAATGAGCGTGTGCACTTCTCCCAGGGAAATAGTATAAGAGGGAGAGAGAACAGCAGTGGCCCAAGACCGAATGCAAACTTTATGGTAAGGCTGGTAAACCATGCTGTGCTGTGATCACATGCATGTTACTGGTGACTGCATAGGCCGTTCTCAGGCCTGTCGAAACGGGTTAACCCAGACTTGTACCTTGTGAGTGTATTATTCTACTGTATGTTATTGATATTATATACTGTATGTCCTTATCGTTATATCTTATATTAGAGTTTTCCCACATAGCGCTGCAACTATATATTGCAGGGGTTTAGAACACCATCTCTCCATCAATCCAGGGATCTGCCATGTGGATCACCACGCTTAGGGCTTAGGCCCCTTACGTCGCGTTTTTAATGCCACTTTGGACACGGCATTTGCGCATGGCAATTTTCGGTTTCTAGATGGGAATCATGAACGCAAAATTCTCGTGATTTCCATTGCCGCTCCTGTTTCCGTATTGCGATCAACCATTTTTTTCTGCGAAATTGCATGTTTCCAATATGGATAAATAGCACACGCCAAATAGCAACACCCAAATAGCACAGCAAATAGCAACCAAGCCAAATAGCACACGCCTGTGGCCTCAGCCTTAGCAGTTTGACTAAAATTAGTGATGTTCAAATGATTGAGGAAATGACAGATTTCTAGGTAATGGTTGGGAAACAAAATATCTCCAGAGGGGGAAGGATGGAATTTAACACTTACCCCAGTGGAGGGTATTAGAGATCAGATGGCGAGAGGGAGAGACTGGGGTAGACAACTTTCATTTCACATATTGTGTCCATTACAGTATGTGTGAGGTTGTTAAATCCCAACACTCGGCTATGTGTAATGTCAGTATACGCAATAGTGTGTGACAAACCATGACTGAGCCATCCCTGTGTACTAGGCAACCATTGCTGGGCATTGCAGGTGTGGTGTATGGGGGGTTGGTTGGTTATAGGAGAGATAGATAGACAGAGCATGCGGTGCAGGTATGGGGGTGGGTGGTTGGTTATAGGACGGATAGAGAGACAGAGCATTGCGTTGTAGTGGTGTTGTGTATGGGGGTTGGTTGGTTGTATATGGACCGAAGATAGACAGAACATGCAGTGGTGTGTGTATGGGGTTGGTTGTTATAGGACTGATAGACAGAACATTGCAGGTGCGTGTATGGGGGTTGTTTGGTTATAGGACCGATAGATAGACAGAACATTGCAGGTGTGTGTATGGGGGTTGGTTGGTTATAGGACCGATAGACAGACAGAACATTGCGGGGTGTGTGTATGGGGGTTGGTTGGTTATAGGACCGATAGATAGACAGAACATTGCAGGCGTGTGTATGGGGGTTGGTTGGATGAGGATGATAGATAGACAGAACATTGCAGGCGTGTGTATGGGGGTTGGTTGGTTATAGGACTGATAGACAGAAACATTGCAGGTGTGTGTATGGGGGTTGGTTGGTTATAGGACCGATAGATAGACAGAACATTACAGGTGTGTGTATGGGGGTTGGTTGGTTATAGGACCGATAGATAGACAGAGCATTGCAGGCGTGTGTATGGGGGTTGGTTGGTTATAGGACCGATAGATAGACAGAACATTGCAGGCATGTGTATGGGGGTTGGTTGGTTATAGGACCGATAGATAGACAGAGCATTGGGGTGTGGTATGGGGTTGGTTGGTTTTTATAGGACCGATAGATAGACAGAGCATTGCAGGTGTGTGTATTGGGGTTGGTTGGTTATAGGACCGATGATAACAGAGCATTGCAGGCGTGGTGTATGGGGGTTGGTTGGTTATAGGACCGATAGATAGACAGAGCATTGCAGGTGTGTGTATGGGGGTTGGTTGGTTATAGGACCGATAGATAGACAGAGCATTGCAGGCGTGTGTATGGGGGTTGGTTGGTTATAGGACCGATAGATAGACAGAGCATTGCAGGTGTGTGTATGGGGGTTGGTTGGTTATAGGACCGATAGATAGACAGAGCATTGCAGGTGTGTGTATGGGGGTTGGTTATAGGACTGATAGAGAGACAGAGCATTGCAGGTGTGTATGGGGGTTGGTTGGTTATAGACCACATAGATAGACAGAGCATTGCAGGTGTGTGTATGGGGGTGGTTGGTATAGGACCGATAGATAGACAGAGCATTGCAGGTGTGTGTATGGGGGCTGGTTGGTTATAGGACCGATAGACAGACAGAGCATTGCAGGTGCGTGTATGGGGGTTGTTTGGTTATAGGACCGATAGACAGACAGAAGATTGCAGGTGCGTGTATGGGGGTTGGTTGGTTATAGGACCGATAGAGAGACAGAGCATTGCAGGTGTGTGTATGGGGGTTGGTTGGTTATAGACCGTATAGACAGAACGAGCATTGCAGGTGTGTGTATGGGGGTTGGTTGGTTATAGGACCGATAGACAGACAGAACATTGCAGGCGTGTGTATGGGGGTTGGTTGGTTATAGGACCGATAGATAGACAGAGCATTGCAGGCGTGTGTATGGGGGTTGGTTGGTTATAGGACCGATAGACAGACAGAGCATTGCAGGCGTGTGTATGGGGGTTGGTTGGTATAGGACCGATAGACAGCAGAGATTGCCAGGCGTGTGTATGGGGGTTGGTTGGTTATAGGACCGATAGACAGACAGAACATTGCAGGTGTGTGTATGGGGGTTGGTTGGTTATAGGACCGATAGACAGACAGAGCATTGCAGGTGTGTGTATGGGGGTTGGTTGAATATAGGACCGATGATAGACAGAGCATTGCAGGTTGTGTATTGGGGTTGGTTGGTTATAGGAACCGATAGACAGACAGAACATTGCAGGTGTGTGTATGGGGGTTGGTTGGTTATAGGACCGATAGATAGACAGAGCATTGCAGGGTGTGTATGGGGGTTGGTTGGTATAGGACGATAGATAGACAGAGCATTGCAGGTGTGTGTATGGGGTTGGTTGGTTATAGGGACTGATAGACAGACCATTGCAGGGTGTGGTATGGGGGTGGTTGGTTATAGGACTGATAGACAGAACATTGCAGGTGTGTGTATGGGGGTTGGTTGGTTATAGGACTGATAGATAGACAGAACATTGCAGGTGTGTGTATAGAGGTTGGTTGGTTATAGGACCAATAGACAGACAGAACATTGCAGGTGTGTATGGGTGGTTGGTTATAGGACCGATAGACAGACAGAACATTGCAGGTGTGTGAATGGGGGTTGGTTGGTTATAGGACCGATAGACAGACAGAACATTGCAGGTGTGTGAATGGGGGTTGGTTGGTTATAGGACCGATAGACAGACAGAACATTGCAGGTGTTGATGTTGGTTGCATGGTTGGTGGTGGGTGTGTGATGGTGGGGTTGGCTTGGTGTATAGGACTGATAGATAGACAGAACACTTGCAGGTGTGTGTATGGGTGTTGGTTGGTTATAGGACCGATAGACAGACACAGCATTGCAGGTGTGTGTATGGGGGTTGGTTGGTTATAGGACTGATAGACAGAACATTGCAGGTGTGTGTATGGGGGTTGGTTGGTTATAGGACTGATAGACAGAACATTGCAGGTGTGTGTATGGGGTGGGTTGGTTATAGGACGATGAGAGACAGAACATTACAGGTGTGTGGTATGGGGGTTGGTTATAGGACTGATAGACATACAGAACATTGCAGGAGGTTTGTATGGGGTTGGTTTTTATAGGACTGATAGACAGACAGAACATTGCAGGTGTGTGTATGGGGTTGGTTGGTTATAGGACTGATAGACAGACAGAACATTGCAGGTGTTTGTATGGGGGTTGGTTGGTTATAGGACTGATAGACAGAACATTGCAGGTGTGTGTATGGGGGTTGGTTGGTTATAGGACTGATAGATAGACAGAGCATTGCAGGTGTGTGTATAGAGGTTGGTTGGTTATAGGACCAATAGACAGACAGAACATTGCACGTGTGTGTATGGGGGTTGGTTGATTATAGGACCGATAGACAGACAGAACATTGCAGGTGTGTGAATTGCGGTTGGTTGGTTATAGGACCGATAGACAGACAGAACATTGCAGGTGTGTGAATGGGGGTTGTTTGTTTATAGGACCAATGACAGACAGATTGCAGGTGTGTGTATGGGGTTGGTTGTTTATAGGGCTTATAGATAACAGAACATTGCAGTGTGTGTATGGGGTTGGTTGGTTATAGGATTGATAGACAGACAGACATTGCAAGGTGTGGTTATTGGGGTTGGTTGTTATAGGACTGATAGAGAGACAGAACATTACAGGTGTTGTATGGGGGTGGTTATAGGACTGATAGACAGACAGAAACATTGCAAGGTGTGTGTATGGGGGTTGGTTGGTTATAGGACTGATAGATAGACAGAGCATTGCAGGTGGTGTATGGGGGTTGGTTGGTTATAGGACCGATAGATAGACAGAGAGGCAGGTGTGTGTATGGGGGTTGGTTGGTTATAGGACCGATAGAGAGACAGAACATTACAGGTGTGTGTATGGGGGTTGGTTTTAGGACTGATAGACAGACAGAACATTGCAGGTGTGTGTATGGGGGTTGGTTGGTTATAGGGCTTATAGATAGACAGAACATTGCAGGTGTGTGTATGGGGGTTGGTTGTATAGGACTGATAGAGAGACAGAGCATTGCAGGGTGTGAATGGGGTTGGTATGTGACTGATAGAAGACAGAGCATGCAGGTGTGTATGGGGTTGGTGGTTGTGTACCAAACAAAGTCGCAGGAGTTACACGGATTGTGGGGTGGTCTCCCGCACTTCCACAAACCCCACCCCAAACTCCCAGGACCCTCACTTTACCTCTAGAACACGCCAAATAGCACAAGCCAAATAGCACACGCCTGTGGCCTCAGCCTTAGCAATGTTTGACTAAAAATTAGTGATGTATCACATGATTGGGGAAATGACAGATTCTGGTAAGGGTGGGAAACAAAATCTCCAGAGGGGGAAGGATGGAATTTAACACTTACCCCAGTGGAGGGTATTAGAGATCAGATGGCGAGGAGAGAGACATGGGGTTAGACAACTTTCATTTCACATATTGTGTCCATTACAGTATGTGTGAGGTTGTTAAATCCCAACACTCGGCTATATGTAATGTCAGTATAACGCATAGTGTGGTGACAAACCAATGACTGAGCCATCCCTGTGTACTAGGCAACCTTGCTGGGCATTGCAGTGTGTGTATGGGGGTTGGTTGGTTATAGGATGGATAGAGAGACAGAACATTGCAGGTGTGTGTATGGGGTTGGTTGGTTATAGGAACGATAGACAGACAGAGCATTGCAGGTGTGTGTATGGGGGTTGGTTGGTTATAGGACCGATAGATAGACAGAACATTGCAGGTGTGTGTATGGGGGTTGGTTGGTTATAGGACGCGATAGAACAGAACACATTGCAAGGTGTGTGTATGGGGGTTTTGGTTTTGGTTAGAGGACCGATAGACAGACAGAACATTGCAGGTGTGTGTATGGGGGTTGGTTGGTTATAGGACCGATCATAGACAGACAACTTGCAGGTGTGGTATTGGGGGTTGGTTGGTTATAGGACGATAGACAGACAGAGCATTGCAGGTCGTGTGTATGGGGGTTTGGTTGGTTATAGGACGGATAGATAGACAGACCATTGCAGGCGTGTGTATGGGGTGGTTGGTTATTGTGATCACGGATAGATAGACAGAGCATTAGTGTGTGTATGGGGGTTGGTTTGGTTATAGGACCGATAGACTAGACAGAACATTGCAGTGTGTGTTGGGGGTTGGTTGGTTATAGGACCGATAGATAGACAGAGCATTGCAGGTGTGTGGTATGGGGTTGGTTGGTTATAGGACAGACTAAATAGACAGAGCATTGCAGGTGTGTGTATGGGGGTTGGTTGGTTATAGGACTGATAGATAGACAGAGCATTGCAGGCGGTTTATGGGGGGTTGTTGGTTATAGGACTGATAGATAGACAGAGCATTGCGGTGTGTGTATGGGGGTTGGTTGTTTATAGGACCGATAGATAGACAGAGCTTGCAGGTGGTGTAGGGGGGTTGGTTGGTTATAGGACCGATAGATAGACAGAGCATTGCAGGTGTGTGTATGGGGGTTGGTTGGTTATAGGACCGATAGATAACAGAGCATTGCAGGCGGTGTATGGGGGTTGTTGGTTTATAGACCGATAGAAGACAGAGCATTGCAGGGTGTGTATGGGGGTTGGTTGGTTATAGGACCGATAGATAGACAGAGCATTGGCGTGTGTGTAATGGGGTTTGTTTGGGTTATAGGACCGATAGACAGACAAGCATTGCAGGTGGTGTATGGGGGTTGGTTGGTTGTTAATGGACCGAAGACAGACAGAGCATTGCAGGGCGTGTGTATGGGGGTTGGTTTGGTTATAGGACATAGACAACAGAGCATTGCAGGCGTGTGATGGGTTGTTTGGTTATAGACCGATAGAGACAGAGCATTGCAGGTTGTGATGGTGTTGGTTGGTTATAGGCGATAGAAGACAGACATTGCAGTGTGTGTATGGGGGTTGGTTGTTATAGGGCGATAGAAGACAGAACATTGCGGCTGTGTATGGGGGTTGGTTGGTTATAGGACCGATAGACAGACAGAGCATTGCAGGCGTGTGTATGGGGGTTGGTTGGTTATAGGACCGATAGACAGACAGAACATTGCAGGCGTGTGCATGGGTGTTGGTTGGTTATAGGGACCGATAGATCAGACAAAGCATTGCAGGCGTGTGTATGGGGGTTGTTGGTTATAGGACCGATAAGACAGAACATTGCAGGTCGTGTGTATGGGGTTGGTTTGGTTATAGGACCGATAGAAGACAGAGCATTGCAGGCGTTGTTGGGGTTGGTGTTATAGGACCATAGAAGACGGCATTGCAGGGGTGTATGGGGGTTGGTTGGTTATAGGACCGATAGACAACAGAACATTGCAGGTGTGTGTAATGGGGGTTGTTGGTTATAGGCCGATAGATAGACGAGCATTGCAGGTGTGTGTATGGGGGTTGGTTGGTTTATAGGACCGATAGAAGACAGAGCATTGCAGGTGTGTGTATGGGGGTTGTTGGGTTATAGGACCATATACAGACAGAACATTGCAGGTGGTTTGTATGGGGGTTGGTTGGTTATAGGACCGATAGATAGACGAACATTGCAGGTGTGTGTATGGGGGTTTGGTTGGTTATAGGCCCGATAGACGACAAGAGCATTGCAGGGTGGTGTAATGGGGGTTGGTTGGTTATGGACTATAGAAAGTACAGAACATTAGCGTGTTTGTATGGGGGTTGGTTGGTTATTGGACGATAGAAAGACAGAACATTGCAGGTGTGTTGATTATGGGGTTGGTTGTTATAGGACCGTAGAACAGCGAACTTGCCGTGTGTGGTATGGGGGTTGTGTTGTTATGGACTGATAGAAAGACAGAACATTGCAGGTGTGTGTATGGGTGTTGGTTTATAGGACTGATAGATAGACAAAGCATTGCAGGTGTGTGTATGGGGGTTGGTTGGTTATAGGACGATAGATAGACAGAACATTGCAGGTGTGGTATGGGGGTTGGTTGGTTTATAGGACTGATAGATAGACAGCATTGCAGGTGTGGTGTATGGGGGTTGGTTGGTCATAGGACCTGATAGATAGACAAGAACATTGCAGGTGTGTGTATGGGGTTGGTTGGTTATAGGATGGATAGATTAGCAGAGCATTGCAGGTGTGTGTATGGGGGTTGGTTGGTTATAGGACTGATAAAGACAGAACATTCAGGTGTGTGTATGGGGTTGGTTGTTATAACTGAATAGATAGACAGAACATTGCAGGTGTGTGTATGGGGGTTGGTTGGTTATAGGACCAATAGACAGACAGACATTGGCAGGCGTGTGAGGGGGGTTGGTTGGATTATATGACTGATAGACAGACAGAGCAATTGCAGTGTGTGTATGGGGGTTTGGTTTTTATGGGCCAATAGAGAGACAGAACATTGCATGTGTGTGGTATGGGGTTGGTTGGTTGTTATGGACTATGAGAGGACAGAGCATTGCAGTGTGTGTATGGGGGTTGGTTGGTTATAGGACTGAGGACAGACAAGCATTGCAGGTGTGTGTATGGGGGTTGGTTGGTTATAGGACCGATAGACAGACAGAGCATTGCAGGGTGTGTATGGGGGTTTGGTGGTTATAGGCCAATAGATAGACAGAACATTGCAGGTGTGTAATGGGGGTTGGTTGGTTATAGGACCGATAGACAGACAGAGCATTGCAGGCGTGTGTTGGGGTTTGGTTGGTTATAGGCCATAGAGAGACAGAACATTGCAGGTGTGTGTATGGGGGTTGGTTTGGTTTATAGACGATAGACGCAAACATGCAGGTGTGTGATTGGGGTTGGTTGGTTATAGGGCTATAGAGAGACAGAACATGCAGGTGTGTGTGGGGTTGGTTGGTTATAGAACGATAGACAGACAGAACATTGCAGGTGTGTGTATGGGGGTTGGTTGGTTATAGGACGATAGATAGACAGACCATTCAGGTGTGTGTATGGGGGTTGGTGGTTATAGGACTGATAACAGAACATTGCAGGTGTGTGTATGGGGGTTGTGTTGTGGTTATAGACCGATAGACGACAAGCATTGCAGGTGTGTGTATGGGGTTGTTGGTTATAGGACGATAGATAGACAGAACAGTTGCAGGTGCATGTGGTATGGGGGTTGGTGGTTTATGGACTGATGAAAAGACAGAACATTCAGGTGTGTGTAGGGGTTGGTTTCTGGACTGATAAGATAGACAGAGCATTGCAGGTGTGTGTAATGGGGGTTTGGTTGTTAGGACCGATAGATAGACAGAGCTTGCAGGTGTGTGTATGGGGGTTGGTTGGTTTGGACTGATAGCTAGACAGTAGCATTGCAAGGTGTGTGTCATGATGGGGGTCTTGGTTGGTTTAGGACCAGATAGACAGGCCAAGAGCTTGCCAGGGTGTGCATTGGGGTTGTTTGTTTAGGGCCCAATGAGAACAGTAACCGATTGCAAGGTGTTTGTATGTGGTTTGGTTGGTTATAGTGGAAATACGAATAGACAGACCAAACCTTGCCGGGTGTGTGTATGGGGGTTGGTTGTTATAGGAACCGCATGATAGACCAGAACATTCACAGGTGTGTGTAATGGGGGTTGGTGGTTGGTATATTCCGGACTGATAGAACATACATTGCAGGTGTGTGTATGGGGGTTGGTTTGGGTTATAGGACCGATAGACAGACAGGCATTGGCAGGCGTTGGTTATGGGGGGTTGGTTGGTTAGTGACTGATAGAAGACCGAGAACATTACACGTTGTGTAATGGGGGTTGGTGGTTATTGGACTGAGTAAAAGACAATCAGTTACAGTGTGTGATGGGGTTGGTTTGTTATAGGACCGATAGACACAGAGACATGCAGGTGTTTGTATGGGGGTTGGTTGTTATTGGACTGATGAAAGAACAGACATTACGAGGTGTGTGTAATGGGTTGTTTATATGGACTGATAGATAGACAGACTTGCAGTGTGGTGTATGGGGGTTGGTTGGTTTAGGTACCGATAGATAGACAGAAACATGCATGTGGTTTGTTTGGGGTTTGGTTGCTTTATAGGACCGTAGACAACAAGGCACTTTGCATGGCGTGTCATGGGTGTTGGTTGGTTATAGGGCCGATAGATAGACAGAACATGCAGATGTGTGTGAGGGTGTTGGTTGGTTATAGGACCGATAGATTAGACAGAGCATTTGCAGGCGTGTGCATTGGGGTTGGTTGTGTTATACGGGCCAATAGAGAACAGAACTTGCAGGAGTGTGTATGGGTTGGTTGGTCTCATAGACTGATAGACAGACAGGAACATTGCAGGTGTGTTAGTATGGGGGTTGGTTGGTTCCTAAGACTGATAGGTAGACGAACTTAAGTGGGTGTATGGGGTTGGTTTAGGACTTATGAGCAGACCAGAACATTCAGGTGTGTGGTATGGGGGTGGTTGTTTGTATAGGACTGATAGATAGACGAACAATTGGCAGGTGTGTGGGGGTATGAGGGGGTTGGTTGTTATATGGACTGATAGATGACCCAAACATTACAGGTGTTGTATGGGTGTTGTTATGGACGCGATAGACATACTAGACACTTGCAGTTGTGTATGAGGGGTTGGGTTGGTTTATAGACTGATAGATACACGAGAACATTGCAGGTGTGGTGTTGGGGGGTTGGTTGGTTATAGGACTGATAAGAGAGACAGAACATTACACGTTGGTGTATGCGTTGGTTTATAGTACTGATAGATAGACGAGCATTGCAGGTGTGTGTATGGGTTGGTTTGTTGTGTACCACAACGATCGCAGGAGTTACACGGTTGTTGGGGGTGGTCTCCCCGCCCTTCCACAAACACCACCCTAACTCACCAGACCCTCACTTTACCCTAGAACACCCTGAGCTGCATGCCACGCCCTACTCACACTCCGCCTTACTTTATGACGTTTACAGGTAACAAGTACTGCCACCGCCAATGCCCCCCTGTCATTTTGTGCGTTTTACCCACAATTGCCCCCTTCCCCACTCCCTGTCCCACCCACACCTGCCCGGGAGCCCACATTTGGCATGTAGGATGTCTACGTTGACTCACTTGAGGCATTTGCAGCTTGTTAAAAAGCTTGGAGAGGAGGTAGAACTTGTGTAGAGGACATCATTTTGTTAAACTACGACTTAGTCCTATGCTCTTTCTAATATTGTACATAATGGGCTTTAAAAGGTGATTATATAGGGATCATGCCCCCTTACAAGTTAATATAAGGATATTACCGCCACCGAGGATTTCCCATGACCATATAGAGCACGATACAGGCAGGGACTCAAAGGTGCTAATGTCCTTATATTAGTAATGTGAAGGATGTTCGTATACTATACAACATTTTAAATTCCTTCACCCCTTCACATTTTAAAATCTAGCCTTTGTCCCTATTCCCACCTTAATTAACCCCCAAGCTACCTTCTGTCAACTTAAACCCAGTAGAAGAAATATCCCAGCACCAGCATCTATGGGGTTAAACAATCTTGTGGGAGGAGGAAGATACGATTGATTTGGCAGTGGAACAGGAGCACTCCAGCAGGTTCCGTTTAGTGAAGTTAAACACAGCAAAAAATGCTGATCATTGTCCAGGGCATGAACACTGGAATGGGCGGATCGTAGTGGATATAGAATAGTAATTTAGTGACTATCTGAGTGATTTTTATAAGGATTCATATACCACTGCAGCTCCCATTATAACATTATAAATATCACACTTAATGTAGTTTATATATATTATATATATATATATATCTATATTATATATATAAATTTATAGATATATTATATATAATTTTTATTTGAGAGGCGTTAACGACGCTAAGGTCATTTAAACTTCACCATACACCAGGGCATAACTAAAAAACATGTGTGCCCATCCGATAGTACATCCTATAGAACAAATTTATCCAGCGCGTAACCCGCTCAAGGTGTCAGACACTAACACAACTTGATCTGTCTACCTATGAACCTAATATTTTGTGACATGAGAGCCCTATCCCCCCGTCCCGCAATTCACAATTATTAGTAATTGGGCCATTGACTGTGTGTAACCAATTCCGTTTCTATCTGAATTTTTTCCGAGTCGCATTTGTAATTGCAGTGTGAAAAGGCATTTTATATTACAACGAAATGTCCTCGATGAAATAGACAATACGCACGGAACAGCCTGGAGCCACGTAAAAGTACATTTACTTTTTAGGGCATTTAAGGGCATTTTCCATTAACCATTCTCACTTGTTATAAAACTATCCGAGTCCGCCCTCTGGTGTTTTCTGAATTTATGTGCTAAAATGCATTTGTTCTTACACGAGAGATTAATTGGGAGAAGATGATCTTATGGGGTTTTTTGCTGGAAAAGAGATTCAGAAAGTAATGTTTTTTACGGAATCAACCAACACAAGAGGTATCAGGACATAACTGATTTGGAAATAGTTTTCAAATGGATATGAACCGCTGTGTTACATGAGCAGTCTACAGCATTGAATGCTGGTAAACGTGTCGTAATCTCTCGTCCCGCCCGTGCCGTTCAGCACTTGTGGACTAGTCCGACAGACTAGTAAAGTAGCCATCTCAACAATCGCTGAGACCAGCTTGTGGTCCAGATAGAGACTGTATGATTGGCCATGGTTTCTTCCTCAACCCCATCCGGTGTCGTACAAGCGGTCCAACGACGTGGAGGCCCTCACACCAGGCCCTATTGGATTGTTTGGGCCAACCGAAACTACAACCGAATGTGGGTCTATTTATGCGGAGTTTTAAAAGAATAATAGTAGTAGGAAGTAAGCATTTTTCTGCCCATGAGATTATAAGTGGTGATTTTTAGTAAAGAAAGGTGTGACTACACCCAAGCCCAATAATTTATGCCAATGAATGTCTAATCTATAATATTGGCCAGATGCCCTGGCAGAAAGAAGTACAGGTGGCCATCAGTTTCCCTTACGTGCTGGTGTTGTGGGGGGTCATGTGCTGGTAAATCCTCCATTCTTTGTTTATATTTTCAGATCTGTCCATTATATTTCTATATCGTCCACACCTGTGGGCTTTAGAATTATTTTTACAATTTCAAAACCAAGTCTGTTTCATGTCAACCAAGGTCACCTTGTAATTTCTAGCCACCTGCTGTACAGTGATCTAAACGTCCATCCTTGCGCTAACGCGCTGTGACGTTTATATTTATCCTAAAAAGAATAAAAAGAAATAATGATAATAAACAATATTAACCCTGTGTCCCCGGCCGTAGGTGGCAGAATTAGAAAAAACCTAGTAGTGGAAATATGATGACACTTTGAGTCAGGTGTTCATGCAAACAACCCCCGGATTAAAATTCCGTATGTGAGAACAATAGTGCAGAATTTGCTGGGCAGTCCGTTTTCATTCACAGTCTGAGTTCTCACTTATGTCACAGTTAACTTCAAACTTAAAGGGTATCTTAACTAATTTTGTTTTCTTTAGAATTAAATTGCCAATTACGCTAGAAACTATCTGAAATTCTTCCCCAACTATCACTGTAACACAGTTTTTGGGACCTGTTCCCTTTTGCTCTGATAAATGTGACCACCTGAACCATCGTACATTTCCCTGTCAATCAGTGCTGTATTATCCTAACTCTTCTGCTGTGCAATTTTTGGTGACAGTTGGTGTGTGAATTGTCATGTCTGGGGAAAATTACCTCTCCGCAATGCCTGTCTCATGGTGGATTACTGTGAGCCGGCTTGCCCTCACAGATGTCCGCGTATAGAATTCTAAAACCAAGAAAAATAGTAACTGGATAAAGGACTTACATGTTATTTATTTATAAGAGTAAATTAGGTCTTTTTTTCAGTACATATCGCTTTACTGAAGAACATCTCCTGCTCCCACACATGCAATGTTATCCAGGGTGACCTAAACTGCTAGGTCCCTTTTCAACCCTGAGTTCTTCTTACTAAGTCTTTACCTAAAAAAGGTGTCCTTCACTGCCTCCATTGCGCCCTTGCTGCCCTCCCTTAATCTGTCAGCGATGAGACCAATGAGAAGACACGCTTCTGCATAATCTTCCTATTGGAAAATGACTCGAGCAGCAAAAGAACTTTTAGGTAAGTGATGCTGGCCAGTCACCCTGTGTACTATCGTGGGGGGATGGGAGTATAAATCTCATTCCCTAACCCAGGCGCACTGTCACTAACATAAAATGTACGAGAGCCAGACGACCCTGTTATTTACGGTGACAGTAACGGTATATATTACATGTTATTACAGTAATCTAACAATCCTTTCATGTAATTTGTGTGTACTGATAAAGCAAAAAAATATAAATAAACATTATCATATCGCTTTCCCTTTATGGCATTGGGGGGGGGGGGGATTTATTTGGTTGGGTGCTCTCTGCAATTAAGCAATCTCATCGATAAGAATCTGCTGTTTTTTAACCACAAATATTGAAACGCGGGTCCCTCCATAATTAGCGCGCAATTTTTCCTTAAGGTTGATATCCGAGCTCTCATAATGACCTCTGACCTCTTTCACATGGTGCCCCTTTAATTATTGGCATCAACTCACATTGAGGGTTCATTAGCATGATGACCAAACCTGACACAGATTTCTTTGAAAAATCCACAGAGGATACGCCATGCAGAGGGCTAAGGGGGAATTAAATCTTCGCTTCCAACCAAGCCCGGCACCGTGGAGCCCCCCTTAGATAAACTTACAATCTTCACACACGCCGGCAAAACTTGTCAGAGCTCGCTAATTTGGATTGGCCCAATGAATTTTTTTCCCTTTCTAATAAAAGAGAGGATATTTATTCCCGTACACACGTAATGTAAATCTCATTAGCTTACTGAAATGGCATTGACCATTATTGGATCAGCTAACCTCCCACCTTTGGGTTTCCAAGTCATTGGGGTTGATTGGGTGCACTTGTTTCATATTCATAAAGTGTGTTGATTCAATCTTTGATGTTATGACTATAAACATGACTAAATGACTATACAGATATACCATTACCTGGATGAATGACTATTACAAGATATACCATGACCTGGATGGATAATATACAGATATACCATGACCCTGGATGGTGACTATTACAGATATAAACCGTGAACCCCTGCTGGATGGATGAATATTACAGATTATACCGTGACTGGATATGAATATTACAGATATACCAGGACCTGGAATGGATGACTATTACAGATATACCAATGACCCTTGCATGAATGAATATTACAGATTACCATGAACCTGGATAATGAATATTACAGATATACCATGACCTTGATGGATGACTATTCAGATATACCATGACCTGGATTTTTGGGAAAAAAATGACCTATTACAGATATCCATGACCTGGAATGGATAAAATATTACAGATATACCATGACCTGGATGGGATGACTATTACAGATATACCAATGACCTGGATTAATGAATATACAGATATACCATGTACTGGATGGATGAATATTACAGATATACCATGACCCTTGGAGAATGAATATTACAAGATATACCATGAACCTGGATGAAATACTATTACAGAATATACCATAACCTGGATGAATGACTATTACAGATATACCATGACCGATGAATGATATTAAGATCTACCATGGACTTTGATGAAGACCTATTACAGATATACCATTGGACCTGGATGCAATGAATATAACAGATATACCATGGAACCTTGATCATGAATATTACCGATATAACCATGGACCTGGATGGATGAAATAATTACAGATATACCATGACCGGGATGGATGAATATTACAGATACCCATGACCTGGATTGGATGAATATTACAGATATATCATGACCTGGATGAATGAATTTACAGAATATACCGTGACTGATGGATAATATTACAGATATACCATGACCTGGATGAATGAATATTACAATTATACCTATGATGAATGACTATTACAGATATACCATGACCTGGATGATGACTATTACAGATATACCAATGACCTGGATGAATGATATTACAGATAGACCGAGACCTGGATGAATGAATATACAGATATACCATGACCCTGGATGGATGAATATACAGATATACATGACCGGATTGATGAATATTTTTTAAACAGATATACCATGAAAAAAAAAACCCCCCCTTTTTTTTGGATAATGACTATTACAGATATACCAATGCTGGATGGATGAATATTATCAGATATAACCAATGACCTGGTGGATGAAATATTACAGAATATACCAGACCTGGATGAATGATATACAGATATCCCATGACCTGGATTGATGAAATTACAGATATAACCATGACCTGGATGGAGGAAATATTTACAATATACCATAACCTGGATGATGAATATTAATAGAATATACCATGACCTGGATGAATGAATATTACAGGATATATGACCACAAAATGACGCTTGATGGATGAATAATTACAGATAGACCCATGACCTGGATGAATGACTATTACAGATATACCATGACCTGGATGAATGAAATATTACAGATATAGCCACATGAACCTGGATTTTATGAATATTCAGATATAACCCATGACCTGGCTGAATGTATTACAGATATAACCATGACCTGGATGGATGAATAATTTACCAGATATACCATGACCTGGATGGATGAATATTACGATTATACCATTGACCTGGACTGAATGAATATTTACAGATATAGCCGGGGGACCTTGA
This sequence comes from Hymenochirus boettgeri, assembly GCA_019447015.1. Lineage (NCBI taxonomy): Eukaryota > Metazoa > Chordata > Amphibia > Anura > Pipidae > Hymenochirus > Hymenochirus boettgeri. The sequence continues at coordinate 260,662,937 of CM033472.1, forward strand.
TGGATGAAGATGACAGATATACCATAAACTGGATGAATGAAATATTACAGATATACGTGACCTGTATGAATGAATTTACAGATATACCGTGGACTGGATGGAATGCATATTACAGATATACCATGACTGGATGAATGAACTATTACATATATACCATGAACTGGATTGAATGAATATTCCAGATATAGCCATGACCTGGATGAATGACATTACAAGATATACCATGACCTGGATAATGACTAATTACAGATATACCATGACCTGGATGAATGACTATTACAGATATACCGTGGACTGGATGAATGAATATTACAGATATACCATGACCTGGATGGATAATATTCCAGATTAACCATGACCTGGATGAATGATATTACAGATATACTCATACCTGGGATGATGCTATTACAGATATACCATAGACCTGGATGAATGACTATTACAGATATACCATGACCTGATGAATGAACTATTACAGATTACCATGACCTGGATGAATGACTATTAACAGATATACGCATGACCTGGATGAAATGAATATTACAGATACAAACCGGACCTGGATGGATTAACCTAGTACAGAATATAACCATGACCTGGATGAATGACTATTACAGATATACCATGACCGGATGAATACTATTACAGATATACCAGTGACTGGATGAATGAATATTACCGATATAAACCGTGACCTGGGGATGACCTATTACAGCTATACCGTGACCTGAATGAATGACTATTACAGATATACCGTGACCTTGGATGATTGACCTATTACAGATATCCCATGACCTGGAATGAATGAATATTACAGATAACCATGACTGGATGAATGACTATTAACAGATAACCATGACCTGGATGAATGAATATTACAATATCCCATGACCTGGATGATGAATCATTACGAATACCGTGACCTGGATGGATGACTATTCCAGATATACCATGCCCTGGATGAATGACTAATTACAGATATACCATGACCTGGGAAATGAATGACTATTACAGATTACCATGACCTGGATGGATGGACTATTACAGATATACCATGACTTGGATTAATGACTATTAAGATTATACCATGACCTGGATGAATGACTATTACAGATAACCCATTACCTGGATAATGAATATTACAGATATACCGTGATGACCTGGATGGATGACTATTACAGATATACCATGACCTTGATGATGACTTTACAGATATACCATGACCTGGATGAATGACTATTACAGATATACCACTGACCCTGGAGATGAATATTACAATGATATACCATGACCTGGATGATGACTATACAGATATCCCAAAAGATGACATGACCGGATGATGAATATTACAGATATACCATTGACCTGGATGAATGACTATTACAATATACCATGACCTGGATGAATGAATATTACAGATTACCATTACCCTGGATGAATGAATATTACAGATAAATACCATGACCTGGATAATGAATATTACAGATATACCATGACCTGGAAGGATAAATGAAATATTACAGATAACCATGACCTTGATGAATGACTATTACAGATATACCTGACCTGGATGAAATGACTATTACAGATATACATGACCTGGAAATGAATGAATAATTACAGAAATATACCATGACCTGGATGGATAAATGAATATTACAGATATACCATGACCTGGATGAATGACCTTATTACAGATATACCATGACCTGGATGAATGAACTATTACAGATATACCGTGACCTTGGATGAATGAATATTACAATATACCCAGACCTGGATTAATGAATATTACAGATATAACCATGACCTGGATAATGACTATTACAGATATACCGGTGACCTGATAATGACTATTACAGATATACATGACCTGGTATGATGAATATTACGATATACCATGACCTGGATGAAATGAATATTACAGATATACCATGACCTGGATGAATGACTATTAAACAGATATACATGACCTGGGATGAATGACTATTACAGATCTAACCAACCGTGACCTGGATGAATGAATATTACAGATATACCATACCTGGATGGAATGAATATTACAGATATAAACCATGACCTGGATGAATGAATATACAGATATACCATGACCGGGATGAAATGACTATTACAGATATACCATGACCTGGATGAATGACTATACAGATATACCAATACCTGGATGATGACTTTACAGATATACCCTGACCTGGATGAATGACTATTAGAGAATATACCATGACCTGGAAATGAAATGACTATTATCGCTTATAATCCATTACCTGGATGAAATGAGAACCTTCACAAGCACTATGACCCTTCATGACTCTCCGGACATTTTAGACTCGAAAAACAGCATATGGCCCTTATAATCTCCCACGTGTTGACATTTGTGATCTCTGGACATTGCGTTAGCACATTAGCTAAGTTGACTTATCTGTTTGCCTTTGATATCCAACCACCTTATTGCTGGGATTTACACCTCACTATTAGCCCTTTGTTCCTCTTATAGTCTAAGATTTCCCTTTAACCCGTTTTCTCAAGCTTCACCAGTGTAATCACGTTTCAAGTGGCCTGGATATTCCCGCACGGATGTTCGACAATGAAAATCCACAGTTCTTGATTAATACAACATTGTGATATAATTTATAGGTGTTCATCATCATGCTGAGTATGGGAAACATGAATAGGAATCTCATACGACCCCATCAACCTGGACACGTGTTTTGTCTTCATTAGTTTCACTTTTCTTTTATACCTTGACCAAACGATCTTCCTTTCTTTATCTTCAACGACTTTTCATGGCATTAATGTGCTATTGTTGGCAAATCAGAGCAATGCGCATGTTTGTGTTTCAGCTGTATTTGATTCCATTTCCCCGAGTCCGCAGTTCCCATGTTCTTGTATTTGAGCTGATTGTAGTGAAGGTTGATGATTGTTATGTTTATCACACTTATCATAGACTTCTTGTTAGAGAACAAAGCATTCCAGTTTTTTCTTGTAAAGGGAACTATGGTCTCTAAACAATGGACACTTCTACCTTTACCATAACTTCAGGAGGTTTCCATTCTAGCTACAGTCTATCCAGGGTTACAGCAAATTATAAATGTAGTATTTTTGTTTTGCTAGTACTGTGAGCTGTGACATCATCAGCACCACTGCCCCTAGTCCTTGAGCATGCCCACTGCTGGGACCGAAAGCGTCATCCACAGCTCAACCATAAGCGCCCTGTCCTTCTAAACCATGGTTTAAAGCTATCCACAAGCCTTCAAGGAATCCCATAGGGAGGGAAAGAATAGAGAATGGTTGCAGCTCTATAACAAGCTTCAGAAAAGATCAATTTTGGCGTTTTTGGGGGTTTGGAGCTTCTTCCACAGCACATCTTGTGTCCTGTCCAAACTTGGACACTCATTACAGACCACGAAGTGTAAAACTTACAGGCCTTATACTTAGATCCTAAGGTAGTCTTAGAGACAAATCCTCCTAAATGTTTGGTTTAAAAAGTATTAGAGGACTCTTTTTGTATGGAGAAGACCACAGTTACCCTTTACAGGCATGTCCACACCTTATTATAAACTTTTGGCAATATGATAGTATATGTTCCCACCCCCAGCCCAACCCTATAAACAGTTTAAGAAAGTGCCCAGATCTTCCATTTACCTTTTCCCGCTCTCCTCACCTCCCGGCCCCCAGGCCTTTCTCTTGCAAGACAACGCAAGCAGGGGCGGGAGCGTCACCGCGCCCGTGATTGGCTGAGAGGCAGCCCAATCAGGGACGCGGCTGCCGGCTTTCTTAGAATGCCAGTGGGATACGAGGGAAGGTAGTGATCTGGGGACTTTATTAAAAATTATTTTTATGGCGTTGGGGGCCTGGGGAACATCTCTATTACATGGGCCAAGGGGTTTTATGGTAGGGGGGAAGGATCGCAAAAAACTGGAGGGCGAGGGAGGGTGGATAAGGCTGCAGTCCACATGCCAACTTTCCGGGAGGCGATACAGGAGGCAGAGTCCCTACATGGACTCTGCTATCCTCCTGGTGGGCAGTTTTTGGGACTTTGGGGGGGGACAAACAGGAGAAACCTTATGGAGCTGGGATGTGAGGTTAAGGATTTTTATTACACTACATGGTGGGGCCATAGTGGGGGGGATTATAGTTTTTGGGGGTGGACATGCCCTTTAAGATGAAAATCAATAGTCTATTGTGAGCAACAGAACCAAAAGTCGAAAGTAGCCGAGAAAATAGAAATGTCTATAAAAAACCTGAAGAGGTCCTTTAGATCTCTCCTAGTTCCCCCCCCCTATTTTCTTTTCCTATGCAAAAGGTTGTAGGGTTTAGAATATTGAGAGCTATAACACGGAGGTCAATTATAACCCCTGGTAAAACTTTATACAGTCGACTTTAGCAGTAGCGTAACTAGAAATCACTGGGGCCCCCTGCAAACCCTGATGGAGCCCCCCTCCCTGAAGTCATCTATAACGGTTTTTCTGGGTAGGCTGTATTCTCTGCCATCGGGGATTAAGAAGGGTGGGGCGCCCCTGCAGTTATGCCCCTGGACTTAGTGTACCAGGCCTGAGGGCTTCATATTGGATTATCCAATGCAAATTTGAAACAGAATCCTAAAAAGGAATACACAATGTTGTTCATTTACCAAGTAACATTATTTTCCTAAGGGTCCCCCTCTACCTGGATGACTTCCGCGTGCCGTGCTATAGAGTAATTTCATTTTAAATTCATATTCCCTAGGGAGCCACGCATGCAGAGCTTTCTAACAGACATCTAGTGCGGAGAAATCTTTGCAACAATTCCAGTTAAATGTAAAACGACCAAAAAGGTGTCATCCCACTCACTGAGCTGGCTTTTTCTGCATTCCAGATATAACTCGTCAACACTCTTTCCCTGGGTAGTGTCAATAGAATCACTAGGACTTTCCAACACTTGCCTTTCTTGCTAGATTCTTAAATTAGACAGAAGGAATAACTGACAGAAAAAACTCTCCTGGCTCTCCACACTAACGCTTGTCAGTTCACATCAAGTACCGGGAACCCTTTGTATCTTACTAATATATTGTAACACCAGTCTTACACTCATGGCTTTAAAGGGATGTTTCTATACCAAGGCCCCGGGGTCCAAAGAAGGTCTTGTCAGTGGGATCTCTAGTGAAGCCAAATATCCTATTATTAATCTTTTACTCAACACTGGATTTAAGCAGATCAATGCCAACGTGTCCTCACGGCATTAAATCACATTATTATTACTTTCTGCAAACTGTTTGGCCGACGAGGGTTTCATTTAAGGATATTTAAATACTTTACCTTTAATACTGCTGGTCCAATCAATGGCCAAAGTAATCCATAACACTGCTTAAAATCTACCATCGTGTTTGCTACTTTTTTTTTGAGTTAAAATAGGGATGATGCTTGGTGAAGGTTCTCATTCATCCAGGTCATGGTATATCTTAATAGTCCTTTCATCCAAGGTCATGTAATATCTGTAATAGTCCATTCCATCCAGGTCATGGTATTCTGTAATAGTCATTCATCCAGGTCATGGTATATCTGTATAGTCATTCACCAGGTCATTAACATTACAGGTGTGTGTATGGGGGTTGGTTATAGGACTGATAGACAGACAGAACATTGCAGGTGTGTGTATGGGGGTTGGTTGGTTATAGGACTGATAGATAGACAGAGCATTGCAGGTGTGTGTATGGGGTTGTTTGGTTATAGGCCGATAGATAGACAGACAGAGCATTGCAGGTGTGTGTATGGGGGTTGGTTGGTTATAGGGCTTATAGATAGACAGAACATTGCAGGTGTGTGTATGGGGGTTGGTTGGTTATAGGACTGATAGAGAGACAGAGCATTGCAGGTGTGTGAATGGGGTTGGTGTAGGACTGATAGATAGACAGAGCATTGCAGGTGTGTGTATGGGGTTGGTTGGTTGTGTACCAAACAAAGTCGCAGGAGTTACACGGATTGTGGGGTGGTCTCCCGCACTTCCACAACACCACCCCAAACTCCCAGGACCCTCACTTTACCTCTAGAACACTCCTGAGCTGCCATCACGCCCCTAACTCCGCCTACTTTATGACGTATTGGAACTGACAAATTTCTAGGTAAGGTTGGGAAACAAAATCTCCAATAGGGGGAAGGATTGGAATTTACACTTACCCCAGTGGAGGGTATTAGAGATCAGATGGCGAGGGAAGAGACATGGGGTTGACACTTTCATTCAATATTGTGTCCATTACAGTATGTGTGCGGTTGTTAAATCCCAACACTCTCTATGTGTAATGTCAGTATCGCAATAGTGTGTACAAACCTGACTGAGCCATCCCTGTTCTATGGCACCATGCTGGGCCATTGCAGGTGTGTGTATGGGTGGTTGGTTGGTTATAGGATGGATAGATAGACAGAGCATTGCAGGTGCTGTATGGGGGTTGGTTGTTATAGGACGGATAGATAGACAGAGCATTGCAGGTGTTGTATGGGGGTTGGTTTGGGTTATGGAACCGATAGATACAGAACATGCAGGTGTTGTATGGGGTGTTGGTTGGTTATAGACGATAGACAGAAGCATTGCAGGTGTGTGTATGGGGGTTTGTTTGGTTATAGGACCGATAGATAGACAAAGCATTGCAGGTGTGTGTATGGGGGTTTGGTTGGTTATAGACCGATAGAAGACAGAACATTGCGGTGTGTGTATGGGGGTTGGTTGGTTTATAGGACCGATAGATAGACAGAACATTGCAGGGGTGTATGGGGGTTGGTTGGTTATAGGAGGATAGATACAGAACATTGTCAGGCGTGTGTATGGGGTGTTGGTTGGTTATAGGACGATAGACAGACATTGCAGTGTGTGTATGGGGGGTTGGTTGGTTATAGGACCGATAGATCAGACAGAACATTCAGGTTGTGTGATGGGGGTTGGTTGGTTATAGGACCGATAGAAGACAGAGCATTGCAGGTGTGTATGGGGGTTGTTTGTTGTTATGACCGATAGATAGACAGAGACATTGGCAGCATGTGTATGGGGGTTGGTTGGTTATAGGACCTATAGATAGACGAGCATTGCGGCGTGTGTGTGGGGGTTGTTGGTTATAGGACCGATAGATCAAGACAGAGCATTGCAGGTGTGTGTATGGGGGTTGTTGGTTATAGGACCGATAGATAGACAGAGCATTGCAGGCTGTGTGTAGGGGGTTGGTTGGTTATAGGACCGATAGATAGATAGACAGAGCATTGCAGGTGTGTGTATGGGGGTTGGTTGGTTATAGGACCGATAGATAGACAGAGCATTGCAGGTGTGTGTATGGGGGTTGGTTGGTTTAGGACCGATAGATATAGACACAGAGCATTGCAGGTGGTGTGTATGGGGGTTGGTTGTTTATGGACCGTAGATAGACAGAGCATTGCGTGTGTGTAGTGGGTGTGTGTTATAGACTGATAGAGAGACAAGACATGCAGGTGTGTATGTGGTTGGTTGGTTATAGGACATAGATACAGACGAGCATTGCAGGTGTGTGTGTATGGGGGGTTGGTTGGTTATAGGACGATTAGATAGACAAGCATTGCAGGTGTGGTATGGGGCTGTTGGTTAATAGGACCGATAGACAGACAGAGCATTGCAGGTGCGTGTGATGGGTTGTTTGGTTATAGACCGATAACAGACTGGAAGATTGCAGTGCTGTGTATGGGGGTTGGTTGGTTTATAGGACCGATAGGACAGACATCAGTGTGTGTATGGGGTTGGTTGGTTTAGGACCGATAGACAGACAGAGCAATTGCAGGTGTGTAATGGGGGTTGGTTGGTTATAGGACCGACATAGACAGACAGAACATTGCAGGCGTGTGTATGGGGGTTGGTTGGTTATAGGACGATAGATAGCCGAGCATTGCAGGCGTGTGTATGGGGTTGGTTGGTTATAGCGATTAGAATACAGACATGCAGGCGTGTGTATGGGGGTTGTTGGTTATAGCGCTGATAACAGCACGAGCATTGCAGGCGTGTGTATGGGGGTTGGTTGGTTATAGGACCGATAGACAGACAAACATTGCAGTGTGTGTATGGGGGTTGGTTTGGTTATAGGACCGATAGACAGACAGCATTGCAGTGTGTGTATGGGTGTTGGTTGATTATAGGACTCGATAGATAGACAGAGACATTGCAGGTTGGTGTATGGGGGTTGGTTGTTAGACCGATAGACAGACAGAACATTTCGAGGTGTGTGGTATGGGTGTTGTTGGTTATAGTACGGCATAGATAACAGAGACATTGCAGGTGTGTGTATGGGGGTTGGTTGTTATAGGACCGATAGATAGACAGAGCATTGCAGTGTGTGTATGGGGGTTGGTTGGTTATAGGACGATAGACAGAACAGGGCATGCAGTGTGTGTATGGGGTTGGGGGATAGGACTGATAGACAGAACATTGTCAGGTGTGTGTATGGGGGTGTTGTTGGTTATAGGACTGATAGATAGACAGAACATTGCAGGTGTGTGTATAGAGGTTGGTTGTTTATAGGACCAATAACAGACAGAACATTGCAGGTGTGTGTATGGGGGTGTTTGTTGTAGGACTCGATAGACAGACAGAACATTGCCAGGTGGTGAATGGGGGTTGGTTGGTTATGACCGATAGACAGACAATAAAACATTGCAGGTGTGTGAATATGGGGTTGGTTTGTTATAGACCGATAGACAGACAGAACATTGCAGTGTGTGATGGGGTTGCTTGGTTATAGGACTGATAGATAGACAGAACACTGCAGGTGTGTGTATGGGTGTTGGTTGGTTATAGGACCGATAGACAGACACAGCATTGCAGGTGTGTGTATGGGGGTTGGTTGGTTATAGGGGTAAAGATAGACAGAACATTGCAGGTGTGTGTATGGGGGTTGTTGGTTATAGGACTGATAAACAGAACATTGCAGGTGTGTGTATGGGGTTGGTTGGTTATAGACTGATAGATAGACACAGAACCATATCAGGTGTTGTGTATGGGGGTTGGTTTAAGACACTGATAGACAGCAGAAACATGCAGGAGTTGTATGGGGGTTGGTTGTTATATAGAAACTGATAGACAGACAGAACATTGCAGGTGGTGTTAATGGGGTTGGTTGGTATAGGACTGATAACACAGACATGAACATTGCTAGGTGTTTGGTATGGGTTGGTTGGTTGGTTATAGACTGGATGAGACAGAAACATTGCAGGTGTGTGTATGGGGGTCTTGGTATTGTTAATAGGACTGATAACAGACAGAGACATTGGTCAGTGTGGTATGGGTTGGTTGGTTATAGGACCGATAGACAGACAGACCTTGCTCGCTTTGTCTGGGGTTGGTTGGTTATAAGAGACCAATAGACAGACAGAGCATTGCAGGTGTGTGTATGGGGGTTGGTTGGTTATAGACCGATAGACAACAGAGCATTGCAGGTGTGTGATGGGGGTTTGTTTTATAGGACTCAATAGACATACATGAGACATTGCAGTGTGTGTATGGGGTTGGTTGGTTATAGGTTATAGCTAGACAGCAAACTTGCACGGTGTGTATGGGGTTGGTTGGTTATAGGATGATAGACAGACAGAACATTGCAGGTGTGTGTATGGGGGTTGGTTGTTTAGACTGATAGAAGACAGACATTGCAGGTGTTGTATGGGGGGTTGGTTATAGGACTCGATAGATAGACAGAAGCATTGCAGGTGTGTGTATGGGGTTTGTTGGTTATAGTGAACTGATATGACAGATCATTGCAGTGTGTGTATGGGGTTGGTTGGTTAGGACTCGATAAAGACGAGCATTGCGGGTGTGTGTGGGGTTGTTGTTTATATGGCTACGTAGAGAGACAGAAACTACAGGTGTGTGTATGGGGGTTGGTTAGGACTGATAGACGACAGAACATTGCAGGTGTGTGTATGGGGGTTGGTTGGTTCTAGGGCTTATGATAGACATAACCTGAGTGTGTGTATGGGGGTTGGTTGTTATAGGACGATAGAGACGAGCATTGCGTGTGTGAATGGGTTGGTTGTAACTGATAGAAGACAGACATTGCAGGTGTGTGTATGGGGTTGGTTGGTTTGTACCAAACAAAGTCGCAGGAGTTACACGGATTGTGGGGTGGTCTCTCCGCACTTCCACAACACCACCCCAAACTCGCCAACCCTCCTTTACCTCTATAACACTGTCCATTACAGTATGTGTGAGGTTGTTAAATCCCAACACTCGGCTATGTGTAATGTCAGTATACGCAATAGTGTGTGACAAACCATGACTGAGCCATCCCTGTGTACTAGGCAACCATTGCTGGGCATTGCAGGTGTGTGTATGGGGGTTGGTTGGTTATAGGATGGATAGATAGACAGAGCATTGCAGGTGCATGTATGGGGGTTGGTTGGTTATAGGACGGATAGATAGACAGAGCATTGCAGGTGTGTGTATGGGGGTTGGTTGGTTATAGGACCGATAGATAGACAGAACATTGCAGGTGTGTGTATGGGGGTTGGTTTTGGTTAGAGGACCGATAGACAGATACATTGCAGGTGTGTGTATGGGTTGGTTGGTTATAGGACCGGATATAGACAGAGCAATTGCAGGTGTGGTATTGGGGGTTTGGTTGGTTATAGGACCGATAGAAGACAGTAGCATTGCAGGTGTGTGTATGGGGGTTGGTGGTTATAGGACCGATAGACAGACAGAGCATTGCAGGGTGTGTATGGGGTGGTTGGTTTTTTTTTTTGTTTTTTTGTTTTAGACGATAGATAGACAAGCATTAGTGTGTGTATGGGGGTTGGTTGGTTATAGGACCGATAGACAGACAGAACATTGCGGTGTTGTAATGGGGGTTGGTTGTTATAGGACCGATAGATAGACAGAGCATTGCAGGCGTGTGTATGGGGTTGGTTGGTTTTATAGGAGCATAGATAGACAGAACATTGCAGGTCGTTGTATGGGGTTGGTTGGTTTATAGGACTGATAGACAGACAGACATTGCAGGGTTTATGGGGTGTGGTTGGTTATAGGACTGATAGATAGACAACATTGACGGTGTGTGTATGGGGGTTGGTTGTTTATAGGACCGATAGACAGACAGAGCTTGCAGGTGGTGTATGGGGGGTTGGTTTGGTTATAGGACCGATAGACAGACAGAGCATTGCAGGGTGTGTATGGGGGTTGGTTGGTTATAGGACCGATAGAAGACGAGCATTGCAGGCGTGTATGGGGGTTGGTTGGTTTATAGGACCGATAGACAGACAGAGCATTGCAGGGGTGTATGGGGGTTGGTTGGTTATAGGACCCGATAGACTAGACAGAGCATTGCGGCGTGTGTATGGGGTTTGTTTGGGTTTTAGGACCGATAGAAGACAAGAGCATTGCAGGCGTGGTGTATGGGGGTTGGTTGGTTTTAGTGACCGATAGAAGACAGATCATTGCAGCGTGTGTATGGGGGTTGGTTGGTTTAGGACGATAGACTAATACAGACATTGCAGGCTGTGTGTATGGGTGTTTGGTTATAGACCGATAGAGACAGAACATTGTCAGTTGTGATGGTGTTGGTTGGTTATAGGGACTGATAGATAGACAGACATTGCAGTGTGTGTATGGGGGTTGGTTGTTATAGGACGATAGATAGACAGACATTGCAGGTTGTGTATGGGGGTTGGTTTGGTTATAGGACCGATAGAAGACAGAGCATTGCAGGTGTGTATGGGGTTGGTTGGTTATAGGACCGATAGACAGACAAACATTGCAGGCCGTGTGATGGGTGTTGGTTGGTTATAGGGCTGATAGATAGACAAACATTGCAGTGTGTGTATGGGGGTTGGTTGGTTATAGGACCGATATAGACAGAACATTGCGGTGTGTGTATGGGGTTGGTTTGGTTATAGGACGATAGATAGACAGAGCATTGCAGGCGTTGTATGGGGGTTGGTTGGTTTATAGGACCACATAGACAGACGGGACATTGCAGGCGGTGTATGGGGTTGGTTTGGTTATAGGACCGATAGACAGACAGAACATTGCAGGCGTGTGTATGGGGGTTGTTGGTTATAGTCCGATAGATAGACAGAAACATTGCAGGTGTGTGTATGGGGGTTGGTTGGTTATAGGACCGATAGACAGACAGAACATTGCAGGTGTGTGTATGGGGGTTGTTGGTTATGGACCGATAGACAGACAGAACATTGCAGGTGTTGTACTGGGGGTTGGTTGGTTATAGGACCGATAGACAGACCAGAACATTGCAGGTGTGTGTATGGGGGTTTGGTTGGTTATAGGACCGATAGACGACAAGAGCATTGCAGGTGTGTGTATGGGGGTTGGTTGGTTATGACATAGAAGACAGAACATTAGCGTGTTGTGTATGGGGGTTGGGTTGGTTATAGGACCGATAGATAGACAGAAGTCATCAGGTGTGTGTATGGGGTTGGTTGGTTTATAGGACCGATAGAACTAGAAGCATTGCCAGGTGTGTGTATGGGGGTTGGTTGTTATTGGACTGATAGAAAGACAGAACATTGCAGGTGTGTGTATGGGGTTTGGTTATAGGACTGATAGATAGACAAGCATTGCAGGTGTGTGTATGGGGGTTGGTTGGTTTTAGGACGATAGATAGACGAGCATTGCAGGTGTGTGTATGGGGGTTGGTTGGTTATAGGACGATAGATAGACAGCATTGCAGGTGTGGTGTATGGGGGTTGGTTGGTTATAGGACCGATAGATAGACAAGCATTGCAGGTGTGGTTGGTATGGGGTTGGTTGGTTATAGGATGGATAGAAGACAGACATTGCAGGTGTGTGTATGGGGGTTGGTTGGTTATGGACTGATGAAAGACAGAACACTTGCAGGTGTGTGTATGGGTGTTGGTTTTATAGACCGATAGAGACAGAAAGCATTGCAGTGTGTGTATGGGGGTTGGTTGGTTATAGGCCTAGACAGACAGAGCATTGCAGGTGTGTGTAGGAGGGGTTGGTTGGTTATAGACTGATAGACAGACAGACACATTGCAGTGTGTGTATGGGGGTTTGGTTGGTTTATGGGCCAGATAGAGAGACAGAACATTGCAGTGTGGGTATGGGGTTGTTGGTTGGTTTAGGACTATAGACCATACAGAGCATTGCAGGTGTGTATGGGGGTTGGTTGGTTATAGGACTGATAGACAGACAAGCATTGCAGGTGTGTGTATGGGGGTTGGTTGGTTATAGGCCGATAGACAGACAGAGCATTGCAGGGTGTGTATGGGGGTTGGTGGTTATAGGCCAATAGATAGACAGAACATTGCAGTGTGTGTATGGGGGTTGGTTGTTATAGACCGATAGATAGACAGAGCATTGCAGGCGTGTGTTGGGGTTTGGTTGGTTATAGGCCAATAGAAGACAGAACATTGGCAGGTGTGTGTATGGGGGTTGGTTTGGTTTATAGGACCGATAGACGCAAAAGCATTGCAGGTGTGTGCATTGGGGTTGGTTGGTTATAGGGCCAATAGAGAGACAGAACATTGCAGGTGTGTGTATGGGGTTGGTTGGTTATAGGAACGATAGACAGACAGAACATTGCAGGTGTGTGTATGGGGGTTGGTTGGTTATAGGACGATAGATAGACAGAACATTGCAGGTGTGTGTATGGGGGTTGTGTGGTTATAGGACTGATAACAAGAACATTGCAGGTGTGTGTATGGGGGTTGGTTGTGTTATAGACGCGATAGACTGACATAGCATTGCAGGTGTGTGTATGGGGGTTGTTGGTTATAGGACGATAGATAGACAGAACAGTTGCAGGTGTGTGGTATGGGGGTTGGTTGGTTATGGACTGATAAAGACAGAACATTCAGGTGTGTGTATGGGGTTGGTTGGTCTAGGACTGATAAGATAGACAGAGCATTGCAGGTGTGTGTATGGGGGTTGGTTGGTTATAGGACCGATAGATAGACAGACACATTGCAGGTGTGTGTATGGGGGTTGGTTGGTTATAGACTGATAGATAGACAGCATTGCAGGTGTGTGTTGGGGGTTGTTGGTTATAGGACTGATAGACAGGCACAGAGCATTGCAGGTGTGTGATTGGGGTTGTTGGTTTAGGCAATGAAACAGAACTTGCAGGTGTGTGTATGGGGTTTGGTTGGTTATAGGGAACGATAGAAAGACAGACAGAACATTGCAGGTGTGGTGTATGGGGGTTGGTTGTTATAGGACGCTGATAGACCAGAACATTCAGGTGTGTGGTATGGGGGTTGGTTGGTTTATATGGACTGATAGACAGAACATTGCAGGTGTGTGTATGGGGGTTTGGTTTGGTTATAGGACCGATAGAAAGACAGAGCATTGAGGCGTTGGTATGGGGGGTTGGTTGGTTATGGACTGATAGAAAGACGAAACTTACAGTTTGTGTAATGGGGGTTGGTGGTTATTGGAGAGTAGAAGACAATCAGTTACAGTGTGTGCTGGTTGGTTGTATAGACCGATAGACACAGAACATTGCAGGTGTTGTATGGGGTTGGTTTTGGTTATTGGACTGATGAAAGACAGTAACATTAGCGGTGTGTGTATTGGGGTTGTTTTATATGGACATGATAGATCAGACAGACATTGCAGGTGTGGGTATGGGGTTGGTTGGTTATAGGACCGATAATAGACAGAACATGCAGTGTTGTTATGGGGTGTGGTTGTTATAGGACCGATAGACAGACAGAGAGCATTGCATGGCGTTGCATGGGTGTTGGTTGGTTATAGTGGCCGATAGATAGACAGAACATTGCAGATGTGTGTGGGGGTTGGTTGGTTATAGGACCCGATAGTTAGACAGAGGCATTGCAGGCGTGTGAATTGGGGTTGGTTGGTTATAGAATAGAGAACAGAACATTGCAGTGTGTGTATGGGGTTGGGTTGGTTCATGGACTGATAGACAGACAGAACATTGCAGGTGTGTGTATGGGGGTTGGTTGGTTCTAGACTGATAGATAGACGAACACTTCAAGTGTGTGGTATGGGGTTGGTTTAGACTGTAGCAACAGAACATTGCAGGTGTTGTAGGGGGTGGTTGTTTATAGGACTGATAGATAGACAACATTGAGGTGTGTGTATGATGGGGTTGGTTGTTATATGACTGATAGATAGACAGAACATTACAGGTGTGTGTATGGGGTTTGTTATGACGATAGACATACAGACTTGTCAGTTGTGATGGGGGTTGGTTGGTTTTGACTGATAGATCAGAGAACATTGCAGGTGTGTTAGGGGGGTTGGTTGGTTATAGACTGTAAAGAGCAGAACATACGGGTTGGTGTATGCGTTGGTTATAGACTGATAATAGACGAGCATTGCAGTGTGTGTTGGGTTGGTTGTTGTGTACCAACGATCGCAGGAGTTACACGTTGTGGGGGTGTCTCCCGCACTCCACAACACCACCCTAAACTCCCGACCCTCACTTTACCTCTAGAACACCCCTGAGCTGCCATCCACGCCCGCTACTCCGCCTACTTTATGACGTTTACAGGTAACAAGTACTGCCACCCAATGCCCCCTGTCATTTTGATGCGGTTTTAACACATTCCACCCCCTTCCCAACTCCTGTCCCACCCACCCTGCCCGGGAGCCACATTTTGGCAGTGTAGGATGTCTACAGTTGACTCCTTTGAGGCATTTGCGAGCTTGTAAAAAAGCTTGGAGAGGAGGTAGGAACTTGTGAGAGGACATCATTTTGCTTGATAACACGCTTAGTCCCTATGCTTTTCTAATATTGTAAAATGGGCCTTTAAAAGGTGATTATATAAGGGATATGCGCCCCTTACAGTATAATATAAGGATATTACGCCACCGAGGTTTCCCTGACCATATAGAAGCACGATACATGGGCAGGGAACTCAAAGGTGCGTAATGTCCTTATATTATAATGTGAAGGATTTCTATAATACATACATTTTAAATTCCTTCACCCCATTCACATTTTAAATTCTAGCCTTGTCCCTATTCCCACCTTAATTAAACCCCCAAGCTACCTTCTGTCAACTTAACCAGTCAGAAAGAAATATCCCAGCCCAGCATCTATGGGGTTAAACAATCTTGTGGGAGGAGAGAACATTGATTATGGCAGTGACAGGAGCACTCCAGCAGGTTCCGTTAGTGAAGTTAAACACGCAAAAAATGCTGAGTCATTGTCCAGCCATGAACACTGGGAATGGGCGGATAGTGGATATAGAAATTAGTAATTTAGTGACATAGCTGAGTGATTTTTATAAGGATTTAACCACTGCAGCTCCCATTATAACATTATAAATATCACACTTATGTATTTTATTATTTATATATATATATATATCATATCTATATATATAAATTTATATATATTAATATAATTTTTATTTGAGGCGTGAAGCAGCTCAAGGTCATTTAAACTTTCCACCATACACGGGCAATAACTATAAAAACATGTGTGCCCATCCATAGACATCCTATAGGAACAAATTTATCAGCGCGTAACCCGCTCAAGGTGTCAGAACTATACACAACTGATCTGTCTGTACCTATGAACCTAATTTTTTTGTGACATGAGACCCTTCCCCCCGTCCGCAATTACAAGATTAATTAGTAATTGGCCATTGACTGTGTTTACCAGTTCCCGTTTCTATCTGAATGTTTATCTCACGAGCGCATTTGTAATTGTCAGTGTGAAAAGGCATTTTATAACGAAATGTCCTCGATGAAATAACAATAAGACACGGAACAGCCTGGAGCCACGTAAAAGTACATTTACTTTTTAGGGCATTTTAGGGCATTTTTCATTAACCAGTTCTCACTTGTTTAAACTATCCGAGTCCGCCCTCTGGTGTTTTACTGGAATTTATGGCTAAAATGCATTTGTGTCTTAACGAGAGATTAATTGGGAGAAGATGATCTTATGGGGTTTTTTGCATGGAAAAGAGAATTCAGAGAATTAATGTTTTTACGGAATCAACAACAAAGAGGTATCAGGACCTGATTTGGAAATAGTTTCAAGGGATATAACGCTGTGTTAACTAGCAGTCTACAGCATTGAATGCTGGTACAACGTGTCGTAATCTTCGTCCCGCCGTCCGTTCAGCACTTGTGACTAGTCAGACGGACTAGTAAAGTAGCCAAGTCCACAATCGCTGAGACCAAGCTTGTGGTCCATAGAGGACTGTATGATTTGGCCATGGTTTCTTCCGCAACCCATCCGGTTCGTACAAGCGGTCAGAACGACGTGGAGGCCTCACAACGGACCCTATTGGATTGTTTGGGCCAACCGAAACTACAACCGAATGTGGGTCATATTTAGCAGGAGTTTAAAAGAATAATAGGATGTAGGAGTAGCATTCTTACTGCCCAGTAAATTATAAGTGGTGATTTTTAGTAAAGAAAGGTTGACTACACCCAAGCCAATATATTTATCCAATGAATGTCTAATCTGATAATTTGGCCAGATTGCCCTGGCAGAAAAAAGTAACAGGTGGCCATCAGTTTCCCATTACGTGCTGGTTGTTTTGGTTCATGTGCTGGTAAATCTCCATTCTTTGTTTATATTTCAGAGTCTGTCTCATTATATTTCTATATCGTCCACACTCTGTGCTTTAGAATATTTTTACAATTTCTAAAACCAAGTCTGTTTCCATGTCACAAAGGTCACCTTTAATTTCTAGCTCACCTGTCTGCTACAGTGATCTAAACGTCCATCCTTGCGCTAACGCTGTCGTTGGACGTTTATGATTTTATCCTAAAAAGAATAAAAAGAAATAATGATAATAAACAATATGTACCCTGTGTCCTCGTCGTAGGTTGGCAGATTAGAAAAAACCAGAGTGGAAATATGATGACCTTGAGTGGTGGTTCATGCCAAACAACCCCCGGATTAAAATTCCGTATGTGAGAAAATAGTGCAGAATTGCTGGGCAGTCCGTTTTCAGTCACAAGTTTCTGATCTCACTTAATGTCCAGTAACTTCAAACTTAAGGGTATCTTAACTAATTTGTTTTTTTAGAATTAAATTGCAATTACTAGAAACTATTCTGGAAATTCTTCCCAACATCACTGTAACCATTTTTTGGGCCTGTTCCCTTTTCTATAATGTCCTAACCTGAACCATCGTACATTTCGCACTGTCAATCAAGTGCCTTATTATCCTAACTTTCTGCTGTGTCAATTTTGGTGACAGTTGGTGTGTGAATTGTCATGCTGGGAAAATTACCCTCTCCCAATGCTGCCTCATGGTGATTATCTGAGCATGCTTGCCCTCACAGATAGTCAGCGTAAGAATTACTAAACCACAGAAAAATAAGTACTGAATAAAGGACTTACATGTATTTATTTATAGAGTAAAACATTAGTCGTTTTTTTCAGTACATATCTCTTTACTGAAGAACTATGACTCGCTGCTCCCACACATGCATGTTATCCAGGGTGACCTAAACTGCTAGTCCCTTCAACCCTGAGTTCTTCTTACTGGATAGTCTGTTACCTAAAAAAGTGTCCATTCAGCTGCCTCCATTGCGCCCTTGCTGCCCCCTCCGCTTAATCTGTCAGCGATGAGAACCAATGAGAAGACACGCTCTGCATAGATACTTCCTATTGGAAATGACTCGAGCAGGCAAACAGAACTTTTAGTAAGTGATGCTGCCAGTCACCCTGGTAGCTATCGTGGGGGGATGGGAGTTACATCTCATTCCCTAACCCGGCGCACTGTCACTAGACATAAATGTACGAGTGCCTAGACGACCCTGTTATTTACGTTATACAGTAACGGTTATACTTACATGTTATCATAATCTAACAATCCTTTCAATGTAATTGGTGTTATGATAAGCAAAAAAATATAAATATAACATTTCATATCGGCTTTCCTTTATTGGCATTGGGGGGGGGATTTATTTTTGTGCCTACTGGCAATTAAGAATCTCATCGAAAGAATCTGCTTTTTTTAACCACAACATATTGAAACGCGGTCGCCTCCTAATTAGCGCGCAATTTTCCTTAAGGTTGATACCGAGCTCTCATAATGACTCTCTGACCTCTTTCACACTGGTGCCCTTTAATTATGCTGGCATCAACTCACATTGAGGGTTCATTAGCATGATGACCAAACCTGACACAGATTTCTTTGAAAAATCCACAGAGGATCGCATGCAAGTAGGGCTAAGGGGGAATTAATCTTCGCTTCCAACCAAGCCGGCAACCGTGGAGCCCCTTAGATAAACTTACATGCTTCACACACGCCGGCAAAACTTGTCAGAGCTCGCTAATTTGGGATTGGCCCAATGATTTTTTTCCCTTCTAATAAAACGAGAGGATATTTATTCCCGACACTATAATTAAATCTCATTAGCATTACTGAATTGCATTGACCATTAATTGATCCGCTAACCTCCCCTTTGGGTTTCCAAGTCATTGGGGTTGATTGGGTGCACTTGTTCATATTCATAAAGTCGTGTTGATAATCTTGATGTTATGACTATAACATGACTATAATACTATACAGATTATACCATACCTGGATGAATGACTATTACAAGATATACCATGACCTGGATTGATAATATACAAGATATACCATGACCTGGATGGATTTAGAATAAGTGCCCTCTATGGAGTACAGATTATACCGATGACCTGGATGATGAATATGACAGATATACCACGACCTGGAATGGATGACTATACAGATATACCATGACCTGCATGAATGAATATTACAGATTACCATGCCTGGATAGATGAATATTACAGATATACCATGACCGTATAAAGACTTGCCGACTGATGAGCTATTCAGATATACCATGACCTGGATTTGGGAAAAATGACTATTACAGATATACCATGACTGGATGGATAAATATTACAGATATACCATGACCTGGATGGAATGACTATTACAGATATACCCATGACCTGGATTGATGATATTACAGATATACGACTGATTGTGACTGGATGTATCTGATGATATGACTTATACAGATATACCATGACCCTTGATTGAATGAATATTACAGATATACCATGACTGGATGAAATGACTATTACAGAATATACCATAACTGATGAATGCCTGTTATTACAGATATACGCATGACCTGATGAATGATATATCAAGTATCTACCATGGAGCTGATGAAGACTATTACAGATATACCATTACCTGGATGATGAATATACGATATACCATGACCTTGATCATGAATATGACGATATAACCATGACCTGGATGGATGAAATAATCAGATATACATGACCGTGGATGGAATGAATATTACAGATAACCCGTGACCTTGATTGGATGAATATTACAGATATACATGACCTTGGATGAATGAATATTACAGATATACATGAATTGACATCGAATGAACCTGACTGGATAAACTATTACAGATATACCATGACCTGGATGAATGAATATTACCAATAACCTACCTGGATGAATGACTATTACAGAATCCCATGACCTGGATGAGATATATAACAGATATAGCCAATGACCTGGATGAGATGAATTACAGATAACCAGACCTGGATGAATGATATACAATATACCATGACCTCTGATGGATGAATTACAGATATACATGACCGGATTGATGAATATTTTTTAAACAGATATACCATGAAAAAAAAAACCCCCCCTTTTTTTTGGATAATGACTATTACAGATATACCAATGCTGGATGGATGAATATTATCAGATATAACCAATGACCTGGTGGATGAAATATTACAGAATATACCAGACCTGGATGAATGATATACAGATATCCCATGACCTGGATTGATGAAATTACAGATATAACCATGACCTGGATGGAGGAAATATTTACAATATACCATAACCTGGATGATGAATATTAATAGAATATACCATGACCTGGATGAATGAATATTACAGGATATATGACCACAAAATGACGCTTGATGGATGAATAATTACAGATAGACCCATGACCTGGATGAATGACTATTACAGATATACCATGACCTGGATGAATGAAATATTACAGATATAGCCACATGAACCTGGATTTTATGAATATTCAGATATAACCCATGACCTGGCTGAATGTATTACAGATATAACCATGACCTGGATGGATGAATAATTTACCAGATATACCATGACCTGGATGGATGAATATTACGATTATACCATTGACCTGGACTGAATGAATATTTACAGATATAGCCGGGGGACCTTGATGGATGAAGATGACAGATATACCATAAACTGGATGAATGAAATATTACAGATATACGTGACCTGTATGAATGAATTTACAGATATACCGTGGACTGGATGGAATGCATATTACAGATATACCATGACTGGATGAATGAACTATTACATATATACCATGAACTGGATTGAATGAATATTCCAGATATAGCCATGACCTGGATGAATGACATTACAAGATATACCATGACCTGGATAATGACTAATTACAGATATACCATGACCTGGATGAATGACTATTACAGATATACCGTGGACTGGATGAATGAATATTACAGATATACCATGACCTGGATGGATAATATTCCAGATTAACCATGACCTGGATGAATGATATTACAGATATACTCATACCTGGGATGATGCTATTACAGATATACCATAGACCTGGATGAATGACTATTACAGATATACCATGACCTGATGAATGAACTATTACAGATTACCATGACCTGGATGAATGACTATTAACAGATATACGCATGACCTGGATGAAATGAATATTACAGATACAAACCGGACCTGGATGGATTAACCTAGTACAGAATATAACCATGACCTGGATGAATGACTATTACAGATATACCATGACCGGATGAATACTATTACAGATATACCAGTGACTGGATGAATGAATATTACCGATATAAACCGTGACCTGGGGATGACCTATTACAGCTATACCGTGACCTGAATGAATGACTATTACAGATATACCGTGACCTTGGATGATTGACCTATTACAGATATCCCATGACCTGGAATGAATGAATATTACAGATAACCATGACTGGATGAATGACTATTAACAGATAACCATGACCTGGATGAATGAATATTACAATATCCCATGACCTGGATGATGAATCATTACGAATACCGTGACCTGGATGGATGACTATTCCAGATATACCATGCCCTGGATGAATGACTAATTACAGATATACCATGACCTGGGAAATGAATGACTATTACAGATTACCATGACCTGGATGGATGGACTATTACAGATATACCATGACTTGGATTAATGACTATTAAGATTATACCATGACCTGGATGAATGACTATTACAGATAACCCATTACCTGGATAATGAATATTACAGATATACCGTGATGACCTGGATGGATGACTATTACAGATATACCATGACCTTGATGATGACTTTACAGATATACCATGACCTGGATGAATGACTATTACAGATATACCACTGACCCTGGAGATGAATATTACAATGATATACCATGACCTGGATGATGACTATACAGATATCCCAAAAGATGACATGACCGGATGATGAATATTACAGATATACCATTGACCTGGATGAATGACTATTACAATATACCATGACCTGGATGAATGAATATTACAGATTACCATTACCCTGGATGAATGAATATTACAGATAAATACCATGACCTGGATAATGAATATTACAGATATACCATGACCTGGAAGGATAAATGAAATATTACAGATAACCATGACCTTGATGAATGACTATTACAGATATACCTGACCTGGATGAAATGACTATTACAGATATACATGACCTGGAAATGAATGAATAATTACAGAAATATACCATGACCTGGATGGATAAATGAATATTACAGATATACCATGACCTGGATGAATGACCTTATTACAGATATACCATGACCTGGATGAATGAACTATTACAGATATACCGTGACCTTGGATGAATGAATATTACAATATACCCAGACCTGGATTAATGAATATTACAGATATAACCATGACCTGGATAATGACTATTACAGATATACCGGTGACCTGATAATGACTATTACAGATATACATGACCTGGTATGATGAATATTACGATATACCATGACCTGGATGAAATGAATATTACAGATATACCATGACCTGGATGAATGACTATTAAACAGATATACATGACCTGGGATGAATGACTATTACAGATCTAACCAACCGTGACCTGGATGAATGAATATTACAGATATACCATACCTGGATGGAATGAATATTACAGATATAAACCATGACCTGGATGAATGAATATACAGATATACCATGACCGGGATGAAATGACTATTACAGATATACCATGACCTGGATGAATGACTATACAGATATACCAATACCTGGATGATGACTTTACAGATATACCCTGACCTGGATGAATGACTATTAGAGAATATACCATGACCTGGAAATGAAATGACTATTATCGCTTATAATCCATTACCTGGATGAAATGAGAACCTTCACAAGCACTATGACCCTTCATGACTCTCCGGACATTTTAGACTCGAAAAACAGCATATGGCCCTTATAATCTCCCACGTGTTGACATTTGTGATCTCTGGACATTGCGTTAGCACATTAGCTAAGTTGACTTATCTGTTTGCCTTTGATATCCAACCACCTTATTGCTGGGATTTACACCTCACTATTAGCCCTTTGTTCCTCTTATAGTCTAAGATTTCCCTTTAACCCGTTTTCTCAAGCTTCACCAGTGTAATCACGTTTCAAGTGGCCTGGATATTCCCGCACGGATGTTCGACAATGAAAATCCACAGTTCTTGATTAATACAACATTGTGATATAATTTATAGGTGTTCATCATCATGCTGAGTATGGGAAACATGAATAGGAATCTCATACGACCCCATCAACCTGGACACGTGTTTTGTCTTCATTAGTTTCACTTTTCTTTTATACCTTGACCAAACGATCTTCCTTTCTTTATCTTCAACGACTTTTCATGGCATTAATGTGCTATTGTTGGCAAATCAGAGCAATGCGCATGTTTGTGTTTCAGCTGTATTTGATTCCATTTCCCCGAGTCCGCAGTTCCCATGTTCTTGTATTTGAGCTGATTGTAGTGAAGGTTGATGATTGTTATGTTTATCACACTTATCATAGACTTCTTGTTAGAGAACAAAGCATTCCAGTTTTTTCTTGTAAAGGGAACTATGGTCTCTAAACAATGGACACTTCTACCTTTACCATAACTTCAGGAGGTTTCCATTCTAGCTACAGTCTATCCAGGGTTACAGCAAATTATAAATGTAGTATTTTTGTTTTGCTAGTACTGTGAGCTGTGACATCATCAGCACCACTGCCCCTAGTCCTTGAGCATGCCCACTGCTGGGACCGAAAGCGTCATCCACAGCTCAACCATAAGCGCCCTGTCCTTCTAAACCATGGTTTAAAGCTATCCACAAGCCTTCAAGGAATCCCATAGGGAGGGAAAGAATAGAGAATGGTTGCAGCTCTATAACAAGCTTCAGAAAAGATCAATTTTGGCGTTTTTGGGGGTTTGGAGCTTCTTCCACAGCACATCTTGTGTCCTGTCCAAACTTGGACACTCATTACAGACCACGAAGTGTAAAACTTACAGGCCTTATACTTAGATCCTAAGGTAGTCTTAGAGACAAATCCTCCTAAATGTTTGGTTTAAAAAGTATTAGAGGACTCTTTTTGTATGGAGAAGACCACAGTTACCCTTTACAGGCATGTCCACACCTTATTATAAACTTTTGGCAATATGATAGTATATGTTCCCACCCCCAGCCCAACCCTATAAACAGTTTAAGAAAGTGCCCAGATCTTCCATTTACCTTTTCCCGCTCTCCTCACCTCCCGGCCCCCAGGCCTTTCTCTTGCAAGACAACGCAAGCAGGGGCGGGAGCGTCACCGCGCCCGTGATTGGCTGAGAGGCAGCCCAATCAGGGACGCGGCTGCCGGCTTTCTTAGAATGCCAGTGGGATACGAGGGAAGGTAGTGATCTGGGGACTTTATTAAAAATTATTTTTATGGCGTTGGGGGCCTGGGGAACATCTCTATTACATGGGCCAAGGGGTTTTATGGTAGGGGGGAAGGATCGCAAAAAACTGGAGGGCGAGGGAGGGTGGATAAGGCTGCAGTCCACATGCCAACTTTCCGGGAGGCGATACAGGAGGCAGAGTCCCTACATGGACTCTGCTATCCTCCTGGTGGGCAGTTTTTGGGACTTTGGGGGGGGACAAACAGGAGAAACCTTATGGAGCTGGGATGTGAGGTTAAGGATTTTTATTACACTACATGGTGGGGCCATAGTGGGGGGGATTATAGTTTTTGGGGGTGGACATGCCCTTTAAGATGAAAATCAATAGTCTATTGTGAGCAACAGAACCAAAAGTCGAAAGTAGCCGAGAAAATAGAAATGTCTATAAAAAACCTGAAGAGGTCCTTTAGATCTCTCCTAGTTCCCCCCCCCTATTTTCTTTTCCTATGCAAAAGGTTGTAGGGTTTAGAATATTGAGAGCTATAACACGGAGGTCAATTATAACCCCTGGTAAAACTTTATACAGTCGACTTTAGCAGTAGCGTAACTAGAAATCACTGGGGCCCCCTGCAAACCCTGATGGAGCCCCCCTCCCTGAAGTCATCTATAACGGTTTTTCTGGGTAGGCTGTATTCTCTGCCATCGGGGATTAAGAAGGGTGGGGCGCCCCTGCAGTTATGCCCCTGGACTTAGTGTACCAGGCCTGAGGGCTTCATATTGGATTATCCAATGCAAATTTGAAACAGAATCCTAAAAAGGAATACACAATGTTGTTCATTTACCAAGTAACATTATTTTCCTAAGGGTCCCCCTCTACCTGGATGACTTCCGCGTGCCGTGCTATAGAGTAATTTCATTTTAAATTCATATTCCCTAGGGAGCCACGCATGCAGAGCTTTCTAACAGACATCTAGTGCGGAGAAATCTTTGCAACAATTCCAGTTAAATGTAAAACGACCAAAAAGGTGTCATCCCACTCACTGAGCTGGCTTTTTCTGCATTCCAGATATAACTCGTCAACACTCTTTCCCTGGGTAGTGTCAATAGAATCACTAGGACTTTCCAACACTTGCCTTTCTTGCTAGATTCTTAAATTAGACAGAAGGAATAACTGACAGAAAAAACTCTCCTGGCTCTCCACACTAACGCTTGTCAGTTCACATCAAGTACCGGGAACCCTTTGTATCTTACTAATATATTGTAACACCAGTCTTACACTCATGGCTTTAAAGGGATGTTTCTATACCAAGGCCCCGGGGTCCAAAGAAGGTCTTGTCAGTGGGATCTCTAGTGAAGCCAAATATCCTATTATTAATCTTTTACTCAACACTGGATTTAAGCAGATCAATGCCAACGTGTCCTCACGGCATTAAATCACATTATTATTACTTTCTGCAAACTGTTTGGCCGACGAGGGTTTCATTTAAGGATATTTAAATACTTTACCTTTAATACTGCTGGTCCAATCAATGGCCAAAGTAATCCATAACACTGCTTAAAATCTACCATCGTGTTTGCTACTTTTTTTTTGAGTTAAAATAGGGATGATGCTTGGTGAAGGTTCTCATTCATCCAGGTCATGGTATATCTTAATAGTCCTTTCATCCAAGGTCATGTAATATCTGTAATAGTCCATTCCATCCAGGTCATGGTATTCTGTAATAGTCATTCATCCAGGTCATGGTATATCTGTATAGTCATTCACCAGGTCATTCCTGAGCTGCCATCACGCCCCTAACTCCGCCTACTTTATGACGTATTACAGGTAACAAGTACTGCCATGTCCCTAATGCCGCCCTGTCACTTTGATGCGGTTTTACACATCATGCCATGCCCCCTTCCCACTCCTGTCCCCACACCCTGCCCGGGAGCCACATTTGGCAGTGTAGGATGTCTACAGTTGACTCCTTTGAGCATGTGCGAGCTTGTAAAAAAGCTTGGAGAGGAGGTAGGAACTTGTGAGAGGACATCATTTTGCTGAATAACAGCTTAGTCCTATGCTTTCTAACTATTGTAAATTATGGGCTTTAAAAGGTGATTATATAAGGGATAATGCGCCCCTTACAGTATAATATAAGGATATTACACCACCGAGGATTTCCCTGACCATATAGAAGCACGAGGCCATAGGCCGAGTGCCTTTATACAGGGCAGGGAACTCAGAGGTGGCGTAATGTCCTTATATTATAATGTGAAGGATTTCTTATAATACATACATTTTAAATTCCTTCACCCCATTCACACTTTAAATTCTAACCTTGTCCCTATTCCCACCTTAATTTAAACCCCCCAAACTACCTTCTGTAACTTAACCCAGTAGAAAGAAATATCCCAGCCCAGCATCTATGCGGTTAAACAAATCTTTGTGGAGGAGGAGAGAGACATTGATTATGCAGTGACAGGAAGCAGCTCCAGCAGGTTCCGTTAGTGAAGTTAACACTGCAAAAAATGCTGAGTCATTGTCCAGGCATGAACACTGGAATGGGCGGAGTAGTGGGATATAAGAAATGAGTAATTTAGTGACATAGCTGAGTGATTTTTATAAGGATATATACCACTGCAGCTCCCATTATAACATTATAAAATATCACACTTATGTATTATATATATATATATATAAAAAATTATTTGAGGCGTGAAGCAGCTCATAGGTCATTTAAACTTCCACCATACACAGGGCAATAACTATAAAACATGTGTGCCCATCCATAGACATCCTATAGAACAAATTATCAGCGCGTTAACCCTCTCAAAAGTGTCAGAACTATACACAACTGATCTGTCTGTACCTATGAACCTAATTTTGTGACATGAGACCCTTCCCCCGTCCGCAATTACAGATTAATTAGTAATTGGCCCATTGACTGTGTTTACCAAGTTCCCGTTTCTATCTGAATGTTTATCAGCCGAGCGCATTTGTAATTGTCAGTGTGAAAAGGCATTTTACGAAATGTCCTCGATGAAATAACAATAAAGCACAGGAACAGCTGGAGCCACGTAAAAGTACATTTTACTTTTAGGGCATTTTAGGGCATTTTTATTACCAGTTCTCACTTGTTATAAAACTATCCGAGTCGCCCTCTGGTGGTTTACTGGAATTTATGGCTAAAATGCAATTTGTGTCTTAACGAGAGATTAATTGGGAGAAGATGATATTGGGGTTTTTGCATGGAAAAGAGAATTCAGAGAATTAATGTTACGGAATCAACAAACAAGAGGTATCAGGACCTGATTTGGAAATAGTTTCAAAGGGATAGAACGCTGTGTTCAATAGCAGTCTACAGCATTGAACGCTGGGTACACGTGTCGTAATCCTTCGTCCCGGCCGTCCGTTCAGCACTTGTGACTAGTCAGACAGGACTAGTAAAGTAGCCAAGTCCAACAAATCGCTGAGACCAAGCTTGTGGTCCATAGAGGACTGTATGATTGGCCATGGTTTCTCCAACCCATCCGGTTCGTACAAGCGGTCAGACGACGGTGGAGGCCTCACAAAGGAACTATTGGATAGTTTGGGCCAACCGAAACTACAACCGAATGTGGTCATATTTAGCAGGAGTTTAAAAAGAATAATAGGAGGTAGGAAGTAGCATTTCTTACCGCCCAGTAAATTATAAGTGGTGATTTTTAGTAAAGAAAGGTTGACTACACCCAAGCCAATATATTTATGCCAATCAATGTCTAATCTGATAATTTGGCCAGATTGCCTGGCAGAAAGAAAGTAAACAGGTGGCCATCAGTTTCCCATTACGTGCTGGTTGTTTTGGTTCATGTGCTGGTAAATCTCCATTCTTTGTTTATATTTCAGAGTCTGTCTCATTATATTTCTATATCGTCACACTCTGTGCTTTAGAATTATTTTACAATTTCTAAAACAAAGTCTGTTTTTCATGTCACCAAGGTCACCTGTAATTTCTGCCACCTGTCTGCTACAGTGATCTAAACGTCCATCCTTGCGCTACGCTTCGTGGACGTTTATGATTTTATCCATAAAAGAAATAAAAAGAAATAATGAGAATAAACAATAATGTAACCCTGTGTCCTCGGTCGTAGTTGGCAGATTAGAAAAACCAGAGTGGAATATGGATGACCCTTGAGTAAGGTGGTTCATGCCAAACAACCCCCGGATTAAAATTCCGTATGTGAGAAAATAGTGCAGGAATTGCTGGGCAGTCCCAGTTTTCAGTCACAGTTCTGATTCTCACTTAATGTCCAGTAACTTCAAACTTAAAGGGTATCTTAACTGAATTTGTTTTTTTAGAATTAAATTGCCAATTACTAGAAACTATTCTGGAAATTCTTCCCAACTATCACTGTACCATTTTTTGGCCTGTTCCCTATTTCTATAAATGTCTAACCTGAACCATCGTACATTTCAGCTGTCAATCAAGTGCCTTATTATCCTAAACTCTTCTGCTGTGTGCAATTTTGGTGACAGTTGGTGTGTGAATTGCATGCTGGGAAAATTACCTCTCCCAATGCTGCCTCATGGTGATTACTGAGCATGCTTGCCCTCACAGATAGTCAGCGTAGGAAGTTACTAAACCACAGAAAAATAAGTACTGGATAAAGGACTTACATGTATTTATTTATAGAGTAAAATTAGGTCGTTTTTTTCAGTACATATCCTTTACCGAAGAACTATACTCCTGCTCCACACATGCAATGTATCCAGGGTGACCTAAACTGCTAGGTCTTCAACCCTGAGTTCTTCTTAGCTAAGTCATTTACCTAAAGTGTCCTTCACTGCCTCCATTGGCCTTGCTGCCTCCCTTAATCTGTCAGCGATGAGACCAATGAGAAGACACGCTCTGCAAGGAATCTTCCTATTGGAAAATGGACCGAAGCAGCAAAAGAAATTTTAGGTAAGTGATGCTGCAAGTCACCCTGGGTACTATCCGTGGGGGGGAGGGGAGTATAATCTCATTCCTAACCCAGGCGCACTGTCACTATACATAAAATGTACGAGAGCCAAGACGACCCTGTTATTTACGGTGTACAGTAACGGTATATATTACAATGTTACAGTATCTAACATCCTTTCAATGTAATTGTGTTTAATGATAAAGCAAAAAATATAAATATAACATTATAATATCGCATTTCTTTAATGGCATTGATTTATTATTTTCTCTCTGCAATTAAGAATCTCATCGGAGAAGAAATCTGCTGTTTTTAACCACAAATATTGAAACGCGGGTCCCTCTAATTAGCGCGCATTTTACCTTAAGGTTGATTCCGAGCTCTCATAATGACCTCTGACCTGCTTTCAACATGGTGCCTTTAATTATCTGGCATCAACTCACATTGAGGTTCATTAGCATGATGACCAAACCTGACACAGATTTCTTTGAAAAATCCACAGAGGATACGCAATGCAAGAGGGCTAAGGTGGAATTAAATCTTCGCTTCCAACCAGAGCCGGACCGTGGAGCTAGATAAACTTACAAGCGTCACACACGCCGGCAAACTTGTCAGAGCTCGCTAATTTGGGATTGGCCCCAATGATTTTTTTCCCTTCTAATAAAAGAGAGATATTATATTCCCGTACACATAATGTAAATCTCATTAGCATTACTGAATGGCATTGACATTAATTGATCCAGCTAACCTCCACCTTTGGGTTTCCAAGTCATTGGGGTGATTGGGTGCATTGTTCATATTCATAAAGTGTTGATATCTTTGATGTTATGACTATAACATGACTATAATGACTATTACAGATATACCATGACCTGGATGAATGACTATTACAGATATACCATGACCTGGATGGATAAATATTACAGATATACCATGACCTGGATGGATGACTATTACAGATATACCATGACCTGGATGAATGAATATTACAGATATACCATGTACTGGATGGATGAATATTACAGATATACCATGACCTGGATGAATGAATATTACAGATATACCATGACCTGGATGAATGACTATTACAGATATACCATAACGGGATGAATACTATGACAGAGATACCAGACCTGATGAATGCAATTAAAAGATATACCTACGTGGAGTAAGACTATTGACAGATTAACCCATGCTGATATGAATATAACAGATACCAGGACCTGGATAATGATATTAAAGATATACATGACCTGGATGATATATTACAGATATACATGACCTGGAGGGAGATGCTATTACAGATATACCAAACCATGGATAATGATCATATGACTCGATGAATGAATATTACAGATATACCGTGACCTGAGGATAGATACCGATATACCATGACCGGATGAATGAATTACAGTATATACGATGAAGGATATTACGATCTCCATGACCTGGATGATGAACATATTACAGATATACCATGACCTGGATGAATAATATTACAGATATACCATGACCTGAAATGAATGAATTTACAGATATACCATGACCGATGAATGAATATTACAGATATACCATACTGATGAAATATACAATATACCATGACCTGGATGAATGACTATTACAGATATACCATGACCTGGATGGAATGAATATTACAGATACCATTACCTGGATGGATGAATATAGATATCCATGACCTGGATGAAGGATATTACCGATATACCAGTACCTGGATGATGAATATTACAGATATACCATGACCTGGATGTGAATATTACAGATATACCATGACCGGATGAATGAATATTACAGATATACCATGAACCTGATGATGAATATTACAGATATACCATGACCTGGATGGATGAAATTACAGATAAACCATGACCTGGATGAATGATATTACAGATACCATGACTGGATGAATGTATTACAGATATAACATGACCTGATGATGAATATTCAGATAACCATGACCGGGAATGAATATTACGATATACCATGACCTGGATGGACTGAATATACAGATATACCATGACCTGGATGGATGAATATTACAGATATACCATGACCTGGATTGATGAATATTACGATAACCACGTACCTGGATGATGACTATTACAGATATACCATGACCTGGATGAATGAATATTACGATATACCTGACCTGGATGAATGAATATTACAGATATACCTGACCTGATGGATTAGATCTTACATATACAGCCTGGATAGGAATATTACAGATATACCATGACTTGATGAATGAATATTACAGATATACCATGACCTGGATGAATATACGTATACAGATATACCATGACCTGATGAATGACTATTACAGATATACCAGACCTTGAATGACTATTACAGATATACGTGACCTGGATGAATGAACAGTATACCTGACCTGATGGAAAATTACAGATATACCATGACCTGGATGAATGATATTACAGATATCCAGACCTGGATGAATGACTATACATATACCAGGACCTGGATGAAATGACTATTACAGATATACCATGACCTGGATGAATGACTATTACAGATATACCATGACCTGGATGAATACATATACAGAGTATACCATGACCTGGATGAATGAATATTACAGATAACCGGACCTGGATGGATGACTATTACAGATATACCTGACCTGGATGACTGATATACGATAACCATGACCTGTGATGAATCTATTACAGATATACCGCTTGAGAATGACATTACAGATCTCCGTGACCTGATAATGACTATTACAGATATACCTGACCTGAATGAATGACTATTACAGATATACCGTATACCTGGATGAATTATTACAGATATACATGACCTGGATGAATATATTACAGATATCCATGACCGGGATGGAATGACTAGACAGATATCCATGACCTGGATGAATAATATTACAGTTACCATGACCTGGATGGATGATATTACAGATATACCGTGACCTGGATGATGACTATTACGATAGTACCATGACCTGGATGAATGACTATAAAGATATACCATGACCTGGATGAATGCCTATTACAAAAATACCATGAGCTGGATGAATGAATATTACAGAAATACCATGACCTGGATGAATGAATATTGCAGATACACCATGACCTGGATGAATGAATATTACAGATATACCATGACCTGGATAAATGACTATTACAGATATACCATGACCTGGATGGATGAATATTACAGATATACCATGACCTGGATGGATGAATATTACAGATATACCTACGTGGAGGCATGGCTATTGAACAGATTAACCATGACTTGATAATAATATAACAGATTAACAGACCTGGATAAATGATATTACAGATATACCATGACCTGGATGATATATTACAGATATACCATGACCTGGAGGGAGATTATTACAGATTCCTTGAAACCTGGATGGATAATATACGATATTATCATGACTTCCTGATGAATGAATATTACAGATATACCATGACCTGAGGATAGATACCGATATACCATGACCGGATGAATGAATTACAGATATACCACTGATGAAGGATATTACAGATCAATACCATGACCTGATTGATGAACTATACAGATATACCATGACCTGGATGAATGAATATTACAGATATACCATGACCTGATGAATGAATTTACAGATATACATGACCGGGATGTGAATATTACAGATATACCTGACCTGATGGATAATATACAATATACCATGACCTGGATGAATGACTATTACAGATATACCATGACCTGATGGATGATATTACAAGAGACCATTACCTGGATGATGAATATTGATGATCCATGACCTGAGAATATACGATAACCATACCTGGATGGATGAATATTACAGATATCCATGACCTGGATAATGAATATTACAGATATACCATGACCTGGATGAATGAATATTACAGATATACCCATGACCTGGATGATGAATATTACAGATATACCATGACCTGGATGGATGAAATTACAGATAACCATGACCGTGGATGAATGATATTACAGTACCATGACCTGGATGAATGACTATTACAGATATAACATGACCTGATGATGAATACATTACGAGAGATGAATATTACAGATATACCATGACCTGGATGCATGAATATACAGATATACCATGACCTGGTGGATGAATATTACAGATATACCATGACCTGGATGTAGATGAATATTACAGATATACCAGTACCTGGATGGATGATATTACAGATATACCTACCTGGATGAATGAATATTACCGATATACCGTGACCGGATGAATGATATTACAGATATACCGTGACCTGATGGCATATACAATCTTCTATATACCAGACCTGGATAAGGAATATTACAGATACCATGACCTGGATGAATGAATATTAAGATATACCATGACCTGGATGAATATAGTAAAGATATACCATGAACCTGGATGAATGACTATTACAGATATACCATGACCT
Source organism: Hymenochirus boettgeri (assembly GCA_019447015.1). Classification (NCBI taxonomy): domain Eukaryota; kingdom Metazoa; phylum Chordata; class Amphibia; order Anura; family Pipidae; genus Hymenochirus; species Hymenochirus boettgeri. Next base: position 260,697,330 of record CM033472.1, read on the forward strand.
TAGAATACTTTACAATATACCGATGACCTTGGATGAATGTAACAGTATTCCATGACCTGGATGGATGAAATTACAGATATACCATGACCGGATGAATGACATATTACAGATATACCATGACCTGGATGAATGACTATGACATATACCAGGACCTGGATGAAATGACATATTACGATAATACCATGACCCTGGATGAATGACTATTACCAGATTCATGACCTGGATGAATTACATATACCATGACGATGACCATGTACCTGGATGAATGAATATTACAGATAACAAAAACCCCGTGACCTGGATGGATGACTATTACAGATATACCTGACCTGGATGACTGACTATACGATATACCATGACCTGATGAATCGCTATTACAGATATACCAGCCTTGGAGATGACATTACAGATCTCCGTGACCTGATGTGACTATTACAGATATACCGTGACCTGAATGAGATGACTATTACAGATATACCGTTACCTGGATGAATCGTATTACAGATATACATGACCTGGATAATGACTATTACAGATATACCATGACCTGGGATGGAATGACTAGACGATATCCATGACCTGGATGAATATATTACAGATATACCATGACCGGATGGATGAATATTAGCAGATATACTTACCTGGATGGATGACTATTACGATATACCATGACTGGGATGAATGACTATAACAGATATACCATGACCTGGATGAATGACTATGACATGCCATGACCTGGATGGATGACATTACGATATACCTGACTGGATGACTATACAGATATACCATGACCTGGATGAATGACTATTACAGATATACCATGACCTGGATGAATGACTATTACAGATATCCTGACCTGGATGGATGACTATTACAGATAACCATGACTGGATGATGCTATTACGATATCCATGACCTGGATGAATGACTATTACAGATATACCATGACCTGGATGAATGAATATTACAGATATACCATGACCTGGATGATGACTATTACAGATATACCATGACCTGGATGAATGATATTACAGATATACCATGCCTGGTAATATTACAATAACCTGCCTGGATATGAATATTACAGATATCCCATGACCTGGATTGAATGAATATTACAGTATACCATGACCTGGATGAATGAATATTACAGATATACCATGACCTGGAATATATGAATATTACAGATACATGACCTGGATGAATGACTATTACAGATATACCATGACCTGGATGATGCTATTACAGATATACCATGACCTGGATGAGAATATTACAGATATACCATGACCGATGGATAATGAATATTACAGATATACCATGACCGGATGAATACTATTAAGATATACCATGAACCTGGATGAATGACATTACAGAATACTGACCTGGATGAATGAATCTATACAGCTATCCATGACCTGGATGAATGAATAGTACATATACCATGACCTGTGATGAATGACTATACAGATATACCGTGACCGATGATGATATAAGAATCATACGATACATCTCATGCCTGGATGACTGATATTACAGATACCATGACCTGGATGAATGACTATTACAGATATACCATGACCGGGATGTGACATTACAGATTACCTGACCTGGATGAATGATATTACAGATATCCATGACCTGGATGATGAATATTACAGATAACCATGACCTGGAGGAATTAATATTACGATATACCATGACCTTGGATAATGAGATTCAGATAGTACCATGACCTGGATGAATGACTATTACAGATATACCATGACCTGGATGAATGACATGATCCAGATATACCATTACCTGGATGAATGACTTTATAGATATACCATGACCTGGATGAATGACATATAGATATACCATACCTGGATGAATGAGAACCTTCCACAAACACTATGACCCTTCATGACTCTCCGACATTAGACTGAGAAACACGCATAGGGCCTTATATCTCCCACGTGTGGACATTTGTGATCTCTGAGACATTGCGTTAGCACATTAGCTAAGTTGACCTTCTGTTTGCCTTTGATATATCACCACATTATGCTGGGATTTAACCTCACTATTAGCCTTTGTTCCTCTTATAGTCTAAGATATTCTTAACCATTTTCTCAAGCTTCCCAGTGTAACACGTTTCAAGTGGCTGGATATTCACCGCCGTATGTTAGACAATGAAAATCCACAGTCTTGATAATACAACATTTTGATTATAATTTAATGAGAGTGTTCATCATCATGCTGAGTATGGGAACATGAATAGGAAATCTCATACGACCTCAACCTGGAAACGTGTTTGTCTTCATTAGTTTCACTTTTCTTTTACCTTGACAAAGAGATTTCTTTAGTCTTCATCACACTTTCATGCCATTAATGTGCTTGTTTTGCAATCAGAGAATGCGCATGTTTGGTTTCAGCTTTTTGATTCCATTTCCCCTAGTCCACAGTTCCCAGTTCTGTATTTGAGCTTGTTTAGTAAGGTTGATGATTGTTATGTTTATCACACCTTATCATAGACTTCTTGTTAGAGAACAAAGCATTCCAGTTTCTTGAAAGGGGAACTATGGTCTCTAAACAAGTGGACACTTCTACCTTTAACATAACTTCAGGATGGTGCTTCTAGCTACAGTCTATCCAGGGTTACAGCAATATAAATGTAGTTTGGTTTGCTAGTACTGTGAGCTGTGACATCATCAGCACCACTGCCCCTAGTCTTGAGCATGCCCACTGCTGGGACAGAGCGTCATCAGCTGCACCATAAGCCCTGCCTTCTAAACCATGGTTAAAGCTATCCACAAGCCTTAAAGGATCCCTAGGAGAGGAAATAATAGAATGTTGTCAGCTCTATAACAAGCTTCAGAAGATCAATTTTGGGGGTTGGAGCTTCTTCCACAGCACATCTTGTGTCTGTCACAAACTTGGACACTCAGGACAGACAAAGAAGTGTAACTTTACAGGCTTATAACTTAAGATCCTAAGGTGCTAGAGACATCCTCCTAAGTTTGTTTAAAAAGTATTAGAGGACTCTTTTTAGTATGGAGACCACAGTTACCCTTTAAACGGCATGTCCACCCTTATTATAAACTTTTGGCATATGATAGTATATGTTCCCCCAGCCCCAACCGCTATAAAAAAGTTTTAAGAAAGTGCCCAGATCTTCATTTACCTTCCCTCTCTCCTCCAACGCCCGGCCCGGCCTTCTGCTTGCAAGACACTGCAAGCAGGGGGCGGGAGCGGCAGCCGCGTCCGTGATTGGCTGAGAGGCAGCCAATCAGGGACGCGGCTGCAGGCTTCTTAGAATGCCGGGGGAGAGAGGGAAGGTAAGTAGAGTTCTGGGGACTTTATTAAAATTATTTTTATGCGGTTGGGGCTGGGGGAACATATTCTATTACATGGGCAAGGGGTTTTATGGTAGGGGGAGGGATCGCAAAACGGGAGGGAGAGGGAGGGTGAGAAGGGCTGCAGTACACATGCCAAACTTCTCCGGGAGGCGAGACAGGAGGCAGAGTCCTACATGGACTCTGCTATCCTCCTGGTGGGCAGTTTTTGGGACTTTGGGGGGGACAACAGGAGAACCTTATGGAGCTGGGATGTGAGGTAAGGATTTTATTACACTACATGGTGGGGCCATTAGTGGGGGGGATTATAGTTTTGGGGGTGGACATGCCCTTTAAGAGAAATCAATAGTCTATTGTGAGCAACAGAACCAAAAGTCGAAATGTAGCCGAGAAAATAGAAATGTCTATAAAAAAACCTGAAAGGTACTTTAGATATCTCCTAGTTCACCTATTTTCTTATCTATGCAAAAGGTTGTAGGGTTAGATATTGAGAGATATAACACGGAGGTGCAATTATAACCCATGGTAACTTTATACAGTCGACTTTAGCAGTAGCGTAACTAGAAATCACTGGGGCCCCCTGCAAACCTTGATGGAGCCCCCCTCCCTGAGTCATCTATAGCGGTTTTCTGGGGGAGGCTGTATCTCTGTCATCGGGGATGTAAGAAGGGTGGGGCGCCCCCTGCAGTTATGCCCCTGGACTTAAGTGTACCAGGCCTGAGGCTTCATATTGGATATCCAATGCAAATTTGAAACAGAATCCTAAAAAGGATTACACAATGTGTTCATTTACCAAGTACATTATTTTCCTAAGGGTCTCTACCCTGGATAGACGTCCGCGTGCCGTGCTATAGAGTATATTTCATGTTAAATTCATATCCCTAGGGAGCCACGCATGCAGAGCTTCTAACAACATCTAGTGCGGAGAAATCTTTGCAACAATTCCAGTTAAATGTAAAAAGACCAAGAAAGGTTCATCTCCGACTCACTGAAGCTTTGCTTTTTCTGCATTCAGATATAACACCGTTCAACACTCTGTTCCCTGGTAGTGTCAATAGAATCAATAGGACTTTCCAAACACATTGCTTTCTTGCTAGATTCAGTATTAGACAGGAAGGAATAACACTCTCCTGGGCTCTCCACACTACGCTTGTCAGTTCACATAAAGTACCGGGACCCTTTGTATCTTACTAATATATGTAACACCAGTCTTACACTTCATGGCTTTAAAGGGATGTTCTACCAAGGCACAGGGTCAAAGAAGGTAATTGTCAAGTTGATCTCTAGTGAAGCACAAATAATCCTATTTATCTTTACTCAACACTGGATTTAAGCAGATCAATGCCAACGGTTCCTCAACGGCATTAAATTCAGCATTATTATTACTTCTGCAAACTGTTGGCCGACGAGGTTCATTTAAAGGATATTTAAATACTTTACCTTTAATACTGCTGGTCAATCAATGGCCAAAGTAATCCAATACACTGCTTAAAATCTAACAGTGTGTTGCTACTTTTTGAAGTTAAATAGGGATGAATGCTTGTGAAGGTTCTCATTCATCCAGGTCATGGTATATCTGTAATATTCATCCAGGTCATGGTATATCTGTAATAGTCATTCATCCAGGTCATGGTATATCTGTTGTATTCAAATAGATCAACTGGACTTGAAGTTTAATTCTTGAAGACTTTTCGCTAGTCATCCGACTGGCAATTATATACCCTGGAAAATCCCAATTTGCATATCACAGCCAGGTGTTAAGGGTGTGATTAGATAGTGGCTAAGAGGTGTTATAGGAATGCCCAGGGTAAGGTGTCAAAACAGCATTGTACATGGCAGACACCCCCCCCCACACACACACACACACCTCTATTCAGGCTTGGTTTCTTTATTTTCACACAAATTTCCTGCTTGACACCTCTCTTGAACCAGTCACTTTCCTTTGCCAATATGTTAACATTACAATCTTCAAAGGTATGTCCTTTATCCTTAAGATGCAGGTACACGGCTGAGTCCTGACCCGAGGAATTGGCTCTTCTGTGCTGGACCATACGTTGATGCAATTGCTGTTTGGTCTTCCCCTACATACAAATCAGAGCATTCTTCACTGCACTGCACTGCGTATATGATGTCGCTTTTCTTGTGTTTCGGTATTGGGTCTTTCGGATGTACCAATTGCTGCCTCAGTCTGTTGTTCGGTTTAAAACAGACAGGGATACGGTGTTTTTTGAAAATTCTTCTTAGTTTCTCGGAGACCCCTGCTACATATGGGATGACCATGTTCTTTCTCCTGTCTTGCTTTTCACCTTCACTGTTGGTATTTGTGTTCTTTTCTTTCCTTCTACTTCTTTTGACAAAGGCCCAGTCTGGATATCCACAAGTTATAAGGGCTCCTCTGAGATGTTTCATTTCTTTAGCCTTTGCTCTGTGCTAGTGGGGATGTTCTCAGCTCTGTGTTGCAGGGTTCTGATGACCCCCAGCTTGTGATCTAAAGGGTGGTGGGAGTCAAACATCAAATACTGATCTGTCTGGGTTGGTTTTCTCTACTTCCAGTTTACCATTCTCCCTGACTTCTACCAAGCAGTCCAAGAAAGCCAGTGTGTTGTTTTGTATCTTCCCTTGTAAATTTGATGTTCTGGTCTACCGCATTAATATGTTCTGTAGCGAAACGTCTTCAAGAACTAAACTTCAAGTCCAGTTGATCTAATTGAATATTAGGGATGAATCCCGGTTTGGAAACTAACCTGGTTTTGATACGGAACTACCGCTAAACAGATTTTTTAAAAAACTTTGAAAACTTTTCATGGAAAAAACCAAAAACTTACATTCAAGAAAATCGAAAATGGTATAGAAAAAGCTACAAATTCCGATTCAATTTTTCAGAACCTTAATAGGTTCCAAGTGACCGATATTGGAATGAAACTCTATTGTTACTGACATAAAGATAGCACTTTGGCTAGGTTATATAGTGAATAAGGCAAATTATAAGGATATTAGAAGTTACAGAAACACCAAGGGCACCGAACTCCAAGGTGCCTTCTAATATTCTAATATCCGTATCATTTTTAGTAGGGGGTGCATTATTCATTATAATTCACCCCAGTACAGCATCCTTGTAGGCATACCCATGCCACCACACCCTCAAACAGTGACCACACACTCCCCTGCCATGACCCCCAACTCACTAGCCCACCTTGCCATTTAAAATCTGGTGCCTGCAACCCCAAATGCTATTTTACCAGTTTATTACATGCATTTGTAACCAGATATTTAATGATACGTTCTTTATAAGCTTGAGCGTGTGCAGAGGAGACAGCAGGGGAAACGGCAGTCAATCATTGGTTGTGATGTCAGCAGTCACAGCCTTGATTGATTACATGGAGGGAGGGGCCAGCTTGCTCACTGACAGAATGTAGACAATAAATATTCTTAAATATCTGGTTAGTAATAAATCTAATAATGTGCTAATATATTAGTTGGGGTTGAGGGCAGGTAACAGACAAATTACCATTTTTGTTTTAAGGTTGGACATAACCTTTAAATAAGCCTTAGCATTCTATCTACAGGTTGGTAGAAGTTTGCCAAGGTTTGACAAACTGTAAAGCGTGAATATAAATGAACATGGCACAATTGGTTAAATCAAATTCTAAATCTAATTATTCAGCTGATTAACTAGACCTCGCTTGGGATAAACCTTGGCTGCTTAACAATTAAAACTAAACTCCCCTTATTTTAACCCCTTAACTTAAAATTAACCAGGCGGACCCAAGTGTTGGGTAAATAAATGGCCACAGCTTTTTTATTGACACATTTCCATAACATGTGTTCAACAACATTGCCAGAACTTGAAAATGATACATCCTCGATGTCATACCTGCCGAGCCCAGACCCATGAGACACCTACACTGCCGGACTACAGCCCCCAGCATGCCCGGTGATGGAACCACCTCCTAACCGGAGCTACCAAGTGGGTAACTTGTTTTCGGTACCAGCAGATCTGGACCTTTATTTTTGGACCTTTAAAATGTGTCATCTCCAGGAGGGCTTGCACTGAAACGTTATTAGTAATGTGGAACTCTTATGAACTACGAACTAGTTGGTCTTTTTCAAACCCACAGACTAATTATCGAAAATGAGATAATTCTTGAGTTCTCGAATCGGTGGACCTCGAATGTATCTTTAGATTTAGGTAACCCTTGATTGTATCCTTCAATTTCCTAAGCCCTCGAATATAGTGGTTGATTCGGTAACCCTCGAATGTAGCCTTTGATTTTGGTAACCCTTGAATGTATCATTCAGTAACCCTAGAATGTACGGTAGCATTCGATTTTGGTAACCCTCGAACGTAGAGTTCGGCAACCCTCGAATATAGTGTTCAGTAACCTTTGAATGTAGCGTTTGTTTTCAGTAACCCTCAAATGTAGCGTTCAATTTCGGTAACCCTAAATGAAGCCTTTGATTTTGGTAACCCTCAAATGTATCGTTTGGTGACCCTCGAATGTAACATGCGGAAACTCGCCAACTGCCTGATCGCGGGGGAAGGAAGTGTTGAAATAAGTTTTGGTGATAGTGACATGTTCCCCAGATTTCCCAGGTGCCACAGCCATTTACAGTAAGTTACCATTGTTATTTTAATTCAACTATTTCTCCCCATTTTAATGGGTTAGTTTTCAAACTTCCAAATTTTTACTGAAGTTCGTCCATCTCTAGTCATTACATCATTACCTGAACACATCATTGTAACAAACCTGTAAATATAATAAAATCTTCTCCAACATCAAAGACCACAAAACGCTCTCGGCTGATAGATATATATAAAGAGCTCAATTAGTTTATGTTGTAATTAGTAGTTTTCCTTTCAATTGACTTCAGATATGTACAAATTGCAACCCTCGAGCTATGAGCGAAGGCTGTCAGGGGATGCTGGGAATTGTAGTAACAATAGCCCAGGGTTACTCCTTAGAAATTTCTGCTTTTATTGTTTTTTTAAAAAATATTTTTCCTTTCCGAGCTCTGCAGTTTCATCCCCGAACGCAAACACGCACTGACATCCAGCTACAGACCCACCAGGGCTCCAATAAATCACCCAATCAACAGAAGCATTTTCATTCCTATGTGCTTTGCACTAAGTAAGCATGAAAACATGTTCAATCAGGGAAAATAGAAGGAACATTGCACAGGGAAATGGCACTAAAATCACATGGGATTTATAACAATTTCTTTGGAAGAAAATGATATGTTTTGAAGGGAAAGTGACAGGCTATTTCATCTCCTTCCGTATCCCCAGTTAGTAAATACCTCCCTTCCCATTTCTAAAATAATATTATTTATCTTTAACAAAGACTTAAACAGTATTTTCCAATTCAGTTCCATAATGGGGCTGGTCGGAATAGAATCTTTAGTATTTTTTTCCCCAGGCACTGACTTGTTTATCTCTCCCTTTTTCTCGGATAGTTATTTAAACCTCAGAACAGCACTGGTTTTTGTCTAGGTTTTCTTGGGCCCTCGGCTTCAAAGGGGCCCCCTAAGAAAGCGTCAGGGGGATTCAGTTTACAAAGGACTGACGGGGGTTAAAGTCCACCCCGTCAAATGAAAAAATGATGTGTTAGAGATAATGGTCCAGTACCGGAAACTTCATGCGCTTTGGCATTCCGCGTAGTATTTTAGAAAATTTCCAAATTTAAGAAATCAGAAAAATGTTCGGAAAACCCCCCAAAAAGTCACAAATCCCAGTTCCGGCAGATCCTTGAAATCCTCTTCAGAACCAGGTTTGGGTTCGGATTTGGTACTATCTCTACTGAGCATGTAGAAGCTCATAACAAGCTCAGAAAGCAGTCAGACATAATTTAAAGGAGAACTATAGTGCATATATGCTTTTTTCAAAAACTGTTAAAATGAAAAGTGACTGGGCAGGGAGGTAGGATTGGTACATTTTACCTCAAAATCATTTCTATGAGGAGCGACAGCACAAAGAAAACTGCTTCTGCCAGGCTTCCTGGGTGCTTCAGCACTTTAATACAGGAAGGCCATAAACTGGCAGATAAAAACTGTATGTGCTGTAGAGCTCCTCAACAAAACAATATTGGGAGGTGAGAATAATCAATCCTATATCCCTGTCCCAAGTACTTCACATTTCTAAAAAGTACATGTTTATAGAATAGTTGTCCTTTAAGAGGTAGATTGAACTGGAAGAACAACATTTTGGTGCATAAAAAGTTAGTCTTACATCTCTACAATTTCTTACTTTTACGGTTTGAGGGGTTATTCGCCTATATACAAATTTTCATTTGAGTTGATTGGTTGATATTTCAGCCCAGTCAACAAAAATGGTGATTATGTCAATCAATGGGGTAATTTGAACAGACAGAGCTCCTGTATTCAGGAAATGAGCCAAGATCAAACAGGAAGAACACAAGAAACATTAAGGTTCTGATTCTCCAGGATGTCTGTGTTATTACAAACTGAACATGGCAATATAACCAATTGGCTATTACATTGCATGCTAAGGGCCGAACAGGACATATAAGACCAGGAGGGCCCAGCAATGAATAATTCAAGTGGGGGTGCAATCCATTTATTTTCTTTAAATTTCATTTCACTTTCTGTTTTCTTGGGTGACTGGAGGATCCAATGACGGTCCAACCATTTTACCATATTATATATAAAACAATTAGAGATAAGTCCCAGTTTAGACTTAAAGAAGGGATGGACATGCCCTTTAAGAAAATTCTATAATCACAGGTGGAAACAGAGGCGTCGCTATGTTAAAACATTCGGGGCACGTGCAAATTGCTCCGAAGGTTTTAACACAACTTTTCTAATATAGGTTCCCCCGCTCGCACCAGCAGAGTTGTACTACTAGGAAATGCATGAATTCCGCCCTCCAGCTGCTCCACCGCACATGTAAGGTAAGTAATAGCCACATAGTCCTATTAGGCTATTACCTGCTGCCAGTATGTAATGAAAATCCAATGGCTACCAGTATATAATGAAATTGCCATTTTGCTGCCAGTATGTAATGAAATTCCATGGCTACCAGTATGTTATGAAAATCCCATGGCTGCCAGTATGTAACGAAATTCCCATGGCTACCAGTATATGATGAAATTGTCAGTTTTCTGCCAGTATGTAATGAAAATCCCATGGCTACCAGTATGTAATGAAGTTACCATGGTTACCAGTATGTAATGAAATTCTCATGGCTACCAGTATGTAATGAAATTCTCATGGCTACCAGTTTGCTACCAGTATATAATGAAATTGCCAGTTTGCTACCAGGAATATATTTTAAAATATTTACCATATACATTAATATAAAAAAAAAACGAAAAAAATCAGTTTCTGAGCCTTACCTGCAGTATTTCCATTTAGTTTACTCTTTCCAGATGGACAACTATTAAAATCCAGACAGACGCCAATTAAGATCCAGATTGACACCAATCGAGTTCCAGACAGATGCCCATTGAGATCCAGATACAGGCCCATGAGGATCCAGGCGCAGGCCCATCTGTATCCAGGCTCAGCTGAAATACCAGGCTGTGTCCCAGTTTCCCCAGGATAGCTCTATTTCTGGAGATTTATCCTATTGTCCAGAGACTGGTAATATGGTTTAATATGGTATAACTGAGTCATAGACAGGGCATATGGTTTAATATGGTATAACAGTCATAGACTAGTAATATGGTTTAATATAGTATGACAGAGTCGTAGACTAGTAATATGGTTTAATATGGTATAACAAAGTGTCTTGTACCTGTGTGAGAGTGGGCTCCGGAACTTCTCCTTCGTCTTCTAATTCGGGTTCTGAGTCCGGGATCGCCTATTATATTGCCATCATAGTTTATTTCTCTCTGTTTGTTTTTATATTGGTAGGTAAAGATATTATTGAATAGAAAATAATGCGCATGTAGTGGGGCCGCTGCAATAGGCTACCACAGGATTGCAAATCTCGATCCAAAACGCGCTGGTGGGGCCTAACCCTTAGTATTAAACTAGCCACCCTTCTTTCAAGTCCCATAACTGATAAATTCCCAGGAGTAAAACTTTTTTAGTCTTTAATTTTTTTTTATCCTGTTACTTTCTGTTTGACCAAAAGTGCATATGGTTTTACATATACCAGGTCCGATGTCTGAATTTCCTTAAGAAATAAGAAATATTATTAATCCACTTAGGCTTAGGCCCCACTACAATACACTGAAGCAGGCACGTTATTACATACGATTGCATGTGCGATTTCTGTGCGTTGTGCCGCATTTACACATGCGTTTTTGTAATTTATTATAAAAACGCATGTGTTTGTATAAAAAATTGGTGGCGCGTGCACAAACGCGCTAAAATGCATTAGTGGGGCCTATCCCTAAGGCTGAGGCCCCACTACAACGCACCGAAGCGCATGTTATTGCATACGATTGCGTGTGTGATTCTGGTGCTTTGTCATGTGTTGCTCTGCGTTTGCGCATGCAATTTTGCTATTTTCCATTAAAAAAAAGGTGATCGCACAACATAAATCACATGCGCATCGGAAATCCCGTGAATTTTTGCTTTCCATCGATTTCCATTCTAACCAAAATCACATGCGAAATCGTGTGTGCAAACAAGTGAAAACCGTGTTAGTCTGGCCTAGCCCTCATAGTCTGTAGACCAAGCACGTAGTTCAGTCGGCTATTCGGATACCCAGTTAGGGGGGAAGGATACCGGCATAATTAAAGGTTCCTGGTTTAGATATATCCGTTTCTAAAAGAAAAACTTTTCAAAGTAAAATAATGAACTGCTATTTCTATTATTGCTACTCTTTACTATTTACTATTGTCTTTTACTTACTTTGTCTTCCATTTCCGGTGGAGTTTTCTTAAATAAAAAAAAAAAGACGTGTTACATATTCGATATAGGAAACGGAACATGTTCTAACAGGGTATAATAACATAATAAGATATTGTAATGTCACATAACAAACCAGTTCCAGTTTTAATGATAGTAAATATATTCCTATGAATTAAAATGTGTACAAATTACATTATATGTTCAAACTACAGGGATTGACATAAGAAATGGTCTTACCTTCTTTTGCCGTCTGCAACATCGGAAACACTTTTTTTGAATCGCTTCCACCAGGAATCCTTGACGATCACCAACTTGATGTTGCATTAAGAAAGTAAAATATAAATTCAGTTTTAGCCTATAGGACATTCTTATTCAAATAACAGTATAATGAAAAGTTAGAGAATGTTCTAGACTATGAGTTGTGATCTGTAGATAAATGTGTCTGCACTGTGGTTGAAATACACAGCACTATAAAATATTCATTGTACCTGTGTGTGCAAACGTAAGTGGGCAAAAGGAAGTTTATTAGCAATTAGCACTTCCTGATGTACATTAGGATTTTTATGAAATTAGTGAGATATTATACTTACTTGCATATTTATGGTGATCCTTTGCATGATGTTGTCCTTATAAAAAAAGGAAAGAAAAGTTATACATTGTTCATATAAATTGTCTAGTTATGGGAGTAAAGAAATAATGTGATGGGCTAATGTACTGGTACCATCAATAATTATTTATCTCCTTAAATTAGTGCCGACCCGCAATGCACAATGTGTATGAACGACCATTTTGGACGATAATCGTGCTGTGTTATGGGTACTTTCTCGGCCGCAATGGCCGAACGGGTTCGTTGCCCCTCCGGCTGGATAATCGAACAAGCGCCCGTCTTGGCCAAGAAAGTGCCCATACATGGCAAGATTATCAGCCGAAACAAACCTTTAAAAATCTTATCATTGATATATCTACAAGGTACCAAAGTCAGGATCATTTACACAGCCTTAAGGTCGGTACACACTATACAATTCTTCCTCCTGGCTGACTGATCGAGGCTTCCAACCGGTCGGCCAGGAGGAAGGACTGCCGTTTGCGGCAAAAGCATCTGCGTCCGACAGTTAGCCGCGACGGATCGTGCGGTCCATAGAGGACCACACAATTGGTTGTGCTTTCCACCCATTCCGATTGTGCTTTCGACCAAATTATTGCATGGTGTGTACCCAGCTCTAAATTAGACCTAAGTGTTCCATAGTTTAATTTTATAGTAAAAATTGTAGAACAAATAGATCATTAAATACTATGAAAGGTGGGGACACAGAACACAGGTAGATCAAGGATATGACATAAAACTGTACAAATTGTATTTCTTTATTTGTACAGTTTTACCAGAATATATTATTTGTTTTGTTACAATTTAATTTCTACTTACTTCCGACACAGAAGATAGGCCCGGCTCTTGGTGCTAGGGAAAGAGAAAATAGTTTGTTCATTTTTAATAAATTAACAGAATATAAATAGATACAGAGATGTAAATATATGTACATCGTCCTAAAATGTCTACACTGTATCACTGTACACAATTCACTCATACTAATTCATATTGGTTGGATTTGAAGTCTCGTAAATATTTTAAAGGACATTTCCACCCCCAAATTAAAATTTAACCCACTACTGGCTCCACTGTTTAGTGTTAAAAAATCCTCACCTTACATAACAGGTGTCTTCCTGTCCAAAAGGTTTCTGCCTCCTCCTTGTCCTCCAAGAGGCCTGTGCAGGGGAGCCCTTTCCCCCCCTCCATGGTTGCACTTTACCTAGCATAAAAGTTTTTGATATAATGTAGGGCATCCCTGTCCATCCCCAACCACTATGTTAGATTGCTAAAAAAGAGTATCCAAACTCTACTTACAGCCCTTGGCACCCGCTGTGCTCTTCATTGACAGCAGCTGCGTCTGTGATTGGCTGCCTCTCAGCCAATCACAGCTGTGACTGCTGGTCTGGACCCTGTTTGCTAGTTCCGGCAAGAAGGAAGCCAGATCAGAACGCTGCAGGAGCGAGGGGCTATAAATAGAGTTCGGATTCTTGTTTTTAATGCCCTACATTATATAAATAATTATTTAGAGGGTGGAGATGCCCTTTAACAGAGCTGATAAATAAAAGGACGAGGGTCTGACCAGTGTTATGAAAAACTTTCAAAAATAAAAATGTTAAAATGAATATATTTCCTTGTGTATAATTACCAGAGAAACGTATCCGTTTGCTATCCTCTCCATGGGTCCACTTTCTCCTGGGAAAGACTGTGAACAAACAAAGTAAAATAAAATTATAATATATAGATGGATATAAATAATATAACTAAATGTAGATACCGTATATACTCGATTATAAATCGATCCGAGTATAAGTCGAGGTACCTATTTGTACCTGAAAAATCTGTAAAAACTGATTGACTCTAGTATAAGTCGAGGGTAGAAATTATCACCACTACTACCTTCTGATTCTGTGTTGTTTTTAGGCTTTAGTTGCCCTTTAAATGAACAGCAGAATTCCCATACATGAATCCCATACAGTAATAGCCAAATCCAGTACCAGTAACCTCCAATTCCTTGGCACTCCAGATGTTTGGAAACTACAATTCCCAGCATGCTTTGTTGCTGGGAGTTTAGTTTCTTAACATGTGGAGTGGCAAGGTTCAGTAAACTTTTAATTAAGCTTACCATAATTTATAATTCTCCTGAACCCCATATTGTAAAGGGCCCTCTGACCCCATATAGTAAAGGACTCTCTGATCCCAATAGTTAAAAATGTCACCTGAGACTTGTAGTTTCAAGCTGTCATTTGCACTGTACTAGCAGCTGTTTTTTGCCCATAACTGAGGAGACCCATCAGATTTACAGCATCCGGATGAGCAGTGACAGTGCTGAGTGAGTCCAGCAGCCAGACAACAGGAAGCAGGAAGTGTAAAGGCAGATTAGCTCCTGTAATTTTCTATGCAGGTTAACACAGCGCCACCTACTGGTTACTATACGCAATTGCAGAATTTGGATCTAAATTAGGACTTGACCCGAGTATAAGTCGAGGTTAGGGTTTCAGGCTAATTTTAAAGCCTGAAAAATTAGACTTATACTCGAGTATATACGGTAATATGAGAGAAGGGAGAGGGTATAGGATAAGATAGGAATGATAGGTTCCATGTTCCAGTATATACCAGACGTACTGTGCATCCCTATAATCACTTTCTTCCTTAATGTTAGAGATACAGGAGATAGTGATGCTGGTAATGCAGTGAGCTGTCAGATGCTACATGATCGGTACTTTGACAGCTCACTGCTCATACATGGCCACCCAGAGAGGTGAGTTCCTTAAATAGAGACTTAAGGTGTGATGTATTCACAGTAATGATCTTTCTGTATATTCTCTATACGGAACAATGGAACATTGTCCACAAACGACAATGATGTTATATAGGGAGGGAATAATGATCTGTAGTTTGCCACTTGGACCAATAGGTTACATTTGTGACGGCAGTAGTTCATTGGAATCATAACCTCACCGTACACATGGCCGATGGTATTTAATGAAAATCGTGCATGTGTATGACCACGTTAATAAAAAACGGGGCACAGTTTAATGTAAAAAAGGTTAAATAGCAATGAATCTACATAGAATATATCTATAAACTAAAGGAAATAGATAAACGGCTCATATGTTTAGGTCAATGACGGCCTTGTTAATCTGGTTAAACAACAGCATTGTGTTTAACTGCTATAATGAAATAAAAACACAAAGTTAGTTTTACATTGCACAAAATATTATTCTATAGTTTAAAGGGCATCTATACTGAAAAAAAGATGAAATTGACCATTACTGGAATGGTAGGTAAGATATTATTGAATAGAAATAATCATTTCAATATATAACATTCAGGCTATGGCCCCACTAGCAGTACACGGAAGCATGCGGGATTGCAATGTCACAATTCCGTGTACAGGTAATTAACACTATCGGAGTGCATGCGATACGGACAAAAATGGTGATCGCATGTGCTCCGAGGTATGGATGGCGCATGTGTGGGGCCGCTGCAATAGCTACCACAGGATTGCCAAATCTCGATCCAAAACCGCTGGGGGGGCCTAACCCTAGTATTAAACTAGCCACCCTTTATGGAATGTCATGGCTTCAACCCCCATCTGTCTAAGCCACAATCACCCTGGATAAGTCTCGGCAGTGTGGACAATAGGATAAATCTCCCAAATGAGCTATCCTGGGAAACTGGGACACAGCCGGTATTTCAGGGGAATAATCATTTAGGGCAATCTGACATTAGCCACATTTAATCAAATAAGATTTTATGTTTTCATTGGTCATGTGTGGGAGACATGGACCTTCCTAGATCAGTATTCTAATATTTCTTTATATTTCTTTTTCCCAGTGTGACATCTGGTCCTTTGGAATTGTATAGATTGAAATGGCTGAAGGATTACCACGTAAGTAAAACTCACTATTGTCACAGTTAAACCAAGGCTCTCATCACATATCCTGTGTGGATGTGTGTTCTACTTCCTTTAAAGGAGGCAAATCTATCGTTTGTCCAGGCCGACCGGTCACAAGTGTCGATTATTTATCGATTATTTATTTCCGGCTTTGCTGTTTCTCATGTGTTTTTGTTTTTCATTCTTTAGCACATTACGGTTGTTTCCAGGATACAGTAGCATAGATGATTCTCACAAGGAAAAGTCCAACACTGAAGTCTCCATCAGCTTGGTGAGTTATTCTTGTAGTGTAAAACCCTTTAACCCTTATTGTGAACTGTCTATTTGATATTTAGAGTCTGCAAAAAATAAATAAATGGAATTTAGCCATTAGAGTTTAATAGGGAATATTTTATCTCCAGGTCTGAAGAATTCCACAGTTTCCTAAATCTGTGTCTAACGAAAAATCCAGACGAAAGACCCCCCGGGGAGAATTAATTCAGCACAGATTCGTACAGGAACAGAAAGGGAACGCTATGTAAGACACGAGGGGTCGAGCTCATGAAGACCAAACATCAAATGGAAGGTTTGATATTTTATTAGAAATATTTCAGAATATAAATAAGATGCTAATAAAATAGGGTAACAGAAAAGAGTGATATTCCCCTCTTAAATGGAAATAAAACCTGTAACTACCCCTGTGCTGTACAGCCAACCCAGGATGGAGCTAAAACTTTCAAGTCCCATAACTGATAAATTCCCAGGAAAAAACTTTTTAGTCTTTAATTTTTTTTTATCCTGTTACTTTCTGTTTGACCAATTGCATATGGTTTTACATATCAGTAGGGTTTATAGATTATGGTATCTCCAGTAAGTCCTGAAATTTTAAACGTACCAAATAACGTGGGACCTAGCCTCCCACGTTATTTTCAATTCAGTTGCTTACAGCTAGGTTGCCTGGACACTCTTTTTACTCCGCGCCCTTGCCTACCTTTTTATGTCTTTTTTAGGCTACGTATTATATTATGTTGTTGTATTTATCAATAAAGTAGTGTATATTCTTGGACGAGCAGTGTGCATACACGTTATTTATGGGATATTATGGATATGGTCCCTTTCCCTATAAATATCATTATTTTTATGGGATATTTGGTAGTTGAGTGCCATGAACTTTGTGTTTTCCATAGTATAGTGGAGTCCTTCTCTTTGTTCTTTCTATGTATTCTCTTATATGTTGTAGGATTAAATAAGGAATAAAAGGAAAATCATTGGGGGGAGGATCCCAAAACTCTTCCTGTCAAGATCCGATGCCCCCTCAGGATCGACAGAGGCCCATCAGGATCCAGGTAGAGAGCCACTCAGGATCCGACAGATTGCCTGTCAGGATCCAGGCAGAGGCCCGTCAGGA
This sequence comes from Hymenochirus boettgeri, assembly GCA_019447015.1. NCBI lineage: Eukaryota > Metazoa > Chordata > Amphibia > Anura > Pipidae > Hymenochirus > Hymenochirus boettgeri. The sequence goes on from CM033472.1 coordinate 260,715,356, forward strand.
TCCAGGCAGAGAAAACGTCAGGATCCAGACAGAGGAACGTCAGGTTCCTGACAGAGACCTTTCAGGATCCAGACAGAGTCCCATCAGATCCAGATGGACAACATAAAATCAGACGACGCCATTAAGATCCAAATTGACACCAATCAAGTTCCAGACAGATGCCCATTGAGATCCAGACGCAGGCCCATGAGATCCAGGCGCAGGCCCATCTGTATCCAGCTCAGCCTATTAGGATCCAACGCAGCCCATCAGATCCAGACACAGGCCCATCAGGATCCAGACGCAGGCCCATCTGGATCCCGACGCAGGCCCATCAGGATCCCGACACAGGCTTATCAGGATCCAGACGGAATCCCATCAGGAAAAATAGTTTTCATAGTAATAGATCCATTTTTGCTTCTTTCTTCAGAAGCTTCTATCTATACCCCCTTTCCTGACAGCCTCTCAATATCAATAACCTGAAAGGAATATCTGTCTTCCCATAATGATCTGAGATTACATGTTTAGCTATGGCAGACCGTATATCATATTGGGTATAGCATTCATGTGTTCTGTAATACGTTGACCAAAGGGTCTAATCGTTTTCCCTTATATTGAAGGCCACAAAAACATGTGGCCATATATACCACCCCCTGGTATTGCAATTAGCAAAAAATTAATTCTATACTTCTATTGGTGAAATTACTTTTAAATGCCTTAGATTGTTGATAATTTGCATGCATTACACCGAGACATATTGCATCTATAGCACCCTTTTGTAGTTAACCATGTGTTAGTAGTTGGTATAATCAAATAAACTGGTGACCTATGGAGCCAATGCTCCAAGCCTTCCGATAGGAGAATTGGTCCCTTAGAAAGAGACGACCTAGAATGGGATCGTCCAATAGTAACCCATATTTTGGATCCTATACGTTTTACTTTATGCTTTGTCAGTATAAGTAGTGTTATATATGGTGAAACAGGCCGACGGTTTGTGTTTAGGGATTTTATGTTCTGTGGAATCTTTAGAACCAAGAAGTTCATCCCGATCTTGAGGACGGCTTTATCAATACGTTTTGATGTCCTGAGTTCTATACCCTCTGGATAAGATCTGTCCCATAGATCCATAGCTTCCAGCTGGAAACATTGCCATGTGGAGCTTATACAGCGAAGTCTGACAAACTGGCTATATGGGATACCCTTGATAGTGGTACGTGGATGACAAGATGTGGCATGTAATAAGGTGTTACGGGAAATAGGTTTGCGGTATAGTTTCATATCTATGTGATTATTACAAATAGCAAACTTTACATCCAAAAATTCTATATCACGTGCGTTGTGACTATAGGTGAATGTGATGTCGGGATCCATATTATTACAATATTGTACAAAATTCTGTATGTTTAGGTCATTGGAGTCTTCCCAGACAATGATAATATCGTCAATATAGCGAAAATATTTCACTATATTATGAACAAAGGGATTATTGTCATGATATATGTACTTGGTCTCCCAAAGACCCATATAGAGGTTCGCATACGAGGGAGCAAATTTTGCTCCCATCGCAGCCCCCTTAGATTGTACATAGTACCGAGTATTAAACATGAAAAAAATTTGATGTAAGTAAATAATTCAACAAGACAAAATAAATTCATTCTGTATATGGGATAATCCATATAATGATATAGCCAAAACGTAATGACCTCTATGCCCTTATGGTGTTGTATTGATGAGTATAAAGAAGCAACATCCATTGTTATCCATCTATAGGTAGGTTTCCATACTAGATCACTCAATTTATTAATAATATCAGTCGTATCTCTGATGTAACTGGGTAATCTGAATACAATACCCCCAAAACACCCAATGTGGCAAAATCCACCTGTTTTCTTTTATCCTCAATGCTCTAGTCCAGAAGGTTCATGGTTTAGAAGCAGCCATAAGTCAGTGGCCATGATTTCACTGACTGACAGCTGCTACCAGGAAGGACCACACGAGGAACACTTAAGCCAGTTGAAGATGTAGAGAGACAACCAAGAAACAAAATTTGATAGTATACATCCACACAGAGTGCAACTAGACCTAGTACGGACACTGAGCTGTTAACTGTATTAGCAGGTCTATGCAGAGATCGGTTTACGGTTATCAGCTGTGAATGAAGGAGCCCCGACGGAACATAGATAGAAGCAAACAGATGGAGGGGGGAGTAGAATCTACAGCAGGGACAGAAAGAAATGTGTTGGTATATAGAAAGGTTACAGCAGACAGAGGATAGTGGAGGAGAAAGCTGCCCACAAAAAATAGATAAATTAGTGATTAGTGCAGGGATAGGCTGTGTGATTGTAACTGCATAGTAAATAGCAGAGAGGTTAGCAGCCTCTAACAGAAGGAACTGGCACTAGATACTTTGACACCGCCAGGAACGAGGTCCAACAGGTTTCGGGGGACGGAGCTTACCTGATAGAACACAGTATCCAAGATGGCCAGCACTTTACAAGGCCACAGGTAGGCTCTGAGAGACAATAAAATAAATAAACAGAAAAAGGTTAGTTAGGGATACATCTTCTATTTAAACTTAGTTTGTTTTCTGACTGTACTTATCCTTTAAATTGATTGCTACAAATGATCTTTTCTTTTGGGCATTGTTTTTACGAAATTGTATAAAAGAATCCTCCAATCCAGGAAGTGCATTAAATCCAGAATTTTTTTTATCAATTTAAAGGAAACTAGGTTTCCAATATTAGTTTTTTAGTGTTCTAATCAATGTTTCTGAATATCCAAAAACAAAATCTATTACTTACACGTATATTATTATTGTTTTTACTTACACTAATTTTCATGTCCGATGTCTGGATTTCCTAAGAAAAAAACAAGAATTGGGATACGTTTTTAATACAAAGGTTAATTTATAGTCATTAGACCAAGTCATAGATCAGTCTATTATTAGGCTAAGGTCCGGTTCATGGGGAAGGAAATGACGAGGATTGAAGCTTCTAGGTTTGGATTAGAAATGGTCAAACTTCCTAAAGTTCTAATAAATTACAGTTAAAATAACAATGGTAACTTACTGTACATGGCTCTGGAATTGGTCATGAGAACACATACATATCACCAAATTTTGTTTAAATACAACTTTCCCGGGTTATATTTGAGAAACCAAATTGAAGTTCAAGCTTGAATGAGGATTATCGAACGCCCACATTATAGGGTTATGGAGCACTAAAGTCGAGGGTTATTGCTGAATTTGAGGGTCACCAAACGCCACATTCGGGGGTTTATCGATTTGAAAATTCTATAATTATCAAAAATAATCCACGAATTGGATTCAAAGAGTCAGAAAAGTCCGAGTTCGTACGAACTCAAATACGACGAGAACTCGATTTTGAGTTCTAGTCAATCCCTAGTTGGGAAAACAATCTACTATGACTTGTATTAATTTTTACTTACTTGATGACCATTTCTTTTTCTTTTGCTGGTGTCAGGATTCCTAAAGATAAAATGTATCATTATTAATTTTAATAAATGTTAATTTATAGTCAAGAGACCTTTGTTCAGTTTTATTATTCTGATATCCAGTTAGTGGGGAAGAAATACCAGGATAATTAAGGTTCCGGTTTGGCTATATTACTTTCTAGTGTTCTAATCTATGTTTCTAATAACCAACTATTACTATATAACTTATACTATATTTACTTACTGGTTCGATAATTTCCAGGTCCGATGTCTGAATTTCCTTGAAATAAGATATTATTAATCCACTTAGGCTTAGGCCCCACTACAATACACTGACAGGCACGTTATTACATACATTGCATGTCGATTTTCTGTGCGTTGTGCCGCATTTACACATGCGTTTTTGTAATTATTATAAAAACGCATGTGTTTGTATAAAAAAATTGGTGGCGCGTGCAACAACGCGCTAAAATGCATTAGTGGGCCTATCCCTAAGGCTGAGGCCCCCACTACAACGCACCGAAGCGCATGTTATTGCATACGATTGCGTGTGTGATTCTGGTGCTTTGTCAGTGTTGCTCTGCGTTTGCGCATGCAATTTTGCTATTTTCCATTAAAAAAAAGGTGATCGCACAACATAAATCACATGCGCATGGAAATCCCGTGAATTTTTTGCTTCCTCCATCGATTCCATTCTAACCAAAATCACATGGAATCGTGTGTGCAAACAAGTGAAAACCGTGTTGTCTGGCCTAGCCCTCATAGTCTAGACCAACAGACGTAGTTCAGTCGGCTATTCGGATACCCAGTTAGGGGGGAAGATCCGGCATAATTAAAGGTTCCTGTTTAGATATATCCGTTTCTAAAAGAAAAACTTTTCAAAGTAAAATAATGAACTGCTATTCTATTATTGCTACTTTTACTATTTACTTTGTCTTTTACTTACTTTGTCTTCCATTTCCGGTGGAGTTTTCTTAAATAAAAAAAAAAGACGTGTTACATATTCGATATAGGAAACGAACATGTTCTAACAGGGTATAATAACATAATAAGATATTGTAATGTCACATAAAAACCAGTTCCAGTTTTAATGATAGTAATATATTCCTATGAATTAAAATGTGTAACAATTACATTATATGTTCAACACAGGGATTGACATAAGAAATGGTCTTACCTTCTTTTGCCGTCTGCAACATCGGAAACACTTTTTTTGAATCGCTTCCCACCAGGAATCCTTGACGATCACCAACTTGATGTTGCATTAGAAAGTAAAATATAAATTCAGTTTTAGCCTATGGACACTTCTTATTCAAATAACAGAATAATGAAAAGTTAGAGAATGTTCTAGACTATGATTGTGGATCTGTAGATAAATGTGTCTGCACTGTGGTTGAAATACACAGCACTATAAATATTCATTGTACCTGTGTGTGCAAACGTAAGTGGGCAAAGGAAGTTTATTAGCAATTAGCACTTGCCTGCTCTGTATTTTTTTAATGAAATTGGTGTGATATTATACTTACTTGCATATTTATGGTGATCCTTGGCGTTATGGCGTCCTTATTAAAAAAAGGAAAGAAAAGTTATAAATTTAAAAAAAGTTATTTATCATTTATCTCTTTAAATTAGTGACGACTTAGAACTCTTAACATTGATATATCTACAAGGTACCAAAGTCAGGATAAATCACACAGCCTTTAATTTTATAGTAAAAATTGTAGAACAAAATATCATTAAATACTATGAAAGGTGGGAACACAGAACACAGGTAGATCAAGGATATAACATAAAACTGTACAAATTGTATTTATTTGTACAGTTTTACCGGAATATACAGCATATACTCGAGTATAAGCCGAGGTTTTCAGGCTGTAAAAATAGCCTGAAAACCCGACCTCGGCTTATACTCGGGTCACAGTAAATTTTCCCCCAATCTGCTGCTGCTACTTGCTCTCTATGTAACGCACCAGGTAAGTTAAATCCCTGGATCTGGCTGGCACTCTGCTGTCTGCACGCTGCACTGACGTCACTACTCGGCGCCAGGCAGTGAGTAAGACAGCCGCAGAGTACGGATGTCAGAGCAGCGTGCAGACAGCAGAGTGCCAGCCGGATCCAGGGATTTAACTTACCTGGTGCGTTACATAGAGAGCAAGTAGCAGCAGCAGATTGGGGGGGAAATTTACCTTACCCTGACTTACCTCTAATTGTAAGTAAGACTTCACTCACTGAATGTTTTGGGCCTTTCCTGGGGGGTGCTGTCCATAAAAAAGCTTCATTCCTTGGCACTAAAGGAGTTTGAAAACTACAACTCCCAGCTACTAAAGCGTTTCCAAACATATGAAGTTCCAATGAATGAGGCTTTTTTATGGACAGCAGAGTTCCCATCAGTAATAGCCATATTGGATTTGGCTATTACTGTATGGGACTACTGCTGTCCATTTAAAGGACAAATAAGTACAGTATTAGAAGGCAGTAGTGGTCATAATTTCAACCCTTGGCTTATACTCGAGTCAATCATGTTTTCTTTTTCAGGTAAAATAGGTACCTCGGCTTACACTCGGGGCGGCTTATACTCGTGTATATACGGTACTTATTTGTTTTGTTACAATTTAATTTCTACTTACTTCGACACAGAAGTTGGGCCCGGCTCTTGGTGCTAGGGAAAGAGAAAATAGTTTGTTCATTTTTAATAAATTAACAGAATATAAATAGATACAGAAATGTAAATAAATATATATACATCGATTCTTTTTTTAAACAATCTAACATAGCGGTTGGGTTGGGGGGGCAGGGATGCCCTATATTATATAAATAATTATTTAGAGGGTAGAGATGCCCTTAAACAGAGCTGATAATAAATGGACGAGAATCTGACCAGTGTATGAAAAACTTTCAAAAATGAAAATGTTAAAATGAATATATTTCCTTGTGTATAATTACCAGAGAAATGTGTCCTCTGGCTATCCTCTCCATGGCCTCTTTTTCTCCTGGGGAAGACTGTAAACGGACAAAGTAAAATAAAATTACAATAAATATATAGATGGATATAAATAATACAACTACATGTAGAGATGGGGGAGGGTATAGGATAAGATAGGAATGATAGGTGCCATGTTCCAGTATATACCAGATGTACTGTGCATCCCTATAATCACTTTCTTCCCTAATGTTAGAGATACAGGAGATAGTGATGCTGGCAATGCAGTGAGCTCTCAGATGCGACATGATCGGTACATTGACAGCTCACTGCTCATACATGGCCACCCAGAGAGGTAAGTTCCTTAAATAGAGACTTAAGGTGTGATGTATTCAAAGTAATGATCTTTCTGTATATTCTCTATACGGAACAATGGAACATTGTCTACAAACGACAAGGATGTTATATAGGAGGGAATAACGCCTGTAGTTTGCCACTTGGACCAATAGGTTACATTTGTGACGGCAGTAGTTCATTGGAATCATAACCTCACCGTACACATGGCCGATGGTATTTAATGAAAATCGTGCATGTGTATGACCACGTTATAAAAACGGGGCACAGTTTAATGTAAAAAGGTTAAATAGCATGAATCTACATAGAATATATCTATAAACAAGGAAATAGATAAACGGCCATCTTACCTTGATAAGTTTAGGTCAATGACGGCCTTGTTAATCTGGTTAAACAGCATTGTTTTAACTGCTATAATGAAATAAAAAACACAAAGTTAGTTTTACATTGCACAAATATTATTCTTATAGTTTAAGGGCATCTATCTGAAAAAAAGATGAAATTGCCCATTACTGGAAACTCTAATTCTTCCCAACCACAAGCAAGCAGGGAGCCAGATCAGAGAGCTGTAGGTTGGGTGGGAAGGGGGGCCCTACAACATATGAAACCTTTTACATGGGGGGGAGATGCCCTTTAAACTTCTGCGTAAAGAGTTTGTCTGTAGCTGGGAATGGTGACAGTTCTGACAGTTGGTTTGCTGTGTGCAGTTTTAACAGTTGGTTTAATTTAACAGAAAGTCAGGTCAGCACATATAACATGATCACATGATCGGACATACAACAAGATGGCGGTTTCATAGAGGCACCGCATGGGATATTGTCAATATTGTTTCTTTATAAATAGGCCCCATGAATTCTTTAATAAGGATACTGATCCATAAATAACATTACTGATCCCTGATCCAGACTATTGATCCATAAACAATACAGCTGATTCTCAATAAAAAATATTAGACTGTAAGGAACACTACCGATCCTTAAATAAACATAGCGATCCTCCAATAACAAGACCCAACAGATGCTAAAACATCCAATACAGATTTACATTAAATAAAGATTGTATAAATGATATTTTACTGCTTGGGTTGATTGTGCTGGATATCTGGAAATAACAAACTGTTACAGAGCAAAACAAAACGTACTCACGCTAAAGTTACTGCAACAGAAATGAGTAATATCTTCCAGGATTTGTTTACTAACATCCTGTATACATCACTATTTATATGACATGACATCATCCTCAAATATACAAATTCTGAGTTTCAAGGTCATGTGATCAAATTCCTGAACCTGGGTCACATGCTACATTTTTATTTCCATGGCAACCATGCCTAAACCTTTAAAAAATTTAATGACACAACCATAACCGTGTGTGGAGGATTTTTTCATGCGCTTGCATAGACTTGTATTAAACGCGAGTTTGACAGAAATGGACCAAAAATGGTGATCACGTGTGTTATAAAATCACAAGGATTGTATCGCCAGTGGGGCTCACTTCTCACGATTTACATTATAAATGAAATGTCATTGTGGATTGCAAAGCGAAAACAGACAAAACCAAACAAAACACGCTAGTGTGGCCTAGCCCTAAGGGAGCATACAGATCCCAGCATGCCTACATAGCAAAGTACCCTGTGGGTAGGACCCCGACAAAAACGATGAAATAGTCAATATTTACTATAAAAATATTACCTAAATGTAAAATAATAGAAAATAATGAAATATTATGAGCTGACCAGCTCACACAGATACACAACAAAACCCAAAGTTAAAATGGTATCCAGAACCCGTAGCACAGCACAGATACGAACTCTACCAGTAGGAGGTAAATGGCTACTAAAACTGACTGAGAACAAGCAGCGTGTCAGTTCCAGTCCAAAACTCAGGGGATCCAAACTCCGTTAAGTAGGAAATCCACCTGTAGAGTTACATCTAAAAGGCAATGTAAACACCATTCCACTGGCGTGCACACACCCACGTTCATCTAGGAGCAATAACAATGTACATAAAAGTGCACCATACGTCACCGTTCCATTCTATCAGGAACGTCCCGACCTGTCGGCAAAAGTCCCTCCGGTCCCCCAGGCAGTAAATTGTTATCCACCTTGGCTTGGCTGCACTTGGGTTCCTAAAGGAGGGATAGGGCGCCGAAAACAGTAAACTTGACCCGTGTAACAACAAGGTCACTGGAACTTCTTAGCTAACAACAGAAAAACAGGACAGAACCGTGCACCACAGAATCCCAGATGATTCTGGATACGATTCAAACGTCACCACTTGTTATTTCAATAGCTTTACCTATACAGACTGTGGGGTAACCCTTATCCTTAAATCTCTGCCCCACAAACTTAGTTTGTTTGATACATTTTTCTTTTTCGGAGCAGTTTCTCCTAAGTCTAACCATCTGTCCCATGGGGATCCTTCCAGCCAAGACCGTTATGGGCACTGTTGAAGTCACTGTAAGTATTGCTATGGACATCTTTGAAGGATGTACTCGTAACGATGTGTCCATCCCCACTTTATCTTCAGATCCAGGAAGACAATACTTTTGTACTAGATGTACTCTGAAATTGTAGTATTCATCTAGTGCATCTGGGGGTACCCCCTACCATACCAAGAGAATATCATCTTATATCTCTTCCAGTAAATACATTTATACCATAACTGCTTTACCTTTATAGGGGATTACTATATCCAGCAGACGGGGACTGAGATTTGTTTTGTGGTTTATTAGAAAGAAAAGTGCATCTGGGGTTCCACCAGACATTAAGAATGTATTTGCAATGTTGTATCTGTAGCTTGTGTCTGTGCAATCCCCATATTGTTGTATATCTCTAATGCCCTATCTCCAATCAGGGTTGCCAGACGTCCCATTTTGACAAAATTGCCGAATGCTGGGACAAAAAAAGTCCCAGTCAGAGCTAAAATCCCACCCTACAGAGCAGCCTGGCAGCCTTGCTTCCGGAATGCCAACTCCCTGCCCAGTTACGAGTTAAGTTCATGCTGCTGCTGACTCGTAGTGATTACTGAGCATGCGACGTCTCAAAAAGTCAAGTCAGAAGGAGGAATAGGTAAGTAGGAGGGGGGAAACTGAGTCTGAACAAACCAAGTAATATTACAGTCATCCAGCAACATCACATCTCAGCGTAAGGGCTACTTACATGTACTCTATTTATTTACAGACTCTCCCTTTACAACCTTGTGGTATTTCTGGTGGGTTCCCATCCTGACAGATATCAAACATCAACAGAAACCAAAGTGAGGATCGGGGTGAACACAATAAAGGGGCATCACATTCTTCATGAACACAAAGTAGAACCCAATGTCCTATCAATGCATTTAACATTACTTGTGTAAATATGGAAAAGAAATATTAATCCACAATGGAGCTTCCACCAGCTGGAATTTCATTAGTCTACCTGGCACCTGAAAAAACTAGAGGATGAATTACCATCTGTCATTCGTACAAATCGTCACTCTGTCCTTTATAGGCTCTCACACAATGAATTGGAACTGGAAAGGTTATCATTCCTTTATGTATGATAAATGATACATGTTGATTCATTGGGGACACACAGTGGCTTAGTGGTTAGCAGAACATCGAGGAGCCGTGCAACCCGGAATCATGCTAAGTCTCAAGCGACTTAAGAAATCATTTATTAACATATTGAAAAGGTGCACATTATACAGCATTGATACCTTGCAGCGCTGAAGTCCTGGTCGAATCCCCCCTTGGACACATGTGCAATGGGTTTGTATGTCCCCCCGTGACTGCCTGTGCATGTGTAAAATAAAAGTGCTTAGTAATTATCTGGAACTTATGAGCTTCTCTGTCTTTATTCCAGATAAGTTATTACATTGTGGTGCCTGGACAGGAGCACTAGAAGATAAAGGGCCCTGTGGCTTTCGTCCCCAGGACCCTTTTTAATTTTGGATAAAAGTGCTTAGATGGTAAGCCTTTCAGGGCAGGTCCAGACGTGAATGTGTCAATGTAATTGTAAAGTGTCACTGAAGATGTTGGCGCTATATAAATCCGTAATTATAATAGATACTGTAAATACGGTATTGTATACTTTCTATACATTCTGTATTGCATACATACTGTACATACTTGTATACATACTATATAGATACTGCACATATTGTATTGTATACATACTGTACATACTTGTATACATACTATATAGATACTGCACATATTGTATTGTATACATACTGTACATACTTGTATACATACTATATAGATACTGCACATATTGTCTTGTATACATACTGTACATACTTCACTTGTTACATACTATATAGATACTGCACATATGTAGCAATACATACTGTACATACTTGTATACATACTATATAGATACTGCACATATTGTATATTGTATTGCATACATACTGTACATACTTGTATACATACTATATACATACTGTACATACTCTATTGTATACATACTGTACATACTCTATTGTATACATACTGCACATATTGTATTGCATACATACTGTACATACTGTTTAGGAACGGAACAGTGCAGTACTCACGGAGGAGGCTATGGTAAATCTATAAACTAAAGGAAATAGATAAACGGCCATCTTACCTTCATAACGTTAATGCCAATGACGGCCTTGTTAATCTGGTTAAACAGCATTGTGTTTAACTATGGGTGCCAGATTGGTCGTCGAGCGGAGTTGGGAAGGTTGGAATTTACTGAACTCCACTCTCCCTCCCGGGGTGTAAGGGGTTTTTTTGTTCACCCCCAACTTTTTCCATTGTACATGAAATATTTAATGTTAAAAAAGGTCCATGTAAAAATTCAAGACCCCACAAACCTCGAAAATGCCCTTTACACAGATACATGGTGCCTGGGAGAGGGAATATGGATGTAACCTTTGTCTGGTGCATACGCAATTACTTTTCTAGTGTGTCCAATGTAAAGAATGAAGTTGAGGTTCTGATTTATAAATGTCTAGCATTTTAAAGTTTGACCTTTTAATATCTTCATAGTTTACAACAAGGATGCTTTTATTTCTCTACTTAGTTTCTATTGTAAATAGCATCTATCTTTTGCTTCAATATAGTTTTAGTAAGTATGGTTAAGTTTGTGACAATGCTAAACAACCATTTATCAAGATGGAGTTATCTGGACTTCATTGGCTTTTTGTATACACCTTTATGTTGGGGGGCATTCATGAAGATCCGAAATCCTATGGTCCGTGGAAACGGGGCGGATCGTTCGATTTCAGGATTTTCTAGACTATTGGAGCCAATTTTCCATCATTATCTGAAGGTTTGGGGTTTTCAATAATCCTGCAAAAATAAGCCTCGAACATATGATAATCCTCAAAAACATAACGACCAGAAACCAAAAAGTATTTTCTGATCATATTTTCTGTGGAATTATGAAGGTTCGAGGCCATTTTTATTATTGAAAATCCTCAAACATTTGATATCATCGTAATGCGCTCCGGAAGTCTCGAAAGAGTTATTTTACAGATTTTCATGGATTTCGTCCCGAGATCCCGTAAATCCCACAAACGCAATGGAATCTTAACCAGTTCAATCATTTCAATGAAGATCTTTTTTTATTCGCTTGAAGAAACTTAGTACACTATGTAACTTCATCATTCAGGCTCCCTCCTCACCTAAGAACAAACAGAGAGCTCTGTATTCCCCATAGAGTTCCTCCCCCGCTTCCTTCTTGCCAGATGAAAATATTTTGAGACACTGAATTTTTATTATCCTCATACACAGAAATTATTTCAGTGCAGGGAGAATTTGATGCTGAATATATCTACATTGCGCGCAGCTGAGATTAAAACATTAGTACTACGCGCTCATAAGTTTTTTCAGCAATTGTGTTCATTATCTTCTGAAGGACCCTGGAAAATGTCTTGTAGTGAGTGGTTGGAGAACATCTTTTCTACGATTGTGATATTTTATTTTATTGCACTAGCTCTTTTATAATGTGTTAAAATAGATTTGGTGGTGTAAATTTGTGTTTGGACTGAAAATACACCAGTACTGAGATGACTGAAAAAGTAAAGTACTGTTGTTTCTTGTTAATAATTGCCTATTTCTTCTGTGTTCTCTCCCCCTTTTCTTCTTATCTCTGTAGGTTCCCACCACTTTTCTCTTTCATTATTGGATTAGATTCCCCTGTGAGCACCTAATTAACGCGATTACCTGCCCCTGGGTTTATTAACGTGAGCACACCACTTAATAACCGCTGATTACCTGCCCCTGGGTTGTATTAACTGTGACACACCTAATTAAACGCTGATTACCTGCCCCTGGTTTTTATTAACCTGTGAGCCACTAATTAACTCTATTACCCCTGCCCCTGGGTTTTATTAACCTGTGAGCACACCTAATTAACGCGATTACCTGCCCCTGGGGTTTTTCTAAACTGTGAGCAGACTAATTAAAACATATTACCACTGCCGCCTTGGTTTTTATTACCGTGAGGCACACCTAATTAACGCTGATTACTACCTGCCCCCTGGGTTTTATTAACTGTGAGCACACCTAATTAACGCTGATTACCTGCCCCTGGGTTTGATATTAAACTGTGAGCAGACCTAATGTAACGATGATAAACCTGCCCCTGGGTTTTATTAAACCTTGAGCACACCTAATTAACGCTGATTCCCTGACCCCTGGGTTTATTCAACTGTTGAGCACACCTAATTAAACGCTGATTACCTGCCCCTGGGTTGTATTAAACCTGTGAAGCACACCTAATTACGCTGATTACCTGCCCCGGGTTTTATTAAACTGTGAGCACCCTAATTAAACGCTGATTACCTGCCCCTGGGTTTATAAACTGTGAGCACACCTAATTAACGCTGATTACCTGCCCCTGGTTTATTAACCTGGTGTGGGAGCTACGCCCTAAGTTAACATCGTGTACCTGCCCGCCCTGGTTTATTACCCGCTGAGCAACCAGATTACACGCTAGGGTGAGCCTGGGTGCGGTCTGGGTTTATGTACCCGTGTGAGAACACACTAATTACACTGATTACCTATCCCCCCTGGGTTTATTGGTAACCTGTGAGGACACACCAATTATACTATTACCTGCTACCTGCCCCTGGGTTTTATTACTTGAGCACACCTATCCAGGCTCTGATTATCCGTCTCGGATTGATCACTTCAACAGACAAATTAAAGCTGATTATACCTGCCCTGGGTGTTATTAACCTGTGGAGCACACCTAATAGCGCGGAATCTGTCTCTGGATTTAATGACCTTTGAGCACCCTAATTCAGTGCAATTAAACCTGCCTTCGATTAGATCAACTGTGACACTACCTACATCAGCTGATGAACCTCCTTTTGATTTTAATAATGTTACACAACAACACTAATCAGCGGCTGCTACCTGCTTTTGATTTGTGATTTACACGTGAGAAGGTCCCTAATCAGTGCTGATAAACGTATCTTGATATCCGTGTTCACAGGTGCAGGTTTAACACCTTCAGCACACACCCACATTATTATAAACTTTGTGTCAGTCTTTCAAGAACAAATTCAATTTGCACATTTTTCTCTTTTGGTTTTGCTTCCTTTATTTCCACACATTTGTGAACTATTATCTCCTTCCAAGCTATAGACATAAAATTCAGAACCAATGTGATTTATTGACCTACGCTAAGGAATCCGTGAATGCTATTGGCTACATGTACATTTGCAACTTTATTCGCAATATAAATTAAATCGTGAGAAGGGGCCCCCACTGTGCGTTACGACCGTTTTGATTGTTATACACCATGATTACCATTTGTTGGTCATTTCTGTCAAACTGTCGTTTATACAAGTCTATTCATAGCGCATGCAAAATCCTACCTACACACGCATTTATGGTTGTGTCATAATTGTTTTGAAGGTTAGGCATGGTTGCCATGGAACAAAAAGTGTAGCATTGACCCAGTTCCAGGAATTTGATCACATGACCTTGAACCTCAGAATTGAATATTTGAGGATTAATGTTGTACCAGTCATGTGACTTATTGTGATGTCATACAGGATGTGATGTAACAATCCTGGAGAGATATTACCATTTTCTGTGCGTAACATTTATGCGAAGTACGTTTTGTTTTGCTCGTGTAACAGTTTGTTATTTCCAATAGATATCCAGGTACATCAATCCATGCAGTAAATATACATTTAGCAATCTTTCATTTAATGTAAATCTTGTATTGGATGTTTTAGCATCTTGTTGGGGTCTTTGATATTGGGGGATCTCTGTGTTTATTTAAGGATCGTAGTGGTTTCCTACAGTCTAATTATTTTTTAATTGAAATCTGGCTGTATTGTTTACTCGATCAATAGTCTGGATCAGGGATCAGTAAGTTATTATATGTGATGCAGTATCCCTTATTTAAAGAATCAGGGGCCTATTTATAAAGGAACTAATGACAATATCCCATGGCGTTCCTCTGAAACCGCCACTTTGTTGTTGTTCCAGATTCAGTGACTATGTTATATCTTGTGCTGACCTGACTTTCTCGTTAAATAATAAACACAACTGTTTAAAACTGCCCAGCACACACAACTGGCAGAACTCTGCCCATTCCTCGACAGACAAACAGTCAGAAGTTTAAAGGGTATCTCCCCCCTATGTACAAAGGTTTCTAATGTTTAGGGCCCCCCTCCACCCCCAAACTCAGCTCTCTTGATCTGGCCCCTGCTTTGCTTGTGGTTTGGAATAATTAAGTTTCCAGTAATGGTCAATTTCATCTTTTTTCAGTATAGATGCCCTTTAAACTATACAATATATTTGGTGCAATGTAAAACTAACTTTGTGTTTTTTATTTCTTCATTATAGCAGTTAACACATGCTTATGGGAAGGGGGGCCCTACAACATATGAAACCTTTTACATAGGGGGGAGATGCCCTTTAAACTTCTGCTGTAAAGAGTTTGTCTGTAGCTGGAATGGTGACAGAGTTCTGACAGTTGGTTTGCTGTGTGCAGTTTTAAACAGTTGTGTTTATATTTAACAAGAAAGTCAGCGTCAGCACAAAGATATAACATATCACTGAATCTGGAATACAACAAAGTGGCGGTTTTCCAGAGGCAACGCCATGGGATATTGTCAAATTGTTCCCTTTATAAATAGGGCCCCAGATGCTTTAAATAAGGGAACTGATCCATATAATAACATTACTGATCCCTGATCCAGACTATTGATCGTAAACAATACAGCCAGATTCTATCAATTAAAAAATAATTAGACTGTAAGGAAACCACTACCGATCCTTAAATAAACAGACGATCCCCCAATATCAAGACCCAACAAGATGCTAAAACATCCAATACAAGAGTTTAATTAAATAAAGATTGCATAAATGCTATATTTACTGCTTGGATTGATTTACTGGATATCTATGGAAATAAACAAATGTTACCGAGCAAAACAAAACGTACTTACGATAAATGTTACTGCCACAGAAATGGTAATATTCTCCAGGATTTGTTTACATAACATCCTGTATGACATCACTATTTATATGACATGACATCATCCTCAAATATACAAATTCTGAGGTTTCAAGGTCATGTGATCAAATTCCTGAACCTGGGTCACATGCTACATTTTTATTTCCATGGCAACCATGCCTAAACCTTTAAAAAATTTAATGACACAACCATAACCGTGTGTGTAGGATTTTTTCATGCGCTTGCATAGACTTGTATTAAACGCGAGTTTGACAGAAATGGACCAAAAATGGTGATCACGTGTGTTATAAAATCACAACGGATGTACATACTTGTATACATACTATATAGATACTGCACATATTGTATTGCATACATACTGTACATACTTGTATACATACTATATATATTAATGTATGGGAACTATGCTGTCCATTTTAAGGACAAATAAGTACAGTATTAGAAGGCAGTAGTGGTCATAATTTCAACCCTTGGCTTATACTCGAGTCAATCATGTTTTCTTTTTTCAGGAAAAATAGGTACCTCGGCTTACAATCGGGGCGGCTTATACTCGTGTATAACGGTACTTATTTGTTTTGTTACAATTAATTTTCTACTTACTTCGACACAGAAGTTGGGCCCGGCTCTGGTGCTAGGGAAGAGAAAATAGTTTGTTCATTTTAATAAATAACAGAATATAAATAGATACAGAAATGTAAATAAATATATATACATCGATTCTTTTTTTTTAACAATCTAACATAGCGGTTGGGTTGGGGTGGGCAGGGATGCCCTATATTATATAAATAATATTTAGAGGTGGTAGAGATGCCCTTTAACAGAGCTGATAAATAAATGGACGAGAATCTGACCAGTGATATGAAAAACTTTCAAAAATGAAAATGTTAAAATGAATATATTTCCTTGTGTATAATTACCAGAGAAATGGTCCTCGGCTATCCTCTCCATGGCCTCTTTTTTCCTGGGGAAGACTGTAAACGGACAAAGTAAATAAAATTACAATAAATATATAGATGGATATAAATAATACAACTACATGTAGAGATGGGGGAGGGTATAGGATAAGATAGAATGATAGGTGCCTGTCCAGTATATACCAGATGTACTGTGCATCCCTATAATCACTTTCTTCCCTATGTTAGAGATACAGGAGATAGTGATGCTGGCATGCAGTGAGCTCTCAGATGCGACATGATCGGTACATTGACAGCTCACTGCTCATACATGGCCACCCAGAGAGGTAAGTTCCTTAAATAGAGACTTAAGGTGTGATGTATTCAAAGTAATGATCTTCTGTATATTCTCTATACGGAACAATGGAACATTGTCTACAAACGACAATGATGTTATATAGGGAGGGAATAACGATCTGTAGTTTGCCACTTGGACCAATAGTTACATTTGTGACGGCAGTAGTTCATTGGAATCATAACCTCACCGTCACATGGCGATGGTATTTAATGAAAATCGTGCATGTGGTTGACCACGTTAATAAAAAACGGGGCACAGTTTAATGTAAAAAGGTTAAATAGCAATGAATCTACATAGAATATATCTATAAACTAAAGGAAATAGATAAACGGCCATCTTACCTTGATAATGTTTAGGTCAATGACGGCCTTGTTAATCTGGGTAAACAGCATTGTGTTTAACTGCTATAATGAAATAAAAAAAACAAAGTTAGTTTTACATTGCACAAAATTTATTCTTATAGTTTAAAGGGCATCTATACTGAAAAAAAGATGAAATGACCATTACTGGAAACTCTAATTCTTCCCCACAAAAGCAAGCAGGGAGCCAGATCAGAGAGCTGTAGGTTGGGTGGGAAGGGGGGCCACAACATATGAAACCTTTTACATAGGGGGAGATGCCCTTTAAACTCTGCTGTAAAGAGTTTGTCTGTAGCTGGAATGGTGACAGAGTTCTGACAGTTGGTTTGCTGTGTGCAGTTTTAAACGTTGGTTTAATTTAACAGAAAGTCAGGTCAGCACAGATATAACATGATCACATGATCTGGACATACAACAAGATGGCGGTTTCTAGAGGCACCGATGGGATATTGTCAATATTGTTTCTTTATAATAGGCCCCATGAATTCTTTAATAAGGATACTGATCCATAAATAACATTACTGTCCCTGATCCAGACTATTGATCCAAAACATACAGCTGATTCTCAATAAAAATATTAGACTGTAAGGAACACTACCGATCTTAAATAAACATAGCGATCTCCAATAACAAGACCCACAAGATGCTAAAACATCCAATACAAGATTTACATTAAATAAAGATTGTATAAATGATATTTTACTGCTTGGGATTGATTGTGCCTGGATATTATGGAAATAACAAACTGTTACAGAGCCAAACAAAACGTACTCACGCTAAATTTACTGCAACAGAAATGAGTAATATCTTCCAGGATTTGTTTACATAACTCCTGTATGACATCACTATTTATATGACATGACATCATCCTCAAATATACCAATTCTGAGGTTTCAAGGTCATGTGATCAAATTCCTGAACTGGGCTCACATGCTACATTTTTATTTCCATGGCAACCATGCCTAAACCTTTAAAAAATTTAATGACACAACCATAACCGTGTGTTAGGATTTTTTCATGCGCTTGCATAGACTTGTATTAAACGCGAGTTTGACAGAAATGGACCAAAAATGGTGATCACGTGTGTTATAAAATCACAACGGATTGTTATCGCTCAGTGGGGCTCAATTTCACGATTTACATTATAAATGAAATGTCATGTGGGATTGCAAAGCGAAAACAGAGCAAAACGCAACAAAAAACACGCTAGTGTGGCCTAGCCCTAAGGGAGCATACAGATCCCAGCATGCCTACATAGCAAAGTACCCTGTGGGGAGGACCCCGACAAAAACAGATGAAATGTCAATATTACTATAAAAATACATTACCTAAATGTAAAATAATAGAAATAATGAAATATTATGAGCTGACCAGCTCACACAGATACACATAAAACCCAAAGTTAAAATGGTATCAGAACCCGTAGCACTAGCACAGATACGAACTCTACCAGTAGGAGGGTAAATGGCTACTAAAACTGACTGAGAACAAGCAGCGTGTCAGTTCCAGTCCAAAACTCAGGGATCCAAACTCCGTTAGTAGGAAATCCACCTGTAGAGTTACATCTAAAAAGGCAATGTAAACCACATTCACTGGCGTGCACACACCCACGTTCACTAGGAGGCAATAACAAATGTACATATAAAGTGCACCATACGTCACCGTTCCATTCTATCAGGAACGTCCCGACCTGTCGGCAAAAGTCCCTCCGGTCCCCCAGGCAGTAAATGTTATCCGACCTTGGCTTGGCTGCACTGGGTTCCTAAAGGAGGGATGAAGGCGCCGAAAACAGTTAAAGCTTGACCCGTGTAACAACAAGGTCACTGGCACTTCTTAGCTAACAACAGAAAAACAGGACAGAACCGTGCACCACAGAATCCCAGATGATTCTGGATACAGATTCAAACGTCACCACTTGTTATTTCAATAGCTTTACCTATACAGACTGTGGGGTAACCCTTATCCTTAAATCTTGCCCCACAAACTTAGTTTGTTTGATACATTTTTCTTTTGAGCAGTTTCTCCTAAGTCTAACCATCTGTCCCATGGGGATACCTTCCAGCCAAGCGTTTATGGGCACTGTTGAAGTCACTGTAAGTATTGCTATGGACATCTTTGAAGGATGTACTCGTAACGAGTGTGCCATCCCCACTTTATCTTCAGATCCAGGAAGCAAATACTTGTTACTAGATGTACTCTGAAATTGTAGTTATTCATCTAGTGCATCTGGGGTACCCCCCATACCCAGAGAAATATCATCTATATATCTCTTCCAGTAAATACATTTATACCAATACTGCTTACCTTATAGGGGATTACTATATCCAGCAGACGGGGACTGAGATTTGTTGTGGTTTATAGAAAGAAAAGTGCATCTGGGGTTCCACCAGACATTAAGAATGTATTTGCAATGTTGTATCTGTAGCTTGTGTCGTGCAATCCCATATTGTTGTATATCTCTAATGCCCATCTCCAATCAGGGTTGCCAGACGTCCCAATTTTGACAAAATTGCCGAATGCTGGGACAAAAAAAAGTCCCAGTCAGAGCTAAAATCCCACCCTACAGAGCAGCCTGGCAGCTTGCTTCCGGAATGCCAACTCCCTGCCCAGTTACGAGTTAAGTTCTGCTTGCTGACTGTAGTGATACTGAGCATGCTTGACGTCAAAAAGTCAAGTCAGAAGGAGGATAGGTAGAGTAGGAGGGGGGAAAACTGAGTCTGAACAAAACAAGTAATTGATTACAGCATCCAGCAACATGCACATCTCAGCGTAAGGGCTACTTACATGTACTCTATTTATTTACAGACTCTCCCTTTACAACCTTGTGGTATTTCTGGTGGGTTCCCATCCTGACAGATATCAAACATCAACAAGAAACCAAAGTGAGGATCGGGGTGAACACATAAAGGGCAGTCACATTCTTCATGAACCAAAGTAAGAACCCATGTCCTATCAATGCATTTAACATTACTTGTTGAAATATGGAAAAGAAATATTAATCACAATGGAGCTTCCACCAGCTGGAATTTCATTAGTACCTGGCAACTGAAAAAACTAGAGGATGAATTACCATCTGTCATTCGTACAAATCGTCACTCTGTCCTTTATAGGCTCTCACACAATGAATTGGAACTGGAAAGGTTATCATTCCTTATGTATGATAAATGATACATGTTGATTCATTGGGGACAGCACAGTGGCTTAGTGGTTAGCAGAACACGAGGAGCCGTGCAACCCGGAATCATGCTAGGTCTCAAGCGACTAAGAAATCATTTATTAAAATATTGAAAAGGTGCACATTATTACAGCATTGATACCTTGCAGCGCTGAAGTCCTGGGTTCGAATCCCCTTGGACACATGTGCAATGGGTTTTGTATGTCCCCCCGTGACTGCCTGTGCATGTGTAAAATAAAAGTGCTTAGTAATATATCTGGAACTTATGAGCTTCTCTGTCTTTATTCCAGATAAGTTATTACATTGTGGGTGCCTGGACAGGAGCACTAGAAGATAAAGGGCCCTGTGGCTTCTGTCCCCAGGGACCCTTTTTAATTTTGGATAAAAGTGCTTAGATGTAAGCCTTTCAGGGCAGGTCCAGACGTGAATGTGTCAATGTAATGTAAAGTGTCACTGAAGATGTTGCGTATATAAATCCGTAATTATAATAGATACTGTAAATACGGTATTGTATACTTTTCTATACATTCTGATTGCATATACATACTGTAATACTTGTATACATACTATATAGATACTGCACATATTGTATTGTATACCTACGTACATACTTGTATACATACTATATGATCTGCACATATTGTATTGTATACCTACTGTACATACTTGTATAATACTATATAGATACTGCACATATTGTATTGTATACATACTGTACATATTGATAACATACTATATAGATACTGCACATATTGGATTGCTACTACTGTACATACTTGTATACATACTAATAGATACTGCCACATATTGTATTGCATACATACTGTACATACTTGTATAATACTATATACATACTGTACATACTCTATTGTATACATACTGTACATACTCTATTGTATACATACTGCACATATTGTATTGCTACATACTGTACATACTGTTTACATACTGTTTAGGAACGGAACAGTGCAGTACTCACGGAGGAGGCTATGGTAAAATCAGTCTTTATTGGATAACATCGTAAAAGCACGGAGACATATTAACTCAGCTACTCCACCTGCTTGACGCGTTTTGTGTCTCAGTAGCTGAGTTAATATGTCTCCGTGCCTTTACGATGTTATCCAATAAAGACTGATATTACCATAGCCTCCTCCGTGAGTACTGCACTGTTCCGTTCCTAAACAGGTTGTATAAAGACATATGTCCATCTAGTCCAACCTTTATACCCTACCCATAATGTCTTTCTAACAGTTACATTGTAACATAGTATTGGTGGTTGTATAAAGACATACGTCCATCTAGTCCAAACTTTATACCCTACACATAATGTCTGTCTAACTGTTTCATAGTAACATAGTATTGGAGGTTGTATAAAGACATCCATCCATCTAGTCCAACCTTTATATCCTACCTATAATGTCTGTATAACAGTTACATAGTAACATAGTATTGGAGGTTGTATAAAGACATACATCCATCTAGTCCAACCTTTATATCCTACCCATAATGTCTGTATAACAGTTACATAGTAACATAGTATTGGAGGTTGTTATTACCAGTCTATGACTCTGTTATACCATATTAAACCATATTACTGGTCTATGACTCTGTTACACCATATTAAACCATATTACTAGTCTACGACTCTGTCATACCATATTAAACCATATCAGAAGTCTATGACTGTCTTACCATATTAAAACTTATTACCAGTCTATGACTCTGTTATACCATATTAAACCATATTACTTGCATACATACTGTACATACTGTATACCTACAGAGGTATACTGCACATATTGTATTGCTACCTACTGTACATACTTTGTATACATATCTATACTACTGCACATTATTGTATTGTATACTACTGTCATACTTGTATACATACTATATAGATACTGCCATATTGTATTGTATACTACTGTACATACTGTATACCTACTATATACATCTGTCCATATTGTATTGCATACTCTGTACATACTTGGTATACATACTATCTACATCCTGCACAATTGTATTGCCATACATACTGTACATACTTGTATACTACTATATACAGTGCACATATTGTATTGCATAAATAAACTAGTACATACTTTTAATACTACGATATAGATACTAAGTCACATATGTATTGTATACAATACTGTACATACTTGTATCATACTATATAGATACTGCACATATTGTATTGTTACATCGGTACATACTTGTATACATACTTATATATATACTGTCAACATATTGTATTGCATACATACTGTACATACTGTATACCATACGAATACATACTGCACATATGTATTGTGCATACAATACTGTACATACTTGTATACATATATATAGTACTGCCCATATTGTATTGTATACAGACTGTACATACTGTTACATACTATATAGATCTTCACATCATTGATTGCATACCTACTGTACATACTTTGGTACATACTATATACATACTGCACTATGATTGCGTTACATACTGTACATACTTGTTACATACTATATGATACTGCACATATTGGATTGTTACATACTGTAGCATACTGATCATACTATATAGATACTTCACTATTGTATGTAAACATACTGTACATACTTGTATACATACTACCCGCTATAATACTGCACATATATGTATTGCATACATCTGTAACATACTTGTTATACTAACTTCTAGATACTGCACATATTGTTATTGCATCACATACTGTAAATACTGGTTTTAGGATGAGAGTACCCAGTGCCAGTACGCACGGAGGAGGCTATGGTAAAATCAGTCTTTCTATTGGATAACAATCGTAAAGCAACGGATACATATTAACTGCGCGTACTCCACCTGGTTTACGTTTTCGTGTCTCGTAGCTGAGTTAATATGTCTCCGTTTTTTACAAAGATTTTATCCATAAAGACTGATTACCATGCCTCCTCGTTAGTACTGCACTGTTCCTTCCTAAATTTGTATACTTACCTGACCCGAGCCTGGTTGGGGCTGTCCTCCGGACATAGCTTGACAACGGACAGGCGGGTCGCTTAGAGTGCCGCAGCAGCTATCCACGTATCTGTTTGTATTAATACTGGTAATACTGTCTTGTACCTATTATATACATACGGCACATATTGTATTTATACAATAGTGCATACAGTATATATATAGTGTAAAATACTGTATGGTATATCAACTGCACAAACTGTATTGTAACATACTTACATACTGTATGGTATAAATTCTGTACATAAATTCTGTATAGAGTGTCATCAATAGTATATATATAATGTTACTACTATGTAGAGATGGGATCCGGACTTCGACACGCAACCCCTAGGTTCCGAAAATTGAAAGATCCTCTTGAATCCGATGGATGTTACTGATTACAAGCCGTTACTACTATGCCACATTAATTAAACAGCCACCTGAAAAAACACTTTATAAAGATAACAGATCAGTGGATCATAGATATATCGATTACCAACAAGTCCACTACACATGTGCAATCCTGAATGCAATCACGGATGAACGCCCTTACCAGACAATGATTTACGTATGGCCGTGTCCCGTCAAGGTCACTTTGCAGATCAAGGAACTACCCCAACCCTAATGACCATACATGGATGATTTCATCCTGGTACAGCTATTCATCAATTGCTTGATCGCACATTTTAACCGAGCCTTAGGACTGGTCATACCTCTGTTTGAACCTTGGGCAGATCTTTTTGCAGATGGGTCAATTAATTTCTCAATGTCTGTCTGGTGAGGTCCTTGTATGGTGGCGTTAAATAAGCTAGATTTATTTTAATTACCCTCATTAGCTTCCTGTCCTTCAGTGTCCATTTTGAAGACCCCTGAGTGACCAAAAAATCCGGATACTCTCTCCCCATACATACACTGGGGGCCATAACAGGGTGTTCTATAGCAAACTTAATTCCCATTACATAGTAACAAAGTAACATAGTTTGTATAAAGACATATGTCCATCTAGTCCAACCTTTATACCCTACTCATAATGTCGGAATAACTGTTACATAGTAACATAGTATTGGAGGTTGTATAAAGACATACATCCATCTAGTCCAACCTTTATACCTACCCGTCTGTCTGTATAAGTTTCCATAGTAACATAGTTGTGGATGTTGTATAAAGGACATCCTCCACCTATCATCGCTTTAATACCTACCCATAATGTCTGTATAACAGTTACATATACTAGAATTGGGGAAGTTGTTATAAGAACATACTCACCTAGTCCAACATTTTATACCCTACCCATAATGTCTGTATAACAGTTCACAGTAACATAGTATTGGAGGTTGTATAAAGACATACGTCTCTAGTCAACCTTTATGTCCTACCCATAATTCTGTATAACAGTTTCCATAGACATAGATTGGAGGTGTATAAATACCTACGTCCATCTAATCCAACCTTTATGCCCTACCCATAATGTCTGTAGAACAGTTTACACAGTACATAGTATTGGAGGTTGTATAAAGACATACGTCTATCTAGCCAACCTTTATGTCCTACCCATAATGTCCTGTTAACAGTACATACAGTAATCATAGTATTGGAGGTTGTATAAAACATACCTCCATATAGTCCAACCTTTCTACCCTACCCATAAATCTCTGTATAACAGTTACATAGTAACATAGTATTGGATGTTGTATAAAAGACATACATCCATCTAGTCCAAACTTTATACCCTCCCATAAGTCTGTCTAACAGTTACATAGTAACATAGTATTGGAGGTTTATAAATAATACGTCTATCTAGTCCAACTTTTATACCCACCTATAATGTCTGTATAACAGTTACATATAACAAGTATTGGAGGTTGTAATAAAGACTACATCCCTTAGTCCACTTATCCCCTACCCAACTGTCTGTATAACAGTTACACAGTAACATAGTAGTGTAGGTTGTATAAAGACATATGTCCATCTAATCCAACCTTATACCTACCCTAAGTCTGTATAATAGTTACATAGTTACATAGTATTGGAGGTTTGTATAAAGACATAACATACACCCATCTAGTCCACCTTTATGCCTACCCATACTGTCTGTATAACAGTTAACATATAACGATAGTATTGGAGTTGTATAAAGCATATGTCCATTTATTCCACCTCTATACCCTTGGATTTCATGCCTCTGATGAAGAGTAACCATTACATGAAACGGGCGTAGACATGCTTTTTAAGATGTACTAATAAAACTTTTGGTTTTTATGGCAAACGCTTTAGTCTGTTACCGGGTGCCCATCTTTGTTTGGTATTGTACTAATGTTTTCTTAAGTCCCTGCTTATTTTGGTTTACTGTTTTGCTGTATTTTGAATAATGCATTGAGTACATAGATGTTGCTGGGAGTGCCGAGGTGGGGTGGAGGGGGGTGTCCACCATAAACTCATATTATGGTCTATGACTCGTTTATACCATATTCCTGTCCTATGACCCTGTTATACCATATTAAACCAGATACTGGTCTATGACCCGTTATCCACATTAACCACATACTGTCTAGACCCTGTTATACCATATTAAAACCATGTTACCGGTCTACGACTCTGTTTTTACATATTAAACTATATTACAGTCTATGACTCTGTTTATAGTACATTAAACCAATATTACCAGTCTGATTCAGTTATACCATATTAAAAACCATATTACTATCCTTGATGAATGTTATACAACATCTAACCAGTTATTAGTCTATGCCCTTTTATGCATATTAACCCATATTACCAGTCTGACTGTTTTACCATATTACTGGTCTATACTCTGTTTTACCATATACTGGTCATTGACTTTGTTTAGCCATATTAACATAATTACTGTCTATGACTCTGTTATCACCATATTAACCATATTACTAGTCTCTGACTCTGTTAACACCATATTAACCATATACTGGTCTATGACTGTTTACAACCATATTAAACTATATTTACTGGTCTATAATATTTGTTATAGCCTCCCCTTATTAACCATATTACAGGTCTACGACTCTGGTAAAACATATTAAAACCATTTCTAGTCTTATGACTGTTATACACATCTACCATGTTATTATGCTATGACCCTTTTATCCAATTAAACCATATCCAGTCTATGACTCTGTTAACCATATACTGGTCTATGACTCTGTTATACCATATTAAAACCATATTATTGGTCTTGACTCTGTTATACATAGTAAACCATATTACTGGGTCTAAGACTGTGATACCATATTACCCCATCTTAACTACGTCTATGGCTCTGTTCACCAAATTCACATATTACTGGTCTATGGACTCCTGTCAGACATATTAAACCATATCAGAAGTCTATGACTGTCTTACCATATTAAAACTTATTACCAGTCTATGACTCTGTTATACCATATTAAACCATATTACTAGTCTATGACTGTTATACCATTCTAGCAAAATACCCGCGCTTTGCAGCGGAGATGTATTGAAATAACCTTTTTAGTAAGAAAGCAATAATGTATCAAGATTGCTGTATCAGAAATAATCTGTTATGTTTCGCTGTTAATTGTAATGGATGCTCTTTGGTGTTCAGATGAGCGTTCTCTTCTGGCAATGTTGATGCTAGGACAGCATGTAATCGGGGATGTGACAGTGGAGAAAATAACCCCCACTACCCCTCCCCGTCCGCCCCCAATACACCCCACTATATCTCTCTGTCCACCCTCCAAACCCTTCCCTTTACACCTCAGCCAGTCCCCGCATACACCCTGAAATTTTGGTAAAAATCGGTCCAGCCGTTAGTGTGCAGGAGTTCAAAATTCTATTCACCCCCATTCACCCCCACCCTAAAAAAAATATTTTGTTAACCTTTTACTGGTAAAGGAGTATATGCATACAAATTTTGGTTGAAATCGGACCAACCAGTCTGTGCAATGTCAGATACCGTTACAGGTGCAATGTCTCCGATACTCAGTCAGGTGGAATGTCCGAAACAAACCCTTCCTTACTTTTGTTGGGGAACTATTGTAAGTAGGTGCAATGATGAGCCTGCCAAATTTAAACCGTCTGCCTCCACGGCAGTTGGAGAAGTAGTGATGAAGTGAGTGCAGTGAGGTGATTGAGTGAGTGGAGTGCTTTGCTTTTTCGAATGAAACCGCTTAACTTTGTAGTAAGGTGCCATGAATGAGCCTGGCCAAAATTTAG